>OY804580.1:49212002-50412002 GCA_963680875.1 Bathymodiolus brooksi | reverse complement strand
AAAATACCACACTGTCGGAACAGTTATAAAAATACCACACTGTCGGAACAGTTATAAAAATACCACACTGTCGGAACAGTTATAAAAATACCACACTGTCGGAACAGTAATAAAAATACCACACTGTCGGAACAATTATAAAAATACCACACTGTCGGAAGAATTATAAAAATACCACACTGTTGGAACAATTATAAAAATACCACACTTTCGGAACAATTATAAAAATACCACACCGTCGGAACAATTATAAAAATACCACACTGTCGGAACAATTATAAAAATACCACACTGTCGGAACAATTATAAAAATACCACACTGTCGGAACAATTATAAAAATACCACACTGTCGGAACAATTATAAAAATACCACACTGTCGGAACAGTTATAAAAATACCACACTGTCGGAACAGTTATAAAAATACCACACTGTCGGAACAGTTATAACAATACCACACTGTCGGAACAAATTATAAAAATACCACACTGTCGGAACAATTATAAAAATACCACACTGTCGAAACAATTATAAACATACCACACTGTCGGAACAATTATAAAAATACCACACTGTCGGAACAATTATAAAAATACCACACTGTCGGAACAATTATAAAAATACCACACTGTCTGAACAATTATAAAAATACCACACTGTCGGAACAATTATAAAAATACCACACTGTCGGAACAATTATAAAAATACCACACTGTCGGAACAATTATAAAAATACCACACTGTCGGAACAATTATAAAAATACCACACTGTCGGAGCAATTATAAAAATACCAGACTGTCGGAACAATTATAAAAATACCACACTGTCGGAACAATTATAAAAATACCACACTGTCGGAACAATTATAAAAATACCACACTGTCGGAACAATTATAAAAATACCACACTGTCGGAACAATTATAAAAATACCACACTGTCGGAACAATTATAAAAATACCACACTGTCGGAACAATTATAAAAATACCACACTGTCGGAACAGTTATAAAAATACCACACTGTCGGAACAGTAATAAAAATACCACACTGTTGGAACAATTATAAAAATACCACACTGTCGGAACAATTATAAAAATACCACACTGTCGGAGCAATTATAAAAATACCACACTGTCGGAACAATTATAAAAATACCACACTGTCGGAACAATTATAAAAATACCACACTGTCGGAACAATTATAAAAATACCACACTGTCGGAACAATTATTAAAATACCACACTGTCGGAACAATTATAAAAATACCACACTGTCGGAACTATTATAAAAATACCACACTGTCGGAACAATTATAAAAATACCACACTGTCGGAACAATTATAAAAATACCACACTGTCGGAACAATTATAAAAATACCACACTGTTGGAACAAATATAAAAATACCACACTGTCGGAACAATTATAAAAATACCACACTGTCGGAACAATTATAAAAATACCACACTGTCGGAACAATTATAAAAAAACCACACTGTCGGAACAGTTATAAAAATACCACACTGTCGGAACAATTATAAAAATACCACACTGTCGGAACAGTTATAACAATACCACACTGTCGGAACAATTATAAAAATACCACACTGTCGGAACAATTATAAAAATACCACACTGTCGAAACAATTATAAACATACCACACTGTCGGAACAATTATAAAAATACCACACTGTCGGAACAATTATAAAACTACCACACTGTCGGAACAATTATAAAAATACCACACTGTCGGAACAATTATAAAAATACCACACTGTCGGAACAATTATAAAAATACCACACTGTCGGAACAATTATAAAAATACCACACTGTCGGAACAATTATAAAAATACCACACTGTCGGAACAATTATAAAAATACCACACTGTCGGAGCAATTATAAAAATACCACACTGTCGGAACAATTATAAAAATACCACACTGTCGGAACAATTATAAAAATACCACACTGTCGGAACAATTATAAAAATACCACACTGTCGGAACAATTATAAAAATACCACACTGTCGGAACAATTATAAAAATACCACACTGTCGGAACAGTTATAAAAATACCACACTGTCGGAACAGTTATAAAAATACCACACTGTCGGAACAGTTATAAAAATACCACACTGTCGGAACAGTAATAAAAATACCACACTGTCGGAACAATTATAAAAATACCACACTGTCGGAAGAATTATAAAAATACCACACTGTTGGAACAATTATAAAAATACCACACTTTCGGAACAATTATAAAAATACCACACCGTCGGAACAATTATAAAAATACCACACTGTCGGAACAATTATAAAAATACCACACTGTCGGAACAATTATAAAAATACCACACTGTCGGAATAATTATAAAAATACCACACTGTCGGAACAATTATAAAAATACCACACTGTCGGAGCAATTATAAAAATACCACACTGTCGGAACAATTATAAAAATACCACACTGTCGGAACAATTATAAAAATACCACACTGTCGGAACAATTATAAAAATACCACACTGTCGGAACAATTATAAAAATACCACACTGTTGGAACAATTATAAAAATACCACACTGTCGGAACTATTATAAAAATACCACACTGTCGGAACAATTATAAAAATACCACACTGTCGGAACAATTATAAAAATACCACACTGTCGGAACAATTATAAAAATACCACACTGTCGGAACAATTATAAAAATTCCACACTGTCGGAACAATTATAAAAATACCACACTTTCGGAACAATTATAAAAATACCACACCGTCGGAACAATTATAAAAATACCACACTGTCGGAACAATTATAAAAATACCACACTGTCGGAACAATTATAAAAATACCACACTGTCGGAACAATTATAAAAATACCACACTGTCGGAACAGTTATAAAAATACCACACTGTCGGAACAGTTATAAAAATACCACACTGTCGGAACAGTTATAACAATACCACACTGTCGGAACAAATTATAAAAATACCACACTGTCGGAACAATTATAAAAATACCACACTGTCGAAACAATTATAAACATACCACACTGTCGGAACAATTATAAAAATACCACACTGTCGGAACAATTATAAAAATACCACACTGTCGGAACAATTATAAAAATACCACACTGTCTGAACAATTATAAAAATACCACACTGTCGGAACAATTATAAAAATACCACACTGTCGGAACAATTATAAAAATACCACACTGTCGGAACAATTATAAAAATACCACACTGTCGGAACAATTATAAAAATACCACACTGTCGGAGCAATTATAAAAATACCAGACTGTCGGAACAATTATAAAAATACCACACTGTCGGAACAATTATAAAAATACCACACTGTCGGAACAATTATAAAAATACCACACTGTCGGAACAATTATAAAAATACCACACTGTCGGAACAATTATAAAAATACCACACTGTCGGAACAATTATAAAAATACCACACTGTCGGAACAATTATAAAAATACCACACTGTCGGAACAGTTATAAAAATACCACACTGTCGGAACAGTAATAAAAATACCACACTGTTGGAACAATTATAAAAATACCACACTGTCGGAACAATTATAAAAATACCACACTGTCGGAGCAATTATAAAAATACCACACTGTCGGAACAATTATAAAAATACCACACTGTCGGAACAATTATAAAAATACCACACTGTCGGAACAATTATAAAAATACCACACTGTCGGAACAATTATTAAAATACCACACTGTCGGAACAATTATAAAAATACCACACTGTCGGAACTATTATAAAAATACCACACTGTCGGAACAATTATAAAAATACCACACTGTCGGAACAATTATAAAAATACCACACTGTCGGAACAATTATAAAAATACCACACTGTTGGAACAAATATAAAAATACCACACTGTCGGAACAATTATAAAAATACCACACTGTCGGAACAATTATAAAAATACCACACTGTCGGAACAATTATAAAAAAACCACACTGTCGGAACAGTTATAAAAATACCACACTGTCGGAACAATTATAAAAATACCACACTGTCGGAACAGTTATAACAATACCACACTGTCGGAACAATTATAAAAATACCACACTGTCGGAACAATTATAAAAATACCACACTGTCGAAACAATTATAAACATACCACACTGTCGGAACAATTATAAAAATACCACACTGTCGGAACAATTATAAAACTACCACACTGTCGGAACAATTATAAAAATACCACACTGTCGGAACAATTATAAAAATACCACACTGTCGGAACAATTATAAAAATACCACACTGTCGGAACAATTATAAAAATACCACACTGTCGGAACAATTATAAAAATACCACACTGTCGGAACAATTATAAAAATACCACACTGTCGGAGCAATTATAAAAATACCACACTGTCGGAACAATTATAAAAATACCACACTGTCGGAACAATTATAAAAATACCACACTGTCGGAACAATTATAAAAATACCACACTGTCGGAACAATTATAAAAATACCACACTGTCGGAACAATTATAAAAATACCACACTGTCGGAACAGTTATAAAAATACCACACTGTCGGAACAGTTATAAAAATACCACACTGTCGGAACAGTTATAAAAATACCACACTGTCGGAACAGTAATAAAAATACCACACTGTCGGAACAATTATAAAAATACCACACTGTCGGAAGAATTATAAAAATACCACACTGTTGGAACAATTATAAAAATACCACACTTTCGGAACAATTATAAAAATACCACACCGTCGGAACAATTATAAAAATACCACACTGTCGGAACAATTATAAAAATACCACACTGTCGGAACAATTATAAAAATACCACACTGTCGGAATAATTATAAAAATACCACACTGTCGGAACAATTATAAAAATACCACACTGTCGGAGCAATTATAAAAATACCACACTGTCGGAACAATTATAAAAATACCACACTGTCGG
The DNA here is from genome assembly GCA_963680875.1 of Bathymodiolus brooksi. Lineage (NCBI taxonomy): Eukaryota > Metazoa > Mollusca > Bivalvia > Mytilida > Modiolidae > Bathymodiolus > Bathymodiolus brooksi. The sequence goes on along the minus strand of OY804580.1, from coordinate 50,406,998 downwards.
AACAATTATAAAAATACCACACTGTCGGAACAATTATAAAAATACCACACTGTCGGAACAATTATAAAAATACCACACTGTTGGAACAATTATAAAAATACCACACTGTCGGAACTATTATAAAAATACCACACTGTCGGAACAATTATAAAAATACCACACTGTCGGAACAATTATAAAAATACCACACTGTCGGAACAATTATAAAAATAACACACTGTCGGAACAATTATAAAAATTCCACACTGTCGGAACAATTATAAAAATACCACACTGTCGGAAAAATTATAAAAATACCACACTGTCGGAACAATTATAAAAATACCACACTGTCGGAGCAATTATTAAAATACCACACTGTCGGAACAATTATAAAAATACCACACTGTCGGAACAATTATAAAAATACTACACTGTCGGAACAATTATAAAAATACCACACTGTCGGAACAATTATAAAAATACCACACTGTCGGAACAATTATAAAAATACCACACTGTCGGAACAATTATAAAAATACCACACTGTCGGAACTATTATAAAAATACCACACTGTCGGAACAATTATAAAAATACCACACTGTCGGAACAATTATAAAAATACCACACTGTCGGAACAATTATAAAAATACCAAACTGTCGGAACAATTAAAAAAATACCAAACTGTCGGAACAATTATAAAAATAAAAAAATACCACACTGTCGGAACAATTATAAAAATACCACACTGTCGGAACAATTATAAAAATACCACACTGTCGGAGCAATTATTAAAATACCACACTGTCGGAACAATTATAAAAATACCACACTGTCGGAACAATTATAAAAATACCACACTGTCGGAACAGTTATAAAAATACCACACTGTTGGAACAGTTATAAAAATACCACACTGTCGGAACAGTTATAAAAATACCACACTGTCGGAACAATTATAAAAATACCACACTGTCGGAACAATTATAAAAATACCACACTGTCGGAACAATTATAAAAATACCACACTGTCGGAACAATTATAAAAATACCACACTGTCGGAACAATTATAAAAAACCACACTGTCGGAACAATTATAGAAATACCACACTGTCGGAACAATTATAAAAATACCACACTGTCGGAACAATTATAAAAATACCACACTGTCGGAACAGTTATAAAAATACCACACTGTCGGAACAGTTATAAAAATACCACACTGTCGGAACAGTTATAACAATACCACACTGTCGGAACAAATTATAAAAATACCACACTGTCGGAACAATTATAAAAATACCACACTGTCGAAACAATTATAAACATACCACACTGTCGGAACAATTATAAAAATACCACACTGTCGGAACAATTATAAAAATACCACACTGTCGGAACAATTATAAAAATACCACACTGTCTGAACAATTATAAAAATACCACACTGTCGGAACAATTATAAAAATACCACACTGTCGGAACAATTATAAAAATACCACACTGTCGGAACAATTATAAAAATACCACACTGTCGGAACAATTATAAAAATACCACACTGTCGGAACAATTATAAAAATACCACACTGTCGGAACAATTATAAAAATACCACACTGTCGGAACAATTATAAAAATACCACACTGTCGGAACAATTATAAAAATACCACACTGTCGGAACAATTATAAAAATACCACACTGTCGGAACAATTATAAAAATACCACACTGTCGGAACAATTATAAAAATACCACACTGTCGGAACAATTATAAAAATACCACACTGTCGGAACAGTTATAAAAATACCACACTGTCGGAACAGTAATAAAAATACCACACTGTTGGAACAATTATAAAAATACCACACTGTCGGAACAATTATAAAAATACCACACTGTCGGAGCAATTATAAAAATACCACACTGTCGGAACAATTATAAAAATACCACACTGTCGGAACAATTATAAAAATACCACACTGTCGGAACAATTATAAAAATACCACACTGTCGGAACAATTATAAAAATACCACACTGTCGGAACAATTATAAAAATACCACACTGTCGGAACTATTATAAAAATACCACACTGTCGGAACAATTATAAAAATACCACACTGTCGGAACAATTATAAAAATACCACACTGTCGGAACAATTATAAAAATACCACACTGTTGGAACAATTATAAAAATACCACACTGTCGGAACAATTATAAAAATACCACACTGTCGGAACAATTATAAAAATACCACACTGTCGGAACAGTTATAAAAATACCACACTGTCGGAACAATTATAAAAATACCACACTGTCGGAACAATTATAAAAATACCACACTGTCGGAACAATTATAAAAATACCACACTGTAGGAACAATTATAAAAATACCACACTGTCGGAACAATTATAAAAATACCACACTGTCGGAACAATTATAAAAATACCACACTGTCGGAACAGTTATAAAAATACCACACTGTCGGAACAATTATAAAAATACCACACTGTCGGAACAGTTATAACAATACCACACTGTCGGAACAATTATAAAAATACCACACTGTCGGAACAATTATAAAAATACCACACTGTCGAAACAATTATAAACATACCACACTGTCGGAACAATTATAAAAATACCACACTGTCGGAACAATTATAAAACTACCACACTGTCGGAACAATTATAAAAATACCACACTGTCGGAACAATTATAAAAATACCACACTGTCGGAACAATTATAAAAATACCACACTGTCGGAACAATTATAAAAATACCACACTGTCGGAACAATTATAAAAATACCACACTGTCGGAACAATTATAAAAATACCACACTGTCGGAGCAATTATAAAAATACCACACTGTCGGAACAATTATAAAAATACCACACTGTCGGAACAATTATAAAAATACCACACTGTCGGAACAATTATAAAAATACCACACTGTCGGAACAATTATAAAAATACCACACTGTCGGAACAATTATAAAAATACCACACTGTCGGAACAGTTATAAAAATACCACACTGTCGGAACAGTTATAAAAATACCACACTGTCGGAACAGTTATAAAAATACCACACTGTCGGAACAGTAATAAAAATACCACACTGTCGGAACAATTATAAAAATACCACACTGTCGGAAGAATTATAAAAATACCACACTGTTGGAACAATTATAAAAATACCACACTTTCGGAACAATTATAAAAATACCACACCGTCGGAACAATTATAAAAATACCACACTGTCGGAACAATTATAAAAATACCACACTGTCGGAACAATTATAAAAATACCACACTGTCGGAATAATTATAAAAATACCACACTGTCGGAACAATTATAAAAATACCACACTGTCGGAGCAATTATAAAAATACCACACTGTCGGAACAATTATAAAAATACCACACTGTCGGAACAATTATAAAAATACCACACTGTCGGAACAATTATAAAAATACCACACTGTCGGAACAATTATAAAAATACCACACTGTTGGAACAATTATAAAAATACCACACTGTCGGAACTATTATAAAAATACCACACTGTCGGAACAATTATAAAAATACCACACTGTCGGAACAATTATAAAAATACCACACTGTCGGAACAATTATAAAAATACCACACTGTCGGAACAATTATAAAAATTCCACACTGTCGGAACAATTATAAAAATACCACACTGTCGGAACAATTATAAAAATACCACACTGTCGGAACAATTATAAAAATACCACACTGTCGGAGCAATTATTAAAATACCACACTGTCGGAACAATTATAAAAATACCACACTGTCGGAACAATTATAAAAATACTACACTGTCGGAACAATTATAAAAATACCACACTGTCGGAACAATTATAAAAATACCACACTGTCGGAACAATTATAAAAATACCACACTGTCGGAACAATTATAAAAATACCACACTGTCGGAACTATTATAAAAATACCACACTGTCGGAACAATTATAAAAATACCACACTGTCGGAACAATTATAAAAATACCACACTGTCGGAACAATTATAAAAATACCAAACTGTCGGAACAATTAAAAAAATACCAAACTGTCGGAACAATTATAAAAATAAAAAAATACCACACTGTCGGAACAATTATAAAAATACCACACTGTCGGAACAATTATAAAAATACCACACTGTCGGAACAATTATAAAAATACCACACTGTCGGAATAATTATAAAAATACCACACTGTCGGAACAATTATAAAAATACCACACTGTCGGAGCAATTATAAAAATACCACACTGTCGGAACAATTATAAAAATACCACACTGTCGGAACAATTATAAAAATACCACACTGTCGGAACAATTATAAAAATACCACACTGTCGGAACAATTATAAAAATACCACACTGTTGGAACAATTATAAAAATACCACACTGTCGGAACTATTATAAAAATACCACACTGTCGGAACAATTATAAAAATACCACACTGTCGGAACAATTATAAAAATACCACACTGTCGGAACTATTATAAAAATACCACACTGTCGGAACAATTATAAAAATACCACACTGTCGGAACAATTATAAAAATACCACACTGTCGGAACAATTATAAAAATACCAAACTGTCGGAACAATTAAAAAAATACCAAACTGTCGGAACAATTATAAAAATAAAAAAATACCACACTGTCGGAACAATTATAAAAATACCACACTGTCGGAACAATTATAAAAATACCACACTGTCGGAGCAATTATTAAAATACCACACTGTCGGAACAATTATAAAAATACCACACTGTCGGAACAATTATAAAAATACCACACTGTCGGAACAGTTATAAAAATACCACACTGTTGGAACAGTTATAAAAATACCACACTGTCGGAACAGTTATAAAAATACCACACTGTCGGAACAATTATAAAAATACCACACTGTCGGAACAATTATAAAAATACCACACTGTCGGAACAATTATAAAAATACCACACTGTCGGAACAATTATAAAAATACCACACTGTCGGAACAATTATAAAAAACCACACTGTCGGAACAATTATAGAAATACCACACTGTCGGAACAATTATAAAAATACCACACTGTCGGAACAATTATAAAAATACCACACTGTCGGAACAGTTATAAAAATACCACACTGTCGGAACAGTTATAAAAATACCACACTGTCGGAACAGTTATAACAATACCACACTGTCGGAACAAATTATAAAAATACCACACTGTCGGAACAATTATAAAAATACCACACTGTCGAAACAATTATAAACATACCACACTGTCGGAACAATTATAAAAATACCACACTGTCGGAACAATTATAAAAATACCACACTGTCGGAACAATTATAAAAATACCACACTGTCTGAACAATTATAAAAATACCACACTGTCGGAACAATTATAAAAATACCACACTGTCGGAACAATTATAAAAATACCACACTGTCGGAACAATTATAAAAATACCACACTGTCGGAACAACTATAAAAATACCACACTGTCGGAGCAATTATAAAAATACCAGACTGTCGGAACAATTATAAAAATACCACACTGTCGGAACAATTATAAAAATACCACACTGTCGGAACAATTATAAAAATACCACACTGTCGGAACAATTATAAAAATACCACACTGTCGGAACAATTATAAAAATACCACACTGTCGGAACAATTATAAAAATACCACACTGTCGGAACAATTATAAAAATACCACACTGTCGGAACAGTTATAAAAATACCACACTGTCGGAACAGTAATAAAAATACCACACTGTTGGAACAATTATAAAAATACCACACTGTCGGAACAATTATAAAAATACCACACTGTCGGAGCAATTATAAAAATACCACACTGTCGGAACAATTATAAAAATACCACACTGTCGGAACAATTATAAAAATACCACACTGTCGGAACAATTATAAAAATACCACACTGTCGGAACAATTATAAAAATATCACACTGTCGGAACAATTATAAAAATACCACACTGTCGGAACTATTATAATAATACCACACTGTCGGAACAATTATAAAAATACCACACTGTCGGAACAATTATAAAAATACCACACTGTCGGAACAATTATAAAAATACCACACTGTTGGAACAAATATAAAAATACCACACTGTCGGAACAATTATAAAAATACCACACTGTCGGAACAATTATAAAAATACCACACTGTCGGAACAATTATAAAAATACCACACTGTCGGAACAGTTATAAAAATACCACACTGTCGGAACAATTATAAAAATACCACACTGTCGGAACAGTTATAACAATACCACACTGTCGGAACAATTATAAAAATACCACACTGTCGGAACAATTATAAAAATACCACACTGTCGAAACAATTATAAACATACCACACTGTCGGAACAATTATAAAAATACCACACTGTCGGAACAATTATAAAACTACCACACTGTCGGAACAATTATAAAAATACCACTGTCGGAACAATTATAAAAATACCACACTGTCGGAACAATTATAAAAATACCACACTGTCGGAACAATTATAAAAATACCACACTGTCGGAACAATTATAAAAATACCACAATGTCGGAACAATTATAAAAATACCACACTGTCGGAGCAATTATAAAAATACCACACTGTCGGAACAATTATAAAAATACCACACTGTCGGAACAATTATAAAAATACCACACTGTCGGAACAATTATAAAAATACCACACTGTCGGAACAATTATAAAAATACCACACTGTCGGAACAATTATAAAAATACCACACTGTCGGAACAGTTATAAAAATACCACACTGTCGGAACAGTTATAAAAATACCACACTGTCGGAACAGTTATAAAAATACCACACTGTCGGAACAGTAATAAAAATACCACACTGTCGGAGCAATTATAAAAATACCACACTGTCGGAGCAATTATAAAAATACCACACTGTCGGAACAATTATAAAAATACCACACTGTCGGAACAATTATAAAAATACCACACTGTCGGAACAATTATAAAAATACCACACTGTCGGAACAATTATAAAAATACCACACTGTTGGAACAATTATAAAAATACCACACTGTCGGAACTATTATAAAAATACCACACTGTCGGAACAATTATAAAAATACCACACTGTCGGAACAATTATAAAAATACCACACTGTCGGAACAATTATAAAAATACCACACTGTCGGAACAATTATAAAAATTCCACACTGTCGGAACAATTATAAAAATACCACACTGTCGGAACAATTATAAAAATACCACACTGTCGGAACAATTATAAAAATACCACACTGTCGGAGCAATTATTAAAATACCACACTGTCGGAACAATTATAAAAATACCACACTGTCGGAACAATTATAAAAATACTACACTGTCGGAACAATTATAAAAATACCACACTGTCGGAACAATTATAAAAATACCACACTGTCGGAACAATTATAAAAATACCACACTGTCGGAACAATTATAAAAATACCACACTGTCGGAACAGTTATAAAAATACCACAATGTCGGAACAATTATAAAAATACCACACTGTCGGAACAGTTATAAAAATACCACACTGTCGGAACAATTATAAAAATACCACACTGTCGGAACAATTATAAAAATACCACACTGTCGGAACAATTATAAAAATACCACACTGTCGGAACAATTATAAAAATACCACACTGTCGGAACAATTATAAAAATACCACACTGTCGGAACAATTATAAAAATACCACACTGTCGGAACAATTATAAAAATACCACACTGTCGGAACAATTATAAAAATACCATACTGTCGGAACAATTATAAAAATACCACACTGTCGGAACAATTATAAAAATACCACACTGTCGGAACAATTAAAAAAATACCACACTGTCAGAACAATTATAAAAATACCACACTGTCGGAACAATTATAAAAATACCACACTGTCGGAACAATTATAAAAATACCACACTGTCGGAACAATTATAAAAATACCACACTGTCTGAACAATTATAAAAATACCACACTGTCGGAACAATTATAAAAATACCACACTGTCGGAACAATTATAAAAATACCACACTGTCGGAACAATTATAAAAATACCACACTGTCGGAACAATTATAAAAATACCACACTGTCGGAACAATTATAAAAATACCACACTGTCGGAACAATTATAAAAATACCACACTGTCGGAACAATTATAAAAATACCACACTGTCGAACAATTATAAAAATACCACACTGTCGGAGCAATTATAAAAATACCACACTGTCGGAACAATTATAAAAATACCACACTGTCGGAGCAATTATTAAAATACCACACTGTCGGAACAATTATAAAAATACCACACTGTCGGAACAATTATAAAAATACCACACTGTCGGAACAGTTATAAAAATACCACACTGTTGGAACAGTTATAAAAATACCACACTGTCGGAACAGTTATAAAAATACCACACTGTCGGAACAATTATAAAAATACCACACTGTCGGAACAATTATAAAAATACCACACTGTCGGAACAATTATAAAAATACCACACTGTCGGAACAATTATAAAAATACCACACTGTAGGAACAATTATAAAAAACCACACTGTCGGAACAATTATAGAAATACCACACTGTCGGAACAATTATAAAAATACCACACTGTCGGAACAATTATAAAAATACCACACTGTCGGAACAGTTATAAAAATACCACACTGTCGGAACAGTTATAAAAATACCACACTGTCGGAACAGTTATAACAATACCACACTGTCGGAACAATTATAAAAATACCACACTGTCGGAACAATTATAAAAATACCACACTGTCGAAACAATTATAAACATACCACACTGTCGGAACAATTATAAAAATACCACACTGTCGGAACAATTATAAAAATACCACACTGTCGGAACAATTATAAAAATACCACACTGTCTGAACAATTATAAAAATACCACACTGTCGGAACAATTATAAAAATACCACACTGTCGGAACAATTATAAAAATACCACACTGTCGGAACAATTATAAAAATACCACACTGTCGGAACAATTATAAAAATACCACACTGTCGGAGCAATTATAAAAATACCACACTGTCGGAACAATTATAAAAATACCACACTGTCGGAACAATTATAAAAATACCACACTGTCGGAACAATTATAAAAATACCACACTGTCGGAACAATTATAAAAATACCACACTGTCGGAACAATTATAAAAATACCACACTGTCGGAACAATTATAAAAATACCACACTGTCGGAACAATTATAAAAATACCACAGTGTCGGAACAGTTATAAAAATACCACACTGTCGGAACAGTAATAAAAATACCACACTGTTGGAACAATTATAAAAATACCACACTGTCGGAAAAATTATAAAAATACCACACTGTCGGAGCAATTATAAAAATACCACACTGTCGGAACAATTATAAAAATACCACACTGTCGGAACAATTATAAAAATACCACACTGTCGGAACAATTATAAAAATACCACACTGTCGGAACTATTATAAAAATACCACACTGTCGGAACAATTATAAAAATACCACACTGTCGGAACAATTATAAAAATACCACACTGTCGGAACAATTATAAAAATACCACACTGTCGGAACAATTATAAAAATACCACACTGTCGGAACAATTATAAAAATACCACACTGTCGGAACAATTATAAAAATACCACACTGTCGGAACAATTATAAAAATACCACACTGTCGGAACAATTATAAAAATACCACACTGTTGGAACAAATATAAAAATACCACACTGTCGGAACAATTATAAAAATACCACACTGTCGGAGCAATTATTAAAATACCACACTGTCGGAACAATTATAAAAATACCACACTGTCGGAACAATTATAAAAATACCACACTGTCGGAACAGTTATAAAAATACCACACTGTTGGAACAGTTATAAAAATACCACACTGTCGGAACAGTTATAAAAATACCACACTGTCGGAACAATTATAAAAATACCACACTGTCGGAACAATTATAAAAATACCACACTGTCGGAACAATTATAAAAATACCACACTGTCGGAACAATTATAAAAATACCACACTGTCGGAACAATTATAAAAATACCACACTGTCGGAACAATTATAAAAATACCACACTGTCGGAACAATTATAAAAATACCACACTGTCGGAACTATTATAAAAATACCACACTGTCGGAACAATTATAAAAATACCACACTGTCGGAACAATTATAAAAATACCACACTGTCGGAACAATTATAAAAATACCACACTGTCGGAACAATTATAAAAATACCACACTGTCGGAACAATTATAAAAATACCACACTGTCGGAACAATTATAAAAATACCACACTCTCGGAACAATTATAAAAATACCACACTGTCGGAACAGTTATAAAAATACCACACTGTCGGAACTATTATAAAAATACCACACTGTCGGAACAGTTATAACAATACCACACTGTCGGAACAATTATAAAAATACCACACTGTCGGAACAATTATAAAAATACCACACTGTCGAAACAATTATAAACATACCACACTGTCGGAACAATTATAAAAATACCACACTGTCGGAACAATTATAAAAATACCACACTGTCGGAACAATTATAAAAATACCACACTGTCGGAACAATTATAAAAATACCACACTGTCGGAACAATTATAAAAATACCACACTGTCGGAACAATTATAAAAATACCACACTGTCGGAACAATTATAAAAATACCACACTGTCGGAACAATTATAAAAATACCACACTGTCGGAGCAATTATAAAAATACCACACTGTCGGAACAATTATAAAAATACCACACTGTCGGAACAATTATAAAAATACCACACTGTCGGAACAATTATAAAAATACCACACTGTCGGAACAATTATAAAAATACCACACTGTCGGAACAGTTATAAAAATACCACACTGTCGGAACAGTTATAAAAATACCACACTGTCGGAACAGTAATAAAAATACCACACTGTCGGAACAATTATAAAAATACCACACTGTCGGAACAATTATAAAAATACCATACTGTTGGAACAATTATAAAAATACCACACTGTCGGAACAATTATAAAAATACCACACTGTCGGAACAATTATAAAAATACCACACTGTCGGAACAATTATAAAAATACCACACTGTCGGAACAATTATAAAAATACCACACTGTCGGAACAATTATAAAAATACCACACTGTCGGAACAATTATAAAAATACCACACTATCGGAGCAATTATAAAAATACCACACTGTCGGAACAATTATAAAAATACCACACTGTCGGAACAATTATAAAAATACCACACTGTCGGAACAATTATAAAAATACCACACTGTCGGAACAATTATAAAAATACCACACTGTCGGAACTATTATAAAAATACCACACTGTCGGAACAATTATAAAAATACCACACTGTCGGAACAATTATAAAAATACTACACTGTCGGAACAATTATAAAAATACCACACTGTCGGAACAGTTATAAAAATACCACACTGTCGGAACAGTTATAAAAATACCACACTGTCGGAACAATTATAAAAATACCACACTGTCGGAACAATTATAAAAATACCACACTGTCGGAACAATTATAAAAATACCACACTGTCGGAACAATTATAAAAATACCACACTGTCGGAGCAATTATAAAAATACCACACTGTCGGAACAATTATAAAAATACCACACTGTCGGAACAATTATAAAAATACCACACTGTCGGAACAATTATAAAAATACCACACTGTCGGAACAATTATAAAAATACCACACTGTCGGAACAATTATAAAAATACCACACTGTCGGAACAATTATAAAAATACCACACTGTCGGAACAATTATAAAAATACCACACTGTCTGAACAATTATAAAAATACCACACTGTCGGAACAATTATAAAAATACCACACTGTCGGAACAATTATAAAAATACCACACTGTCGGAACAATTATAAAAATACCACACTGTCGGAACAATTATAAAAATACCACACTTTCGGAACAATTATAAAAATACCACACTGTCGAACAATTATAAAAATACCACACTGTCGGAGCAATTATAAAAATACCACACTGTCGGAACAATTATAAAAATACCACACTGTCGGAACAATTATGAAAATACCACACTGTCGGAACAATTATAAAAATACCACACTGTCGGAACAATTATAAAAATACCACACTGTCGGAACAATTATAAAAATACCACACTGTCGGAACAATTATAAAAATACCACACTGTCGGAACAATTATAAAAATACCACACTGTCGGAACAATTATAAAAATACCACACTGTCGGAACAATTATAAAAATACCACACTGTCGGAACAATTATAAAAATACCACACTGTCGGAACAATTATAAAAATACCACACTGTCGGAACTATTATAAAAATACCACACTGTCGGAACAATTATAAAAATACCACACTGTCGGAACAATTATAAAAATACCACACTGTCGGAACAATTATAAAAATACCAAACTGTCGGAACAATTATAAAAATAAAAAAATACCACACTGTCGGAACAATTATAAAAATACCACACTGTCGGAACAATTATAAAAATACCACACTGTCGGAACAATTATAAAAATACCACACTGTCGGAACAATTATAAAAATACCACACTGTCGGAACAATTATAAAAATACCACACTGTCGGAACAATTATAAAAATACCACATTGTCGGAGCAATTATTAAAATACCACACTGTCGGAACAATTATAAAAATACCACACTGTCGGAACAATTATAAAAATACCACACTGTCGGAACAATTATAAAAATACCACACTCTCGGAACAATTATAAAAATACCACACTGTCGGAACAATTATAAAAATACCACACTGTCGGAACAATTATAAAAATACCACACTGTCGGAACAATTATAAAAATACCACACTGTCGGAACAATTATAAAAATACCACACTGTCGGAACAATTATAAAAATACCACACTGTCGGAACAATTATAAAAATACCACACTGTCGGAGCAATTATTAAAATACCACACTGTCGGAACAATTATAAAAATACCACACTGTCGGAACAATTATAAAAATACCACACTGTCGGAACAATTATAAAAATACCACACTCTCGGAACAATTATAAAAATCCCACACTGTCGGAACAATTATAAAAATACCACACTGTCGGAACAATTATAAAAATACCACACTGTCGGAACAATTATAAAAATACCACACTGTCGGAACAATTATAAAAATACCACACTGTCGGAACAATTATAAAAATACCACACTGTCGGAACAATTATAAAAATACCACACTGTCGGAACAATTATAAAAATACCACACTGTCGGAACTATTATAAAAATACCACACTGTCGGAACAATTATAAAAATACCACACTGTCGGAACAATTATAAAAATACCACACTGTCGGAACAATTATAAAAATACCAAACTGTCAGAACAATTATAAAAATAAAAAAATACCACACTGTCGGAACAATTATAAAAATACCACACTGTCGGAACAATTATAAAAATACCACACTGTCGGAACAATTATAAAAATACCACACTGTCGAACAATTATAAAAATACCACACTGTCGGAGCAATTATAAAAATACCACGCTGTCGGAACAATTATAAAAATACCACACTGTCGGAACAATTATGAAAATACCACACTGTCGGAACAATTATAAAAATACCACACTGTCGGAACAATTATAAAAATACCACACTGTCGGAACAATTATAAAAATACCACACTGTCGGAACAATTATAAAAATACCACACTGTCGGAACAATTATAAAAATACCACACTGTCGGAACAATTATAAAAATACCACACTGTCGGAACAATTATAAAAATACCACACTGTCGGAACAATTATAAAAATACCACACTGTCGGAACAATTATAAAAATACCACACTGTCGGAACTATTATAAAAATACCACACTGTCGGAACAATTATAAAAATACCACACTGTCGGAACAATTATAAAAATACCACACTGTCGGAACAATTATAAAAATACCAAACTGTCGGAACAATTATAAAAATAAAAAAATACCACACTGTCGGAACAATTATAAAAATACCACACTGTCGGAACAATTATAAAAATACCACACTGTCGGAACAATTATAAAAATACCACACTGTCGGAACAATTATAAAAATACCACACTGTCGGAACAATTATAAAAATACCACACTGTCGGAACAATTATAAAAATACCACATTGTCGGAGCAATTATTAAAATACCACACTGTCGGAACAATTATAAAAATACCACACTGTCGGAACAATTATAAAAATACCACACTGTCGGAACAATTATAAAAATACCACACTCTCGGAACAATTATAAAAATACCACACTGTCGGAACAATTATAAAAATACCACACTGTCGGAACAATTATAAAAATACCACACTGTCGGAACAATTATAAAAATACCACACTGTCGGAACAATTATAAAAATACCACACTGTCGGAACAATTATAAAAATACCACACTGTCGGAACAATTATAAAAATACCACACTGTCGGAGCAATTATTAAAATACCACACTGTCGGAACAATTATAAAAATACCACACTGTCGGAACAATTATAAAAATACCACACTGTCGGAACAATTATAAAAATACCACACTCTCGGAACAATTATAAAAATCCCACACTGTCGGAACAATTATAAAAATACCACACTGTCGGAACAATTATAAAAATACCACACTGTCGGAACAATTATAAAAATACCACACTGTCGGAACAATTATAAAAATACCACACTGTCGGAACAATTATAAAAATACCACACTGTCGGAACAATTATAAAAATACCACACTGTCGGAACAATTATAAAAATACCACACTGTCGGAACTATTATAAAAATACCACACTGTCGGAACAATTATAAAAATACCACACTGTCGGAACAATTATAAAAATACCACACTGTCGGAACAATTATAAAAATACCAAACTGTCAGAACAATTATAAAAATAAAAAAATACCACACTGTCGGAACAATTATAAAAAATACCACACTGTCGGAACAATTATAAAAATACCACACTGTCGGAACAATTATAAAAATACCACACTGTCGGAACAATTATTAAAATACCACACTGTCGGAACAATTATAAAAATACCACACTGTCGGAACAATTATAAAAATACCACACTGTCGGAACAGTTATAAAAATACCACACTGTTGGAACAGTTATAAAAATACCACACTGTCGGAACAGTTATAAAAATACCACACTGTCGGAACAATTATAAAAATACCACACTGTCGGAACAATTATAAAAATACCACACTGACGGAACAATTATAAAAATACCACACTGTCGGAACAATTATAAAAATACCACACTGTCGGAACAATTATAAAAATACCACACTGTCGGAACAATTATAAAAATACCACACTGTCGAACAATTATAAAAATACCACACTGTCGGAGCAATTATAAAAATACCACACTGTCGGAACAATTATAAAAATACCACACTGTCGGAACAATTATGAAAATACCACACTGTCGGAACAATTATAAAAATACCACACTGTCGGAACAATTATAAAAATACCACACTGTCGGAACAATTATAAAAATACCACACTGTCGGAACAATAATAAAAATACCACACTGTCGGAACAATTATAAAAATACCACACTGTCGGAACAATTATAAAAATACCACACTGTCGGAACAATTATAAAAATACCACACTGTCGGAACAATTATAAAAATACCACACTGTCGGAACAATTATAAAAATACCACACTGTCGGAACTATTATAAAAATACCACACTGTCGGAACAATTATAAAAATACCACACTGTCGGAACAATTATAAAAATACCACACTGTCGGAACAATTATAAAAATACCAAACTGTCGGAACAATTATAAAAATAAAAAAATACCACACTGTCGGAACAATTATAAAAATACCACACTGTCGGAACAATTATAAAAATACCACACTGTCGGAACAATTATAAAAATACCACACTGTCGGAGCAATTATAAAAATACCACAATGTCGGAACAATTATAAAAATACCACACTGTCGGAACAATTATAAAAATACCACACTGTCGGAACAGTTATAAAAATACCACACTGTTGGAACAGTTATAAAAATACCACACTGTCGGAACAGTTATAAAAATACCACACTGTCGGAACAATTATAAAAATACCACACTGTCGGAACAATTATAAAAATACCACACTGTCGGAACAATTATAAAAATACCACACTGTCGGAACAATTATAAAAATACCACACTGTCGGAACAATTATAAAAATACCACACTGTCGGAACAATTATAAAAATACCACACTGTCGGAACAATTATAACAATACCACACTGTCGGAACTATTATAAAAATACCACACTGTCGGAACAATTATAAAAATACCACACTGTCGGAACAATTATAAAAATACCACACTGTCGGAACAGTTATAAAAATACCACACTGTCGGAACAATTATAAAAATACCACACTGTCAGAACAATTATAAAAATACCACACTGTCGGAACAATTATAAAAATACCACACTGTCGGAACTATTATAAAAATACCACACTGTCGGAACAATTATAAAAATACCACACTGTCGGAACAATTATAAAAATACCACACTGTCGGAACAGTTATAAAAATACCACACTGTCGGAACAATTATAAAAATACCACACTGTCGGAACAATTATAAAAATACCACACTGTCGGAACAATTATAAAAATACCACACTGTCGGAACAATTATAAAAATACCACACTGTCGGAACAGTTATAAAAATACCACACTGTCGGAACTATTATAAAAATACCACACTGTCGGAACAGTTATAACAATACCACACTGTCGGAACAATTATAAAAATACCACACTGTCGGAACAATTATAAAAATACCACACTGTCGAAACAATTATAAACATACCACACTGTCGGAACAATTATAAAAATACCACACTGTCGGAACAATTATAAAAATACCACACTGTCGGAACAATTATAAAAATACCACACTGTCGGAACAATTATAAAAGTACCACACTGTCGGAACAATTATAAAAATACCACACTGTCGGAACAATTATAAAAATACCGCACTGTCGGAACAATTATAAAAATACCACACTGTCGGAACAATTATAAAAATACCACACTGTCGGAGCAATTATAAAAATACCACACTGTCGGAACAATTATAAAAATACCACACTGTCGGAACAATTATAAAAATACCACACTGTCGGAACAATTATAAAAATACCACACTGTCGGAACAGTTATAAAAATACCACACTGTCGGAACAGTTATAAAAATACCACACTGTCGGAACAGTAATAAAAATACCATACTGTCGGAACAATTATAAAAATACCACACTGTCGGAACAATTATAAAAATACCATACTGTTGGAACAATTATAAAAATACCACACTGTCGGAACAATTATAAAAATACCACACTGTCGGAACAATTATAAAAATACCACACTGTCGGAACAATTATAAAAATACCACACTGTCGGAACAATTATAAAAATACCACACTGTCGGAACAATTATAAAAATACCACACTGTCGGAACAATTATAAAAATACCACATTGTCGGAACAATTATAAAAATACCACACTGTCGGAGCAATTATAAAAATACCACACTGTCGGAATAATTATAAAAATACCACACTGTCGGAACAATTATAAAAATACCACACTGTCGGAACAATTATAAAAATACCACACTGTCGGAACAATTATAAAAATACCACACTGTCGGAACAATTATAAAAATACCACACTGTCGGAACAATTATAAAAATACCACACTGTCGGAACAATTATAAAAATACCACACTGTCGGAACAATTATAAAAATACCACACTGTCGGAACAATTATAAAAATACCACACTGTCGGAACAATTATAAAAATACCACACTGTCGGAACAATTATAAAAATACCACACTGTCGGAACAATTATAAAAATACCACACTGTCGGAACAATTATAAAAATACCACACTGTCGGAGCAATTATTAAAATACCACACTGTCGGAACAATTATAAAAATACCACACTCTCGGAACAATTATAAAAATACCACACTGTCGGAACAATTATAAAAATACCACACTGTCGGAACAATTATAAAAATACCACACTGTCGGAACAATTATAAAAATATCACACTGTCGGAACAATTATAAAAATACCACACTGTCGGAACAATTATAAAAATACCACACTGTCGGAACAATTATAAAAATACCACACTGTCGGAGCAATTATTAAAATACCACACTGTCGGAACAATTATAAAAATACCACACTGTCGGAACAATTATAAAAATACCACACTGTCGGAACAATTATAAAAATACCACACTCTCGGAACAATTATAAAAATACCACACTGTCGGAACAATTATAAAAATACCACACTGTCGGAACAATTATAAAAATACCACACTGTCGGAACAATTATAAAAATACCACACTGTCGGAACAATTATAAAAATACCACACTGTCGGAACAATTATAAAAATACCACACTGTCGGAACAATTATAAAAATACCACACTGTCGGAACAATTATAAAAATACCACACTGTCGGAACAATTATAAAAATACCACACTGTCGGAACAATTATAAAAATACCACACTGTCGGAACAATTATAAAAATACCACACTGTCGGAACAATTATAAAAATACCAAACTGTCAGAACAATTATAAAAATAAAAAAATACCACACTGTCGGAACAATTATAAAAATACCACACTGTCGGAACAATTATAAAAATACCACACTGTCGGAACAATTATAAAAATACCACACTGTCGGAGCAATTATTAAAATACCACACTGTCGGAACAATTATAAAAATACCACACTGTCGGAACAATTATAAAAATACCACACTGTCGGAACAGTTATAAAAATACCACACTGTTGGAACAGTTATAAAAATACCACACTGTCGGAACAGTTATAAAAATACCACACTGTCGGAACAATTATAAAAATACCACACTGTCGGAACAATTATAAAAATACCACACTGTCGGAACAATTATAAAAATACCACACTGTCGGAACTACTATAAAAATACCACACTGTCGGAACAATTATAAAAATACCACACTGTCGGAACAATTATAAAAATACCACACTGTCGGAACAATTATAAAAATACCACACTGTCGGAACAATTATAAAAATACCACACTGTCGGAACAATTATAAAAATACCACACTGTCGGAACAATTATAAAAATACCACACTGTCGGAACAATTATAAAAATACCACACTGTCGGAACAGTTATAAAAATACCACACTGTCGGAACTATTATAAAAATACCACACTGTCGGAACAGTTATAACAATACCACACTGTCGGAACAATTATAAAAATACCACACTGTCGGAACAATTATAAAAATACCACACTGTCGAAACAATTATAAACATACCACACTGTCGGAACAATTATAAAAATACCACACTGTCGGAACAATTATAAAAATACCACACTGTCGGAACAATTATAAAAATACCACACTGTCGGAACAATTATAAAAATACCACACTGTCGGAACAATTATAAAAATACCACACTGTCGGAACAATTATAAAAATACCACACTGTCGGAACAATTATAAAAATACCACACTGTCAGAACAATTATAAAAATACCACACTGTCGGAGCAATTATAAAAATACCACACTGTCGGAACAATTATAAAAATACCACACTGTCGGAACAGTTATAAAAATACCACACTGTCGGAACTATTATAAAAATACCACACTGTCGGAACAGTTATAACAATACCACACTGTCGGAACAATTATAAAAATACCACACTGTCGGAACAATTATAAAAATACCACACTGTCGAAACAATTATAAACATACCACACTGTCGGAACAATTATAAAAATACCACACTGTCGGAACAATTATAAAAATACCACACTGTCGGAACAATTATAAAAATACCACACTGTCGGAACAATTATAAAAATACCACACTGTCGGAACAATTATAAAAATACCACACTGTCGGAACAATTATAAAAATACCACACTGTCGGAACAATTATAAAAATACCACACTGTCGGAACAATTATAAAAATACCACACTGTCGGAGCAATTATAAAAATACCACACTGTCGGAACAATTATAAAAATACCACACTGTCGGAACAATTATAAAAATACCACACTGTCGGAACAATTATAAAAATACCACACTGTCGGAACAGTTATAAAAATACCACACTGTCGGAACAGTTATAAAAATACCACACTGTCGGAACAGTAATAAAAATACCACACTGTCGGAACAATTATAAAAATAACACACTGTCGGAACAATTATAAAAATACCATACTGTTGGAACAATTATAAAAATACCACACTGTCGGAACAATTATAAAAATACCACACTGTCGGAACAATTATAAAAATACCACACTGTCGGAACAATTATAAAAATACCACACTGTCGGAACAATTATAAAAATACCACAC
The DNA here is from genome assembly GCA_963680875.1 of Bathymodiolus brooksi. Lineage (NCBI taxonomy): Eukaryota > Metazoa > Mollusca > Bivalvia > Mytilida > Modiolidae > Bathymodiolus > Bathymodiolus brooksi. The sequence continues at coordinate 50,386,218 of OY804580.1, read as the reverse complement.
TGTCGGAACAATTATAAAAATACCACACTGTCGGAACAATTATAAAAATACCACACTGTCTTAACAATTATAAAAATACCACACTGTCGGAGCAATTATAAAAATACCACACTGTCGGAACAATTATAAAAATACCACACTGTCGGAACAATTATAAAAATACCACACTGTCGGAACAATTATAAAAATACCACACTGTCGGAACAATTATAAAAATACCACACTGTCGGAACAATTATAAAAATACCACACTGTCGGAACTATTATAAAAATACCACACTGTCGGAACAATTATAAAAATACCACACTGTCGGAACAATTATAAAAATACCACACTGTCGGAACAATTATAAAAATACCACACTGTCGGAACAATTATAAAAATACCACACTGTCGGAACAATTATAAAAATACCACACTGTCTTAACAATTATAAAAATACCACACTGTCGGAGCAATTATAAAAATACCACACTGTCGGAACAATTATAAAAATACCACACTGTCGGAACAATTATAAAAATACCACACTGTCGGAACAATTATAAAAATACCACACTGTCGGAACAATTATAAAAATACCACACTGTCGGAACAATTATAAAAATACCACACTGTCGGAACAATTATAAAAATACCACACTGTCGGAGCAATTATTAAAATACCACACTGTCGGAACAATTATAAAAATACCACACTGTCGGAACAATTATAAAAATACCACACTGTCGGAACAATTATAAAAATACCACACTCTCGGAACAATTATAAAAATACCACACTGTCGGAACAATTATAAAAATACCACACTGTCGGAACAATTATAAAAATACCACACTGTCGGAACAATTATAAAAATATCACACTGTCGGAACAATTATAAAAATACCACACTGTCGGAACAATTATAAAAATACCACACTGTCGGAACAATTATAAAAATACCACACTGTCGGAGCAATTATTAAAATACCACACTGTCGGAACAATTATAAAAATACCACACTGTCGGAACAATTATAAAAATACCACACTGTCGGAACAATTATAAAAATACCACACTCTCGGAACAATTATAAAAATACCACACTGTCGGAACAATTATAAAAATACCACACTGTCGGAACAATTATAAAAATACCACACTGTCGGAACAATTATAAAAATACCACACTGTCGGAACAATTATAAAAATACCACACTGTCGGAACAATTATAAAAATACCACACTGTCGGAACAATTATAAAAATACCACACTGTCGGAACAATTATAAAAATACCACACTGTCGGAACAATTATAAAAATACCACACTGTCGGAACAATTATAAAAATACCACACTGTCGGAACAATTATAAAAATACCACACTGTCGGAACAATTATAAAAATACCAAACTGTCAGAACAATTATAAAAATAAAAAAATACCACACTGTCGGAACAATTATAAAAATACCACACTGTCGGAACAATTATAAAAATACCACACTGTCGGAACAATTATAAAAATACCACACTGTCGGAACAATTATAAAAATACCACACTGTCGGAACAATTATAAAAATACCACACTGTCGGAACTATTATAAAAATACCACACTGTCGGAACAATTATAAAAATACCACACTGTCGGAACAATTATAAAAATACCACACTGTCGGAACAATTATAAAAATACCACACTGTCGGAACAATTATAAAAATACCACACTGTCGGAACAATTATAAAAATACCACACTGTCGGAACAATTATAAAAATACCACACTGTCGGAACAATTATAAAAATACCACACTGTCGGAGCAATTATTAAAATACCACACTGTCGGAACAATTATAAAAATACCACACTGTCGGAACAATTATAAAAATACCACACTGTCGGAACAATTATAAAAATACCACACTGTCGGAACAATTATAAAAATACCACACTGTCGGAACAATTATAAAAATACCACACTGTCGGAACAATTATAAAAATACCACACTGTCGGAACAATTATAAAAATATCACACTGTCGGAACAATTATAAAAATACCACACTGTCGGAACAATTATAAAAATACCACACTGTCGGAACAATTATAAAAATACCACACTGTCGGAGCAATTATTAAAATACCACACTGTCGGAACAATTATAAAAATACCACACTGTCGGAACAATTATAAAAATACCACACTGTCGGAACAATTATAAAAATACCACACTCTCGGAACAATTATAAAAATACCACACTGTCGGAACAATTATAAAAATACCACACTGTCGGAACAATTATAAAAATACCACACTGTCGGAACAATTATAAAAATACCACACTGTCGGAACAATTATAAAAATACCACACTGTCGGAACAATTATAAAAATACCACACTGTCGGAACAATTATAAAAATACCACACTGTCGGAACAATTATAAAAATACCACACTGTCGGAACAATTATAAAAATACCACACTGTCGGAACAATTATAAAAATACCACACTGTCGGAACAATTATAAAAATACCACACTGTCGGAACAATTATAAAAATACCAAACTGTCAGAACAATTATAAAAATAAAAAAATACCACACTGTCGGAACAATTATAAAAATACCACACTGTCGGAACAATTATAAAAATACCACACTGTCGGAACAATTATAAAAATACCACACTGTCGGAGCAATTATTAAAATACCACACTGTCGGAACAATTATAAAAATACCACACTGTCGGAACAATTATAAAAATACCACACTGTCGGAACAGTTATAAAAATACCACACTGTTGGAACAGTTATAAAAATACCACACTGTCGGAACAGTTATAAAAATACCACACTGTCGGAACAATTATAAAAATACCACACTGTCGGAACAATTATAAAAATACCACACTGTCGGAACAATTATAAAAATACCACACTGTCGGAACAATTATAAAAATACCACACTGTCGGAACAATTATAAAAATACCACACTGTCGGAACAATTATAAAAATACCACACTGTCGGAACTACTATAAAAATACCACACTGTCGGAACAATTATAAAAATACCACACTGTCGGAACAATTATAAAAATACCACACTGTCGGAACAATTATAAAAATACCACACTGTCGGAACAATTATAAAAATACCACACTGTCGGAACAATTATAAAAATACCACACTGTCGGAACAATTATAAAAATACCACACTGTCGGAACAATTATAAAAATACCACACTGTCGGAACAGTTATAAAAATACCACACTGTCGGAACTATTATAAAAATACCACACTGTCGGAACAGTTATAACAATACCACACTGTCGGAACAATTATAAAAATACCACACTGTCGGAACAATTATAAAAATACCACACTGTCGAAACAATTATAAACATACCACACTGTCGGAACAATTATAAAAATACCACACTGTCGGAACAATTATAAAAATACCACACTGTCGGAACAATTATAAAAATACCACACTGTCGGAACAATTATAAAAATACCACACTGTCGGAACAATTATAAAAATACCACACTGTCGGAACAATTATAAAAATACCACACTGTCGGAACAATTATAAAAATACCACACTGTCGGAACAATTATAAAAATACCACACTGTCGGAGCAATTATAAAAATACCACACTGTCGGAACAATTATAAAAATACCACACTGTCGGAACAATTATAAAAATACCACACTGTCGGAACAATTATAAAAATACCACACTGTCGGAACAGTTATAAAAATACCACACTGTCGGAACAGTTATAAAAATACCACACTGTCGGAACAGTAATAAAAATACCACACTGTCGGAACAATTATAAAAATACCACACTGTCGGAACAATTATAAAAATACCATACTGTTGGAACAATTATAAAAATACCACACTGTCGGAACAATTATAAAAATACCACACTGTCGGAACAATTATAAAAATACCACACTGTCGGAACAATTATAAAAATACCACACTGTCGGAACTATTATAAAAATACCACACTGTCGGAACAGTTATAACAATACCACACTGTCGGAACAATTATAAAAATACCACACTGTCGGAACAATTATAAAAATACCACACTGTCGAAACAATTATAAACATACCACACTGTCGGAACAATTATAAAAATACCACACTGTCGGAACAATTATAAAAATACCACACTGTCGGAACAATTATAAAAATACCACACTGTCGGAACAATTATAAAAATACCACACTGTCGGAACAATTATAAAAATACCACACTGTCGGAACAATTATAAAAATACCACACTGTCGGAACAATTATAAAAATACCACACTGTCGGAACAATTATAAAAATACCACACTGTCGGAGCAATTATAAAAATACCACACTGTCGGAACAATTATAAAAATACCACACTGTCGGAACAATTATAAAAATACCACACTGTCGGAACAATTATAAAAATACCACACTGTCGGAACAATTATAAAAATACCACACTGTCGGAACAGTTATAAAAATACCACACTGTCGGAACTATTATAAAAATACCACACTGTCGGAACAGTTATAACAATACCACACTGTCGGAACAATTATAAAAATACCACCCTGTCGGAACAATTATAAAAATACCACACTGTCGAAACAATTATAAACATACCACACTGTCGGAACAATTATAAAAATACCACACTGTCGGAACAATTATAAAAATACCACACTGTCGGAACAATTATAAAAATACCACACTGTCGGAACAATTATAAAAATACCACACTGTCGGAACAATTATAAAAATACCACACTGTCGGAACAATTATAAAAATACCACACTGTCGGAACAATTATAAAAATACCACACTGTCGGAACAATTATAAAAATACCACACTGTCGGAGCAATTATAAAAATACCACACTGTCGGAACAATTATAAAAATACCACACTGTCGGAACAATTATAAAAATACCACACTGTCGGAACAATTATAAAAATACCACACTGTCGGAACAGTTATAAAAATACCACACTGTCGGAACAGTTATAAAAATACCACACTGTCGGAACAGTAATAAAAATACCACACTGTCGGAACAATTATAAAAATACCACACTGTCGGAACAATTATAAAAATACCATACTGTTGGAACAATTATAAAAATACCACACTGTCGGAACAATTATAAAAATACCACACTGTCGGAACAATTATAAAAATACCACACTGTCGGAACAATTATAAAAATACCACACTGTCGGAACAATTATAAAAATACCACACTGTCGGAACAATTATAAAAATACCACACTGTCGGAACAATTATAAAAATACCACACTGTCTTAACAATTATAAAAATACCACACTGTCGGAGCAATTATAAAAATACCACACTGTCGGAACAATTATAAAAATACCACACTGTCGGAACAATTATAAAAATACCACACTGTCGGAACAATTATAAAAATACCACACTGTCGGAACAATTATAAAAATACCACACTGTCGGAACAATTATAAAAATACCACACTGTCGGAACTATTATAAAAATACCACACTGTCGGAACAATTATAAAAATACCACACTGTCGGAACAATTATAAAAATACCACACTGTCGGAACAATTATAAAAATACCACACTGTCGGAACAATTATAAAAATACCACACTGTCGGAACAATTATAAAAATACCACACTGTCGGAACAATTATAAAAATACCACACTGTCGGAACAATTATAAAAATACCACACTGTCGGAGCAATTATTAAAATACCACACTGTCGGAACAATTATAAAAATACCACACTGTCGGAACAATTATAAAAATACCACACTGTCGGAACAATTATAAAAATACCACACTCTCGGAACAATTATAAAAATACCACACTGTCGGAACAATTATAAAAATACCACACTGTCGGAACAATTATAAAAATACCACACTGTCGGAACAATTATAAAAATATCACACTGTCGGAACAATTATAAAAATACCACACTGTCGGAACAATTATAAAAATACCACACTGTCGGAACAATTATAAAAATACCACACTGTCGGAGCAATTATTAAAATACCACACTGTCGGAACAATTATAAAAATACCACACTGTCGGAACAATTATAAAAATACCACACTGTCGGAACAATTATAAAAATACCACACTCTCGGAACAATTATAAAAATACCACACTGTCGGAACAATTATAAAAATATCACACTGTCGGAACAATTATAAAAATACCACACTGTCGGAACAATTATAAAAATACCACACTGTCTGAACAATTATAAAAATACCACACTGTCGGAACAATTATAAAAATACCACACTGTCGGAACAATTATAAAAATACCACACTGTCGGAACAATTATAAAAATACCACACTGTCGGAACAATTATAAAAATACCACACTGTCGGAACAATTATAAAAATACCACACTGTCGGAACAATTATAAAAATACCACACTGTCGGAACAATTATAAAAATACCAAACTGTCAGAACAATTATAAAAATAAAAAAATACCACACTGTCGGAACAATTATAAAAATACCACACTGTCGGAACAATTATAAAAATACCACACTGTCGGAACAATTATAAAAATACCACACTGTCGGAGCAATTATTAAAATACCACACTGTCGGAACAATTATAAAAATACCACACTGTCGGAACAATTATAAAAATACCACACTGTCGGAACAGTTATTAAAATACCACACTGTTGGAACAGTTATAAAAATACCACACTGTCGGAACAGTTATAAAAATACCACACTGTCGGAACAATTATAAAAATACCACACTGTCGGAACAATTATAAAAATACCACACTGTCGGAACAATTATAAAAATACCACACTGTCGGAACAATTATAAAAATACCACACTGTCGGAACAATTATAAAAATACCACACTGTCGGAACAATTATAAAAATACCACACTGTCGGAACAATTATAAAAATACCACACTGTCGGAACTACTATAAAAATACCACACTGTCGGAACAATTATAAAAATACCACACTGTCGGAACAATTATAAAAATACCACACTGTCGGAACAATTATAAAAATACCACACTGTCGGAACAATTATAAAAATACCACACTGTCGGAACAATTATAAAAATACCACACTGTCGGAACAATTATAAAAATACCACACTGTCGGAACAATTATAAAAATACCACACTGTCGGAACAGTTATAAAAATACCACACTGTCGGAACTATTATAAAAATACCACACTGTCGGAACAATTATAAAAATACCACACTGTCGAAACAATTATAAACATACCACACTGTCGGAACAATTATAAAAATACCACACTGTCGGAACAATTATAAAAATACCACACTGTCGGAACAATTATAAAAATACCACACTGTCGGAACAATTATAAAAATACCACACTGTCGGAACAATTATAAAAATACCACACTGTCGGAACAATAATAAAAATACCACACTGTCGGAACAATTATAAAAATACCACACTGTCGGAACAATTATAAAAATACCACACTGTCGGAGCAATTATAAAAATACCACACTGTCGGAACAATTATAAAAATACCACACTGTCGGAACAATTATAAAAATACCACACTGTCGGAACAATTATAAAAATACCACACTGTTGGAACAATTATAAAAATACCACACTGTCGGAACAGTTAAAAAAATACCACACTGTCGGAACAGTTATAAAAATACCACACTGTCGGAACAGTAATAAAAATACCACACTGTCGGAACAATTATAAAAATACCACACTGTCGGAACAATTATAAAAATACCATACTGTTGGAACAATTATAAAAATACCACACTGTCGGAACAATTATAAAAATACCACACTGTCGGAACAGTTATAACAATACCACACTGTCGGAACAATTATAAAAATACCACACTGTCGGAACAATTATAAAAATACCACACTGTCGAAACAATTATAAACATACCACACTGTCGGAACAATTATAAAAATACCACACTGTCGGAACAATTATAAAAATACCACACTGTCGGAACAATTATAAAAATACCACACTGTCGGAACAATTATAAAAATACCACACTGTCGGAACAATTATAAAAATACCACACTGTCGGAACAATTATAAAAATACCACACTGTCGGAACAATTATAAAAATACCACACTGTCGGAACAATTATAAAAATACCACACTGTCGGAGCAATTATAAAAATACCACACTGTCGGAACAATTATAAAAATACCACACTGTCGGAACAATTATAAAAATACCACACTGTCGGAACAATTATAAAAATACCACACTGTTGGAACAATTATAAAAATACCACACTGTCGGAACAGTTAAAAAAATACCACACTGTCGGAACAGTTATAAAAATACCACACTGTCGGAACAGTAATAAAAATACCACACTCTCGGAACAATTATAAAAATACCACACTGTCGGAACAATTATAAAAATACCATACTGTTGGAACAATTATAAAAATACCACACTGTCGGAACAATTATAAAAATACCACACTGTCGGAACAATTATAAAAATACCACACTGTCGGAACAATTATAAAAATACCACACTGTCGGAACAATTATAAAAATACCACACTGTCGGAACAATTATAAAAATACCACACTGTCGGAACAATTATAAAAATACCACACTGTCGGAACTATTATAAAAATACCACACTGTCGGAACAATTATAAAAATACCACACTGTTATTAATGATGTCATACATGTACTTACTGATACTATTTCTTTAGTTATAGCTGATGTCATACATGTACTTACTGATCCTATTCCTTTAGTTATTACTGATGTCATACATGTACTTACTGAGCCTATTTCTTTAGTTATAACTGATGTCATACATGTACTTACTGATCTTATTTCTTTAGTTATAACTGAGGTCATACATGTACTTACTGATCCTATTTCTTTAGTTATTACTGATGTCATATATGTACTTACTGATCCTATTTCTTTAGTTATTACTGATGTCCTACATGTACTTACTAATCCTATTTCTTTAGTTATTACTGGTGTCATACATGTATTTACTGATCATATTTCTTTAGTTATTACTGATGTCATGCGTGTACTTACTGATCCTATTTCTTTAGTTATAACTGATGTCATACATGTACTTACTGATCTTATTTCTTTAGTTATAACTGAGGTCATACATGTACTTACTGATCCTATTTTTTTAATTATTACTGATGTCATACATGTACTTACTGAGCCTATTTCTTTAGTTATAACTGATGTCATACATGTACTTACTGATCTTATTTCTTTAGTTATTACTGATGTCATATATGTACTTACTGATCCTATTTCTTTAGTTATTATTGATGTCATTCATGTACTTACTGATCCTATTTCTTTAGTTATAACTGATGTCATATATGTACTTACTGATCCTATTTCTTTAGTTATTACTGATGTCCTACATGTACTTACTGATCCTATTTTTTTAGTTATTACTGATGTCATACATGTACTTACTGATCCTATTTCTTTAGTTATAACTGATATCATACATGTACTTACTGATACTATTTCTTTAGTTATAACTGATGTCATATATGTACTTACTGATCTTATTTCTTTAGTTATTACTGATGTCATACATGTACTGACTGATCCTATTTATTTACAGCTTAATTCCAGATCTAAGGCTTTCTCCATCATACAAGCAATCTCTCCAGCACTCAGATTATACGCTGGAAATGGCATTTCATCCTGATCTTTATCATGTATATACTGCCTATAAAATAAAACAACTTTCAAGCAAGAAAGGAGCCGTCGTGGTCGTTATCGTATGGCAGTTGGATATACAACTACCTATGCAATCAGTGCCTATCAACATTGATGTTGTGAGCTCGAATCTCGATCAGGGCGAAGTGTACAACATTATGTGATATAAGTGACTTGTGACAGGTCGGTGGTTTTCCGGGTCCCTTGGTTTCCTCCACCAATAAAACAGACCGCCACTAAATAATAGAAATATTGTTGAAAGTGGCGTTAAACACCATCAAACAAACAAACCAAACAAGAGCCTCCAGCTTAGGATGTTGATCATCGTACTTGTTTAATCCTGAATACTGTATAAGTGTTTTTTTTGCGGGTACCTAATTTTCGCTTTATTCTCAATAGTCATCGATCCGCGAAAAAAAAACCAATCCGCGTAAATGTCCACCCTTTACTACATAAATATCTTTATTTCTTAAATAATTGTACAAGATCTATTTCCCGTAGTATGACTGTATATCGAATATTTAACAATTATATGATCACTGCCATTCTTAAAGTTGTTGAAATGACGCTTTTAAAATATCTAACAAATGGCTAATCATTCCCGAAAACAGGCATATGGTGACAAATAACAGATAAATTATTTTACATGTAATTAATTGTCGTTTTATCTATAAAACACTAATTATCCTGAATAGTGGTTGCTTTTTAATTAATATTAGCATTTGCATTCAAGAAATTTTAATTACCTGTAAGTTGACAATTTGTGGTGTTAATTAATTGATCACATTTTGTTTTGGAGTCTGTTAATGACACTTATCTGTGTTTAATTGTTGTAAACATACATTAATATTAAATGCCCTTACACAATTTACTATTAATGAACATGTATACAATTCTAAAATACCACCGATCGCATCCAAAAAAGCTCTTACTCAAATTATTTAAAAAACATTTCCTATTTTGAATTGTTGGTCAAACATTTCAGATAATGTTATTCTAATATAACTGTGAATCCGCTAAAATTTGATTTTGATTAAAACTCAGGACCGTGAAAATTAAATACCGCTAAACAAAATTCCACCAATTTGGAAGAATATCACGAAATTTGGCTCTAGCGAAAAACGGTAGTTTATTTAGGAGATTGTTTTATGAACTTCTTTCCTTCAAAGTAATAACCAGAGGCTCTCATTGGGCCTATAATCACTCATCGAATTTATTTAGACAAGGAACAACAAACAAATATGAAGCTCCTCGTTAGAATGTTTTACTCCCAATGAATTAAGTATGAAAGGATATGGATGTAGATGAACATGATTATTTAACATTAAAAAGAACAGTGCTTTTATTGCTGTTCTACATGTTTCTCCCCAATTGTCTATTAACAGCAAAATTAAATGTCCCCTTTCTTTGTTTAAATTAGGCCCAATTAGCAAATTCCCCCCCCCCCCAAAAAAAAAACCGGTCAAGATTACAAATTAAAATACAGTGTAGTATTTTTTGTCCATTTGAAGAAATTTCTATTATTAGTGTCTGTGGCCATCTTTGATAGAGATAGGAGCTGTCCGATATGATTTTGTCGTTGCACGACGTTTGAGCGCATTGGTCCTACATTTGAGCGCCAAAAAATCCACGATTGAGCGCATTTTACCGTAGTTATTTACCTGAGAAAAAAAAATAAAATTATAAAACTTTTAAGAAATTATTATAAAAATGATCTTTAAAAAATTATTAAAAATGATTTTGATAATGAAAAAAAAAATATTATAAAAATGATCTTAAAAAATTATCAAAAAATATTTTGATAATGAAAAAAATAATTTAAAGATTTAGTCTACAAACGGTTTTTCACGGTACAGTCAAGCGCACCGAGAAGGAAAAACTTGCGTTTTCCTTAGAACAACACCGTAGGTTAGAGACAGGAGAAATTTCTAGAGCAACTTACATGAAGTCAATGGGGTTGAAATTGTAGGATTTTAGTGCTACTTTCATAGACATTTTTAAACATTCTTAAATCTATTTCATAAAACATTTAAAATAAATCCTATGATGTTTTTATGATGTGTTTTTTAGTGCTGTAATCTTTTATAAAAAGTGTATATATTTTTATTTCTATTTTTCACATTTTTAGATATTAAATTCCCCAGGTAAACCACAGGTAAAATGCGCTCAAACGTAAGAAAGATTTGCGCTCAAACGTAACGCACCTAAAATAGAATATGCGCTGAAGCGTAGTGCGCCCGATTTTCTAGGTGGACTAACCCCAATGTCTATTCCTACAATGTATGGTTTAATTTTGTTCAGTGGTTTCATGCAAGATGATTTTCAAACGATTTTTTGCCAAAATCAGCATAATTTGCATATTTCCCTTAAAAAAATTCATATTGTTTCAACAAAAAGTGTAGCATATGTCATGCATCTCAGTGCAAATGTAATTAGTATTCTAATCAAAGACAATACGCTTTATTAGCCCTGTAGGTGTCTTACCACTACGTTCTATTTATAGTAACAACAGCAGCCATATTGGTCAGTGGAAGTAGTCAGTAGATACAATTGTGAAAGTATGTATCCTAATGATGAGTCAAGCAATGTTTGGTTCAAATTGGCATAGTGGTTTCAGCGGAGAAGATGCTAAATCAAGTTTTGTTATAATACATCCAAGGTTCTCTTCATAGTTGATGACTTTGGCTATCCTGTTTTATTTATTTGCTCCCAAAGACTTTTAATTATTTGGTTATCCAATCTGTTGACATGCATGACTTATCATCAGGTTTGTAACAAGAGTATCACGACAGGTGCCACATGTGTGTGGAGGAGGAAATGCTTTCCCTCCGGAGCACCTGAGCTCACCCCTGGTATTAAGTGGGGTTCGTTTTGCTTTATTTTTAGTTTTCTGTGTAATGTTTTGTAGATTTGTATTTGACCTTTGGCCTTTTTCTTTTTGCCTTTGCATTGCCTGTCCTTCTTTGATCTACCACATTTTTTTTCTTACACCAGAACTAATGATTTCACTGTACTTTCAGGTTGAACGTGATAAAATAATACAAATTATTTCAACAGAATTTAAACAGTAAACAGTTAATACACGTACAGCAATTTGTTTTCTACCATTTTCTGAAAGTCCTCCGACACTTTCAATGCCTTGTTTTCTTTCTCTTTTATTTGTTCGTCTTCTTTTTCTTTCTCTGGAAACAAATATTATACCGATTTCATTTTGAAACTAACAGAAAAACTAGAGGCTCATTTCAACTTGTATCACTCACTTTGACGGTAAAGAAGATCTATTTTATTGTCCACTGTAACATGTCCTAAAATTTGACTCACTTTGGTTTGTGCTTAATAAACCCCAAAAAATATAAAGAAATTTTTTCTAATAGCACTCTATTTTTTAAATCTTTGGACTACAAAGCCCTGCGACCTCATAGACCATGTCCTTTTAATTTGCGCCAGACAAAATCTGCAATCTTAAGGATTCTTCATTCTAAATATACATGCAATTAACTGAGAAATCAATCTGATTAAAATCAGCTATTATAATATGTTACACTCCTCCCATAATATCTGACAGAACATGATTAGAGGTCATGTCCAGATGAACTTTTGCATACAAATACAATATTTATTTTAAATCAAAATGTGGTGTGCTTAGCGGAGAAGCAACATATACCAATTTTTTAGTCTTTGGTTTGACCCAACCAGAGCTTGAACCCATGATTTACCCCACTTGAGTCAAGCATGTTAACTATTACATCAACGATGAGATATATGATATGAACGAACCATAAACTTTAGTGACATATCTTTTACATCAAATTTTCCACAAAAAAGGGCTATTTGAGACATATATATGTTTACATTCATTACATTTCAAAATGTCATTTTATTTCTAAATGAAATTTTACAATATAGAAATATTCGATGATAAAATAAAGATATAGGCTGAAAGAATGGATGAACTGAAAATAAATGTAATTACTGCCATTATGTTTAAAAAGAACATAGTATTTGGAAGTCAAAGGAGAACTGTCGGGATGATTTTTTATACCTGATTCTGACTGCCCTGTTGGTTTGGAAAACATTTTCTTATACATATCCTTCTCCAATAAGCTGAACTTTTTTATATCACTGAAAATATTGAACAATTTATCTTAATATATTTTTATTTGAACAATTTTTAAATTATTAAACAAATTACTTTTCATAAACAGAACAAAGGATTCTACATTTGGTATTAACAATTTTCAATGATGAAATAACTGTTTTCATTAATTTATATTTACATTGTGTGTTCATTTCATTTAGTAAGCCCAATGTGATTGATCAAAAGGTTGACATGTGATTTTAAAATTGACACTTCATCATTCAATGAAGTGCAAAACCATTCTACAAAGTCCAATTGCTGGACCTGTTCTTCAACGGCATGTCAAATTTACTACACAGTTGAAATTCTAGAATGTTGACACAACTAATAATATTTTTTATATATTTGATAATGTAACTAGAGGCTCAATAGGCTGAGCCTGTGTCGCTCACCTTTCATTCTGCTTTGAGGAAACTTAATACAGAACCTTCCCACCAAATTTCAGTTAATTTGGCTCAGCAGTTTTAGAGAAGATGTTAAGAAATCGACCTATCAGAAACAAGAATTGCCTATGGCAGCCATGTTTGTTAACGGATCGGGACAAAATTCGCAATCTTTATAGAGTACTGTCCATATATGTTTCCTACAAATTGGTCGATTTCTAAAAAATCTTTTCCTCTGACACCACTTTGCTAAATGAACAGAAACTTGGTAGGAGGCATCTATGTAAGGTCCTCTACATAGATTGCTCATTTCGTCCCAATCCATTATCAAGCATGGCCACCACAGGCAGTTCTTGTTTCTGATTGGTCGATTTCTAAAAATATTTTCCTCTGAAACCGCTTTGCCAAATGAACCGAAACATGATAGGAATAATCTATGGAAGGTTCTCTATAGGGATTGCTCATTTCGATTTGATCCTTAGACAAACATGGCCACCATAGGCAATGCTTTTTTTCTGATTGGTCGATTTCTAAAAATCTTTTTCTCTGAAACTGCTGAGCCAAATGAACCGGAACTTTGCAAGATACATATATGGAATGTCCTCTATGAAGATTGCGATCCGTTAACAAACATGGCTGTTATAGGCAATTCTTGTTTCTGGTTGGTCGATTTCTAAAAATCAACATGCTAGCTGGAGGCTCTTGTTAGGTTTCTTTGCTTGATTGTGTTTAACGCCACTTTCAACAATATTTCAGTTACTAAGTATTTAGTGGCGGTTAGTTTTATTGGTGGAGGAAACCAGGGGACCCGGAAAACCACCGACCTGTCACAAGTCACTTACACATTTATCACATACTATTGTACACCTCGCCCTGATCGAGATTCGGGTTCACAATATCAATGTTGATAGGCACTGATTGCATATGTAGTTGTATATCCAACTACCATACGATAACGACCACGACAGCTCCATTCTTGTTTGAAGATTGTTTTATTTTATAGCGAGATTATAAATGATAAAGATCAGGATGAAAAAGGATCAGTAACTACATGTATGACATCAGTAATAACTAAAGAAATATGATCAGTAAGTACAGGTATGACATCAGTAATAACTAAATAAATAGGATCAGTAAGTACATGTATGACATCAGTAATAACTAAAGAAACAGGACCAGTAAGTACACGTATGACATCAGCTATAACTGTAAAGAAATAGGCTCAGTAGGTACATGTATGACATCAGTAATAACTAAAGAAATAGGATCAGTAAGTACATGTATGACATCAGTAATAACTAAAGAAATAGGATCAGTAAGTACATGTATGACATCAGTAATAACTAAAGAAATAGGCTCAGTAAGTACATGCATGACATCAGCAATTGCTAAAGAAATAGGATCAGTAAGTACATGAATGGCATCAGCAATATCCAAAGAAATAGGATCAGTAAGTACATGCATGACATCAGCAATAGCTAAAGAAATAGGATCAGTAAGCACATGTATGACATCAGCAATAACGAAGGATTTAAATAAACGTGAGGAAAATTCTATGTGAAACTTGAGTAATAACTACAGAATTAGGATCAGTAAGTAGATGTATTACATCAGTAATAACTAAAGAAATAGGACCAGTAAGTACATGCATGACATCAGTAATAACTAAAGAAATAGGATCAGTAAGTACACGTATGACATCAGCTATAACTGTAAAGATCAGTAAAGAAATAGGATCAGTAAGTACATGCATGACATCAGTAATTACTAAGGAAATAGGATCAGTAAGTACATGTATGACATCAGTTATAACTAAAGAAATACGCTCAGTAAGTACATGTATGACATCAGTTATAACTAAAGAAATAGAACCATTAAATACATGTATGACATCAGTAATAACTAAAGAAATAGGATCAGTAAGTACAAGTAGGACATCAGCAATAGCTAAGGAAATAGGATCAGTAAGTACATGTATGACATCAGCAATAACGAAGGATTTAAAAAATGTGAAGACAAATCTATGTGAAACTTGAGTAATAACTACAGAATGAGGATCAATAAGTAGATGTATACCATCAGTAATAACTAAAAAAATAGGATCAGTAAGTACATGGATGACATCAGTAATAACTAAAGAAATAGGATCAGTAAGTACATGCATGACATCAGCAATAGCTAAAGAAATAGGATCAGTAAGTACATGAATGGCATCAGCAATATCTAAAGAAATAGGATCAGTAAGTACATGCATGACATCAGCAATAGCTAAAGAAATAGGATCAGTAAGCACATGTATGACATCTGCAATAACGAAGGATTTAAATAAACTTGAGGAAAATTCTATGTGAAACTTGAGTAATAACTACAGAATTAGGATCAGTAAGTAGATGTATTACATCAGTAATAACTAAAGAAATAGGACCAGTAAGTACATGCATGACATCAGTAATAACTAAAGAAATAGGATCAGTAAGTACACGTATGACATCAGCTATAACTGTAAAGATCAGTAAAGAAATAGGATCAGTAAGTACATGCATGACATCAGTAATTACTAAGGAAATAGGATCAGTAAGTACATGTATGACATCAGTTATAACTAAAGAAATACGCTCAGTAAGTACATGTATGACATCAGTTATAACTAAAGAAATAGAACCATTAAATACATGTATGACATCAGTAATAACTAAAGAAATAGGATCAGTAAGTACAAGTAGGACATCAGCAATAGCTAAGGAAATAGGATCAGTAAGTACATGTATGACATCAGCAATAACGAAGGATTTAAAAAATGTGAAGACAAATCTATGTGAAACTTGAGTAATAACTACAGAATGAGGATCAATAAGTAGATGTATACCATCAGTAATAACTAAAAAAATAGGACCAGTAAGTACATGGATGACATCAGTAATAACTAAAGAAATAGGATCAGTAAGTACATGTATGATATCAGTAATAACTAAAGAAATAGGATCAGTAAGTACATATATGACATCAGCAATTTCTAAAGAAATAGGATCAGTAGGTACAAGTATGACATCAGCAATAGCTAAAGAAATAGGATCAGTAAGTACATGTATGACATCAGCAATAACGAAGGATTTAAAAAACGTGAAGAAAAATCTATGTGAAACTTGAGTAATAACTACAGAATTAGGATCAGTAAGTAGATGTATGCCATCAGTAATAACTAAAGAAATAGGACCAGTAAGTACATGTATGAGATCAGTAATAACTAAAGAAATAGGATCAGTAAGTACATGTATGACATCAGCAATAACTAATGAAATAGGATCGGTAAGTACATGTATGACATCAGTAATAACTAAAGAAATTGGATCAGTAAGTACATATATGACATCAGTAATAACTAAAGGAATAGGATCATTAAGTACATGTATGACATCAGCAATAACTAATGAAATAGGATCAGTAAGTACATGTATGACATCAGTAAGAACTAAAGAAATAGGATTAGTAAGTACATGTATGACATCAGCAATAACTAAAGAAATAGGATCAGTAAGTACATGTATGACATCAGTAATAACTAAAGAAATGGGATCAGTAAGTACATGTATGACATCAGTTATAACTAAAGAAATAGGCTCAATAAGTACATGTATGACATCAGTAATAACTAAAGAAATAGGATCAGTAAGTAGATATATGACATTAGTAATAACTAAAGAAATAGGATCAGTAAGTACATGTATGACATCAGTTATAACTAATGAAATAGGATCAGTAAGTACATGTATGACATCAGCAATAACTAAAGAAATAGGCTCAGTAAGTACACGCATGACTTTTACAAAGATATAAATAAAGATAATTGTACAAATAAATTTTACAACATGATATATTTAGACGTTAATAATTAAGTAAATATAAAGAAAAATAAGGTGAAATAAAATATTCAAAACATAGGGATAGAAAGAAGGTTAGGAAGAAGAAGAAAGGTTTCAAACAAGCAAAAACAACAAAAATCAACATGGACTGGAGTGAGTAAGCTAGTATATTAGTTAAAGCGCTGGGTGGTTCTAATAAAAGAATAAACAACAGAGAAGATTTCAATGTTTTGGTTAGGAGTCAAGTTTTCATCACCAGCTAATATCAATTCAATTGTAAATACGTAATTCTTTAATTTACTAAACAAGTTTGCCCTATTTTCATTGTAAAAGGCACATCCAAGGAAAAAGTGTATACAGTCTTCAAAACCATGACCACAGATACATGTAGGACTAGGTTTTAAATTGACAAGGTGCAAATCTGCATTTAGCGAACTGCACATATTTCTAAGTCTGCTATGAATAATACTGTCCAATCCCATTTGCAACTTTTATGCAAATAAAATATGTTTAAACTAAAAGTACATGCATGACATGACATCAGTTATAGCTAAAGAAATAGAATCAGTAAGTACATGTATGACATCATTTATAACAGTAAAGATCAGTAAAGAAATAGGATCAGTAAGTACTTGTATGACATAAGCAATAACGAAGGAATTAAAGAAACTTGAAGAAGAATCTGTTTAAAACTTGAGTAAAAATCGTCAGTTAAAGAAGTAGAACATTTTATTTTTGTTTTGTTTTTGATTTTAAAAGTAAATGCAACACATGCATTCCTGGTCTTTTATTGTCCCACCCTGTAAGACTCAACAAAGACAAGATTCGTTTTCCCCTCGTACGATATCTGACAGTAATCGGCTGCAACAGCCTATAGTTGGGAGTGCGTCGGTTGCAACAATCAATGCTGATGTCACCTCTATCAAAGACTTATTTATGAAACGTGTAAATAATTTTATCATTATTCAATTGTCATGTGCAAGCTGTGACATAATCTTCAGCTTGTTGAAGGTTTTCAGTATTTCGTAGACTTAGAAGTAGTTTTTTACATTGATGAGGATAACTCATAACTCAATGTGAGCACAAGATTTCTCCAAGCCTGTAAATAAATGATGCTAGTAACTCTCTAACTGACTGATAGACATTACTGTAAGATATGTCTTATTTTTTGGGAACCAATTTTCTTGGATTTCGTAGCTCAACAAAGCAAATACTTTTAAGAAACCAACGAATTGTATTTTTTTCCCTTTCATTAAGCACTAGTAAATAAGACAATATCTTAATATATTTCTTCTATGCACACCAAACCTGGCTATCATTAAAACCAAACACCACATCAATTGTGTAATAGTCAGCGTGCTGGCATCGAGTGTGGTAGATCGTGGGTTCGAGCCCTGGTCGAGTCAATCCAAAGACTATGGAATTGGTATTTGTTGCGTGTCCGGTAGGCATGCAATGCAAAGGAATAAGAACAAAGACTGGTTGGCTTTGGTTCAGAATAATGAGTGGAGAGATATATCTAATCGTAGACTGTTGCTTCAGTGAGTTAGCACAATACACATATAACTAAGCATGTTGGTTATAGTGGACACTTTTATCAAAATGTAACTTGTTCTCACTATGATGTAGCTGAAAAATTGCTCAATCGGCATTAAACAATAATCGTCCACTGACTCCTTAATAACTGATCTATGGTATCAGAACAATAGTTGTTCATAAGTCTCTATTTTGCTTCTAGTTTAGTCGCCACGACACTGACATGAATCATTTGGTGACACAATTGTAATAGGCCTCCAATTACATATTGATGACCGTTGTTAAAAACAAGTCAATTTCCTGAAATGGGGTTTTTGTTCTGTCATCTTTGCATGTTTCAAGTAGTGACAAAATGATCATGATTTATGGCAAGTTCAACTTTGCGTTTGAATGAATTGATCCAATTAACAGTGATTAATGCATTGACTTAACTCCAATTGTGGACTCCAGTCAGAAACTATTGACTAACTGAAGTTGTGAGTTCGAATCCCACTCAGGCGAGGTGTATACGGTACAACATTATGTGATAAAGTTTGTCAGTGACTTGCAACATGTCTGTAGTTTTCTCCGGGCATTCTGGTTTCCTCCATCAATAAATCTGATCGCCACGAAATAACTAAAATAATGTTGAAAGTGGTGTTAAACACCATAACCCTAACCCTATCCCTAACGATTCACTTGTTTGTTAGCAGTGGTGTATCATTTCTATCAGTTTCTACTACAATGTGTGTAATATTTTTTTGCTCAATTTCAGGGTGAGAATTATCGACTGAAAATTACCAAACGTCAAAATCAGGATGAAACATAACAACAACAGTTGTCCATAATGGATGTCAGAATTACGGGTTTGATAGAATAAAGCTTTGCTGACAGAGATTTGTCACACAGAGTTTTTGTATCCAAGAAAAAGAATTTTATGATCGTCAGCATTTGTAAAAAAGGAAAAATTTGCAAGGGTTTTATTTTGTCACAAAAATATGTCGTGTGCAATAAATTTAAATAGTTGGCAAAAATGTATGAAAATTTCAAAAAGTACACACTTAGACCTATTGATTTTATAGTTGTTGTTTTTTTTTTAAATAAGGAGAGCATTTGTGTGATTGATTGATTGTGTATATATGCCAAAGGCAAAGTGAGCTTTTGCCATCACTTGGTGTCCGTCGTCTGTTAACTTTTCACATTTTAATCTTCTCCTCTGAAACCTCTCAGCCAAATGAACTGAAACTTGGTAGGACGCATCTATGGAAGGTCATCTATGAAGATTGCTCATTTTGTCCTGATCCATTGATAAACATGGCTGCCACAGGCAATTCTTGTTTCTGATTGGCCGATTTTTAAAAATCTGCTCCTCTGAAACCGTTTGTCCAAATGAGCCGCAACTTGGTAGGAAGCATCTATGGAAGGTCCTCTATAAAGATTGCACATTTCGTCCCGATCCATTAACAAACATGACCGCCACATGCAATTCTTGTTACTGATCGGTCGATTTCTAAAAATCTTCACCTCTTTGCCAAATGATCCGAAACTTGGTAGGAAGCATCTATTTTAGGTTCTCTATAAAGATTGCTCATTTTGTCCCGATCCATTAACAAACATGACCGCCACATGCAATTCTTGTTACTGATCGGTCGATTTCTAAAAATCTTCACCTCTTTGCCAAATGATCCGAAACTTGGTAGGAAGCATCTATTTTAGGTTCTCTATAAAGATTGCTCATTTTGTCCCGATCCATTAACAGACATGGCCGCCACAGGCGATTCTTGTTTCTGATTGGCTGATTTTTGAAATTCTTCTCCTCTGAAACTGTTTGGCCAAATGAACCGAAACTTGGTAGGAAGCATCTATGGAAGGTCATCTGTTAAGATTACTCATGTCGTCCCGATCCATTAACAAATATGGCCGCCACAGGCAATTCTTGTTTCTGATTGGTTGATTTCTAAAAAATCTTCTCCTCTGAAACCGATATGCCAAATGAACCGAGACTTGGTAGAATGCATCTATGGGAGGTCCTCTATAAAGATTGCTCATTTCGTTCCTATCCATTAACAAATATGGCCACCACAGGCAATTCTTGTTTCTGATTTGTCGATTTCTAAAAATCTTCTACTCTGAAACAGCTTGCCCAAATAAACCAAAACGTGGTAGGAAGCATCTATGGAATGTCCTCTATAGCAATGGCTCATTCCATTTTGATCCGTTAACAAACATGGCCACCATAGGCAATTCTTGTTTCTTATTTGTTGATTACTGAAACAGCTTTTCCTATGAAACCACTTGGCCAAATGATATGAAACTTGGTAGGAAGCATCTATGAAAGGTCCTCTATAGAGATTGCTCATTTCATTTTGATCGATTAACAAACATGGCCGACACAGGCAATTCTTGTTTCAGATTGGTTGATTTCTAAATTTCTAAAAATCTTCTTCTCTGAAAATGCTTTGCCAAATGAACCGAAATTTGGTGGGAAGCAACTATGGAAGGTTCTGTATTAAGTTTCCTCAAGGCAGAATGAAGAGTGAGTGACACAGGCTCAGCCCACTGAACCTCTAGTTTTATTTTGCATTACTGGCCAGGTTGGGAAAATCAGATCACGTGTTTTATTTGTTTTCTTTGATTTAAAAATAAACAGATTTTGTACATTCATAAAGGACCTATCGACTTTTTTAAATGATAAAGTTCTATACATTTATTGAGTATTTTTTTGTAAAGTTCTCAACATTTTCTGAGTATTTTGTTTTTTAAAGTTCCCAAATATTTACTGAGTATTTATTGTAAACTTCTCTGTTTTATGTAATTACATGTAAGTTATTCCATAGTGTCTTTACCTGATCATTGTTTACACAATATACTCGCACTCCCTACCAAACAGCAATGGAAAATAAAGGGTTCCATCCCAGATAGATCTGAAATTAAGGGTTTGATCCCAGATAGGTATTACTAAGATAAAGGGTTTGATCCCAGATAGGTCTAACTAAAATAAAGGGTTCGATCCCAGATAGGTCTAACCAAAATATAGGGTTCGATCCCAGATATTTCAAACCAAAATAAAGGGTTCAATCTCAGATAGGTCTACATAAAATAAAGGGTTCAATTCCAGATAGGTCAAACTAAAATAAAGGGTTCAATCTCAGATAGGTCAAACTAAAATAAAGGGTTCAATCCCAGATAGGTCAAACTAAAATAAAGGGTTCAATCTCAGATAGGTCAAACTAAAATAAAGGGTTCAATCCCAGATAGGTCTACCTAAAATAAAGGGTTCAATCCCAGATAGGTCTACCTAAAATAAAGGGTTCAATCCCAGATAGGTCAAACTAAAATAAAGGGTTCAATCTCAGATAGGTCTACATAAAATAAAGGGTTCGATCCCAGATAGGTCTAACCAAAATATAGGGTTCGATCCCAGATATTTCAAACCAAAATAAAGGGTTCAATCTCAGATAGGTGTACATAAAATAAAGGGTTCAATCCCAGATAGGTCAAACTAAAATAAAGGGTTCAATCTCAGATAGGTCAAACTAAAATAAAGGGTTCAATCCCAGATAGGTCTACCTAAAATAAAGGGTTCAATCCCAGATAGGTCTACCTAAAATAAAGGGTTCAATCCCAGATAGATCAAACTAAAATAAATGGTTCAATCCCAGATAGGTCAAACTAAAATAAAGGGTTCAATCCCAGATAGGTCTACCTAAAATAAAGGGTTCAATCCCAGATAGGTCTACCTAAAATAAAGGGTTCAATCCCAGATAGGTCAAACTAGAATAAAGGGTTCAATCCCAGATAGGTCAAACTAAAATAAAGGGTTCAATCCCAGATAGGTCTACCTAAAATAAAGGGTTCAATCCCAGATAGGTCAAGCTAAAATAAAGGGTTCAATCCCAGATAGGTCAAGCTAAAATAAAGGGTTCAATCTCAGATAGGTCTACATCAAATAAAGGGTTCAATCTCAGATAGGTCTACATAAAATAAAGGGTTCAATCCCAGATAGGTCAAACTTAAATAAAGGGTTCAATCTCAGATAGGTCAAACTAAAATAAAGGGTTCAATCCCAGATAGGTCTACCTAAAATAAAGGGTTCAATCCCAGATAGGTCAAACTAAAATAAAGGGTTCAATCCCAGATAGATCAAACTAAAATAAATGGTTCAATCCCAGATAGGTCAAACTAAAATAAAGGGTTCAATCCCAGATAGGTCTACCTAAAATAAAGGTTCAATCCCAGATAGGTCTACCTAAAATAAAGGGTTCAATCCCAGATAGGTCTACCTAAAATAAAGGGTTCAATCCCAGATAGGTCAAGCTAAAATAAAGGGTTCAATCCCAGATAGGTCAAGCTAAAATAAAGGGTTCAATCTCAGATAGGTCTACATCAAATAAAGGGTTCAATCTCAGATAGGTCTACATAAAATAAAGGGTTCAATCCCAGATAGGTCAAACTAAAATAAAGGGTTCAATCTCAGATAGGTCAAACTAAAATAAAGGGTTCAATCCCAGATAGGTCTACCTAAAATAAAGGGTTCAATCCCAGATAGGTCAAACTAAAATAGAGGGTTCAATCCCAGATAGATCAAACTAAAATAAATGGTTCAATCCCAGATAGGTCAAACTAAAATAAAGGGTTCAATCCCAGATAGGTCTACCTAAAATAAAGGTTCAATCCCAGATAGGTCTACCTAAAATAAAGGGTTCAATCCCAGATAGGTCAAACTAGAATAAAGGGTTCAATCCCAGATAGGTCAAACTAAAATAAAGGGTTCAATCCCAGATAGGTCTACCTAAAATAAAGGGTTCAATCCCAGATAGGTCAAGCTAAAATAAAGGGTTCAATCCCAGATAGGTCAAACTAAAATAAAGGGTTCAATCCCGGATATGTCAAACTAAAATGAAAGCTTCAATCTGAGATATGTCAAGCTAAAATAAAGGGTTCAATCCCAGATAGGTCTACCTAAAATAAAGGGTTCAATCCCAGATAGGTCAAACCAAACATCATATAGTTGGTATTTGCTTCTTCTCCGTTAAGGATTAATGAGCAATGTCTCATTAGCTCGGAATCTGGATAATGCTTCCGAATAGAGTAACAATATCTACATAGTTAGATTAGCTCTATTAATATCCAGCAATAAAAAGCATGACACTAGTGACCGAACTATGTATTAACTTTTTAGTTATCCTAAAACCAGTGAGAGATAGGTTTGATGCCAACTTATTGTGTAGTGTGTTTGAACCTTACGTGATGTAGTTTACTAGATACTTATAAATACATATGTACCCCATGATCCTGCTTGTTGAATCTAGTTTCTCCACAACTACGGGTAGTAACTGTATTGCTGCAAGTTGCACAATGGAAACAAACAGTCGTTCCATCCATATATTGTGACAGTCAGTTGTGTTGGTGGAGGAAACGGAGAAAAAAATGTAGAAAATTATTGTCCCCCACCCCAAGTCACTTGACACATCATTACCTATCAACATCTGTTATATTGAGTACTACTCATCACTGCATTCTCTCTTTATTTCCTTATATACCCCTCCTATTTCTGGAGCACCACTCAATGAGTCCCCTACCCCAAGTCACTGACCAACATCAGTTATATTGAGTACTCATCACTGATTCTTTCTTTATTTCCATTTATAACCAATAACAACACAACTGTTTATTAGTACATGAAGTCAAATTAATAAACCTTATTGTTAATAGACATTGATTTAGAATGTAGATATGTTGGAGCAGATCCAAACAAAAAATGATTAGAAAGAAACATGAAGTCTTAAATAACTTTATGATTCCTTGCATTTGGCGAAATGTTATTTTTATAACGTTTACATTCACTTCTATCTGTTTCTTAATTCATGGGGACATTGTGGTTGTGATGGTATGGTAGTTGGACATACACTACCTGTGCAAACAGTATTTATCACCGCTAAAGTTTGAATCTCGCTCATGGCGAGGTGTACAAAATATAACATAATTCATAATAATAATAATTTTTATTGATCTAAAAATCCAAACAAAGGATTATCATCAATACAGAACATGACAAACACAACTAAGATAACTTTAAAGTACACAATATTCATATGAAAAATGAGCTTTTATATTTTTAGTTTCCTACATATTATTATGTAATTAAAACCAGATAGGCTGTACATCTTTTATACATTAAACATTTTAGAAATATGTATGTTGTTTTTGTATATCATCTTTATCATGTCTCTCTTTCACTGATGGGGGATATGGTGTTTTACAATAAATTCTTCAGTTTTCCTGCTTTGTCTTCTTATGCAACGTTTTATATTTCTATAAACATGCGTATATAAAGATAATAGGCTATTTTTGTTGTTTTGTAATTTGTTCCAGATCTTTCACAAATTGGACTGGACTATACCTATGTTTTACAATCAGATTTGACTTAGCTAGTGCTTTATGGGTCCCTGTAATAACTATTCAATATAGGAATTGATGAGGTTGTCATGCTGATCAAATATGTGAATGAGTTGTTTTGACTAGACTTTTAGATTATTTAGCTTTCCAATCTTTCAATTATGAGATACCAAACGGGTAATCAGAATTCGTAATTTGAAGAAAGACAAAAAACACAATGGCCAAGCGAAAAAGGACAAAATGACAAACAACGATCTTAAAGGCACTCGACAGATAATAATTAGATATAAAAATTGAGCAACACAAATTCCACTATAAACTGGTGATGAACTCATGTGCTCCAGAAGGGTAAGGAGTTTCTGCTCCACTAGTGGCACCTGTCGTATTACTCTAGTTATACACGCAGTGATAAGTCAGTCAGGCATGAAGAAAGGACCCTTACGTCACCTATTGTAGCTCAACAGGCGTATGCACACTTGAGACGTGTTTCAGATAATCATATTTTATAATTATTCAATATTCAACATTCAACAATAAATTCAATAATAAGATAATCATAATTTATAAAGATTCAATTTTCAACATTCAACAATAAATTCAATAATAAGCAACACAATTTTATAATTTACAAATAACTATACAGTCACAGGGTAGCGTGCAGTTCTTACTATTAACTAAAATACAATAACTATACAGTCACAGGGTAGCGTGCAGTTCTTGCTACTAACTAAAATACAATAACTATACAGTCACAGGGCAGCATGCAGTTCTTACTATTAACTACAATACAATAACTATACAGTCACAGGGTAGCGTGCAGTTCTTACTACTAACTAAAATACAATAACTATACAGTCACAGGGTAGCGTGCAGTTCTTACTATTAACTAAAATACAATAACTATACAGTCACAGGGTAGCGTGCAGTTCTTACTATTAACTAAAATACAATAACTATACAGTCACAGGGTAGCGTGCAGTTCTTACTACTAACTAAAATACAATAACTATGCAGTCACAGGGTAGTGTGCAGTTCTTACTACTAACTAAAATACAATAACTATACAGTCACAGGGTAGCGTGCAGTTCTTGCTACTAACTAAAATACAATAACTATACAGTCACAGGGTAGCGTGTAGTTCTTACTATTAACTAAAATACAATAACTATGCAGTCACAGGGTAGCGTGCAGTTCTTGCTACTAACTAAAATACAATAACTATACAGTCACAGGGTAGCGTGCAGTTCTTGCTACTAACTAAAATACAATAAATATACAGTCACAGGGTAGCGTGCAGTTCTTACTATTAACTAAAATACAATAACTATGCAGTCACAGGGTAGCGTGTAGTTCTTACTATTAACTAAAATACAATAACTATACAGTCACAGGGCAGCATGTAGTTCTTACTATTAACTAAAATACAATAACTATACAGTCACAGGGCGGCGTGCAGTTCTTACTATTAACTAAAATACAATAACTATACAGTCACAGGGTAGCGTGCAGTTCTTACTATTAACTAAAATACAATAACTATACAGTCACAGGGCAGCGTGTAGTTCTTACTACTAACTAAAATACAATAACTATACAGTCACAGGGTAGCGTGCAGTTCTTGCTACTAACTAAAATACAATAACTATACAGTCACAGGGTAGCGTGCAGTTCTTGCTACTAACTAAAATACAATAACTATACAGTCACAGGGTAGCGTGCAGTTCTTACTACTAACTAAAATACAATAACTATACAGTCACAGGGCAGCGTGCAGTTCTTACTACTAACTAAAATACAATAACTATACAGTCACAGGGTAGCATGTAGTTCTTGCTACTAACTAAAATACAATAACTATACAGTCACAGGGTAGTATGTAGTTCTTACTATTAACTAAAATACAATAACTATACAGTCACAGGGTAGTATGTAGTTCTTACTATTAACTAAAATACAATAACTATGCAGTCACAGGGTAGCATGTAGTTCTTACTATTAACTAAAATACAATAACTATACAGTCACAGGGTAGTGTGCAGTTCTTACTACTAACTAAAATACAATAACTATACAGTCACAGGGTAGTATGTAGTTCTTACTATTAACTAAAATACAATAACTATGCAGTCACAGGGTAGCGTGCAGTTCTTACTACTAACTAAAATACAATAACTATACAGTCACAGGGTAGTGTGCAGTTCTTACTACTAACTAAAATACAATAACTATACAGTCACAGGGTAGCGTGCAGTTCTTACTACTAACTAAAATACAATAACTATACAGTCACAGGGTAGTGTGCAGTTCTTGCTACTAACTAAAATACAATAACTATACAGTCACAGGGTAGTGTGCAGTTCTTGCTACTAACTAAAATAAAATAACTATACAGTCACAGGGTAGTATGTAGTTCTTACTACTAACTAAAATACAATAACTATACAGTCACAGGGTAGCGTGCAGTTCTTACTACTAACTAAAATACAATAACTATACAGTCACAGGGTAGTGTGCAGTTCTTACTACTAACTAAAATACAATAACTATACAGTTACAGGGTAGCGTGCAGTTCTTACTACTAACTAAAATACAATAACTATACAGTCACAGGGTAGCATGTAGTTCTTACTACTAACTAAAATACAATAACTATACAGTCACAGGGTAGCGTGCAGTTCTTACTACTAACTAAAATACAATAACTATACAGTCACAGGGTAGTGTGCAGTTCTTGCTACTAACTAAAATACAATAACTATACAGTCACAGGGTAGTGTGCAGTTCTTGCTACTAACTAAAATACAATAACTATGCAGTCACAGGGTAGCGTGCAGTTCTTGCTACTAACTAAAATACAATAACTATACAGTCACAGGGTAGCGTGCAGTTCTTACTACTAACTAAAATACAATAACTATAGTCACAGGGTAGTGTGCAGTTCTTGCTACTAACTAAAATACAATAACTATACAGTCAAAGGGTAACATGCAACGACGGGCAGCTACGGTAGGTATGCCTGCAACAGATACCATAATACTAGCAGCGTCACAGACATGCTACAAACTCTCACCTGGCCTACATTACAACAACGTCGACTCAAAACAAAACTTATCATGTTCTACAATATTGTTCACCATATAGTTGCAGTTCCTATAACAATATTAATACCTACAGACCCAAGAATCAGACAATTTCATCCATTTACATACAGACATATTCATGCATTCAAAGATCCGTACAAGTACTCATTCTTTCCGAACACAATCATTCACTGGAATTTACTACCTCAAACTATAGTTATATGCCCAGCAGTTAACACGTTTAGAGAACAGCTAACACCAACTGTTCTCAGCCATCTACAATCACAAATTTAAATAAAAATGAAATTGTAAATAGTTTTAACCACAAAATTTATTTCTGTTGACACCACTTGTAAATATGTTATAAACTGACTGAATTTATTATTATTTCTTATTCCCACGCATGCACAACAGCTAGTGATCATCCAGTGGATGGATAGCTGTATACCGAAAGAAGAAGAAGAAGAAGAAGAAGTTCTTACTATTAACTAAAATAAAATTACTATAGTACAAGAAAAGATATAAATATAACTTCATACAAGATACTATTAAACTTTACACTTGAACACAAATTAACGACATTTTTAGTGCTGTTCTACATTTAATAGTCACAGTAGTTTTTTTATTGTCAACAATGAGTATAACGGATACCTTAACATAAATGTAAAATTTTAAATTAAAATCGATTGGCATTCACGGGCCGTTATTGTCTTGGATTGAAAATTATTTATTGGATAGAAAACAAAGGGTTGTTATAAACGGTTGTTGCTCTGACTGGCGGAATGTTTGTGCGGGTGTCCCTCAGGGATCAATTCTGGGCCCTCTGTTCTTTATTATTTATATTAACGATATAGTAGCAGACATAAATTCGTCAATAAACTTATTTGCAGATGATACTAGTCTTTATATAATTGTTGACGATCCTGTTGATGCTGCTGAGACTTTGAATACGGACTTGTCGAAAATTCATGACTGGTCTATGAAGTGGCTGGTTAAATTTA
Organism: Bathymodiolus brooksi; assembly: GCA_963680875.1. Classification (NCBI taxonomy): domain Eukaryota; kingdom Metazoa; phylum Mollusca; class Bivalvia; order Mytilida; family Modiolidae; genus Bathymodiolus; species Bathymodiolus brooksi. Next base: position 50,356,035 of record OY804580.1, on the reverse strand, counting down.
ACCCTGATAAAACAGAAAGTATGATCGTATCTAGGAAATCTAACCGCCCACTTCATCCACCACTCATGATGGATAATAAGATCATTAACATGGTATCTGAACATAAACATTTAGGCCTTACCATATCTAATGATGGAAATTGGGGTAAGCACGTAGACCTGATTACCAAGAAAGCCTTTACCAGAGTCAACATTATGAAAACATTTAAATTCATTTTAGATCGAAGAACCCTTGAAAAAATTTATTTGACATTTATTCGGCCTTTATTAGAATATGGGGATGTCGTTTGGGACTGTAAAACTGTTTACCTTACGAATAAATTAGAAAGCGTACAAGCAGAGGCTGCCAGGGTTGTTACCGGGGTACCCGCCTGGTATCCCTTTTAAAGTTACATGCAGAAACCGGGTGGGAATATTTGAAAGACAGAAGGGAAAAACATAGATTGACATATTTTTATAAAATGAATAATGTCTTAACCCCGGGGTATTTGAGTAGTCTTGTCCCTAACACCCTCCGAAATATTCACGATCACAATACAAGACATGCAACGTTAATTCCGCCTGTCAGAGCTCGAACCACTTTATATGCACATTACTTTTTACCTCAGACAGTACGGTCTTGGAATCTTCTTCCGGATAGCACAAAAAACTGTCCTTCTATTAATGTATTCAAATCGCGACTGAACCTTAATATTATACATGATAAACCCACATTTTGTTTACGTCGGTAGCCGTTTAGGACAGATTTTTCACGCTAGAATACGTATGGGGTGTAGTGCTCTTAATTCCGATCTATTTCGGAAAAATATTGTAAATTCACCGCATTGTACATGTGGTGCTATAGAGACTCCTACTCATTATCTTCTCAACTGTCCTCACTATAACATACCTAGACAACGCCACATATTTGCCCTTAACCTTCCTATTCCATTGTCCATTGAACTTCTATTGGTAGGATCTAATGAGTTAACAATTAACCAGAACACAGAAATCTTCTTGTCAGTACAAAAGTTCATTTTAAGTAGTAAACGATTTACCCCGTAATTCACAATTCACCAACCCCTTTCATTTTCCTGCACAATTCACCAACTCCTTTTATTTTCCTGCACAATTCATCCCCTATGGTGTGAATACAATTATCATTTCACTGATCCTTACAACGTAATATAACTTCTGAGATTATTAAAAGTAGATTTAATTAAACTTGGGATACGGATTTATATAAGTTTAATAACTTTTTTCGGATCCTCTTAATTAATTCATAGTCATTACTATTGTTGTATTTAAATTGTTGTACTATATTCATATGTATTGATTAATAAAATATGTTTACACTAAATGTAAAACGGCCCCTAGTCTTCTGTCTATAAACGATACATACATTGTATGGGATTCTTTATGTCGTTTTCAATTTATCTGGTGTGTATCATTTCATTAACCAGATGGGATGTTATGACTAAAACATAATACAGTCAACTTTTTTTGAAATACAGACTACACGATATTACGAGGTTACACATACAGACAAAAACAATTAAAGGGATCCCATCAGGTAAATAATATAACAACTAGACCGTTTAATATAGTTTAAAGTGAGCTGACTTATTTGATAAGACTGCTTTAGAAACTAACGTCTAATTTGTTGTTTTTCTTCTATCATTGACAAAACTTTCACTAGAAAATATTAGTAAAATGACGGGTACTTTATAAAAAACAAAATTCTCTTATCCCTCGAGAGCACCTGAGTTCATCCTCTTTGTGGTGGGGTCCAGGTTCGTCGTCTTAAATTTACATGTGTTGTGGTTTTTGTTTTGTTTGTTCGCCCAATGTTGCATGTATCTCTGTATTGACCATATGGATTGTCCTTTACATTTTCTTTAAGAAGAGTTTGAAGATAACAAAGGGGAAATCGGAATCCGTATATCAAAGAAGAACAGACAACACAATGGCCAAGAGAAAAAGTACAAAAAGACAAACAGCGATCTACAAAACATACATAGAAAACTAAAGACCGAGTAAGACAAACCCCACTAAGAATCGGTGGTGAAGCCAGGTGCTCCGAACAGGTTCTGCGGAAGGGTAAGCAGTTCCTGCTCCACTATTAGTATCCATCGTGTTAATCTAGTTACACACCCGGTGACAAGTCATGAATGAGGAAAGGACCGGGAAGTGTTTACGACAAGTGTAACATATCCGAGGTCATTTGTTACACAGGATATTCCATAATGGTCAACCAAGTCATGGTGGCGACCGTAAAACTTTCGGTGTTGTTACTAAGTAAACAATCGGATCAATAAAATAATGACAGACACTGAACACTTTACAATGCATAAATCACTGACCCGTTTCACTTCCGGTAATACAAAACGACGGAACAAAATGAATGTGAAGTTGTTGTTGAATATTACAATAAAGAATTTATCTTCTATTTATACAAAGCCCACAATAAACAGTCAAATATTATAATAAACTGTTGTGTATAATTAATACACAACTACCCTGTTAATATTAAATACATAATAAACAGTCAGATATTATAATAAACTGTTCTAATTAATACACAACTACCCTGTTAATATTAAATACATAATAAACAGTCAGATATTATAATACACTGTTCTAATTAATACACAACTACCCTGTTAATATTAAATACATAATAAACAGTCAGATATTATAATACACTGTTCTAATTAATATACAACTACCCTGTTAATATTAAATACATAATAAACAGTAAGATATTATAATAAACTGTTCTAATTAATACACAACTACCCTGTTAATATTAAATACATAATAAACAATCAGATAGTATAATAAACTGTTCTAATTAATACACAACTACCCTGTTAATATTAAATACATAATAAACAGTCAGATATTATAATAAACTGTTTTAATTATACACAACTACCCTGTTAATATTAAAAACATACATAATAAAATGTAAAATAAAAAATACCGCATTGTCACAACACTTACAAAATATAATAGTCAATATATATCGATACCTCTAATACCCAAATACATGATCACACATTTTACTGACTTGGTAGAGGCACTTTAATAAAACCAGAGGCTCTCAAGAGTCTGTATCGTTCACCTGGTTAAAAAAAGAACCAATTGGTCCTATGTAAAAACTATGTCCTGCAGTGGTAGTCATCTTGGAATTTCAATCAACATAAAAAACTAAAAAGTTTGTTAAAGACCTTCCAATGTTTGATGCACAGTTTAGGTTCAATCAGTGCAATAGCTTCAGAGAAGAAAATAGTTCTGTATTTTCCCATATGGTCCTGTGTTAATACTATGACCTGTGGTGGCAGCCATCTTGGATTTCGGATCAGTATAAAAAACCCAAACTTTTTAGAGGACCTTCAAATGATCATTCCTGGGCAGTTTGGTTTCAATTGTCCAAGTGGTTTCAGAGGAGAAGCGTTTTGAAACATTTTTCCAATAGGGTCCAATGTTAAATTAAGTCCTGCCATAGCCGCCATTTTGACTTTCATATCGGAACAAAAAACCTAAAGTTTGTAGAGGACCATCCAATGAACATTCATGTACAGTTTGGCTTTAATCATATTTGTAGTTTCTGAGAAGAAGACATTTGAACATTTTCCCATAGGGTCCAATGTTAATATATTTCCTGCAGTGGAGGCCATCTTGGATTTCCGATCGGCATAAAAAAAGCAAATTTTGCAGAGAACCTTCCAATGATCATTCCTGGGCAGTTTGGTTTAAATTGTCCAAGTGGTTGCAGATTCAGAGAAGCGTTTTGAAACATTTTTCCCATAGGGTCCAATGCTAAGCTAAGTCCTGCCGTAGCCTCCATTTTGAATTTCATATCGGAACAAAAACCTTCAAGTTTGTAGAGGACCATCCAATGAACATTCATGTACAGTTTGGCTTTAATCATATTTGTAGTTTCTGAAAAGAAGGCATTTAATTGAACATTTTCCCATAGGGTCCAATGTTAATATATGTCCTGCGGTGGCGGCCATCTTGGATTTCCGATCGGCATAAAAAACAGAAGTCAGTTCATTAGTTGCAGAGAAGAAGATCTTTGAAATTTCAGCCAATCAGAACATATTATTGGCCCTGGCAGCCATGTTGAATATCCGACTGGAACGAAAAACAGACACGTTGTAGAGGACCATCAAAGGAACATTCCTGCTAAGTTTGGTTCCAATTGGCCCAGTTGTGTCGGAGAAGAAGCTTGAAATGTGAAAAGTTTAGACGACGGACAACGGACCCCAAGTGATGGCAATAGTTCATCTGGACCAGGTGAACTAAAAAAAATTAATTGACTGTTTGTGACAAAGACACAATATATACTTTTTCTGAAAGTCACAATACATATATATACATAATTTACATGAAACCTATACACAAATATATATAAATAACATATATCCGTAGTTTATGCTATGATGAAATTATTCTGAAATCCGGCCGATCATTGACAGTTGAGCTAATGAATTAAATAGGAGTGGAAGCAATTCTTGTATTTTTTTCAAATTTGAAAAACCATGTTTTTAGAAGATTTTGATAAGTGATAAAAATAAACTGCAATACAACATGTCAATCTATATAAACTACAGTATACACGATTGTAGATATGGTTGAAATGTTAACTTGCACCGTTGACCACTCCTAGCAAATTGTTACTCTTCAATAGCCACCAGTGTACATTCCGTCAGTTGGAAGAGTTGTGCGTTTGATTCGCCACCAATAAAAAATTAAAAAAACTAATGTTTTGTTTCATGATTTTTTTTGTGATACACTGACATATAATAACATCCCACATGAAGTCATGTCAGTCATGCTTGACTATCCAATCATAATAAACCACCGACCTGTCACAAGTCACTGACAAACTTTATAGCATAACGTTGTATCAAGTACACTTCGCCATGAGTGGGATTAAAACTCACAACTTTAATGGTGATATACACTGATTGCAAAGGTAGGTGTAAATCCATCTACCATACGATCACGACCACGCGGGTCCCTTTTGCATATACATGTATACATAGACAAAGTCATCCAGAGAACTTCTAAAAAAATGGTTTTGTATGAACAAGTTGTACAAGTAAAAGTTAAACCCAGAAATCAGATTGATTATAGTGATAATAAGTCACCAATATCCGCATGTCCCCATTTATAGGCTACAATACATGGTAATTCATTGTCATCATCACAAATATTAGTGCTACACTTGTACTGCAGTAAGAGTTTTATAATATCCATACAACCATGCATTGAAGCTATTAATAAAGGTGTGCAATGTTCGTTATCGTAAATATCAGGGTCAGCACCGTGTTCTAGCAATAACTTGACAGCTTCTGTAACATATGCTGCTGTATCATCTGATTCTGCATCATCTACTGCTGCATCATCTACTGCTGTATCATCTTATTCTGCATCATCTACTGCTGTATCATCTGATTCTGTATCATTTGCTTCTAACGCTATATGTAATGGTGTTCTACCTTCTTTGTCTTGCACATTAGGATTAGCATTTCCCTGTAATAATGACAGGATTAATTTTCTGCATCTTTTTTCTACTGCTACATGCAGAGGTGATTGTCCATCTTCATTACAAATATTAGGATCACATTTATTATGTAGTAGTAACTCCACAACCTCATATTGATTGGTCCGATGAGTATTCAGACGTTGAAGGACAACAAGAGATTCTAATGCTAGAAGTAGAGGAGAATCGTGGTCGGTATCTTTCCTTTTGTTCCAAGTTGTGTCACAGTTGTATTCTAATAATAATTTAACAACATCCAGATGACCTTCTTGAATCGCTACCCCTAGAGATGATTCGTTGTAGATGTTACAAATATTGGGATCACAATTATTTTCTAACAATAATTTAACAATTTCTTTATGGTTCATTTGTGAAGCTACTAACAGAGGGGACTCGTTGTTCGTGGTACAGATATCTATATTGCATTTGTATTTTAACAGCAGTTTGACTGTCTTAATATGATTATGTAGAGAGGCAATATATAGAGGTGTCTTTTTGTCTTTACAAGAAAGGTTGACATCACAATTGTTCTCCAATAATAACTTAGCTATATCTGAATAATTGAAACTTACAGCAATCAATAAAGGCGGCATATTGTTTTTATCACAAAGATCAGGATCAGAATTATGCTTAAGTAATAATTCAGCAACATGTGTATGTCCATATTCTGTCGCCGAACATAAAGGATGTATTTCCGTACTTCCATTTGGATCACAGCCATATTCTAACAGTAACGTGACAATTTCCTGATAACCATACATACATGCGGATATTAGAGATGCATTGCATAAATTATATTCATTTCCTATCTGTTTTAATAATATTTGAACCAATGTTACGTTATTACAACATGTTGCCACGAAAAGAGGTGATACGTAACCCCTAATTAAAAGTTTTGAAAACATCGCATTACTTTCTTTGTTATCTAAGGCTCTACTGTCTCCGTGTACTACGTTATCTTCTATGCCATCTAAGGCTCTACTGTCTCTGTGTAATACGGTATCTTCTGTGTCATCTAAGGTTCTACTTTCTTCGTGTAATACGTTATCTTCTATGTCATCTAAGGCTCTACTTTCTCCGTGTAACACGTTATCTTCTATGCCATCTAAGGCTCTACTGTCTCTGTGTAATACGGTATCTTCTATGTCATGTACGGTTCTATTTTCTCCATGTAATACGGTACCTTCTATGTCATCTAAGGTTCTACTTTCTCTGTGTAATACGTTATCTTCTATGTCATCTAAGGCTCTACTTTCTCTGTGTAATACGGTACCTTCTATGTCATCTAAGGCTCTACTATGTCCATGTAATACGGTATCTTCTATGTCATCTAAGGCTCTACTGACTCCATTTAATTCGGTTTCATCTATGTCATTTAAGGGTCTACTTTTTCCGTGTAATACGGTATCTTCTATGTCATCTAAGAGGCTATTGTCTCCGTGTAATACGGTATCTTCGATTTCTATGTAATTTAAGGTTCTACTTTCTCCATGTAATACGGTATCCTCTATGTCATCTAAGAGTCTACCTTCTCCGTGTAATACGGTATCTTCTATGCCATTTAAGGTTCTACTGTCTCCATGTAATACGGTATCTTCTATGTTATCTAAGGCTCTACTTTCTACGTGTAATGCTGTATCTTCTATGTCATCTAGAGCTATACTTTCTGTGTGTAATACGGTACCTACTATGTCATATACGGTTCTACGTTCTCCGTGTAACACAGCAATGAGAAATGAACATTCATTTTCCGTTATTTTACTCAATTTAACACAATGCATCAGTAGTGATGTAACGATTTGTTCATTGATCTTTCTACGTGTGTTCAGAAGAGAAACTGTAATCGGTGAAAATCCGTTGATATTACATAAAAGTGGATCTGAATCGTATTGTAATAGTAACTCAACGACCGCTTGCCGACGATTACGTGAAGCTATGAACAATGGAGATTGTCCATATTTGTCACATATTTTGGGGTCAGATCCATTTTTTAGCAAGAGTTTTACAATCTCTTCATGACCTCGCTTTGAAGCCATAAACAATGGCGACAAGCAATTTCTGTTACAAATATTAGGATTAATGTTATATTTTAACAGTAATTCAACAATTTGCAGGTCACCGTTCGATGACGCGATAAAAAGTGGCGACTGATGAAATGTGTCGTATTGACTGGGATCAAAATGGTTATTTTCTAACAGAATTGAAACAATATCTGTGTTGCCTACTTTTACTGAGAAATACAGGGGAGATTTTGCATAACTAGTTATATTTGCTCCATTTTTCAGCAATAATTTCCCAATTTCAGAATAACCATTTTTTGAAGCTGCATACAATGGTGACTTTTCTTCAAAACATATATTAGGATCAGCTTTATTATTCAACAACAGTTTGACATTCTCTGTATGACCGTGACGAGAAGCGGTGTATAATGGAGACTGTCCTTTGAAACATATATTAGGGTCAGCTTTATTATTCAACAACAATTCGACAATCTCTGTATGACCGTCAAGAGAAGCGATATATAATGGAGATGCTCCTTTGAAACATATATTAGGATCAGCTTTATTATTCAACAACAATTCGACAATCTCTGAATGACCGTGACGAGAAGCGGTGTATAATGGAGACTGTCCTTTGAAACATATATTAGGGTCAGCTTTATTATTTAACAACAATTCGACAATCTCAGTATGACCGTCAAGAGAAGCGGTATATAATGGAGATGCTCCTTTGAAACATATATTAGGATCAGCTTTATTATTCAACAACAATTAGACAATCTCTGTATGACCTAGAAGAGAAGCAGTGTATAATGGAGATCCTCCTTTAAAACATATATTAGGATCACATTTGTTATTCAATAATAATTTCACACAATCTATGCTACCTCCATTCGCACCACAGACAAGAGTTGTCAGTCCTGTCTCATCAAGTGTGTGTAAATCATACTTCAGATCTATCAACTCCTTCAACACATCAGCATAACCCTGGTAGATTATAATAAACAGTGGGTATCTGTCGCCTTGTGCTGACGAAAAACAAACCTCGCGAACCTGTTTATTATTTTTCAATAGTGCAATTATTTTCATACGATATGATTCATATCGCATTTGCCTGTTCGAATATACAACATCCATATTGCCGTTAGCGAAATGATAACACAAACGTTCAAAATATAAATCGTGTTTATCACCTGGAACGATTATTAGGCATTCGTCATGTTCACCTTGTATTGTGTCAAGGTGAAATCGATCACGTAAAACATCGCTGTGACAAAGATCAATAAGTAGGTCAAACATGTGTTCACCGAAAAATAACACCAGGATATCAAAGAGTATGTCATGAATGATACTGTAACAGGAACCAGTTTTCTTTGCATAAGACTTTGTTAGATTGTCCAGCTGTTCTTTTACTATCCTTGGTGAGAATGTATACGGCATGTTAAATTCTCCAGACATTTCCTCTAAAGTGGTCTTCAAGGGGGATTTTCTTGACAATATGTCATCTTCAATTGTATTGTTATAAATAACAAACAGACCTAGTGTGGCAAAAGTTGTTTGATTTTCCTCCTCCATTAAGCATTTCAAATCTTCTTTAATGACTGACATAGGACTAGTAAAAAACGTCCTTATATCACCCGTCGTATGCCTACCATAAAGTTGGCATAGCAAAGGAAAGAAATCATATTGCGTAAATACTTTCATATCTTGTATAATCTTGGTTTCATTTTCAGTCAGGTGTTTCATTGCAATTCCACGCCTTTCACCGACTGTCAAGACATTAACAGAGGACAAGAAATCGCATGATGTGTTTGTAAGTAACTTTACAGTCTTAAATTGATAGAAAATAGAGGACCTACAGGATAACAAAATTTTAACATGTTTACCATCAATAATTTTCTTTATACAGTCAGACAAGACTTTCCAATCGTTCATAGTTTGTACATGTATAGAATATTTACCACACACATCATCAAACACAAATACTTGTTTACGTTCTGGGTCGTAATAATCTCTAATATCTGAAGGATATACAGCTGGTACTACATCATATAATTGTTCTTTGTTCAGTCTTAGGGCAACATGATGAATAGCTGTAGTCTTCCCGCAGCCTGGAGAACCAATGACTGTAACAATATCTTCCTCTTCAATCATTTTAATCAAACACTTCATTGCTCTTGTCTCAAAAACAATGGCGTCTAGGTCTTCCCATTCTTTCATCGTTTTACAGTTCACCTCTAAAACAAAATAATAAATATTTCAACATATGTTCAAAACAATATGACACTCTTTTGCCTGAGAGTTAATAAAGTAGATCCATGTATTATAACTATATCCTGCTACTTTATTACAGTGCCTGATCTAAGCCAGTAAAGTGACCAGTCATATACATGTGTGTGCTAACGGTATCGATGTTTGCCTCTTTTTACGTTTTTCTTTCGATTGGAATTTTAGAACAGATCCAACAGTGTGGTAATTTTTTCGTTTTCCATTGAGTAAAGCACATGTCAATAGTTTTGCAATCACAAGTAAAGAATTGTGCTACTTGTTCGTTTCATATTTAAGTCAGTTGTATCATGTTACAAAGTTTACTTTTCGGTAAGTAGCTATGCACACGGAGATAACTATGAAGTATCAATGATATCTGGTAAACTTTATGATGAAAGAAATGTCGGTCTGAGATTAGGAAAAACATCAACCTCATTGGTGAAGTCAAAATGGTGAATAGCAACAGAGTTTATTGCTGTATTAACGGCACGTTGAACAATATTTCAGCTACATCGTTGTGAACACTTGTGTTGATGGTGGTTACCTGGTGAAAAATACCGAATGACCGGAAATCACCTCCAAACAAAAGAGCATTTGATAACACGACAGCAAAACAAATATGCCCAACAATCTTTCTGTTTTCACTGGTAATCTGAATTTCATTTGAAAACATTTGAGTCAATGGTATAAGTCCCATTAGAAAAGAACAAACTATGTACGAGCTGTAAAAAGAACCATAGTTACACCTTAGTTTTACCTTTGAGCCCCTTTGGTATTGGGTCATTTGTTTTTTCAATGTTTCGAAGTTCTGTTAAAATATCTTTATCACTGTTGCCAAAACTCTTTTCTTTAATATCATCACACTGTTGTTGATATCGATTACCACCTAGACGTAAAATCGCCTTAAAAAGAAAGGAATTGTGACTATAAAATGACACATATATTTTCTTACTATTTTCTAACGACAATGATAGACAGAGAACGGATAAAACGTATTATTGACGGTTAATCAGAATTGAGTTATTATTGACGGTTAATCAGAATTGAGGTATTGTTGACGGTTAATCAGAATTGAGGTATTGATGTAGGTTAATCTTTATTGACGTATTGTTGACGGTTAATCTTTATTGAGGTATTGTTGACGGTTAGTTTTTTTTTTATTATATCTATTTTCCTGTTTACATATGACCTCAGAAGTCCAGGATATTCTGAGGCTTACATACATTTAATACACATAGAACAATACTACACATTGCAATACATATACTGTGAATATATAAGTTTATAGACAAAAACGAGTTAAACAAAAAATAAATAAATAAATATTGGTTACATGTGAACACAAAAATGGATAGCAGAAAATTATGCTAATGTTCCTATATATTTTTCTAAAAGATATTTTGTAATTAATGCAGTATTACTTTTTAATTCTATTTTTAACATTTGCTAACTTTTTATTGTATCAAATTTGTTATTATTATATTTGATATCTTTTCTAAATTTCCATATTGCCCATTTAGCTACAAAACTAAAAATAAATTACAAATAGTACTTCTTTTATGTTATGTTTATCATACAAATATACACCCAACATAATATTGTCTTCATTTAAGACATAATTTTGATCACATAAAGCAATAATCATTGTGTTTAATTCTTCAATAATTGGTTTTCATTTTTAAACATTGAAAAAATAAATGTTGTATAGTTTCTGTGTTATTTTTACAGAAATGGCCAAGTCCATTTGATTTTCCCATTTTCTGTAATCTACTCTCTGTAAACAATAAAATGAATGTATTTCCACTAAAATTGAATTATTTTTTGCTTGCAGCTTAATACTTTAAGGTTTTTCCAAACTACTTCCCACATGACTTTTTTCTTTATATTAAATCCCATTTATTTTGACATTTTAGTTTTATTTAATAGTTTTTGAATGGTTTGTATACGCCCGTCTCGAGACGTATTATGTGATTGGGTATGGCGGGCGGCGGGCGTCGGGCGGGCGTCCACACAGGTTTCCGCACAATAACTTTAGTTTTGTATATCGGATCTTTACCAAACTTGGCCACATGATTCCCCTGTGGAAGGGGAAGAACCCTATTTATTTTGGGGTCATTAGGTCAAAGGTCAAGGTCACCGTTACTATAAATATAATTTTTCACAACAGGGTCGTTTCCGCACGATAACTTTAGTTCTGTATATTGGATCTTTAACAAACATGGCCACATGATTTCCCTGTGGAAGGGGAAGAACCCTATTTATTTTGGGGTCATTACCATTAAACCGTTTGATAATTTATATAGACGGGCATATTTTGTGATGCACATATTTCTTGTATAATTTAAGATCTTTATGCTGAATATTTTTACTTTTACTGCCACAAAAAAGAAATAGATTGTTATCAATATATAGCTTACATTTTCTCTTATTTGAGCAAGTATCCAGAGTCTTAAGTTTTTCAACAAACTCTTTTGGGACTGAGATCTTAATTTTAGATCATTTCAAAATCCAGTTTCTCTTGTTTTGTAATTTTTAATATAAAGATCGTTAATCTTTATTGAGGTATTGTTGACGGTTAATCTTTATTGAGGTATTGATGAAGGTTCACAAGAACTGAGGTATTGTTGACGGTTAATCTTTATTGAAGTATTGTTGAATGTTCACAAGAACTGGGTATTGTTGACGGTTAATCAATAATCAGGTACCGTTGACGGTTAACGGAGATGATGTATTATTGTCGGTTAATCGGACTTGAGGCATTGTTGACGGTTAATCATCATTGGGATATGGTGACGATTAATCATTATTTAGGAATTGTTGACGGTTAACGATAATTGAGATATTGTTGGCAGTTAATCATTATTGAGAAATTGTTGACGGCTAACGATAATTGATGTATTGTTGACGGTTAATCATTATTGAGGCATTGTTGACGGCTAAAGATAATTGAGGTATTGTTGACGTCTTACGGAGATGAGGTCCTGTGGTTTATCGAAAGTGCGGTAACATTGAATATTTTCGGAAATTAGTAAATGTTCATGGTTACAAATTTGGTATTGTTGACCGTAAGCATACATGAGGTATTGTTCACGACTAACGGAGATGATGTGTTATTGATGGTTAACCAGAACTGAGATATTGCTGATGGTTAATGGAGATGATGTATTGTTGATGGTTAACGGAGATGATGTATTGTTGATGGTTAACGGAGATGATTTATTGTTGATGGTTAACGGAGATGATTTATTGTTGATGATTCACAGGAACTGATGTATTGACTACAGTTAACGAAGATGATGTATTGTTGATGGTTAACGGAGATGATGTATTGTTGATGGTTAACGGAGATGATGTATTGTTGATGATTAACGGAGATGATGTATTGTTGATGGTTAACGGAGATGATTTATTGTTGATGGTTAACGGAGATGATTTATTGTTGATGATTCACAGGAACTGATGTATTGACTACAGTTAACGATGATGATGTATTGTTGATGGTTAGCCAGAACTGGGAAAAGGAAGTTCATACAGGGGTTGTTTTTGAAGATTGGGGTTTCATTTACTGTATACCTTTTTCTGTTACGAAAGATGCTAAATTACAGGACTTTCAATATAAACTTATACATAGAATCTTAATTACAAATTCCTTTATACATAGATGTGTGTTAAAGGAAACTGAGCTCTGTACATTTTGTACAGAAACCAAAGAAAGTATTGTCCACATTTGTTGGGAATGTAATTATGTTCGGAACTTTTGGTTAGCAATTGGCAATTTCCTGAAAATCTGTGGTGCTAGTTTACCCTTGAATGCAAAGGACATAATTCTTGGCCTGACTGAACACAGTTCAGCCCAGGGCACAATCAACAATGTTTTAATTATTTTGAAATACTATATATATGTCTGCAGATGCAGATGCAGCGCCCGTAATTTAGAAGGTGGTCTTCAATTCCTGAAATATGCTATTAATATTGAACAGGCATCAGTGATAAATCTGTCCCCAGTACAAAAGGAACATATTAAAAGAAAATGGTTAGATCTGTAGGCGGTATTGAGTTGTTAATATTTAATATATATATCTATAATACTAAAATATATGTATAATTATATAACTTATAATACTAATTTTGAATTTCAAAAGGTATGAAGATCAACTTTTTTACATTGTATCTTTTGTGTACTGAAACATTGTGTATATAGAATCATGTATGTATAAATCTGTTCTTGGAAAAATAAACAAATTACAAAAAAATAAAATAAAAAAATGATGTATTGTTGATGGTTAACAGCGATGATGTATTGTTGAAGGTTAACAGGAACGGAGGTATTGATGACGGTTAACGAAGATGATGTATTGTTGATGGTTAACCAGAACTGAGGTATTGTTGATGGTTAACAGAGATGGTGTATTATGGATTATTATCGGATCTTTACCAAACTTGGCCGCATGATTCCCCTGTGGAAGGGGAAGAACCCTATTTATTTTGGGGTCATTAGGTCAAAGGTCAAGGTCACCGTTACTATAAATATAATGTTTCACAACAGGGTCGTTTCCGCACGATAACTTTAGTTCTGTATATTGGATCTTTAACAAACATGGCCACATGATTTCCCTGTGGAAGGGGAAGAACCCTATTTATTTTGGGGTCATTACCATTAAACCGTTTGATAATTTATATAGACGGGCATATTTTGTGATGCACATATTTCTTGTATAATTTAAGATCTTTATGCTGAATATTTTTACTTTTACTGCCACAAAAAAGAAATAGATTGTTATCAATATATAGCTTACATTTTCTCTTATTTGAGCAAGTATCCAGAGTCTTAAGTTTTTCAACAAACTCTTTTGGGACTGAGATCTTAATTTTAGATCATTTCAAAATCCAGTTTCTCTTGTTTTTTAATTTTTAATATAAAGATCGTTAATCTTTATTGAGGTATTGTTGACGGTTAATCTTTATTGAGGTATTGATGAAGGTTCACAAGAACTGAGGTATTGTTGACGGTTAATCTTTATTGAAGTATTGTTGAATGTTCACAAGAACTGGGTATTGTTGACGGTTAATCAATAATCAGGTACCGTTGACGGTTAACGGAGATGATGTATTATTGTCGGTTAATCGGACTTGAGGCATTGTTGACGGTTAATCATCATTGGGATATGGTGACGATTAATCATTATTTAGGAATTGTTGACGGTTAACGATAATTGAGATATTGTTGGCAGTTAATCATTATTGAGAAATTGTTGACGGCTAACGATAATTGATGTATTGTTGACGGTTAATCATTATTGAGGCATTGTTGACGGCTAAAGATAATTGAGGTATTGTTGACGTCTTACGGAGATGAGGTCCTGTGGTTTATCGAAAGTGCGGTAACATTGAATATTTTCGGAAATTAGTAAATGTTCATGGTTACAAATTTGGTATTGTTGACCGTAAACATACATGAGGTATTGTTCACGACTAACGGAGATGATGTGTTATTGATGGTTAACCAGAACTGAGATATTGCTGATGGTTAATGGAGATGATGTATTGTTGATGGTTAACGGAGATGATGTATTGTTGATGGTTAACGGAGATGATTTATTGTTGATGGTTAACGGAGATGATTTATTGTTGATGATTCACAGGAACTGATATATTGACTACAGTTAACGAAGATGATGTATTGTTGATGGTTAACGGAGATGATGTATTGTTGATGGTTAACGGAGATGATGTATTGTTGATGGTTAACGGAGATGATGTATTGTTGATGGTTAACGGAGATGATTTATTGTTAATGGTTAACGGAGATGATTTATTGTTGATGATTCACAGGAACTGATGTATTGACTACAGTTAACGATGATGATGTATTGTTGATGGTTAACCAGAACTGGGAAAAGGAAGTTCATACAGGGGTTGTTTTTGAAGATTGGGGTTTCATTTACTGTATACCTTTTTCTGTTACGAAAGATGCTAAATTACAGGACTTTCAATATAAACTTATACATAGAATCTTAATTACAAATTCCTTTATACATAGATGTGTGTTAAAGGAAACTGAGCTCTGTACATTTTGTACAGAAACCAAAGAAAGTATTGTCCACATTTTTTGGGAATGTAATTATGTTCGGAACTTTTGGTTAGCAATTGGCAATTTCCTGAAAATCTGTGGTGCTAGTTTACCCTTGAATGCAAAGGACATAATTCTTGGCCTGACTGAACACAGTTCAGCCCAGGGCACAATCAACAATGTTTTAATTATTTTGAAATACTATATATATGTCTGCAGATGCAGATGCAGCGCCCTTAATTTAGAAGGTGGTCTTCAATTCCTGAAATATGCTATTAATATTGAACAGGCATCAATGATAAATCTGTCCCCAGTACAAAAGGAACATATTAAAAGAAAATGGTTAGATCTGTAGGCGGTATTGAGTTGTTAATATTTAATATATATATCTATAATACTAAAATATATGTATAATTATATAACTTATAATACTAATTTTGAATTTCAAAAGGTATGAAGATCAACTTTTTTACATTGTATCTTTTGTGTACTGAAACATTGTGTATATAGAATCATGTATGTATAAATCTGTTCTTGGAAAAATAAACAAATTACAAAAAAATAAAATAAAAAAATGATGTATTGTTGATGGTTAACAGCGATGATGTATTGTTGAAGGTTAACAGGAACGGAGGTATTGATGACGGTTAACGAAGATGATGTATTGTTGATGGTTAACCAGAACTGAGGTATTGTTGATGGTTAACAGAGATGGTGTATTATGGATTATTATCGGATCTTTACCAAACTTGGCCGCATGATTCCCCTGTGGAAGGGGAAGAACCCTATTTATTTTGGGGTCATTAGGTCAAAGGTCAAGGTCACCGTTACTATAAATATAATGTTTCACAACAGGGTCGTTTCCGCACGATAACTTTAGTTCTGTATATTGGATCTTTAACAAACATGGCCACATGATTTCCCTGTGGAAGGGGAAGAACCATATTTATTTTGGGGTCATTACCATTAAACCGTTTGATAATTTATATAGACGGGCATATTTTGTGATGCACATATTTCTTGTATAATTTAAGATCTTTATGCTGAATATTTTTACTTTTACTGCCACAAAAAAGAAATAGATTGTTATCAATATATAGCTTACATTTTCTCTTATTTGAGCAAGTATCCAGAGTCTTAAGTTTTTCAACAAACTCTTTTGGGACTGAGATCTTAATTTTAGATCATTCCAAAATCCAGTTTCTCTTGTTTTGTAATTTTTAATATAAAGATCGTAAATCTTTATTGAGGTATTGTTGACGGTTAATCTTTATTGAGGTATTGATGAAGGTTCACAAGAACTGAGGTATTGTTGACGGTTAATCTTTATTGAAGTATTGTTGAATGTTCACAAGAACTGGGTATTGTTGACGGTTAATCAATAATCAGGTACAGTTGACGGTTAACGGAGATGATGTATTATTGTCAGTTAATCGGAATTGAGGCATTGTTGACGGTTAATCATCATTGGGATATGGTGACGATTAATCATTATTTAGGAATTGTTGATGGTTAACGATAATTGAGATATTGTTGGCAGTTAATCATTATTGAGAAATTGTTGACGGCTAACGATAATTGATGTATTGTTGACGGTTAATCATTATTGAGGCATTGTTGACGGCTAAAGATAATTGAGGTATTGTTGACGTCTTACGGAGATGAGGTCCTGTGGTTTATCGAAAGTGCGGTAACATTGAATATTTTCGGAAATTAGTAAATGTTCATGGTTACAAATTTGGTATTGTTGACCGTAAACATACATGAGGTATTGTTCACGACTAACGGAGATGATGTGTTATTGATGGTTAACCAGAACTGAGATATTGCTGATGGTTAATGGAGATGATGTATTGTTGATGGTTAACGGAGATGATGTATTGTTGATGGTTAACGGAGATGATTTATTGTTGATGGTTAACGGAGATGATTTATTGTTGATGATTCACAGGAACTGATGTATTGACTACAGTTAACGAAGATGATGTATTGTTGATGGTTAACGGAGATGATGTATTGTTGATGGTTAACGGAGATGATGTATTGTTGATGGTTAACGGAGATGATGTATTGTTGATGGTTAGCGGAGATGATTTATTGTTGATGGTTAACGGAGATGATTTATTGTTGATGATTCACAGGAACTGATGTATTGACTACAGTTAACGATGATGATGTATTGTTGATGGTTAGCCAGAACTGGGAAAAGGAAGTTCATACAGGGGTTGTTTTTGAAGATTGGGGTTTCATTTACTGTATACCTTTTTCTGTTACGAAAGATGCTAAATTACAGGACTTTCAATATAAACTTATACATAGAATCTTAATTACAAATTCCTTTATACATAGATGTGTGTTAAAGGAAACTGAGCTCTGTACATTTTGTACAGAAACCAAAGAAAGTATTGTCCACATTTTTTGGGAATGTAATTATGTTCGGAACTTTTGGTTAGCAATTGGCAATTTCCTGAAAATCTGTGGTGCTAGTTTACCCTTGAAAGCAAAGGACATAATTCTTGGCCTGACTGAACACAGTTCAGCCCAGGGCACAATCAACAATGTTTTAATTATTTTGAAATACTATATATATGTCTGCAGATGCAGATGCAGCGCCCTTAATTTAGAAGGTGGTCTTCAATTCCTGAAATATGCTATTAATATTGAACAGGCATCAATGATAAATCTGTCCCCAGTACAAAAGGAACATATTAAAAGAAAATGGTTAGATCTGTAGGCGGTATTGAGTTGTTAATATTTAATATATATATCTATAATACTAAAATATATGTATAATTATATAACTTATAATACTAATTTTGAATTTCAAAAGGTATGAAGATCAACTTTTTTACATTGTATCTTTTGTGTACTGAAACATTGTGTATATAGAATCATGTATGTATAAATCTGTTCTTGGAAAAATAAACAAATTACAAAAAAATAAAATAAAAAAATGATGTATTG
The DNA here is from genome assembly GCA_963680875.1 of Bathymodiolus brooksi. NCBI lineage: Eukaryota > Metazoa > Mollusca > Bivalvia > Mytilida > Modiolidae > Bathymodiolus > Bathymodiolus brooksi. Next base: position 50,337,198 of record OY804580.1, on the reverse strand, counting down.
TTGATGGTTAACAGCGATGATGTATTGTTGAAGGTTAACAGGAACGGAGGTATTGATGACGGTTAACGAAGATGATGTATTGTTGATGGTTAACCAGAACTGAGGTATTGTTGATGGTTAACAGAGATGGTGTATTATGGATTATTATCGGATCTTTACCAAACTTGGCCGCATGATTCCCCTGTGGAAGGGGAAGAACCCTATTTATCTTAGGGTGATTAGGTCAAAGGTCAAGGTCACCGTTACTATAAATATATTTTTTGACAACAAGGTCGTTTCCGCACGATAACTTTAGTTCTGTGTATTGGATCTTTAACACACTTGGCCACATGATTCCCCTGTGGAGGGGAAAGAACCCTATTTATTTTGGGGTCATTAAGTCAAAGGTCAAGGTCACCGTTACTAAAAATATAATTTTTCACAACAGGGTCGTTTCCGCATGATAACTTTAGTTCTGTATATTGGATCTTTAACAAACATGGCCACATGATTTCCCTGTGGAAGGGGAAGAACCCAATTTATTTTGGGGTCATTACCATTATACCGTTTGATAATTTATATAGACGGGCATATTTTGTGATGCACATATTTCTTGTATAATTTAAGATCTTTATGCTGAATATTTTTACTTTTACTGCCACAAAAAAGAAATAGATTGTTATCAATATATAGCTTACATTTTCTCTTATTTGAGCAAGTATCCAGAGTCTTAAGTTTTTCAACAAACTCTTTTGGGACTGAGATCTTAATTTTAGATCATTCCAAAATCCAGTTTCTCTTGTTTTGTAATTTTTAATATAAAGATCGTTAATCTTTATTGAGGTATTGTTGACGGTTAATCTTTATTGAGGTATTGATGAAGGTTCACAAGAACTGAGGTATTGTTGACGGTTAATCTTTATTGAAGTATTGTTGAATGTTCACAAGAACTGGGTATTGTTGACGGTTAATCAATAATCAGGTACCGTTGACGGTTAACGGAGATGATGTATTATTGTCGGTTAATCGGAATTGAGGCATTGTTGACGGTTAATCATCATTGGGATATGGTGACGATTAATCATTATTTAGGAATTGTTGATGGTTAACGATAATTGAGATATTGTTGGCAGTTAATCATTATTGAGAAATTGTTGACGGCTAACGATAATTGATGTATTGTTGACGGTTAATCATTATTGAGGCATTGTTGACGGCTAAAGATAATTGAGGTATTGTTAACGTCTTACGGAGATGAGGTCCTGTGGTTTATCGAAAGTGCGGTAACATTGAATATTTTCGGAAATTAGTAAATGTTCATGGTTACAAATTTGGTATTGTTGACCGTAAACATACATGAGGTATTGTTCACGACTAACGGAGATGATGTGTTATTGATGGTTAACCAGAACTGAGATATTGCTGATGGTTAATGGAGATGATGTATTGTTGATGGTTAACGGAGATGATGTATTGTTGATGGTTAACGGAGATGATTTATTGTTGATGGTTAACGGAGATTATTTATTGTTGATGATTCACAGGAACTGATGTATTGACTACAGTTAACGAAGATGATGTATTGTTGATGGTTAACGGAGATGATGTATTGTTGATGGTTAACGGAGATGATGTATTGTTGATGGTTAACGGAGATGATGTATTGTTGATGGTTAACGGAGATGATTTATTGTTGATGGTTAACGGAGATGATTTATTGTTGATGATTCACAGGAACTGATGTATTGACTACAGTTAACGATGATGATGTATTGTTGATGGTTAACCAGAACTGGGAAAAGGAAGTTCATACAGGGGTTGTTTTTTAAGATTGGGGTTTCATTTACTGTATACCTTTTTCTGTTACGAAAGATGCTAAATTACAGGACTTTCAATATAAACTTATACATAGAATCTTAATTACAAATTCCTTTATACATAGATGTGTGTTAAAGGAAACTGAGCTCTGTACATTTTGTACAGAAACCAAAGAAAGTATTGTCCACATTTTTTGGGAATGTAATTATGTTCGGAACTTTTGGTTAGCAATTGGCAATTTCCTGAAAATCTGTGGTGCTAGTTTACCCTTGAATGCAAAGGACATAATTCTTGGCCTGACTGAACACAGTTCAGCCCAGGGCACAATCAACAATGTTTTAATTATTTTGAAATACTATATATATGTCTGCAGATGCAGATGCAGCGCCCTTAATTTAGAAGGTGGTCTTCAATTCCTGAAATATGCTATTAATATTGAACAGGCATCAATGATAAATCTGTCCCCAGTACAAAAGGAACATATTAAAAGAAAATGGTTAGATCTGTAGGCGGTATTGAGTTGTTAATATTTAATATATATATCTATAATACTAAAATATATGTATAATTATATAACTTATAATACTAATTTTGAATTTCAAAAGGTATGAAGATCAACTTTTTTACATTGTATCTTTTGTGTACTGAAACATTGTGTATATAGAATCATGTATGTATAAATCTGTTCTTGGAAAAATAAACAAATTACAAAAAAATAAAATTAAAAAATGATGTATTGTTGATGGTTAACAGCGATGATGTATTGTTGAAGGTTAACAGGAACGGAGGTATTGATGACGGTTAACGAAGATGATGTATTGTTGATGGTTAACCAGAACTGAGGTATTGTTGATGGTTAACAGAGATGGTGTATTATGGATTATTATCGGATCTTTACCAAACTTGGCCGCATGATTCCCCTGTGGAAGGGGAAGAACCCTATTTATTTTGGGGTCATTAGGTCAAAGGTCAAGGTCACCGTTACTATAAATATAATGTTTCACAACAGGGTCGTTTCCGCACGATAACTTTAGTTCTGTATATTGGATCTTTAACAAACATGGCCACATGATTTCCCTGTGGAAGGGGAAGAACCCTATTTATTTTGGGGTCATTACCATTAAACCGTTTGATAATTTATATAGACGGGCATATTTTGTGATGCACATATTTCTTGTATAATCTAAGATCTTTATGCTGAATATTTTTACTTTTACTGCCACAAAAAAGAAATAGATTGTTATCAATATATAGCTTACATTTTCTCTTATTTGAGCAAGTATCCAGAGTCTTAAGTTTTTCAACAAACTCTTTTGGGACTGAGATCTTAATTTTAGATCATTCCAAAATCCAGTTTCTCTTGTTTTGTAATTTTTAATATAAAGATCGTTAATCTTTATTGAGGTATTGTTGACGGTTAATCTTTATTGAGGTATTGATGAAGGTTCACAAGAACTGAGGTATTGTTGACGGTTAATCTTTATTGAAGTATTGTTGAATGTTCACAAGAACTGGGTATTGTTGACGGTTAATCAATAATCAGGTACCGTTGACGGTTAACGGAGATGATGTATTATTGTCGGTTAATCGGACTTGAGGCATTGTTGACGGTTAATCATCATTGGGATATGGTGACGATTAATCATTATTTAGGAATTGTTGACGGTTAACGATAATTGAGATATTGTTGGCAGTTAATCATTATTGAGAAATTGTTGACGGCTAACGATAATTGATGTATTGCTGACGGTTAATCATTATTGAGGCATTGTTGACGGCTAAAGATAATTGAGGTATTGTTGACGTCTTACGGAGATGAGGTCCTGTGGTTTATCGAAAGTGCGGTAACATTGAATATTTTCGGAAATTAGTAAATGTTCATGGTTACAAATTTGGTATTGTTGACCGTAAACATACATGAGGTATTGTTCACGACTAACGGAGATGATGTGTTATTGATGGTTAACCAGAACTGAGATATTGCTGATGGTTAATGGAGATGATGTATTGTTGATGGTTAACGGAGATGATGTATTGTTGATGGTTAACGGAGATGATTTATTGTTGATGGTTAACGGAGATGATTTATTGTTGATGATTCACAGGAACTGATGTATTGACTACAGTTAACGAAGATGATGTATTGTTGATGGTTAACGGAGATGATGTATTGTTGATGGTTAACGGAGATGATGTATTGTTGATGGTTAACGGAGATGATTTATTGTTGATGGTTAACGGAGATGATTTATTGTTGATGATTCACAGGAACTGATGTATTGACTACAGTTAACGATGATGATGTATTGTTGATGGTTAACCAGAACTGGGAAAAGGAAGTTCATACAGGGGTTGTTTTTGAAGATTGGGGTTTCATTTACTGTATACCTTTTTCTGTTACGAAAGATGCTAAATTACAGGACTTTCAATATAAACTTATACATAGAATCTTAATTACAAATTCCTTTATACATAGATGTGTGTTAAAGGAAACTGAGCTCTGTACATTTTGTACAGAAACCAAAGAAAGTATTGTCCACATTTTTTGGGAATGTAATTATGTTCGGAACTTTTGGTTAGCAATTGGCAATTTCCTGAAAATCTGTGGTGCTAGTTTACCCTTGAATGCAAAGGACATAATTCTTGGCCTGACTGAACACAGTTCAGCCCAGGGCACAATCAACAATGTTTTAATTATTTTGAAATACTATATATATGTCTGCAGATGCAGATGCAGCGCCCTTAATTTAGAAGGTGGTCTTCAATTCCTGAAATATGCTATTAATATTGAACAGGCATCAATGATAAATCTGTCCCCAGTACAAAAGGAACATATTAAAAGAAAATGGTTAGATCTGTAGGCGGTATTGAGTTGTTAATATTTAATATATATATCTATAATACTAAAATATATGTATAATTATATAACTTATAATACTAATTTTGAATTTCAAAAGGTATGAAGATCAACTTTTTTACATTGTATCTTTTGTGTACTGAAACATTGTGTATATAGAATCATGTATGTATAAATCTGTTCTTGGAAAAATAAACAAATTACAAAAAAATAAAATAAAAAAATGATGTATTGTTGATGGTTAACAGCGATGATGTATTGTTGAAGGTTAACAGGAACGGAGGTATTGATGACGGTTAACGAAGATGATGTATTGTTGATGGTTAACCAGAACTGAGGTATTGTTGATGGTTAACAGAGATGGTGTATTATGGATTATTATCGGATCTTTACCAAACTTGGCCGCATGATTTCCCTGTGGAAGGGGAAGAACCCTATTTATTTTGGGGTCATTAGGTCAAAGGTCAAGGTCACCGTTACTATAAATATAATGTTTCACAACAGGGTCGTTTCCGCACGATAACTTTAGTTCTGTATATTGGATCTTTAACAAACATGGCCACATGATTTCCCTGTGGAAGGGGAAGAACCCTATTTATTTTGGGGTCATTACCATTAAACCGTTTGATAATTTATATAGACGGGCATATTTTGTGATGCACATATTTCTTGTATAATTTAAGATCTTTATGCTGAATATTTTTACTTTTACTGCCACAAAAAAGAAATAGATTGTTATCAATATATAGCTTACATTTTCTCTTATTTGAGCAAGTATCCAGAGTCTTAAGTTTTTCAACAAACTCTTTTGGGACTGAGATCTTAATTTTAGATCATTCCAAAATCCAGTTTCTCTTGTTTTGTAATTTTTAATATAAAGATCGTAAATCTTTATTGAGGTATTGTTGACGGTTAATCTTTATTGAGGTATTGATGAAGGTTCACAAGAACTGAGGTATTGTTGACGGTTAATCTTTATTGAAGTATTGTTGAATGTTCACAAGAACTGGGTATTGTTGACGGTTAATCAATAATCAGGTACAGTTGACGGTTAACGGAGATGATGTATTATTGTCGGTTAATCGGAATTGAGGCATTGTTGACGGTTAATCATCATTGGGATATGGTGACGATTAATCATTATTTAGGAATTGTTGATGGTTAACGATAATTGAGATATTGTTGGCAGTTAATCATTATTGAGAAATTGTTGACGGCTAACGATAATTGATGTATTGTTGACGGTTAATCATTATTGAGGCATTGTTGACGGCTAAAGATAATTGAGGTATTGTTGACGTCTTACGGAGATGAGGTCCTGTGGTTTATCGAAAGTGCGGTAACATTGAATATTTTCGGAAATTAGTAAATGTTCATGGTTACAAATTTGGTATTGTTGACCGTAAACATACATGAGGTATTGTTCACGACTAACGGAGATGATGTGTTATTGATGGTTAACCAGAACTGAGATATTGCTGATGGTTAATGGAGATGATGTATTGTTGATGGTTAACGGAGATGATGTATTGTTGATGGTTAACGGAGATGATTTATTGTTGATGGTTAACGGAGATGATTTATTGTTGATGATTCACAGGAACTGATGTATTGACTACAGTTAACGAAGATGATGTATTGTTGATGGTTAACGGAGATGATGTATTGTTGATGGTTAACGGAGATGATGCATTGTTGATGGTTAACGGAGATGATGTATTGTTGATGGTTAGCGGAGATGATTTATTGTTGATGGTTAACGGAGATGATTTATTGTTGATGATTCACAGGAACTGATGTATTGACTACAGTTAACGATGATGATGTATTGTTGATGGTTAACCAGAACTGGGAAAAGGAAGTTCATACAGGGGTTGTTTTTGAAGATTGGGGTTTCATTTACTGTATACCTTTTTCTGTTACGAAAGATGCTAAATTACAGGACTTTCAATATAAACTTATACATAGAATCTTAATTACAAATTCCTTTATACATAGATGTGTGTTAAAGGAAACTGAGCTCTGTACATTTTGTACAGAAACCAAAGAAAGTATTGTCCACATTTTTTGGGAATGTAATTATGTTCGGAACTTTTGGTTAGCAATTGGCAATTTCCTGAAAATCTGTGGTGCTAGTTTACCCTTGAAAGCAAAGGACATAATTCTTGGCCTGACTGAACACAGTTCAGCCCAGGGCACAATCAACAATGTTTTAATTATTTTGAAATACTATATATATGTCTGCAGATGCAGATGCAGCGCCCTTAATTTAGAAGGTGGTCTTCAATTCCTGAAATATGCTATTAATATTGAACAGGCATCAATGATAAATCTGTCCCCAGTACAAAAGGAACATATTAAAAGAAAATGGTTAGATCTGTAGGCGGTATTGAGTTGTTAATATTTAATATATATATCTATAATACTAAAATATATGTATAATTATATAACTTATAATACTAATTTTGAATTTCAAAAGGTATGAAGATCAACTTTTTTACATTGTATCTTTTGTGTACTGAAACATTGTGTATATAGAATCATGTATGTATAAATCTGTTCTTGGAAAAATAAACAAATTACAAAAAAATAAAATAAAAAAATGATGTATTGTTGATGGTTAACAGCGATGATGTATTGTTGAAGGTTAACAGGAACGGAGGTATTGATGACGGTTAACGAAGATGATGTATTGTTGATGGTTAACCAGAACTGAGGTATTGTTGATGGTTAACAGAGATGATGTATTGTTGATGGTTAACAGAGATGGTGTATTATGGATTATTATCGGATCTTTACCAAACTTGGCGTATGATTCCCCTGTGGAAGGGGAAGAACCCTATTTATCTTAGGGTGATTAGGTCAAAGGTCAAGGTCACCGTTACTATAAATATATTTTTTCACAACAGGGTCGTTTCCGCACGATAACGTTAGTTCTGTATATTGGATCTTTAACACACTTGGCCACATGATTCCCCTGTGGAGGGAAAGAACCCTATTTATTTTGGGGTCATTAGGTCAAAGGTCAAGGTCACCGTTACTAAAAATATAATTTTTCACAACAGGGTCGATTCCGCACGATAACTTTAGTTCTGTATATTGGATCTTTAAAAAACATGGCCACATGATTTCCCTGTGGAAGGGGAAGAACCCTATTTATTTTGGGGTCATTACCATTAAACCGTTTGATAATTTATATAGACGGGCATATTTTGTGATGCACATATTTCTTGTATAATTTAAGATCTTTATGCTGAATATTTTTACTTTTACTGCCACAAAAAAGAAATAGATTGTTATCAATATATAGCTTACATTTTCTCTTATTTGAGCAAGTATCCAGAGTCTTAAGTTTTTCAACAAACTCTTTAGGGACTGAGATCTTAATTTTAGATCATTCCAAAATCCGGTTTCTCTTGTTTTGTAATTTTTAATATAAAGATCGTTAATCTTTATTGGGGTATTGTTGACGGTTAATCTTTATTGAGGTATTGATGAAGGTTCACAAGAACTGAGGTATTGTTGACGGTTAATCTTTATTGAAGTATTGTTGAATGTTCACAAGAACTGGGTATTGTTGACGGTTAATCAATAATCAGGTACCGTTGACGGTTAACGGAGATGATGTATTATTGTCGGTTAATCGGAATTGAGGCATTGTTGACGGTTAATCATCATTGGGATATGGTGACGATTAATCATTATTTAGGAATTGTTGACGGTTAACGATAATTGAGATATTGTTGGCAGTTAATCATTATTGAGAAATTGTTGACGGCTAACGATAATTGATGTATTGTTGACGGTTAATCATTATTGAGGCATTGTTGACGGCTAAAGATAATTGAGGTATTGTTAACGTCTTACGGAGATGAGGTCCTGTGGTTTATCGAAAGTGCGGTAACATTGAATATTTTCGGAAATTAGTAAATGTTCATGGTTACAAATTTGGTATTGTTGACCGTAAATATACATGAGGTATTGTTCACGACTAACGGAGATGATGTGTTATTGATGGTTAACCAGAACTGAGATATTGCTGATGGTTAATGGAGATGATGTATTGTTGATGGTTAACGGAGATGATGTATTGTTGATGGTTAACGGAGATGATTTATTGTTGATGGTTAACGGAGATGATTTATTGTTGATGATTCACAGGAACTGATGTATTGACTACAGTTAACGAAGATGATGTATTGTTGATGGTTAACGGAGATGATGTATTGTTGATGGTTAACGGAGATGATGTATTGTTGATGGTTAACGGAGATGATGTATTGTTGATGGTTAGCGGAGATGATTTATTGTTGATGGTTAACGGAGATGATTTATTGTTGATGATTCACAGGAACTGATGTATTGACTACAGTTAACGATGATGATGTATTGTTGATGGTTAACCAGAACTGGGAAAAGGAAGTTCATACAGGGGTTGTTTTTGAAGATTGGGGTTTCATTTACTGTATACCTTTTTCTGTTACGAAAGATGCTAAATTACAGGACTTTCAATATAAACTTATACATAGAATCTTAATTACAAATTCCTTTATACATAGATGTGTGTTAAAGGAAACTGAGCTCTGTACATTTTGTACAGAAACCAAAGAAAGTATTGTCCACATTTTTTGGGAATGTAATTATGTTCGGAACTTTTGGTTAGCAATTGGCAATTTCCTGAAAATCTGTGGTGCTAGTTTACCCTTGAAAGCAAAGGACATAATTCTTGGCCTGACTGAACACAGTTCAGCCCAGGGCACAATCAACAATGTTTTAATTATTTTGAAATACTATATATATGTCTGCAGATGCAGATGCAGCGCCCTTAATTTAGAAGGTGGTCTTCAATTCCTGAAATATGCTATTAATATTGAACAGGCATCAATGATAAATCTGTCCCCAGTACAAAAGGAACATATTAAAAGAAAATGGTTAGATCTGTAGGCGGTATTGAGTTGTTAATATTTAATATATATATCTATAATACTAAAATATATGTATAATTATATAACTTATAATACTAATTTTGAATTTCAAAAGGTATGAAGATCAACTTTTTTACATTGTATCTTTTGTGTACTGAAACATTGTGTATATAGAATCATGTATGTATAAATCTGTTCTTGGAAAAATAAACAAATTACAAAAAAATAAAATAAAAAAATGATGTATTGTTGATGGTTAACAGCGATGATGTATTGTTGAAGGTTAACAGGAACGGAGGTATTGATGACGGTTAACGAAGATGATGTATTGTTGATGGTTAACCAGAACTGAGGTATTGTTGATGGTTAACAGAGATGATGTATTGTTGATGGTTAACAGAGATGGTGTATTATGGATTATTATCGGATCTTTACCAAACTTGGCGTATGATTCCCCTGTGGAAGGGGAAGAACCCTATTTATCTTAGGGTGATTAGGTCAAAGGTCAAGGTCACCGTTACTATAAATATATTTTTTCACAACAGGGTCGTTTCCGCACGATAACGTTAGTTCTGTATATTGGATCTTTAACACACTTGGCCACATGATTCCCCTGTGGAGGGAAAGAACCCTATTTATTTTGGGGTCATTAGGTCAAAGGTCAAGGTCACCGTTACTAAAAATATAATTTTTCACAACAGGGTCGTTTCGCACGATAACTTTAGTTCTGTATATTGGATCTTTAAAAAACATGGCCACATGATTTCCCTGTGGAAGGGGAAGAACCCTATTTATTTTGGGGTCATTACCATTAAACCGTTTGATAATTTATATAGACGGGCATATTTTGTGATGCACATATTTCTTGTATAATTTAAGATCTTTATGCTGAATATTTTTACTTTTACTGCCACAAAAAAGAAATAGATTGTTATCAATATATAGCTTACATTTTCTCTTATTTGAGCAAGTATCCAGAGTCTTAAGTTTTTCAACAAACTCTTTTGGGACTGAGATCTTAATTTTAGATCATTCCAAAATCCAGTTTCTCTTGTTTTGTAATTTTTAATATAAAGATCGTTAATCTTTATTGAGGTATTGTTGACGGTTAATCTTTATTGAGGTATTGATGAAGGTTCACAAGAACTGAGGTATTGTTGACGGTTAATCTTTATTGAAGTATTGTTGAATTTTCACAAGAACTGGGTATTGTTGACGGTTAATCAATAATCAGGTACCGTTGACGGTTAACGGAGATGATGTATTATTGTCGGTTAATCGGAATTGAGGCATTGTTGACGGTTAATCATCATTGGGATATGGTGACGATTAATCATTATTTAGGAATTGTTGACGGTTAACGATAATTGAGATATTGTTGGCAGTTAATCATTATTGAGAAATTGTTGACGGCTAACGATAATTGATGTATTGTTGACGGTTAATCATTATTGAGGCATTGTTGACGGCTAAAGATAATTGAGGTATTGTTAACGTCTTACGGAGATGAGGTCCTGTGGTTTATCGAAAGTGCGGTAACATTGAATATTTTCGGAAATTAGTAAATGTTCATGGTTACAAATTTGGTATTGTTGACCGTAAACATACATGAGGTATTGTTCACGACTAACGGAGATGATGTGTTATTGATGGTTAACCAGAACTGAGATATTGCTGATGGTTAATGGAGATGATGTATTGTTGATGGTTAACGGAGATGATGTATTGTTGATGGTTAACGGAGATGATTTATTGTTGATGGTTAACGGAGATGATTTATTGTTGATGATTCACAGGAACTGATGTATTGACTACAGTTAACGAAGATGATGTATTGTTGATGGTTAACGGAGATGATGTATTGTTGATGGTTAACGGAGATGATGTATTGTTGATGGTTAACGGAGATGATGTATTGTTGATGGTTAACGGAGATGATTTATTGTTGATGGTTAACGGAGATGATTTAGTGTTGATGATTCACAGGAACTGATGTATTGACTACAGTTAACGATGATGATGTATTGTTGATGGTTAACCAGAACTGGGAAAAGGAAGTTCATACAGGGGTTGTTTTTGAAGATTGGGGTTTCATTTACTGTATACCTTTTTCTGTTACGAAAGATGCTAAATTACAGGACTTTCAATATAAACTTATACATAGAATCTTAATTACAAATTCCTTTATACATAGATGTGTGTTAAAGGAAACTGAGCTCTGTACATTTTGTACAGAAACCAAAGAAAGTATTGTCCACATTTTTTGGGAATGTAATTATGTTCGGAACTTTTGGTTAGCAATTGGCAATTTCCTGAAAATCTGTGGTGCTAGTTTACCCTTGAATGCAAAGGACATAATTCTTGGCCTGACTGAACACATTTCAGCCCAGGGCACAATCAACAATGTTCTAATTATTTTGAAATACTATATATATGTCTGCAAATGCAGATGCAGCGCCCTTAATTTAGAAGGTGGTCTTCAATTCCTGAAATATGCTATTAATATTGAACAGGCATCAATGATAAATCTGTCCCCAGTACAAAAGGAACATATTAAAAGAAAATGGTTAGATCTGTAGGCGGTATTGAGTTGTTAATATTTAATATATATATCTATAATACTAAAATATATGTATAATTATATAACTTATAATACTAACTTTGAATTTCAAAAGGTATGAAGATCAACTCTTTTACATTGCATCTTTTGTGTACTGAAACATTGTGTATATAGAATCATGTATGTATAAATCTGTTCTTGGAAAAATAAACAAATTACAAAAAAATAAAATAAAAAAATGATGTATTGTTGATGGTTAACAGCGATGATGTATTGTTGAAGGTTAACAGGAACGGAGGTATTGATGACGGTTAACGAAGATGATGTATTGTTGATGGTTAACCAGAACTGAGGTATTGTTGATGGTTAACAGAGATGATGTATTGTTGATGGTTAACAGAGATGGTGTATTATGGATTATTATCGGATCTTTACCAAACTTGGCGTATGATTCCCCTGTGGAAGGGGAAGAACCCTATTTATCTTAGGGTGATTAGGTCAAAGGTCAAGGTCACCGTTACTATAAATATATTTTTTCACAACAGGGTCGTTTCCGCACGATAACTTTAGTTCTGTATATTGGATCTTTAACACACTTGGCCACATGATTCCCCTGTGGAGGGAAAGAACCCTATTTATTTTGGGGTCATTAGGTCAAAGGTCAAGGTCACCGTTACTAAAAATATAATTTTTCACAACAGGGTCGTTTCCGCACGATAACTTTAGTTCTGTATATTGGATCTTTAAAAAACATGGCCACATGATTTCCCTGTGGAAGGGGAAGAACCCTATTTATTTTGGGGTCATTACCATTAAACCGTTTGATAATTTATATAGACGGGCATATTTTGTGATGCACATATTTCTTGTATAATTTAAGATCTTTATGCTGAATATTTTTACTTTTACTGCCACAAAAAAGAAATAGATTGTTATCAATATATAGCTTACATTTTCTCTTATTTGAGCAAGTATCCAGAGTCTTAAGTTTTTCAACAAACTCTTTAGGGACTGAGATCTTAATTTTAGATCATTCCAAAATCCGGTTTCTCTTGTTTTGTAATTTTTAATATAAAGATCGTTAATCTTTATTGGGGTATTGTTGACGGTTAATCTTTATTGAGGTATTGATGAAGGTTCACAAGAACTGAGGTATTGTTGACGGTTAATCTTTATTGAAGTATTGTTGAATGTTCACAAGAACTGGGTATTGTTGACGGTTAATCAATAATCAGGTACAGTTGACGGTTAACGGAGATGATGTATTATTGTCGGTTAATCGGAATTGAGGCATTGTTGACGGTTAATCATCATTGGGATATGGTGACGATTAATCATTATTTAGGAATTGTTGACGGTTAACGATAATTGAGATATTGTTGGCAGTTAATCATTATTGAGAAATTGTTGACGGCTAACGATAATTGATGTATTGTTGACGGTTAATCATTATTGAGGCATTGTTGACGGCTAAAGATAATTGAGGTATTGTTGACGTCTTACGGAGATGAGGTCCTGTGGTTTATCGAAAGTGCGGTAACATTGAATATTTTCGGAAATTAGTAAATGTTCATGGTTACAAATTTGGTATTGTTGACCGTAAACATACATGAGGTATTGTTCACGACTAACGGAGATGATGTGTTATTGATGGTTAACCAGAACTGAGATATTGCTGATGGTTAATGGAGATGATGTATTGTTGATGGTTAACGGAGATGATGTATTGTTGATGGTTAACGGAGATGATTTATTGTTGATGGTTAACGGAGATGATTTATTGTTGATGATTCACAGGAACTGATGTATTGACTACAGTTAACGAAGATGATGTATTGTTGATGGTTAACGGAGATGATGTATTGTTGATGGTTAACGGAGATGATGTATTGTTGATGGTTAACGGAGATGATGTATTGTTGATGGTTAACGGAGATGATTTATTGTTGATGGTTAACGGAGATGATTTATTGTTGATGATTCACAGGAACTGATGTATTGACTACAGTTAACGATGATGATGTATTGTTGATGGTTATCCAGAACTGGGAAAAGGAAGTTCATACAGGGGTTGTTTTTGAAGATTGGGGTTTCATTTACTGTATACCTTTTTCTGTTACGAAAGATGCTAAATTACAGGACTTTCAATATAAACTTATACATAGAATCTTAATTACAAATTCCTTTATACATAGATGTGTGTTAAAGGAAACTGAGCTCTGTACATTTTGTACAGAAACCAAAGAAAGTATTGTCCACATTTTTTGGGAATGTAATTATGTTCGGAACTTTTGGTTAGCAATTGGCAATTTCCTGAAAATCTGTGGTGCTAGTTTACCCTTGAATGCAAAGGACATAATTCTTGGCCTGACTGAACACAGTTCATCCCAGGGCACAATCAACAATGTTTTAATTATTTTGAAATACTATATATATGTCTGCAGATGCAGATGCAGCGCCCTTAATTTAGAAGGTGGTCTTCAATTCCTGAAATATGCTATTAATATTGAACAGGCATCAATGATAAATCTGTCCCCAGTACAAAAGGAACATATTAAAAGAAAATGGTTAGATCTGTAGGCGGTATTGAGTTGTTAATATTTAATATATATATCTATAATACTAAAATATATGTATAATTATATAACTTATAATACTAACTTTGAATTTCAAAAGGTATGAAGATCAACTTTTTTACATTGTATCTTTTGTGTACTGAAACATTGTGTATATAGAATCATGTATGTATAAATCTGTTCTTGGAAAAATAAACAAATTACAAAAAAATAAAATAAAAAAATGATGTATTGTTGATGGTTAACAGCGATGATGTATTGTTGAAGGTTAACAGGAACGGAGGTATTGATGACGGTTAACGAAGATGATGTATTGTTGATGGTTAACCAGAACTGAGGTATTGTTGATGGTTAACAGAGATGATGTATTGTTGATGGTTAACAGAGATGGTGTATTATGGATTATTATCGGATCTTTACCAAACTTGGCGCATGATTCCCCTGTGGAAGGGGAAGAACCCTATTTATCTTAGGGTGATTAGGTCAAAGGTCAAGGTCACCGTTACTATAAATATATTTTTTCACAACAGGGTCGTTTCCGCACGATAACGTTAGTTCTGTATATTGGATCTTTAACACACTTGGCCACATGATTCCCCTGTGGAGGGAAAGAACCCTATTTATTTTGGGGTCATTAGGTCAAAGGTCAAGGTCACCGTTACTAAAAATATAATTTTTCACAACAGGGTCGTTTCCGCACGATAACTTTAGTTCTGTATATTGGATCTTTAAAAAACATGGCCACATGATTTCCCTGTGGAAGGGGAAGAACCCTATTTATTTTGGGGTCATTACCATTAAACCGTTTGATAATTTATATAGACGGGCATATTTTGTGATGCACATATTTCTTGTATAATTTAAGATCTTTATGCTGAATATTTTTACTTTTACTGCCACAAAAAAGAAATAGATTGTTATCAATATATAGCTTACATTTTCTCTTATTTGAGCAAGTATCCAGAGTCTTAAGTTTTTCAACAAACTCTTTAGGGAATGAGATCTTAATTTTAGATCATTCCAAAGTCCGGTTTCTCTTGTTTTGTAATTTTTAATATAAAGATCGTTAATCTTTATTGGGGTATTGTTGACGGTTAATCTTTATTGAGGTATTGATGAAGGTTCACAAGAACTGAGGTATTGTTGACGGTTAATCTTTATTGAAGTATTGTTGAATGTTCACAAGAACTGGGTATTGTTGACGGTTAATCAATAATCAGGTACAGTTGACGGTTAACGGAGATGATGTATTATTGTCGGTTAATCGGAATTGAGGCATTGTTGACGGTTAATCATCATTGGGATATGGTGACGATTAATCATTATTTAGGAATTGTTGACGGTTAACGATAATTGAGATATTGTTGGCAGTTAATCATTATTGAGAAATTGTTGACGGCTAACGATAATTGATGTATTGTTGACGGTTAATCATTATTGAGGCATTGTTGACGGCTAAAGATAATTGAGGTATTGTTGACGTCTTACGGAGATGAGGTCCTGTGGTTTATCGAAAGTGCGGTAACATTGAATATTTTCGGAAATTAGTAAATGTTCATGGTTACAAATTTGGTATTGTTGACCGTAAACATACATGAGGTATTGTTCACGACTAACGGAGATGATGTGTTATTGATGGTTAACCAGAACTGAGATATTGCTGATGGTTAATGGAGATGATGTATTGTTGATGGTTAACGGAGATGATGTATTGTTGATGGTTAACGGAGATGATTTATTGTTGATGGTTAACGGAGATGATTTATTGTTGATGATTCACAGGAACTGATGTATTGACTACAGTTAACGAAGATGATGTATTGTTGATGGTTAACGGAGATGATGTATTGTTGATGGTTAACGGAGATGATGTATTGTTGATGGTTAACGGAGATGATGTATTGTTGATGGTTAACGGAGATGATTTATTGTTGATGGTTAACGGAGATGATTTATTGTTGATGATTCACAGGAACTGATGTATTGACTACAGTTAACGATGATGATGTATTGTTGATGGTTATCCAGAACTGGGAAAAGGAAGTTCATACAGGGGTTGTTTTTGAAGATTGGGGTTTCATTTACTGTATACCTTTTTCTGTTACGAAAGATGCTAAATTACAGGACTTTCAATATAAACTTATACATAGAATCTTAATTACAAATTCCTTTATACATAGATGTGTGTTAAAGGAAACTGAGCTCTGTACATTTTGTACAGAAACCAAAGAAAGTATTGTCCACATTTTTTGGGAATGTAATTATGTTCGGAACCTTTGGTTAGCAATTGGCAATTTCCTGAAAATCTGTGGTGCTAGTTTACCCTTGAATGCAAAGGACATAATTCTTGGCCTGACTGAACACAGTTCAGCCCAGGGCACAATCAACAATGTTTTAATTATTTTGAAATACTATATATATGTCTGCAGATGCAGATGCAGCGCCCTTAATTTAGAAGGTGGTCTTCAATTCCTGAAATATGCTATTAATATTGAACAGGCATCAATGATAAATCTGTCCCTAGTACAAAAGGAACATATTAAAAGAAAATGGTTAGATCTGTAGGCGGTATTGAGTTGTTAATATTTAATATATATATCTATAATACTAAAATATATGTATAATTATATAACTTATAATACTAACTTTGAATTTCAAAAGGTATGAAGATCAACTTTTTTACATTGTATCTTTTGTGTACTGAAACATTGTGTATATAGAATCATGTATGTATAAATCTGTTCTTGGAAAAATAAACAAATTACAAAAAAATAAAATAAAAAAATGATGTATTGTTGATGGTTAACAGCGATGATGTATTGTTGAAGGTTAACAGGAACGGAGGTATTGATGACGGTTAACGAAGATGATGTATTGTTGATGGTTAACCAGAACTGAGGTATTGTTGATGGTTAACAGAGATGATGTATTGTTGATGGTTAATAGAGATGGTGTATTATGGATTATTATCGGATCTTTACCAAACTTGGCGCATGATTCCCCTGTGGAAGGGGAAGAACCCTATTTATCTTAGGGTGATTAGGTCAAAGGTCAAGGTCACCGTTACTATAAATATATTTTTTCACAACAGGGTCGTTTCCGCACGATAACGTTAGTTCTGTATATTGGATCTTTAACACACTTGGCCACATGATTCCCCTGTGGAGGGAAAGAACCCTATTTATTTTGGGGTCATTAAGTCAAAGGTCAAGGTCACCGTTACTAAAAATATAATTTTTCACAACAGGGTCGTTTCCGCACGATAACTTTAGTTCTGTATATTGGATCTTTAAAAAACATGGCCACATGATTTCCCTGTGGAAGGGGAAGAACCCTATTTATTTTGGGGTCATTACCATTAAACCGTTTGATAATTTATATAGACGGGCATATTTTGTGATGCACATATTTCTTGTATAATTTAAGATCTTTATGCTGAATATTTTTACTTTTACTGCCACAAAAAAGAAATAGATTGTTATCAATATATAGCTTACATTTTCTCTTATTTGAGCAAGTATCCAGAGTCGTAAGTTTTTCAACAAACTCTTTAGGGACTGAGATCTTAATTTTAGATCATTCCAAAATCCGGTTTCTCTTGTTTTGTAATTTTTAATATAAAGATCGTTAATCTTTATTGGGGTATTGTTGACGGTTAATCTTTATTGAGGTATTGATGAAGGTTCACAAGAACTGAGGTATTGTTGACGGTTAATCTTTATTGAAGTATTGTTGAATGTTCACAAGAACTGGGTATTGTTGACGGTTAATCAATAATCAGGTACAGTTGACGGTTAACGGAGATGATGTATTATTGTCGGTTAATTGGAATTGAGGCATTGTTGACGGTTAATCATCATTGGGATATGGTGACGATTAATCATTATTTAGGAATTGTTGACGGTTAACGATAATTGAGATATTGTTGGCAGTTAATCATTATTGAGAAATTGTTGACGGCTAACGATAATTGATGTATTGTTGACGGTTAATCATTATTGAGGCATTGTTGACGGCTAAAGATAATTGAGGTATTGTTGACGTCTTACGGAGATGAGGTCCTGTGGTTTATCGAAAGTGCGGTAACATTGAATATTTTCGGAAATTAGTAAATGTTCATGGTTACAAATTTGGTATTGTTGACCGTAAACATACATGAGGTATTGTTCACGACTAACGGAGATGATGTGTTATTGATGGTTAACCAGAACTGAGATATTGCTGATGGTTAATGGAGATGATGTATTGTTGATGGTTAACGGAGATGATGTATTGTTGATGGTTAACGGAGATGATTTATTGTTGATGGTTAATGGAGATGATTTATTGTTGATGATTCACAGGAACTGATGTATTGACTACAGTTAACGAAGATGATGTATTGTTGATGGTTAACGGAGATGATGTATTGTTGATGGTTAACGGAGATGATGTATTGTTGATGGTTAACGGAGATGATGTATTGTTGATGGTTAACGGAGATGATTTATTGTTGATGGTTAACGGAGATGATTTATTGTTGATGATTCACAGGAACTGATGTATTGACTACAGTTAACGATGATGATGTATTGTTGATGGTTATCCAGAACTGGGAAAAGGAAGTTCATACAGGGGTTGTTTTTGAAGATTGGGGTTTCATTTACTGTATACCTTTTTCTGTTACGAAAGATGCTAAATTACAGGACTTTCAATATAAACTTATACATAGAATCTTAATTACAAATTCCTTTATACATAGATGTGTGTTAAAGGAAACTGAGCTCTGTACATTTTGTACAGAAACCAAAGAAAGTATTGTCCACATTTTTTGGGAATGTAATTATGTTCGGAACCTTTGGTTAGCAATTGGCAATTTCCTGAAAATCTGTGGTGCTAGTTTACCCTTGAATGCAAAGGACATAATTCTTGGCCTGACTGAACACAGTTCAGCCCAGGGCACAATCAACAATGTTTTAATTATTTTGAAATACTATATATATGTCTGCAGATGCAGATGCAGCGCCCTTAATTTAGAAGGTGGTCTTCAATTCCTGAAATATGCTATTAATATTGAACAGGCCTCAATGATCAATCTGTCCCCAGTACAAAAGGAACATATTAAAAGAAAATGGTTAGATCTGTAGGCGGTATTGAGTTGTTAATATTTAATATATATATCTATAATACTAAAATATATGTATAATTATATAACTTATAATACTAATTTTGAATTTCAAAAGGTATGAAGATCAACTTTTTTACATTGTATCTTTTGTGTACTGAAACATTGTGTATATAGAATCATGTATGTATAAATCTGTTCTTGGAAAAATAAACAAATTACAAAAAAATAAAATAAAAAAATGATGTATTGTTGATGGTTAACAGCGATGATGTATTGTTGAAAGTTAACAGGAACGGAGGTATTGATGACGGTTAACGAAGATGATGTATTGTTGATGGTTAACCAGAACTGAGGTATTGTTGATGGTTAACAGAAATGATGTATTGTTGATGGTTAACAGAGATGGTGTATTATGGATTATTATCGGATCTTTACCAAACTTGGCCGCATGATTCCCCTGTGGAAGGGGAAGAACCCTATTTATCTTAGGGTGATTAGGTCAAAGGTCAAGGTCACCGTTACTATAAATATATTTTTTCACAACAGGGTCGTTTCCGCACGATAACTTTAGTTCTGTATATTGGATCTTTAACAAACATGGCCACATGATTTCCCTGTGGAAGGGGAAGAACCCTATTTATTTTGGGGTCATTACCATTAAACGTTTGATAATTTATATAGACGGGCATATTTTGTGATGCACATATTTCTTGTATAATTTAAGATCTTTATGCTGAATATTTTTACTTTTACTGCCACAAAAAAGAAATAGATTGTTATCAATATATAGCTTACATTTTCTCTTATTTGAGCAAGTATCCAGAGTCTTAAGTTTTTCAACAAACTCTTTAGGGAATGAGATCTTAATTTTAGATCATTCCAAAATCCAGTTTCTCTTGTTTTGTAATTTTTAATATAAAGATCGTTAATCTTTATTGAGGTATTGTTGACGGTTAATCTTTATTGAGGTATTGATGAAGGTTCACAATAACTGAGGTATTGTTGACGGTTAATCTTTATTGAAGTATTGTTGAATGTTCACAAGAACTGGGTATTGTTGACGGTTAATCAATAATCAGGTACAGTTGACGGTTAACGGAGATGATGTATTATTGTCGGTTAATCGGAATTGAGGCATTGTTGACGGTTAATCATCATTGGGATATGGTGACGATTAATCATTATTTAGGAATTGTTGACGGTTAACGATAATTGAGATATTGTTGGCAGTTAATCATTATTGAGAAATTGTTGACGGCTAACGATAATTGATGTATTGTTGACGGTTAATCATTATTGAGGCATTGTTGACGGCTAAAGATAATTGAGGTATTGTTGACGTCTTACGGAGATGAGGTCCTGTGGTTTATCGAAAGTGCGGTAACATTGAATATTTTCGGAAATTAGTAAATGTTCATGGTTACAAATTTGGTATTGTTGACCGTAAACATACATGAGGTATTGTTCACGACTAACGGAGATGATGTGTTATTGATGGTTAACCAGAACTGAGATATTGCTGATGGTTAATGGAGATGATGTATTGTTGATGGTTAACGGAGATGATGTATTGTTGATGGTTAACGGAGATGATTTATTGTTGATGGTTAACGGAGATGATTTATTGTTGATGATTCACAGGAACTGATGTATTGACTACAGTTAACGAAGATGATGTATTGTTTATGGTCAACGGAGATGATGTATTGTTGATGGTTAACGGAGATGATGTATTGTTGATGGTTAACGGAGATGATGTATTGTTGATGGTTAACGGAGATGATTTATTGTTGATGGTTAACGGAGATGATTTATTGTTGATGATTCACAGGAACTGATGTATTGACTACAGTTAACGATGATGATGTATTGTTGATGGTTAACCAGAACTGGGAAAAGGAAGTTCATACAGGGGTTGTTTTTGAAGATTGGGGTTTCATTTACTGTATACCTTTTTCTGTTACGAAAGATGCTAAATTACAGGACTTTCAATATAAACTTATACATAGAATCTTAATTACAAATTCCTTTATACATAGATGTGTGTTAAAGGAAACTGAGCTCTGTACATTTTGTACAGAAACCAAAGAAAGTATTGTCCACATTTTTTGGGAATGTAATTATGTTCGGAACTTTTGGTTAGCAATTGGCAATTTCCTGAAAATCTGTGGTGCTAGTTTACCCTTGAATGCAAAGGACATAATTCTTGGCCTGACTGAACACAGTTCAGCCCAGGGCACAATCAACAATGTTTTAATTATTTTGAAATACTATATATATGTCTGCAGATGCAGATGCAGCGCCCTTAATTTAGAAGGTGGTCTTCAATTCCTGAAATATGCTATTAATATTGAACAGGCATCAATGATAAATCTGTCCCCAGTACAAAAGGAACATATTAAAAGAAAATGGTTAGATCTGTAGGCGGTATTGAGTTGTTAATATTTAATATATATATCTATAATACTAAAATATATGTATAATTATATAACTTATAATACTAACTTTGAATTTCAAAAGGTATGAAGATCAACTTTTTTACATTGTTTTTTTTGTGTACTGAAACATTGTGTATATAGAATCATGTATGTATAAATCTGTTCTTGGAAAAATAAATAAATTACAAAAAAATAAAATAAAAAAATGATGTATTGTTGATGGTTAACAGCGATGATGTATTGTTGAAGGTTAACAGGAACGGAGGTATTGATGACGGTTAACGAAGATGATGTATTGTTGATGGTTAACCAGAACTGAGGTATTGTTGATGGTTAACAGAGATGATGTATTGTTGATGGTTAACAGAGATGGTGTATTATGGATTATTATCGGATCTTTACCAAACTTGGCCGCATGATTCCCCTGTGGAAGGGGAAGAACCCTATTTATCTTAGGGTGATTAGGTCAAAGGTCAAGGTCACCGTTACTATAAATATATTTTTTCACAACAGGGTCGTTTCCGCACGATAACTTTAGTTCTGTATATTGGATCTTTAACACACTTGGCCACATGATTTCCCTGTGGAGGGAAAGAACCCTATTTATTTTGGGGTCATTAGGTCAAAGGTCAAGGTCACCGTTACTAAAAATATAATTTTTCACAACAGGGTCGTTTCCGCACGATAACTTTAGTTCTGTATATTGGATCTTTAAAAAACATGGCCACATGATTTCCCTGTGGAAGGGGAAGAACCCTATTTATTTTGGGGTCATTACCATTAAACCGTTTGATAATTTATATAGACGGGCATATTTTGTGATGCACATATTTCTTGTATAATTTAAGATCTTTATGCTGAATATTTTTACTTTTACTGCCACAAAAAAGAAATAGATTGTTATCAATATATAGCTTACATTTTCTCTTATTTGAGCAAGTATCCAGAGTCTTAAGTTTTTCAACAAACTCTTTTGGGACTGAGATCTTAATTTTAGATCATTCCAAAATCCAGTTTCTCTTGTTTTGTAATTTTTAATATAAAGATCGTTAATCTTTATTGAGGTATTGTTGACGGTTAATCTTTATTGAGGTATTGATGAAGGTTCACAAGAACTGAGGTATTGTTGACGGTTAATCTTTATTGAAGTATTGTTGAATGTTCACAAGAACTGGGTATTGTTGACGGTTAATCAATAATCAGGTACAGTTGACGGTTAACGGAGATGATGTATTATTGTCGGTTAATCGGAATTGAGGCATTGTTGACGGTTAATCATCATTGGGATATGGTGACGATTAATCATTATTTAGGAATTGTTGACGGTTAACGATAATTGAGATATTGTTGGCAGTTAATCATTATTGAGAAATTGTTGACGGCTAACGATAATTGGTGTATTGTTGACGGTTAATCATTATTGAGGCATTGTTGACGGCTAAAGATAATTGAGGTATTGTTGACGTCTTACGGAGATGAGGTCCTGTGGTTTATCGAAAGTGCGGTAACATTGAATATTTTCGGAAATTAGTAAATGTTCATGGTTACAAATTTGGTATTGTTGACCGTAAACATACATGAGGTATTGTTCACGACTAACGGAGATGATGTGTTATTGATGGTTAACCAGAACTGAGATATTGCTGATGGTTAATGGAGATGATGTATTGTTGATGGTTAACGGAGATGATGTATTGTTGATGGTTAACGGAGATGATTTATTGTTGATGATTCACAGGAACTGATGTATTGACTACAGTTAACGAAGATGATGTATTGTTGATGGTTAACGGAGATGATGTCTTGTTGATGGTTAACGGAGATGATGTATTGTTGATGGTCAACGGAGATGATTTATTGTTGATGGTTAACGGAGATGATTTATTGTTGATGATTCACAGGAACTGATGTATTGACTACAGTTAACGAAGATGATGTATTGTTGATGGTTAACGGAGATGATGTCTTGTTGATGGTTAACGGAGATGATGTATTGTTGATGGTTAACGGAGATGATTTATTGTTGATGGTTAACGGAGATGATTTATTGTTGATGATTCACAGGAACTGATGTATTGACTACAGTTAACGAAGATGATGTATTGTTGATGGTTAACGGAGATGATGTCTTGTTGATGGTTAACGGAGATGATGTATTGTTGATGGTTAACGGAGAGGATTTATTGTTGATGGTTAACGATGATGATGTATTGTTGATGGTTAACCAGAACTGGGAAAAGGAAGTTCATACAGGGGTTGTTTTTGAAGATTGGGGTTTCATTTACTGTATACCTTTTTCTGTTACGAAAGATGCTAAATTACAGGACTTTCAATATAAACTTATACATAGAATCTTAATTACAAATTCCTTTATACATAGATGTGTGTTAAAGGAAACTGAGCTCTGTACATTTTGTACAGAAACCAAAGAAAGTATTGTCCACATTTTTTGGGAATGTAATTATGTTCGGAACTTTTGGTTAGCAATTGGCAATTTCCTGAAAATCTGTGGTGCTAGTTTACCCTTGAATGCAAAGGACATAATTCTTGGCCTGACTGAACACAGTTCAGCCCAGGGCACAATCAACAATGTTTTAATTATTTTGAAATACTATATATATGTCTGCAGATGCAGATGCAGCGCCCTTAATTTAGAAGGTGGTCTTCAATTCCTGAAATATGCTATTAATATTGAACAGGCATCAATGATAAATCTGTCCCCAGTACAAAAGGAACATATTAAAAGAAAATGGTTAGATCTGTAGGCGGTATTGAGTTGTTAATATTTAATATATATATCTATAATACTAAAATATATGTATAATTATATAACTTATAATACTAACTTTGAATTTCAAAAGGTATGAAGATCAACCTTTTTACATTGTATCTTTTGTGTACTGAAACATTGTGTATATAGAATCATGTATGTATAAATCTGTTCTTGGAAAAATAAACAAATTACAAAAAAATAAAATAAAAAAATGATGTATTGTTGATGGTTAACAGCGATGATGTATTGTTGAAGGTTAACAGGAACGGAGGTATTGATGACGGTTAACGAAGATGGTGTATTGTTGATGGTTAACGAGAACTGAGGTATTGTTGATGGTTAACAGAGATGATGTATTGTTGATGGTTAACAGAGATGGTGTATTATGGATTATTAAACAGAACTGAGGTATTGATGAGGGTTAACGGAGATGATGTATTGTTGATGGTTAACTGAGATGATGTATTAAGAATGGTTAAGCAGAACTGAGGTATTGATGACGGTTAATGGAGATGACGTATTGTTGATGGCTAACAGAGATGATGCATTGTTGATGGTTAACAAGAACTGAAGTATTGTTGATGGTTAATGTAGTTGATGTATTGTTGATGGTTAACAATAACTGAGGTATTGTTGATGGTTAAAGGAGATGATATGTTGTTGATGGTTAACAAGAACTGAGGTATTGTTGATGGTTAACGGAGATGATGTATTGTTGATGGTTAACCAGAAATGAGGTATTGTTGATGATTAACGGAGATGATATATTGTTGACGGCTAACCAGAACTGTGGTATTGATGACGGTATAAGGAGATGATGTATTGTTGATGGTTAATGGATATGATGTATTGTTGATGGTTAACCAGAACTGAGGAATTGATGACAGTTAACGGATATGATGCATTGTTGATGGTTAACCAGAACTGAGGTATTGTTGACAGTTTACCGAGATGATGTATTGTTGATGGTTAAGCAGAACTGCGATATTGATGACGGCTAACGGAGATGATGTAATGTTGATGGTTTATAAGAACTGAGATATTGATGACAGTTAACCAGAACTGAGGTATTGTTGATGGTTAACGGAGATGATATATTGTTGATGGCTAACCAGAACTGTGGTATTGATGACGGTTAAGGGAGATGATGTATTGTTGATGGTTAATGGAGATGATGTATTGTTGATGGTTAACCAGAACTGAGGTATTGATGATGGTTAACGGATATGATGTATTATGGATGGTTAACCAGAACTGAGGAATTGATGACGGTTAACGGATATGATACATTGTTGATGGTTAACCAGAACTGAGGTATTGTTGACAGTTTACGGAGATGATGTATTGTTGATGGTTAACGGAGATGATATATTGTTGATGGCTAACCAGAATTGTGGTATTGATGACGGTTAAGGGAGATGATGTATTGTTGATGGTTAACGGATATGCTATATTGTGGATGGCTAACCAGAACTGTGGTATTGATGACGGTTAAGGGAGATGATGTATTGTTGATGGTTAGCGGAGATGATGTATTGTTGACAGTTAACAAGAACTGGGGTTGTGTTGATGGTTTACGGAGATGATGGATTGTTGATGGCTAACAAGAACTGAGGTATTGATGATGGTTAACCAGAACTGAGGTATTGTTGACAGTTTACCGAGATGATGTATTGTTGATGGTTAAGCAGAACTGCGATATTGATGACGGCTAACGGAGATGATGTGATGTTGATGGTTTATAAGAACTGAGATATTGATGACAGTTAACCAGAACTGAGGTATTGTTGATGGTTAACGGAGATGATATATTGTTGATGGCTAACCAGAACTGTGGTATTGATGACGGTTAAGGGAGATGATGTATTGTTGATGGTTAATGGAGATGATGTATTGTTGATGGTTAACCAGAACTGAGGTATTGATGATGGTTAACGGATATGATGTATTATGGATGGTTAACCAGAACTGAGGAATTGATGACGGTTAACGGATATGATACATTGTTGATGGTTAACCAGAACTGAGGTATTGTTGACAGTTTACGGAGATGATGTATTGTTGATGGTTAACGGAGATGATATATTGTTGATGGCTAACCAGAATTGTGGTATTGATGACGGTTAAGGGAGATGATGTATTGTTGATGGTTAACGGATATGCTATATTGTTGATGGCTAACCAGAACTGTGGTATTGATGACGGTTAAGGGAGATGATGTATTGTTGATGGTTAGCGGAGATGATGTATTGTTGACAGTTAACAAGAACTGGGGTTGTGTTGATGGTTTACGGAGATGATGGATTGTTGATGGCTAACAAGAACTGAGGTATTGATGATGGTTAACAAGAACTGAGGTATTAATGACGGCTAAGGGAGATGATGTATTTTTGATGGTTAACAGATATGATGCATTGTTGATGATTAACAAGAACTGAGGTATTGATGACGGGTAACGGAGATGATGCATTGTTGATGGTTAACAGGAACTGAGGTATTTTTGACAGTTAACAAGAACTGAGGTATTTTTGACAGCTAACAAGAACTGAGGTATTGCTGACGTTAACGTAGATGATACATTATTGATGGTTAACAAAAATTGAGGTATTGATGATGGTTAACAATAACTGAGGTATTGTTGATGGTTAAAGGAGATGATATATTGTTGATGGTTAACAAGAACTGAGGTATTGTTGATGGTTAACGGAGATGATGTATTGTTGATGGTTAACCAGAACTGAGGTATTGATGATGGTTTACGGATATGATGTATAATGGATGGTTAACCAGAACTGAGATATTGATGACAGTTAACCAGAACTGAGGTATTGTTGATGATTAACGGAGATGATATATTGTTGATTGCTAACCAGAACTGTGGTATTGATTACGGTAAAAGGAGATGATGTATTGTTGATGGTTAATGGAGATGATGTATTGTTGATGGTTAACCAGAACTGAGGAATTGATGACGGTTAACGAATATGATGCATTGTTGATGGTTAACCAGAACTGAGGTATTGTTGACAGTTTACGGAGATGATGTATTGTTGATGGTTAAGCAGAACTGCGATATTGATGACGGCTAACGGAGATGATGTAATGTTGATGGTTTATAAGAACTGAGATATTGATGACAGTTAACAAGAACTGAGGTATTGTTGATGGTTAACGGAGATGATATATTGCTGATGGCTAACCAGAACTGAGGTATTGATGATGGTTAACGGATATGAAGTATTATGGATGGTTAACCAGAACTGAGGAATTGATGACGGTTAACGGATATGATGCATTGTTGATGGTTAACCAGAACTGAGGTATTGTTGACAGTTTACCGAGATGATGTATTGTTGATGGTTAAGCAGAACTGCGATATTGATGACGGCTAACGAAGATGATGTAATGTTGATGGTTTATAAGAACTGAGATATTGATGACAGTTAACCAGAACTGAGGTATTGTTGATGGTTAACGGAGATGATATATTGTTGATGGCTAACCAGAACTGTGGTATTGATGACGGTTAAAGGAGATGATGTATTGTTGATGGTTAATGGAGATAATGTATTGTTGATGTTTAACCAGAACTGAGGTATTAATGACGGTTAAGGGAGATGATGTATTGTTGATGGTTAACGGATATGCTAAATTGTTGATGGCTAACCATAACTGTGGTATTGATGACGGTTAAGGGAGATGATGTACTGTTGATGGTTAGTGGAGATGATGTATTGTTGACAGTTAACAAGAACTGGGGTTGTGTTGATGGTTAACGGAGATGATGGATTGTTGATGGCTAACAAGAACTGAGGTATTGATGATGGTTAACAAGGACTGAGGTATTGTTGAAGGCTAAGGGAGATGATGTATTTTTGATGGTTAACAGACATGATGCATTGTTGATGATTAACAAGAACTGAGGTATTGATGACGGGTAACTGAGATGATGTATTGTTGATGGTTAACAATAACTGAGGTATTGTTGATGGTTAAAGGAGATGATATATTGTTGATGGTTAACAAGAACTGAGGTATTGTTGATGGTTAACGGGGATGATGTATTGTTGATGGTTAACGGACATGATGTATTGTTGATGGTTAACCAGAACTAAGGTATTGATGATGGTTAACGGATATGATGTATAATGGATGATTAACCAGAACTGAGATATTGATGACAGTTAACCAGAACTGAGGTATTGTTGATGATTAACGGAGATGATATATTGTTGATTGCTAACCAGAACTGTGGTATTGATTACGGTAAAAGGAGATGATGTATTGTTGATGGTTAATGGAGATGATGTATTGTTGATGGTTAACCAGAACTGAGGAATTGATGACGGTTAACGAATATGATGCATTGTTGATGGTTAACCAGAACTGAGGTATTTTTGACAGTTTACGAGATGATGTATTGTTGATGGTTAAGCAGAACTGCGATATTAATGACGGCTAACGGAGATGATGTAATGTTGATGGTTTATAAGAACTGAGATATTGATGACAGTTAACCAGAACTGAGGTATCGTTGATGGTTAACGGAGATGATATATTGTTGATGGCTAACCAGAACTGTGGTATTGATGACGGTTAAGGGAGATGATGTATTGTTGATGGTTAACCAGAACTGAGGTATTGATGATGGTTAACGGATATGATGCATTGTTGATGGTTAACCAGAACTGAGGTATTGTTGACAGTTTACCGAGATGATGTATTGTTGATGGTTAAGCAGAACTGCGATATTGATGACGGCTAACGGAGATGATGTAATGTTGATGGTTTATAAGAACTGAGATATTGATGACAGTTAACCAGAACTGAGGTATTGTTGATGGTTAACGGAGAGGATATATTGTTGATGGCTAACCAGAACTGTGGTATTGATGACGGTTAAAGGAGATGATGTATTGTTGATGGTTAATGGAGATAATGTATTGTTGATGTTTAACCAGAACTGAGGTATTAATGACGGTTAAGGGAGATGATGTATTGTTGATGGTTAACGGATATGCTATATTGTTGATGGCTAACCAGAACTGTGGTATTGATGACGGTTAAGGGAGATGATGTATTGTTGATGGTTAGCGGAGATGATGTATTGTTGACAGTTAACAAGAACTGGGGTTGTGTTGATGGTTAACGGAGATGATAGATTGTTGATGGCTAACAAGAACTGAGGTATTGATGATGGTTAACAAGAACTGAGGTATTGTTGAAGGCTAAGGGAGATGATGTATTTTTGATGGTTAACAGACATGATGCATTGTTGATGATTAACAAGAACTGAGGTATTGATGACGGGTAACTGAAATGATGTATTATTGATGGTTAACAATAACTGAGGTATTGTTGATGGTTAAAGGAGATGATATATTGTTGATGGTTAACAAGAACTGAGGTATTGTTGATGGTTAACGGGGATGATGTATTGTTGATGGTTAACGGAGATGATGTATTGTTGATGGTTAACCAGAACTGAGGTATTGATGATGGTTAACGGATATGATGTATAATGGATGGTTAACCAGAACTGAGATATTGATGACAGTTAACCAGAACTGAGGTATTGTTGATGATTAACGGAGATGATATATTGTTGATTGCTAACCAGAACTGTGGTATTGATTACGGTAAAAGGAGATGATGTATTGTTGATGGTTAATGGAGATGATGTATTGTTGATGGTTAACCAGAACTGAGGAATTGATGACGGTTAACGAATATGATGCATTGTTGATGGTTAACCAGAACTGAGGTATTGTTGACAGTTTACGGAGATGATGTATTGTTGATGGTTAAGCAGAACTGCGATATTGATGACGGCTAACGGAGATGATGTAATGTTGATGGTTTATAAGAACTGAGATATTGATGACAGTTAACCAGAACTGAGGTATTGTTGATGGTTAACGGAGATGATATATTGTTGATGGCTAACCAGAACTGTGGTATTGATGACGGTTAAGGGAGATGATGTATTGTTGATGGTTAACCAGAACTGAGGTATTGATGATGGTTAACGGATATGATGTATTATGGATGGTTAACAAGAACTGAGGAATTGATGACGGTTAACGGATATGATGCATTGTTGATGGTTAACCAGAACTGAGGTATTGTTGACAGTTTACCGAGATGATGTATTGTTGATGGTTAAGCAGAACTGCGATATTGATGACGGCTAACGGAGATGATGTAATGTTGATGGTTTATAAGAACTGAGATATTGATGACAGTTAACCAGAACTAAGGTATTGTTGATGGTTAACGGAGATGATATATTGTTGATGGCTAACCAGAACTGTGGTATTGATGACGGTTAAGGGAGATGATGTATTGTTGATGGTTAACCATAACTGAGGTATTGATGATGGTTAACGGATATGATGTAATATGGATGGTTAACAAGAACTGAGGAATTGATGACGGTTAACGGATATGATGCATTGTTGATGGTTAACCAGAACTGAGGTATTGTTGACAGTTTACCGAGATGATGTATTGTTGATGGTTAAGCAGAACTGCGATATTGATGACGGCTAACGGAGATGATGTAATGTTGATGGTTTATAAGAACTGAGATATTGATGACAGTTAACCAGAACTGAGGTATTGTTGATGGTTAACGGAGATGATATATTGTTGATGGCTAACCAGAACTGTGGTATTGATGACGGTTAAAGGAGATGATGTATTGTTGATGGTTAATGGAGATAATGTATTGTTGATGTTTAACCAGAACTGAGGTATTAATGACGGTTAAGGGAGATGATGTATTGTTGATGGTTAACGAATATGCTATATTGTTGATGGCTAACCAGAACTGTGGTATTGATGACGGTTAAGGGAGATGATGTATTGTTGATGGTTAGCGGAGATGATGTATTGTTGACAGTTAACAAGAACTGGGGTTGTGTTGATGGTTAACGGAGATGATGGATTGTTGATGGCTAACAAGAACTGAGGTATTGATGATGGTTAACAAGAACTGAGGTATTGTTGAAGGCTAAGGGAGATGATGTATTTTTGATGGTTAACAGACATGATGCATTGTTGATGATTAACAAGAACTGAGGTATTGATAACGGGTAACTGAGATGATGTATTGTTGATGGTTAACAATAACTGAGGTATTGTTGATGGTTAAAGGAGATGATATATTGTTGATGGTTAACAAGAACTGAGGTATTGTTGATGGTTAACGGGGATGATGTATTGTTGATGGTTAACGGAGATGATGTATTGTTGATGGTTAACCAGAACTGAGGTATTGATGATGGTTAACGGATATGATGTATAATGGATGGTTAACCAGAACTGAGATATTGATGACAGTTAACCAGAACTGAGGTATTGTTGATGATTAACGGAGATGATATATTGTTGATTGCTAACCAGAACTGTGGTATTGATTACGGTAAAAGGAGATGATGTATTGTTGATGGTTAATGGAGATGATGTATTGTTGATGGTTAACCAGAACTGAGGAATTGATGACGGTTAACGAATATGATGCATTGTTGATGGTTAACCAGAACTGAGGTATTGTTGACAGTTTACGGAGATGATGTATTGTTGATGGTTAACGGAGATGATATATTGTTGATGGCTAACCAGAATTGTGGTATTGATGACGGTTAAGGGAGATGATGTATTGTTGATGGTTAATGGAGATAATGTATTGTTGATGTTTACCCAGAACTGAGGTATTAATGACGGTTAAGGGAGATGATGTATTGTTGATGATTAACGGATATGCTATATTGATGATGGCTAACCAGAACTGTGGTATTGATGACGGTTAAGGGAGATGATGTATTGTTGATGGTTAGCGGAGATGATGTATTGTTGACAGTTAACAAGAACTGGGGTTGTGTTGATGGCTTAAGAAGATGATGGATTGTTGATGGCTAACAAGAACTGAGGTATTGATGATGGTTAACAAGAACTGAGGTATTAATGACGGCTAAGGGAGATGATGTATTTTTGATGGTTAACAGATATGATGCATTGTTGATGATTAACAAGAACTGAGGTATTGATGACGGGTAACGGAGATGATGCATTGTTGATGGTTAACAGGAACTGAGGTATTTTTGACAGTTAACAAGAACTGAGGTATTTTTGACAGTTAACAAGAACTGAGGTATTGCTGACGTTAACGTAGATGATACATTATTGATGGTTAACAAAAATTGAGGTATTGATGATGGTTAACAATAACTGAGGTATTGTTGATGGTTAACGGAGATGATGTATTGTTGATGGTTAACAAGAACTGAGGTATTGATGATGGTTTACGGATATGATGTATAATGGATGATTAACCAGAACTGAGATATTGATGACAGTTAACCAGAACTGAGGTATTGTTGATGATTAACGGAGATGATATATTGTTGATTGCTAACCAGAACTGTGGTATTGATTACGGTAAAAGGAGATGATGTATTGTTGATGGTTAATGGAGATGATGTATTGTTGATGGTTAACCAGAACTGAGGAATTGATGACGGTTAACGAATATGATGCATTGTTGATGGTTAACCAGAACTGAGGTATTGTTGACAGTTTACGGAGATGATGTATTGTTGATGGTTAAGCAGAACTGCGATATTGATGACGGCTAACGGAGATGATGTAATGTTGATGGTTTATAAGAACTGAGATATTGATGACAGTTAACCAGAACTGAGGTATTGTTGATGGTTAACGGAGATGATATATTGTTGATGGCTAACCAGAACTGTGGTATTGATGACGGTTAAGGGAGATGATGTATTGTTGATGGTTAACCAGAACTGAGGTATTGATGATGGTTAACGGATATGATGTATTATGGATGGTTAACCAGAACTGAGGAATTGATGACGGTTAACGGATATGATGCATTGTTGATGGTTAACCAGAACTGAGGTATTGTTGACAGTTTACCGAGATGATGTATTGTTGATGGTTAAGCAGAACTGCGATATTGATGACGGCTAACGGAGATGATGTAATGTTGATGGTTTATAAGAACTGAGATACTGATGACAGTTAACCAGAACTGAGGTAATGTTGATGGTTAACGGAGATGATATATTGTTGATGGCTAACCAGAACTGTGGTATTGATGACGGTTAAAGGAGATGATGTATTGTTGATGGTTAATAGAGATAATGTATTGTTGATGTTTAACCAGAACTGAGGTATTAATGACGGTTAAGGGAGATGATATATTGTTGATGGCTAACCATAACTGTGGTATTGATGACGGTTAAGGGAGATGATGTACTGTTGATGGTTAACGGAGATGATGTATTGTTGACAGTTAACAAGAACTGGGGTTGTGTTGATGGTTAACGGAGATGATGGATTGTTGATGGCTAACAAGAACTGAGCTATTGATGATGGTTAACAAGGACTGAGGTATTGTTGAAGGCTAAGGGAGATGATGTATTTTTGATGGTTAACAGACATGATGCATTGTTGATGATTAACAAGAACTGAGGTATTGATGACGGGTAACTGAGATGATGTATTGTTGATGGTTAACAATAACTGAGGTATTGTTGATGGTTAAAGGAGATGATATATTGTTGATGGTTAACAAGAACTGAGGTATTGTTGATGGTTAACGGAGATGATGTATTGTTGATGGTTAACCAGAACTGAGGTATTGATGATGGTTAACGGATATGATGTATAAAGGATGGTTAACCAGAACTGAGATATTGATGACAGTTAACCAGAACTGAGGTATTGTTGATGATTAACGGAGATGATATATTGTTGATTGCTAACCAGAACTGTGGTATTGATTACGGTAAAAGGAGATGATGTATTGTTGATGGTTAATGGAGATGATGTATTGTTGATGGTTAACCAGAACTGAGGAATTGATGACGGTTAACGAATATGATGCATTGTTGATGGTTAACCAGAACTGAGGTATTGTTGACAGTTTACGGAGATGATGTATTGTTGATGGTTAAGCAGAACTGCGATATTGATGACGGCTAACGAAGATGATGTAATGTTGATGGTTTATAAGAACTGAGATATTGATGACAGTTAACCAGAACTGAGGTATTGTTGATGGTTAACGGAGATGATATATTGTTGATGGCTAACCAGAACTGTGGTATTGATGACGGTTAAGGGAGATGATGTATTGTTGATGGTTAACCAGAACTGAGGTATTGATGATGGTTAACGGATATGATGCATTGTTGATGGTTAACCAGAACTGAGGTATTGTTGACAGTTTACCGAGATGATGTATTGTTGATGGTTAAGCAGAACTGCGATATTGATGACGGCTAACGGAGATGATGTAATGTTGATGGTTTATAAGAACTGAGATATTGATGACAGTTAACCAGAACTGAGGTATTGTTGATGGTTAACGGAGATGATATATTGTTGATGGCTAACCAGAACTGTGGTATTGATGACGGTTAAAGGAGATGATGTATTGTTGATGGTTAATGGAGATAATGTATTGTTGATGTTTAACCAGAACTGAGGTATTAATGACGGTTAAGGGAGATGATGTATTGTTGATGGTTAACGGATATGCTATATTGTTGATGGCTAACCAGAACTGTGGTATTGATGACGGTTAAGGGAGATGATGTATTGTTGATGGTTAGCGGAGATGATGTATTGTTGACAGTTAACAAGAACTGGGGTTGTGTTGATGGTTAACGGAGATGATGGATTGTTGATGGCTAACAAGAACTGAGGTATTGATGATGGTTAACAAGAACTGAGGTATTGTTGAAGGCTAAGGGAGATGATGTATTTTTGATGGTTAACAGACATGATGCATTGTTGATGATTAACAAGAACTGAGGTATTGATGACGGGTAACTGAGATGATGTATTGTTGATGGTTAACAATAACTGAGGTATTGTTGATGGTTAAAGGAGATGATATATTGTTGATGGTTAACAAGAACTGAGGTATTGTTGATGGTTAACGGGGATGATGTATTGTTGATGGTTAACGGAGATGATGTATTGTTGATGGTTAACCAGAACTGAGATATTGATGACAGTTAACCAGAACTGAGGTATTGTTGATGATTAACGGAGATGATATATTGTTGATTGCTAACCAGAACTGTGGTATTGATTACGGTAAAAGGAGATGATGTATTGTTGATGGTTAATGGAGATGATGTATTGTTGATGGTTAACCAGAACTGAGGAATTGATGACGGTTAACGAATATGATGCATTGTTGATGGTTAACCAGAACTGAGGTATTGTTGACAGTTTACGGAGATGATGTATTGTTGATGGTTAAGCAGAACTGCGATATTGATGACGGCTAACGGAGATGATGTAATGTTGATGGTTTATAAGAACTGAGATATTGATGACAGTTAACCAGAACTGAGGTATTGTTGATGGTTAACGGAGATGATATATTGTGGATGGCTAACCAGAACTGTGGTATTGATGACGGTTAAGGGAGATGATGTATTGTTGATGGTTAACCAGAACTGAGGTATTGATGATGGTTAACGGATATGATGTATTATGGATGGTTAACCAGAACTGAGGAATTGATGACGGTTAACGGATACGATGCATTGTTGATGGTTAACCAGAACTGAGGTATTGTTGACAGTTTACCGAGATGATGTATTGTTGATGGTTAAGCAGAACTGCGATATTGATGACGGCTAACGGAGATGATGTAATGTTGATGGTTTATAAGAACTGAGATATTGATGACAGTTAACCAGAACTGAGGTATTGTTGATGGTTAACGGAGATGATATATTGTTGATGGCTAACCAGAACTGTGGTATTGATGACGGTTAAAGGAGATGATGTATTGTTGATGGTTAATGGAGATAATGTATTGTTGATGTTTAACCAGAACTGAGGTATTAATGACGGTTAAGGGAGATGATGTATTGTTGATGGTTAACGGATATGCTATATTGTTGATGGCTAACCAGAACTGTGGTATTGATGACGGTTAAGGGAGATGATGTATTGTTGATGATTAGCGGAGATGATGTATTGTTGACAGTTAACAAGAACTGGGGTTGTGTTGATGGTTAACGGAGATGATGGATTGTTGATGGCTAACAAGAACTGAGGTATTGATGATGGTTAACAAGAACTGAGGTATTGTTGAAGGCTAAGGGAGATGATGTATTTTTGATGGTTAACAGACATGATGCATTGTTGATGATTAACAAGAACTGAGGTATTGATGACGGGTAACTGAGATGATGTATTGTTGATGGTTAACAATAACTGAGGTATTGTTGATGGCTAAAGGAGATGATATATTGTTGATGGTTAACAAGAACTGAGGTATTGTTGATGGTTAACGGGGATGATGTATTGTTGATGGTTAACGGAGATGATGTATTGTTGATGGTTAACCAGAACTGAGGTATTGATGATGGTTAACGGATATGATGTATAATGGATGGTTAACCAGAACTGAGGTATTTTTGATGATTAACGTAGATGATATATTGTTGATGGCTAACCAGAACTGTGGTATTGATGACGGTAAAAGGAGATGATGCATTGTTGATGGTTAATGGAGATGATGTATTGTTGATGGTTAACCAGAACTGAGGAATTGATGACGGTTAACGGATATGATGCATTGTTGATGGTTAACCAAAACTGAGGTATTGTTGACAGTTTTCGGAGATGATGTATTGTTGATGGTTAAGCAAAACTGCGATATTGATGACGGCTAACGGAGATGATGTAATGTTGATGGTTTATAAGAACTGAGATATTGATGACAGTTAACCAGAACTGAGGTATTGTTGATGGTTAACGGAGATGATATATTGTTGATGGCTAACCAGAACTGTGGTATTGATGACGGTTAAGGGAGATGATGTATTGTTGATGGTTAACCAGAACTGAGGTATTGATGATGGTTAACGGATATGATGTATTATGGATGGTTAACAAGAACTGAGGAATTGATGACGGTTAACGGATATGATGCATTGTTGATGGTTAACCAGAACTGAGGTATTGTTGACAGTTTACCGAGATGATGTATTGTTGATGGTTAAGCAGAACTGCGATATTGATGACGGCTAACGGAGATGATGTAATGTTGATGGTTTATAAGAACTGAGATATTGATGACAGTTAACCAGAACTAAGGTATTGTTGATGGTTAACGGAGATGATATATTGTTGATGGCTAACCAGAACTGTGGTATTGATGACGGTTAAGGGAGATGATGTATTGTTGATGGTTAACCATAACTGAGGTATTGATGATGGTTAACGGATATGATGTAATATGGATGGTTAACAAGAACTGAGGAATTGATGACGGTTAACGGATATGATGCATTGTTGATGGTTAACCAGAACTGAGGTATTGTTGACAGTTTACCGAGATGATGTATTGTTGATGGTTAAGCAGAACTGCGATATTGATGACGGCTAACGGAGATGATGTAATGTTGATGGTTTATAAGAACTGAGATATTGATGACAGTTAACCAGAACTGAGGTATTGTTGATGGTTAACGGAGATGATATATTGTTGATGGCTAACCAGAACTGTGGTATTGATGACGGTTAAAGGAGATGATGTATTGTTGATGGTTAATGGAGATAATGTATTGTTGATGTTTAACCAGAACTGAGGTATTAATGACGGTTAAGGGAGATGATGTATTGTTGATGGTTAACGAATATGCTATATTGTTGATGGCTAACCAGAACTGTGGTATTGATGACGGTTAAGGGAGATGATGTATTGTTGATGGTTAGCGGAGATGATGTATTGTTGACAGTTAACAAGAACTGGGGTTGTGTTGATGGTTAACGGAGATGATGGATTGTTGATGGCTAACAAGAACTGAGGTATTGATGATGGTTAACAAGAACTGAGGTATTGTTGAAGGCTAAGGGAGATGATGTATTTTTGATGGTTAACAGACATGATGCATTGTTGATGATTAACAAGAACTGAGGTATTGATAACGGGTAACTGAGATGATGTATTGTTGATGGTTAACAATAACTGAGGTATTGTTGATGGTTAAAGGAGATGATATATTGTTGATGGTTAACAAGAACTGAGGTATTGTTGATGGTTAACGGGGATGATGTATTGTTGATGGTTAACGGAGATGATGTATTGTTGATGGTTAACCAGAACTGAGGTATTGATGATGGTTAACGGATATGATGTATAATGGATGGTTAACCAGAACTGAGATATTGATGACAGTTAACCAGAACTGAGGTATTGTTGATGATTAACGGAGATGATATATTGTTGATTGCTAACCAGAACTGTGGTATTGATTACGGTAAAAGGAGATGATGTATTGTTGATGGTTAATGGAGATGATGTATTGTTGATGGTTAACCAGAACTGAGGAATTGATGACGGTTAACGAATATGATGCATTGTTGATGGTTAACCAGAACTGAGGTATTGTTGACAGTTTACGGAGATGATGTATTGTTGATGGTTAACGGAGATGATATATTGTTGATGGCTAACCAGAATTGTGGTATTGATGACGGTTAAGGGAGATGATGTATTGTTGATGGTTAATGGAGATAATGTATTGTTGATGTTTACCCAGAACTGAGGTATTAATGACGGTTAAGGGAGATGATGTATTGT
Organism: Bathymodiolus brooksi; assembly: GCA_963680875.1. Classification (NCBI taxonomy): domain Eukaryota; kingdom Metazoa; phylum Mollusca; class Bivalvia; order Mytilida; family Modiolidae; genus Bathymodiolus; species Bathymodiolus brooksi. The sequence goes on along the minus strand of OY804580.1, from coordinate 50,297,518 downwards.
TGATGATTAACGGATATGCTATATTGATGATGGCTAACCAGAACTGTGGTATTGATGACGGTTAAGGGAGATGATGTATTGTTGATGGTTAGCGGAGATGATGTATTGTTGACAGTTAACAAGAACTGGGGTTGTGTTGATGGCTTAAGAAGATGATGGATTGTTGATGGCTAACAAGAACTGAGGTATTGATGATGGTTAACAAGAACTGAGGTATTAATGACGGCTAAGGGAGATGATGTATTTTTGATGGTTAACAGATATGATGCATTGTTGATGATTAACAAGAACTGAGGTATTGATGACGGGTAACGGAGATGATGCATTGTTGATGGTTAACAGGAACTGAGGTATTTTTGACAGTTAACAAGAACTGAGGTATTTTTGACAGTTAACAAGAACTGAGGTATTGCTGACGTTAACGTAGATGATACATTATTGATGGTTAACAAAAATTGAGGTATTGATGATGGTTAACAATAACTGAGGTATTGTTGATGGTTAACGGAGATGATGTATTGTTGATGGTTAACAAGAACTGAGGTATTGATGATGGTTTACGGATATGATGTATAATGGATGATTAACCAGAACTGAGATATTGATGACAGTTAACCAGAACTGAGGTATTGTTGATGATTAACGGAGATGATATATTGTTGATTGCTAACCAGAACTGTGGTATTGATTACGGTAAAAGGAGATGATGTATTGTTGATGGTTAATGGAGATGATGTATTGTTGATGGTTAACCAGAACTGAGGAATTGATGACGGTTAACGAATATGATGCATTGTTGATGGTTAACCAGAACTGAGGTATTGTTGACAGTTTACGGAGATGATGTATTGTTGATGGTTAAGCAGAACTGCGATATTGATGACGGCTAACGGAGATGATGTAATGTTGATGGTTTATAAGAACTGAGATATTGATGACAGTTAACCAGAACTGAGGTATTGTTGATGGTTAACGGAGATGATATATTGTTGATGGCTAACCAGAACTGTGGTATTGATGACGGTTAAGGGAGATGATGTATTGTTGATGGTTAACCAGAACTGAGGTATTGATGATGGTTAACGGATATGATGTATTATGGATGGTTAACCAGAACTGAGGAATTGATGACGGTTAACGGATATGATGCATTGTTGATGGTTAACCAGAACTGAGGTATTGTTGACAGTTTACCGAGATGATGTATTGTTGATGGTTAAGCAGAACTGCGATATTGATGACGGCTAACGGAGATGATGTAATGTTGATGGTTTATAAGAACTGAGATACTGATGACAGTTAACCAGAACTGAGGTAATGTTGATGGTTAACGGAGATGATATATTGTTGATGGCTAACCAGAACTGTGGTATTGATGACGGTTAAAGGAGATGATGTATTGTTGATGGTTAATAGAGATAATGTATTGTTGATGTTTAACCAGAACTGAGGTATTAATGACGGTTAAGGGAGATGATATATTGTTGATGGCTAACCATAACTGTGGTATTGATGACGGTTAAGGGAGATGATGTACTGTTGATGGTTAGCGGAGATGATGTATTGTTGACAGTTAACAAGAACTGGGGTTGTGTTGATGGTTAACGGAGATGATGGATTGTTGATGGCTAACAAGAACTGAGCTATTGATGATGGTTAACAAGGACTGAGGTATTGTTGAAGGCTAAGGGAGATGATGTATTTTTGATGGTTAACAGACATGATGCATTGTTGATGATTAACAAGAACTGAGGTATTGATGACGGGTAACTGAGATGATGTATTGTTGATGGTTAACAATAACTGAGGTATTGTTGATGGTTAAAGGAGATGATATATTGTTGATGGTTAACAAGAACTGAGGTATTGTTGATGGTTAACGGAGATGATGTATTGTTGATGGTTAACCAGAACTGAGGTATTGATGATGGTTAACGGATATGATGTATAAAGGATGGTTAACCAGAACTGAGATATTGATGACAGTTAACCAGAACTGAGGTATTGTTGATGATTAACGGAGATGATATATTGTTGATTGCTAACCAGAACTGTGGTATTGATTACGGTAAAAGGAGATGATGTATTGTTGATGGTTAATGGAGATGATGTATTGTTGATGGTTAACCAGAACTGAGGAATTGATGACGGTTAACGAATATGATGCATTGTTGATGGTTAACCAGAACTGAGGTATTGTTGACAGTTTACGGAGATGATGTATTGTTGATGGTTAAGCAGAACTGCGATATTGATGACGGCTAACGAAGATGATGTAATGTTGATGGTTTATAAGAACTGAGATATTGATGACAGTTAACCAGAACTGAGGTATTGTTGATGGTTAACGGAGATGATATATTGTTGATGGCTAACCAGAACTGTGGTATTGATGACGGTTAAGGGAGATGATGTATTGTTGATGGTTAACCAGAACTGAGGTATTGATGATGGTTAACGGATATGATGCATTGTTGATGGTTAACCAGAACTGAGGTATTGTTGACAGTTTACCGAGATGATGTATTGTTGATGGTTAAGCAGAACTGCGATATTGATGACGGCTAACGGAGATGATGTAATGTTGATGGTTTATAAGAACTGAGATATTGATGACAGTTAACCAGAACTGAGGTATTGTTGATGGTTAACGGAGATGATATATTGTTGATGGCTAACCAGAACTGTGGTATTGATGACGGTTAAAGGAGATGATGTATTGTTGATGGTTAATGGAGATAATGTATTGTTGATGTTTAACCAGAACTGAGGTATTAATGACGGTTAAGGGAGATGATGTATTGTTGATGGTTAACGGATATGCTATATTGTTGATGGCTAACCAGAACTGTGGTATTGATGACGGTTAAGGGAGATGATGTATTGTTGATGGTTAGCGGAGATGATGTATTGTTGACAGTTAACAAGAACTGGGGTTGTGTTGATGGTTAACGGAGATGATGGATTGTTGATGGCTAACAAGAACTGAGGTATTGATGATGGTTAACAAGAACTGAGGTATTGTTGAAGGCTAAGGGAGATGATGTATTTTTGATGGTTAACAGACATGATGCATTGTTGATGATTAACAAGAACTGAGGTATTGATGACGGGTAACTGAGATGATGTATTGTTGATGGTTAACAATAACTGAGGTATTGTTGATGGTTAAAGGAGATGATATATTGTTGATGGTTAACAAGAACTGAGGTATTGTTGATGGTTAACGGGGATGATGTATTGTTGATGGTTAACGGAGATGATGTATTGTTGATGGTTAACCAGAACTGAGATATTGATGACAGTTAACCAGAACTGAGGTATTGTTGATGATTAACGGAGATGATATATTGTTGATTGCTAACCAGAACTGTGGTATTGATTACGGTAAAAGGAGATGATGTATTGTTGATGGTTAATGGAGATGATGTATTGTTGATGGTTAACCAGAACTGAGGAATTGATGACGGTTAACGAATATGATGCATTGTTGATGGTTAACCAGAACTGAGGTATTGTTGACAGTTTACGGAGATGATGTATTGTTGATGGTTAAGCAGAACTGCGATATTGATGACGGCTAACGGAGATGATGTAATGTTGATGGTTTATAAGAACTGAGATATTGATGACAGTTAACCAGAACTGAGGTATTGTTGATGGTTAACGGAGATGATATATTGTGGATGGCTAACCAGAACTGTGGTATTGATGACGGTTAAGGGAGATGATGTATTGTTGATGGTTAACCAGAACTGAGGTATTGATGATGGTTAACGGATATGATGTATTATGGATGGTTAACCAGAACTGAGGAATTGATGACGGTTAACGGATACGATGCATTGTTGATGGTTAACCAGAACTGAGGTATTGTTGACAGTTTACCGAGATGATGTATTGTTGATGGTTAAGCAGAACTGCGATATTGATGACGGCTAACGGAGATGATGTAATGTTGATGGTTTATAAGAACTGAGATATTGATGACAGTTAACCAGAACTGAGGTATTGTTGATGGTTAACGGAGATGATATATTGTTGATGGCTAACCAGAACTGTGGTATTGATGACGGTTAAAGGAGATGATGTATTGTTGATGGTTAATGGAGATAATGTATTGTTGATGTTTAACCAGAACTGAGGTATTAATGACGGTTAAGGGAGATGATGTATTGTTGATGGTTAACGGATATGCTATATTGTTGATGGCTAATCAGAACTGTGGTATTGATGACGGTTAAGGGAGATGATGTATTGTTGATGATTAGCGGAGATGATGTATTGTTGACAGTTAACAAGAACTGGGGTTGTGTTGATGGTTAACGGAGATGATGGATTGTTGATGGCTAACAAGAACTGAGGTATTGATGATGGTTAACAAGAACTGAGGTATTGTTGAAGGCTAAGGGAGATGATGTATTTTTGATGGTTAACAGACATGATGCATTGTTGATGATTAACAAGAACTGAGGTATTGATGACGGGTAACTGAGATGATGTATTGTTGATGGTTAACAATAACTGAGGTATTGTTGATGGCTAAAGGAGATGATATATTGTTGATGGTTAACAAGAACTGAGGTATTGTTGATGGTTAACGGGGATGATGTATTGTTGATGGTTAACGGAGATGATGTATTGTTGATGGTTAACCAGAACTGAGGTATTGATGATGGTCAACGGATATGATGTATAATGGATGGTTAACCAGAACTGAGGTATTTTTGATGATTAACGTAGATGATATATTGTTGATGGCTAACCAGAACTGTGGTATTGATGACGGTAAAAGGAGATGATGCATTGTTGATGGTTAATGGAGATGATGTATTGTTGATGGTTAACCAGAACTGAGGAATTGATGACGGTTAACGGATATGATGCATTGTTGATGGTTAACCAAAACTGAGGTATTGTTGACAGTTTTCGGAGATGATGTATTGTTGATGGTTAAGCAAAACTGCGATATTGATGACGGCTAACGGAGATGATGTAATGTTGATGGTTTATAAGAACTGAGGTATTGATGATGGTTAACGGATATGATGTATTATGGATGGTTAACCAGAACTGAGGAATTGATGAAGGTTAACGGATATGATGCATTGTTGATGGTTAACCAGAACTGAGGTATTGTTGACAGTTTACGGAGATGATGTATTGTTGATGGTTAAGCAGAACTGCGATATTGATGACGGCTAACGGAGATGATGTAATGTTGATGGTTTATAAGAACTGAGATATTGATGACAGTTAACCAGAACTGAGGTATTGTTGATGGTTAACGGAGATGATATATTGTTGATGGCTAACCAGAACTGTGATATTGATGACGGTTAAGGGAGATGATGTATTGTTGGTTGATGGTTAATGGAGATAATGTATTGTTGATGTTTAGCCAGAACTGAGGTATTAATGACGGTTAAGGGAGATGATGTATTGTTGATGGTTAGCGGAGATGATGTATTGTTGACAGTTAACAAGAACTGGGGTTGTGTTGATGGTTTACGGAGATGATGGATTGTTGATGGCTAACACGAACTGAGGAATTGATGACGGTTAACGGATATGATGCATTGTTGATGGTTAACCAAAACTGAGGTATTGTTGACAGTTTTCGGAGATGATGTATTGTTGATGGTTAAGCAAAACTGCGATATTGATGACGGCTAACGGAGATGATGTAATGTTGATGGTTTATAAGAACTGAGATATTGATGACAGTTAACCAGAACTGAGGTATTGTTGATGGTTAACGGAGATGATATATTGTTGATGGCTAACCAGAACTGTGGTATTGATGACGGTTAAGGGAGATGATGTATGGTTGATGGTTAACCAGAACTGAGGTATTGATGATGGTTAACGGATATGATGTATTATGGATGGTTAACCAGAACTGAGGAATTGATGACGGTTAACGGATATGATGCATTGTTGATGGTTAACCAGAACTGAGGTATTGTTGACAGTTTACGGAGATGATGTATTGTTGATGGTTAAGCAGAACTGCGATATTGATGACGGCTAACGGAGATGATGTAATGTTGATGGTTTATAAGAACTGAGATATTGATGACAGTTAACCAGAACTGAGGTATTGTTGATGGTTAACGGAGATGATATATTGTTGATGGCTAACCAGAACTGTGATATTGATGACGGTTAAGGGAGATGATGTATTGTTGGTTGATGGTTAATGGAGATAATGTATTGTTGATGTTTAGCCAGAACTGAGGTATTAATGACGGTTAAGGGAGATGATGTATTGTTGATGGTTAGCGGAGATGATGTATTGTTGACAGTTAACAAGAACTGGGGTTGTGTTGATGGTTTACGGAGATGATGGATTGTTGATGGCTAACACGAACTGAGGAATTGATGACGGTTAACGGATATGATGCATTGTTGATGGTTAACCAAAACTGAGGTATTGTTGACAGTTTTCGGAGATGATGTATTGTTGATGGTTAAGCAAAACTGCGATATTGATGACGGCTAACGGAGATGATGTAATGTTGATGGTTTATAAGAACTGAGATATTGATGACAGTTAACCAGAACTGAGGTATTGTTGATGGTTAACGGAGATGATATATTGTTGATGGCTAACCAGAACTGTGGTATTGATGACGGTTAAGGGAGATGATGTATGGTTGATGGTTAACCAGAACTGAGGTATTGATGATGGTTAACGGATATGATGTATTATGGATGGTTAACCAGAACTGAGGAATTGATGACGGTTAACGGATATGATGCATTGTTGATGGTTAACCAGAACTGAGGTATTGTTGACAGTTTACGGAGATGATGTATTGTTGATGGTTAAGCAGAACTGCGATATTGATGACGGCTAACGGAGATGATGTAATGTTGATGGTTTATAAGAACTGAGATATTGATGACAGTTAACCAGAACTGAGGTATTGTTGATGGTTAACGGAGATGATATATTGTTGATGGCTAACCAGAACTGTGGTATTGATGACGGTTAAGGGAGATGATGTATTGTTGGTTGATGGTTAATGGAGATAATGTATTGTTGATGTTTAACCAGAACTGAGGTATTAATGACGGTTAAGGGAGATGATGTATTGTTGATGGTTAGCGGAGATGATGTATTGTTGACAGTTAACAAGAACTGGGGTTGTGTTGATGGTTTACGGAGATGATGGATTGTTGATGGCTAACACGAACTGAGGTATTGATGATGGTTAACAAGAACTGAGGTATTGTTGACGGCTAAGGGAGATGATGTATTTTTGATGGTTAACAGACATGATGCATTGTTGATGATTAACAAGAACTGAGGTATTGATGACGGGTAACGGAGATGATGCATTGTTGATGCTTAACAGGAACTGAGGTATTTTTGACAGTTAACAAGAACTGAAGTATTGCTGACGTTAACGTAGATGATACATTATTGATGGTTAACAAGAACTGAGGTATTGATGATGGTCAACAAGTACTGAGGTATTGTCGACGGCTAACGGAGATGATATATTGTTGATGGTTAACAGACATGATGTATTGTTGACAGCTAACAAGAACTGAGGTAGTGTTGATGGTTAACGGAGATGATGGATTGTTGATGACTAACAAGAACTGAGGTATTGATGATGGTTAACAAGAACTGAGGTGTTGTTGACGGCTAACGGAGATGATGTATTTTTGATGGTTAACAGACATGATGCATTGTTGATGGTTAACAAGAACTGAAGTATTGTTGATGGTTAATGTAGTTGATGTATTGTTGATGGTTAACAATAACTGAGGTATTGTTGATGGTTAAAGGAGATGATATATTGTTGATGGTTAACAAGAACTGAGGTATTGATGATGGTCAACGGATATGATGTATAATGGATGGTTAACCAGAACTGACTTATTGAAGACAGTTAACCAGAACTGAGGTATTGTTGATGATTAACGGAGATGATATATTGTTGATGGCTAACCAGAACTGTGGTATTGATGACGGTAAAAGGAGATGATGTATTGTTGATGGTTAATGGAGATGATGTATTGTTGATGGTTAACCAGAACTGAGGAATTGATGACGGTTAACGGATATGATGCATTGTTGATGGTTAACCAGAACTGAGGTATTGTTGACAGTTTACGGAGATGATGTATTGTTGATGGTTAAGCAGAACTGCGATATTGATGACGGCTAACGGAGATGATGTAATGTTGATGGTTTATAAGAACTGAGATATTGATGACAGTTAACCAGAACTGAGGTATTGTTGATGGTTAACGGAGATGATATATTGTTGATGGCTAACCAGAACTGTGGTATTGATGACGGTTAAGGGAGATGATGTATGGTTGATGGTTAACCAGAACTGAGGTATTGATGATGGTTAACGGATATGATGTATTATGGATGGTTAACCAGAACTGAGGAATTGATGACGGTTAACGGATATGATACATTGTTGATGGTTAACCAGAACTGAGGTATTGTTGACAGTTTACGGAGATGATGTATTGTTGATGGTTAAGCAGAACTGCGATTTTGATGACGGCTAACGGAGATGATGTAATGTTGATGGTTTATAAGAACTGAGATATTGATGACAGTTAACAGAACTGAGGTATTGTTGATGGTTAACGGAGATGATATATTGTTGATGGCTAACCAGAACTGTGGTATTGATGACGGCTAAGGGAGATGATGTATTGTTGATGGTTAATGGAGATAATGTATTGTTGATGTTTAACCAGAACTGAGGTATTAATGACGGTTAAGGGAGATGATGTATTGTTGATGGTTAACGGATATGCGATATTGTTGATGGCTAACCAGAACTGTGGTATTGATGACGGTTAAGGGAGATGATGTATTGTTGATGGTTAGCGGAGATGATGTATTGTTGACAGTTAACAAGAACTGGGGTTGTGTTGATGGTTAACGGAGATGATGGATTGTTGATGGCTAACAAGAACTGAGGTATTGATGATGGTAAACAAGAACTGAGGTATTGTTGAAGGCTAAGGGAGATGATGTATTTTTGATGGTTAACAGACATGATGCATTGTTGATGATTAACAAGAACTGAGGTATTGATGACGGGTAACGGAGATGATGCATTGTTGATGGTTAACAGGAACTGAGGTATTTTTGACAGTTAACAAGAACTGAGGTATTGCTGACGTTAACGTAGATGATGCATTATTGATGGTTAACAAGAACTGAGGTATTGATGACAGTTTACGGAGATGATGTATTGTTGATGGTTAAGCAGAACTGCGATATTGATGACGGCTAACGGAGATGATGTAATGTTGATGGTTTATAAGAACTGAGATATTGATGACAGTTAACCAGAACTGAGGTATTGTTGATGGTTAACGGAGATGATATATTGTTGATGGCTAACCAGAACTGTGGTATTGATGACGGTTAAGGGAGATGATGTATTGTTGGTTGATGGTTAATGGAGATAATGTATTGTTGATGTTTAACCAGAACTGAGGTATTAATGACGGTTAAGGGAGATGATGTATTGTTGATGGTTAGCGGAGATGATGTATTGTTGACAGTTAACAAGAACTGGGGTTGTGTTGATGGTTTACGGAGATGATGGATTGTTGATGGCTAACACGAACTGAGGTATTGATGATGGTTAACAAGAACTGAGGTATTGTTGACGGCTAAGGGAGATGATGTATTTTTGATGGTTAACAGACATGATGCATTGTTGATGATTAACAAGAACTGAGGTATTGATGACGGGTAACGGAGATGATGCATTGTTGATGCTTAACAGGAACTGAGGTATTTTTGACAGTTAACAAGAACTGAAGTATTGCTGACGTTAACGTAGATGATACATTATTGATGGTTAACAAGAACTGAGGTATTGATGATGGTCAACAAGTACTGAGGTATTGTCGACGGCTAACGGAGATGATATATTGTTGATGGTTAACAGACATGATGTATTGTTGACAGCTAACAAGAACTGAGGTAGTGTTGATGGTTAACGGAGATGATGGATTGTTGATGACTAACAAGAACTGAGGTATTGATGATGGTTAACAAGAACTGAGGTGTTGTTGACGGCTAACGGAGATGATGTATTTTTGATGGTTAACAGACATGATGCATTGTTGATGGTTAACAAGAACTGAAGTATTGTTGATGGTTAATGTAGTTGATGTATTGTTGATGGTTAACAATAACTGAGGTATTGTTGATGGTTAAAGGAGATGATATATTGTTGATGGTTAACAAGAACTGAGGTATTGATGATGGTCAACGGATATGATGTATAATGGATGGTTAACCAGAACTGACTTATTGAAGACAGTTAACCAGAACTGAGGTATTGTTGATGATTAACGGAGATGATATATTGTTGATGGCTAACCAGAACTGTGGTATTGATGACGGTAAAAGGAGATGATGTATTGTTGATGGTTAATGGAGATGATGTATTGTTGATGGTTAACCAGAACTGAGGAATTGATGACGGTTAACGGATATGATGCATTGTTGATGGTTAACCAGAACTGAGGTATTGTTGACAGTTTACGGAGATGATGTATTGTTGATGGTTAAGCAGAACTGCGATATTGATGACGGCTAACGGAGATGATGTAATGTTGATGGTTTATAAGAACTGAGATATTGATGACAGTTAACCAGAACTGAGGTATTGTTGATGGTTAACGGAGATGATATATTGTTGATGGCTAACCAGAACTGTGATATTGATGACGGTTAAGGGAGATGATGTATGGTTGATGGTTAACCAGAACTGAGGTATTGATGATGGTTAACGGATATGATGTATTATGGATGGTTAACCAGAACTGAGGAATTGATGACGGTTAACGGATATGATACATTGTTGATGGTTAACCAGAACTGAGGTATTGTTGACAGTTTACGGAGATGATGTATTGTTGATGGTTAAGCAGAACTGCGATTTTGATGACGGCTAACGGAGATGATGTAATGTTGATGGTTTATAAGAACTGAGATATTGATGACAGTTAACAGAACTGAGGTATTGTTGATGGTTAACGGAGATGATATATTGTTGATGGCTAACCAGAACTGTGGTATTGATGACGGCTAAGGGAGATGATGTATTGTTGATGGTTAATGGAGATAATGTATTGTTGATGTTTAACCAGAACTGAGGTATTAATGACGGTTAAGGGAGATGATGTATTGTTGATGGTTAACGGATATGCGATATTGTTGATGGCTAACCAGAACTGTGGTATTGATGACGGTTAAGGGAGATGATGTATTGTTGATGGTTAGCGGAGATGATGTATTGTTGACAGTTAACAAGAACTGGGGTTGTGTTGATGGTTAACGGAGATGATGGATTGTTGATGGCTAACAAGAACTGAGGTATTGATGATGGTAAACAAGAACTGAGGTATTGTTGAAGGCTAAGGGAGATGATGTATTTTTGATGGTTAACAGACATGATGCATTGTTGATGATTAACAAGAACTGAGGTATTGATGACGGGTAACGGAGATGATGCATTGTTGATGGTTAACAGGAACTGAGGTATTTTTGACAGTTAACAAGAACTGAGGTATTGCTGACGTTAACGTAGATGATGCATTATTGATGGTTAACAAGAACTGAGGTATTGATGATGGTCAACAAGGACTGAGGTATTGTTGACGGCTAACGGAGATGATATATTGTTGATGGTTAACAGAAATGATGTATTGTTGACAGCTAACAAGAACTGAGGTAGTGTTGATGGTTAACGGAGATGATGGATTGTTGATGACTAACAAGAACTGAGGTATTGATGATGGTTAACAAGAACTGAGGTATTGTTGACGGCTAACGGAGATGATGTATTTTTGATGGTTAACAGACATGATGCATTGTTGATGATTAACACGAACTGAGGTATTGATGACGACTAACGGAGATAAGGCATTGTTGGTGGTTAACAAGAACTGATGTATTGATGACGGTTAACGCAGATGATATATTGTTGATGGTTAACAAGAACTGAGGTATTGGTGGCGGCTAACGGAGATGATGCATTGTTGATGGTTAACAAGAAGTAATGTATTGTTGATGGTTAACAAGAACTGAGGTATTGATGACGGTTAACGCAGATGATATATTGTTGATGGTTAACAAGAAGTAATGTATTGTTGATGGTTAACAATAACTAAGGAATTGATGACAGCGGTTGACAGAGATAATGCATTGTTGATGGTTAAAAAGAACTGAGGAATTGATGAAGGTTAACAAGAATTGAGGTATTGTTGACGGTTAACGGAGATGATGTATTGATAACATTTAACAAGAACTGAGGTATTGATGATGGCTAACGGAGATGATGTATTGTTGATGGTTTACAAGAACTGAGGTATTGATGACGGTTATTTGTTGTATTTGTTGAAGATTGACGTTTATGAGGTAATGAAGACGTTAACGGAGATGATGTATTGTTGAATGTTGACGGAGATGATGTATTTGTTGACGGTTGACAGATATGAGGTATTGTTGAAGGTTAGCAAGAACTGAGGTATCGACGGAAATGATGTATTTGTTGAAGGTTGACGGATATAAGGTATTGATGACGTTAATGGAGATCATGTATTTGTTGACGGTTGACAGATATGAGGTATTATTGACGGTTGATTGAGATGATGTATTTGTTGACGGTTGACAGATATGAGGTATTGTTGACGGTTGACTGAGATGATGTATTTGTTAACGGTTGACAGATATGAGGTATTGTTGACGGTTGACTGAGATGATGCATTGTTGATAGTAAACAGAGAAGATGCACGGATGTAGGTTTAGTTAGAGATGATGTATCGTTGAAGATTATTGCAACCCTCCAGCCAAATTATGATTGGAACCCCAAACTCGGGAATATCGTATCACCTGAGAGATATATACTCCATATGCAGGTTCTGCTGGAATATTGCTACAAATAAATGTAAAGTTCACAATGGGATCATTTAAATCATCTCTTTTGTCTTAAAGTTTTGTCCTTTCCCGGCCCTCACTCTCAATATCTAAGTGTATGTCAAGGCCTGATGTAGACATAGCTGTATCTGTTGTATCTATTATTTTAGGCTGAGTGGTAGAGTTTTGATAGACCTCATTACCAACCCTTTTAGAGAAAAGACATAATCTACAAAGCACAAAGTGAAATTAAAGGATCGGGCTTGCTTCATATCGTTTTTCTAGCGAAGCACCTGTGTGAAGTCGACGACATAAGAAAAAGTCACCTTGGTTATATCATTCCAACCAGAATTCTAAGATGACCTGTTTATATCATTCCAGCCAGAATTCTAAGATTTCCTCTGTTATATCATTCCAGCCACAATTCTAAGATTATATGCGATATATCATACCACCAACAATTCTAAGATTACCTGTGTTATATCATTCCAACCACAATTCTAAGATTACCTGTCTTATATCATTCCAGCCACAATTCTAAGATTACCTGTTCTATATCATTCCAGCCACAATTCTAAGATTACCTCTGTTATATCATTCCAGCCACAATTCTAAGATTACCTGTGTTATATCATTCCAGCCACAATTCTAAGATTACCTGTGTTATATCATTCCAGCCACAATTCTAAGATTACCTGTGTTCTATAATTCCAGCAGCTATTCTAAGATTACATGTGATATATCATACCACCAACAATTCTAAGATTACCTGTGTTATATCATTCCAACCACAATTGAAAGATTACCTGTCTTATATCATTCCAGCCACAATTCTAAGATTACCCGTGTTATATCATTCCAGCCATAATTCTAAGATTACCTGTTCTATATCATTTCAGCCACAATTCTAAGATTATCTGTGTTATATCATTCCAGCCACAATTCTAAGATTACCTGTGCTATATCATTCCAGCCACAATTCTAAGATTACCTGTGTTCTATTATTCCAGCAACAATTCTAAGATTACCCGTGTTATATCATTCCAGCCACAATTCTAAGATTACCTGTTCTATATCATTCCAGCCACAATACTAAGATTACCTGTGTTATATCATTCCAGCAACAATTCTAAGATTACCCGTGTTATATCATTCCAGCCACAATTCTAAGATTACCTGTGTTATATCATTCCAGCCACAATTCTAAGATTACCTGTGTTCTATAATTCCAGCAACTATTCTAAGATTACATGTGATATATCATACCACCAACAATTCTAAGATTACCTGTGTTATATCATTTGAGCCACAATTCTAAGATTATCTCTGTTATATCATTCCAGCCACAATTCTAAGATTACCTGTGTTATATCATTCCAGCCACAATTCTAAGATTACCTGTGTTATATCATTCCAGCCACAATTCTAAGATTACCTCTGTTATATCATTCCAGCCACAATTCTAAGATTGCCTGTGCTATATCATTCCAGCCACAGTTCTAAGATTACCTCTGTTATATCATTCCACCAACATTTCTAAGATTACATGTGTTATATCATTCCACCAACAATTCTAATATTATCTGTGTTATCTCATTCCAGCCACAATTCTAAGATTACCTGTGTTATATCATTCCAGCCACAATTCTAAGATTACCTGTGTTATATCATTCCAGCCACAATTCTAAGATTACCTGTGTTATATCATTCTAGCCACAATCCTAAGATTACCTCTGTAATATCATTCCAGAAACAATTCTAAGATTACCTCTGTTATATCATTCCAGCCAGAATTCTAAGATTACCTGTGCTATATAATTCCTGCCACAATTCTAAGATTATATGTGCTATATCATTCCAGCAACAATTCTAAGATTACCTCTGTTATATCATTCCAGCCACAATTCTAAGATTGCCTGTGTTATATCATTCCAGCCACAATTCTAAGATTACCTCTGTTATATCATTCCACCAACATTACTAAGATTACATGTGTTATATCATTCCACCAACAATTCTAATATTATCTGTGTTATCTCATTCCAGCCACAATTCTAAGATTACCTGTGTTATATCATTCCGGCCACAATTCTAAGATTACCTCTGTTATATCATTCCAGCCACAATTCTAAGATTACCTGTGTTATATCATTCTAGCCACAATCCTAAGATTACCTCTGTTATATCATTCCATCAACAATTCTAAGATTACCGTTGTTATATCATTCCAGCCAGAATTCTAAGATTACCTGTGCTATATAATTCCTGCCACAATTCTAAGATTATATGTGCTATATCATTCCAGCAGCAATTCTAAGATTACATCTGTTATATCATTCCAGCCACAATTCTAAGATTGCCTGTGTTATATCATTCCAGCCACAATTCTAATATTACCTGTGTTATCTCATTCCAGCCGCAATTCTAAGATTACCTCTGTTATATCATTCCACCATCATTTCTAAGATTACATGTGTTATATCATTCCACCAACAATTCTAATATTACCCGTGTTATCTCATTCCAGCAACAATTCTAAGATTACCTGTGTTATATCATTCCAGCCACAATTCTAAGATTACCTCTGTTATATCATTCCAGCCACAATTCTAAGATTACCTGTGTTATATCATTCTAGCCACAATTCTAAGATTACCTCTGTTATATCATTCCAGCAACAATTCTAAGATTACCTCTGTTATATCATTCCAGCCAGAATTCTAAGATTACCGGTGCTATATAATTCCTGCCACAATTCTAAGATTATATGTGCTATATCATTCCAGCCACAATTCTAAGATTACCTCTGTTATATCATTCCAGCCACAATTCTAAGATTGCCTGTGTTATATCATTCCAGCCACAATTCTAAGATTACCTCTGTTATATCATTCCAACAACATTACTAAGATTACATGTGTTATATCATTCCACCAACAATTCTAATATTACCTGTGTTATCTCATTCCAGCCACAATTCTAAGATTACTGGTGTTATATCATTCCAGCCACAATTCTAAGATTACTTGTGTTATATCATTCCAGCCACAATTCTAAGATTACCTGTGTTATATTATTCTAGCCACAATCCTAAGATTACCTCTGTTATATCATTCCAGCAACAATTCTAAGATTACCTCTGTTATATCATTCCAGCCAGAATTCTAAGGTTACCTGTGTTATATCATTCCAGCCACAATTCTAAGATTACCTGTGTTATATTATTCTAGCCACAATCCTAAGAGTACCTCTGTTATATCATTCCAGCAACAATTCTAAGATTACCTCTGTTATATCATTCCAGCCAGAATTCTAAGGTTACCTGTGTTATATCATTCCAGCAACAATTCTAAGATTACCTGTGTTATATCATTCTAGCCACAATGCTAAGATTACCTCTGTTATATCATTCCAGCCACAATTCTAAGATTACCTGTGCTATATAATTCCTGCCACAATTCTAAGATTATATGTGCTATATCATTCCAGCAACAATTCTAAGATTACCTCTGTTATATCATTCCAGCCACAATTCTAAGATTGCCTGTGTTATATCATTCCAGCCACAATTCTAAGATTACCTCTGTTATATCATTCCACCAACATTTCTAAGATTACATGTGCTATATCATTCCACCAACAATTCTAATATTACCTGTGTTATCTCATTCTAGCCACAATTCTAAGATTACCTGTCTTATATCATTCCAGCCACAATTCTAAGATTACCTGTGTTATATCATTCCAGCCACAATTCTAAGATTACCTGTGTTATATCATTCTAGTCACAATCCTAAGATTACCTCTGTTATATCATTCCAGCAACAATTCTAAGATTACCTCTGTTATATCATTCCAGCCAGAATTCTAAGATTACCTGTGCTATATAATTCCTGCCACAATTCTAAGATTATTTGTGCTATATCATTCCAGCAACAATTCTAAGATTACCTCTGTTATATCATTACAGCCACAATTCTAAGATTACCTGTGCTTTATGATTCCTGCCACTATTCTAAGATTATATGTGTTATATCATTCCAGCAACAATTCTAAGATTATATGTGCTATATCATTCCAGCCAGAATTCTAAGATTACCTGTGCTATATAATTCCAGCCACTATTCTAAGATTATATGTGTTATATCATTCCAGCAACAATTCTAAGATTACCTCTGTTATATCCTTCCAGCCAGAATTCTAAGATTACCTGTGTTATATAATTCCAGCCACAATTCTAAGATGTTATTTGTTATATCATTCCAGCCACAATTCTAAGATTACATGTGCCCTAGCATTCCAGCCACAATTCTAATATTACCTATGTTATATCATTACAGCCACAATTCTAAGATTACCTGTGCTTTATGATTCCTGCCACTATTCTAAGATTATATGTGTTATATCATTCCAGCAACAATTCTAAGATTATATGTGCTATATCATTCCAGCCAGAATTCTAAGATTACCTGTGCTATATAATTCCAGCCACAATTCTAAGATTATATGTGTTATATCATTCCAGCAACAATTCTAATATTACCGCTGTTATATCCTTCCAGCCAGAATTCTAAGATTACCTGTGTGATATCAATCCAGCAAAAATTCTAAGATTACCTCTGTTATATAATTCCAGCCACAATTCTAAGATTACCTCTGTTATATTATTCCAGACACAATTCTAAGATTACCTCTGCTATATTATTCCAGCCACAATTCTAAGATTATATGTGTTATATCATTCCAGCCACAATTCTAAGATTACCTCTGTTATATTATTCCAGCCACTATTCTAAGATTACTTCTGTTATATCATTCCGTCCACAATTCTAAGATTACCTCTGTTATATCACTCCACTCACAATTCTAAGATTACCTCTGTTATATCATTCCAGCCACAATTCTAAGATTACCTGGGTTATATCATTCCAGCCTCAATTCTAAGATTACCTGTGTTATATCATTTCACTCACAATTCTAAGATTACCTGTGATATATCATTTCACTCACAATTCTAAGATTACCTGTGATATATCATTCCAGCCAGAATTCTAAGATTACCTCTGTTATATCATTCCAGCCACAATTCTAAGATTACCTCTGTTATATCATTCCAGCCACAATTCTAAGATTTTATGTGTTATATCATTCCAGCCACAATTCTAAGATTACCTCTGTTATATCATTTCAGCCACAATTCCAAGATTACCTCTGTTATATCATTCCAGCCACAATTCTGAGATTACCTCTGTTATATCATTCCAGCCACAATTTCAAGATTATATGTGCAATATCATTCCAGCCACAATTCTAAGATTTCCTCTGTTATATAATTGCAGCCACAATTGTAAGATTACCTGTGTTATATCATTCCAGCCACAATTTCAAGATTTTATGTGTTATATCATTCCAGCCACAATTCTAAGATTACCTGTGCTATATCATTACAGCCACAATTCTAAGATTACCTCTGTTATATCATTCCAGCCACAATTTCAAGATTATATGTGCAATATCATTCCAGCCACAATTCTAAGATTTCATCTGTTATATCATTGCAGCCACAATTGTAAGATTACCTGTGTTATATCATTCCAGCCACAATTTCAAGATTTTATGTGTTATATCATTCCAGCCACAATTCTAAGATTACCTGTGCTATATCATTCCAGCCACAATTCTAAGATTACCTCTGTTATATCATTCCAGCCACAATTTTAAGATTATATGTGCTATATCATTCCAGCCATAATTCTAAGATTTCCTCTGTTATATCATTGTAGCCACAATTCTAAGATTACCTGTGTTATATCTTTCCAGCCACAATTCTAAGATTACCTGTGTTATATCATTCCAGCCACAATTCTAAGATTACCTCTGTTATATCATTCCAGCCAGAAATCTAAGATTATATGTGCAATATCATTCCAGGCACAATTCTAAGATTACCTCTGTTATATCATTCCAGCCAAAATTCTAAGATTTCTTCTGTTATATCATTCCAGCCCCAATTCTAAGATTACCTCTGTTATATCATTCCAGCAACAATTCTAAGATTACCACGGTTATATCATTCCAGCCAGAATTCTAAGATTACCTGTGTTATATAATTCCTGCCACAATTCTTAGATTATATGTACTATATCATTTCAGCAACAATTCTAAGATTATCTCTGCTATATCATTACAGCCACAATTCTAAGATTACCTCTGTTATATTATTCCAGCAACAATTCTAAGATTACCATATCATTCCAGCCTCAATTCTAAGATTACCTGTGTTATGTCATTCCAGCAACAATTCTAAGATTACCTCTGTTATATCATTCCAGCAACAATTCTAAGATTACCTCTGCTATATCATTCCAGCCAGAATTCTAAGATTATATGTGCTATGTCATTCCAGTCATAATTCTAAGATTACCTCTGTTATATCATTCCAGCCACAATTCTAAGTTTACCTGTGCTATATAATTCCTGCCACAATTCTAAGATTATATGTGCTATATCATTCCAGAAACAATTCTAAGATTACCTCTGTTATATCATTCCAGCCACAATTCTAAGATTTTATGTGTTATATCATTCCAGCCACAATTCTAAGATTACCTCTGTTATATCATTCCAGCCACAATTCTCTAAGATTTCCAGTGTTATATCATTCCAGCCACAATTCTAACATTACATCTGTTATATCATTCCAGCCACAATTCTAAGATTATATGTGCCCTATCATTCCAGCCACAATTCTAAGTTTACCTCTGTTATATCATTCTAGCCACAATTCTAAGATTACCTGTATTATATCATTCCAGCCTCAATTCTAAGATTATAAGTGCTATATCATTCCAGCAAAAATTCTAAGATTACCTCTGTTATATAATTCCATGCACAATTCTAAGATTACCTGTGCTATATCATTCCAGACACAATTCTAAGATTACCTGTGTTATTTCATTCCAGCCACAATTCTAAGATTACCTCTGTTATATTATTCCAGCCACAATTCTAAGATTATATGTGTCATATCATTGCAGCCAGAATTCTATGATTATATGTGCTATATCATTCCAGTGACAATTCTAAGATTACCTCTGTTATATCATTCCGTCCACAATTCTAAGATTACCTGTGTTATATCACTCCACCCACAATTCTAAGATTACCTGTGCTATATCATTCCACCCACAATTCTAAGATTACCTATGTTATATCATTCCAGCGACTATTCTAAGATTACCTGGGTTATATTATTCCAGCCTAAATTCTAAGATTACCTGGGTTATATCATTCCACCCACAATTCTACGATTACCTGTGTTAAATCATTCCAGCCACAATTCTAAGATTACCTGTGCTATAGCATTTCACTCACAATTCTAAGATTACCTGTGTTATATCATTCCATCCACAATTCTACGAATACCTCAGTCATATCATTCCAGCCACAATTCTAAGATTACCTCTGTTTTATCATTCCAGCCACAATTCTAAGATTACCTGTGCTATATCATTCCACCAACCATTCTAAGATTTCCTCTTTTGTATCATTCGAGCCACATTTGTAAGATTATCAGTGTTATATCATTCAAGCCACAATTCTAAAATTAGCTGTGTTATATCATTCCAGCCTCAATTTTACGATTACCTGGGTTATATCATTCCAGACACAATTCTAAAATTATCTGTGTTATACCATTTCACTCACAATTCTAAGATTAACTGTGTTATATCATTCCAGCCACAATTCTAAGATTACTTCCGTTATATAATTCCAGCCACAATTCTAAGATTTTATGTGTTATATCATTCCAGCCACAATTCTAAGATTACCTGTGTTATATCATTCCAGCCACAATTCTAAGAATACCTCAGTTATATCATTCCAGCCACAAATCTAAGAATACCTCAGTTATATCATTCTAGCCACAATTCTAAGATTACCTCTGTTATATCTTTCCAGCCACAATTCTAAGATTATATGTGCTATATCATTCCAGCAAAAATTCTAAGATTACCTCTGTTATATAATTCCAGCCACAATTCTAAAATTACCTGTGCTATATTATTCCAGCCACAATTCTAAGATTACCTGTGTTATATCATTCCAGCCACAATTCTAAGATTACCTGTGTTATATCATTCCAGCCACAATTCTAAGATTACCTCTGTTATAACATTCCAGCCACAATTCTAAGATTTCCTCTGTTATATTATTCCAGACATAATTCTTAGATTACCTCTGTTATATTATTCCAGACACAATTCTAAGATTACCTCTGTTATTTCATTCCGTCCACAATTCTAAGATTAGCTGTGTTATATCACTCCACCCACAATTCTAAGATTACCTGTGCTATATCATTCCACCCACAATTCTAAGATTACCTCTGCTATATCATTCCAGCCTCAATTCTACGATTACCTGGGTTATATCATTCCACCCACAATTTTACAATTACCTGGGTTATATCATTCAACCCACAATTCTAAGATGACCTGTGCTATAGCATTTCACTCACAATTCTTAGATTACCTGTGTTATATCATTCCAGCCACAATTCTACGAATACATCAGTTATATCATTCCAGCCACAATTCTAAGATTACCTGTGTTATATCATTCCACCAACCATTCTAAGATTTCCTGTATTTTGTCATTGCAGCCACATTTGTAAGATTATCTGTGTTAATATCATTCAAGCCACAATTCTGAAATTAGCTGTGTTAAATCATTCCAGCCTCAATTCTACGATTACCTGGGTTATATCATTCCAGCTACAATTCTAAGATTACCTGTGCAATATCATTCCAGCCACAATTCTAAGATTACCTGTGTGATATCATTCCAGCCACAATTCTAAGATTTAATGTGTTATATCATTCCAGCCACAATTCTATGATTATATGTGCTATATCATTCCAGTCACAATTCTAAGATTACCTCTGTTATATTATTCCAGCCACAATTCTAAGATTACCTCTGTTATATCACTCCACCCACAATTTTAAGATTACCTGTGCTATATCATTCCACCCACAATTCTAAGATTAACTCTGTTATATCATTTCAGTCACAATTCTAAGATTACCTGGGATACATCATTCCAGCCACAATTCTAAGATTACCTGTGCTATAGCATTTCATTCACAATTCTAAGATTACCTGTGTTATATCATTCCAGCCACAATTCTACGAATACCTCAGTTATATCATTCCAGCCACAATTCTAAGATTACCTCTGTTATATCATTCCAGCCACAATTCTAAGATTACCTGTGTTATATCATTCCACCAACCATTCTAAGATTTCCTGTATTGTATCATACCAGCCACATTTGTAAGATTATCTGTGTTTTATCATTCAAGCCACAATTCTAAAATTAGCTGTTTTATATCATTCCAGCCTCAATTCTACGATTACCTGGGTTATATCATTCCAGCCATAATTCTAAGAATACCTCAGTTATATCATTCCAGCCACAATTCTAAAATTACCTCTGTTATATCATTCCAGCCACAATTCTATGATTATATGTGCTATATCATTCCAGTCACAATTCTAAGATTACCTCTGTTATATTATTCCAGCCACAATTCTAAGATTACCTCTGTTATATCATTCCAGCCACAATTCTAAGATTACCTGTGTTATATCATTCCAGCCACAATTCTAAGATTACCTGTGTTATATTATTCTAGCCACAATCCTAAGATTACCTCTGCTATATCATTCCACCCACAATTCTAAGATTAACTCTGTTATATCATTTCAGTCACAATTCTAAGATTACCTGGGATACATCATTCCAGCCTCAATTCTAAGATTACCTGGGTTATATCATTCCACCCACAATTATACGATTACCTGGGTTATATCATTCCAGCCACAATTCTAAGATTACCTGTGCTATAGCATTTCATTCACAATTCTAAGATTACCTGTGTTATATCATTCCAGCCACAATTCTACGAATACCTCAGTTATATCATTCCAGCCACAATTCTAAGATTACCTCTGTTATATCATTCCAGCCACAATTCTAAGATTACCTGTGTTATATCATTCCACCAACCATTCTAAGATTTCCTGTATTGTATCATACCAGCCACATTTGTAAGATTATCTGTGTTTTATCATTCAAGCCACAATTCTAAAATTAGCTGTTTTATATCATTCCAGCCTCAATTCTACGATTACCTGGGTTATATCATTCCAGCCATAATTCTAAGAATACCTCAGTTATATCATTCCAGCCACAATTCTAAAATTACCTCTGTTATATCATTCCAGCCACAATTCTATGATTATATGTGCTATATCATTCCAGTCACAATTCTAAGATTACCTCTGTTATATTATTCCAACCACAATTCTAAGATTACCTCTGTTATATCATTCCAGCCACAATTCTAAGATTACCTCTGTTATATCATTCCAGCCACAATTCTAAGATTACCTGTGTTATATTATTCTAGCCACAATCCTAAGATTACCTCTGCTATATCATTCCACCCACAATTCTAAGATTACCTCTGTTATAACATTCCAGCCACAATTCTAAAATTACCTCTGTTATATCATTCCAGCCACAATTCTATGATTATATGTGTTATATCATTCCAGTCACAATGCTAAGATTATCTCTGTTATATTATTCCAGCCACAATTCTAAGATTACCTCTGATATATCATTCCGTCCAAAATTCTAAGATTACCTGTGTTATATCACTCCACCCAC
Source organism: Bathymodiolus brooksi (assembly GCA_963680875.1). Taxonomy (NCBI): domain Eukaryota; kingdom Metazoa; phylum Mollusca; class Bivalvia; order Mytilida; family Modiolidae; genus Bathymodiolus; species Bathymodiolus brooksi. The sequence continues at coordinate 50,273,848 of OY804580.1, read as the reverse complement.
AATTCTAAGATTACCTGTGCTATATCATTCCAGCCACAATTCTAAGATTACCTCTGTTATATCATTCCGTCCACAATTCTAAGATTACCTGTGTTATATCACTCCACCCACTATTCTAAGATTACCTATGCTATATCATTCCACCCACAATTCTAAAATTACCTCTGTTATATCATTCCAGCCACAATTCTAAGATTACCTGTGTTTTATCATTCCAGCCACAATTCTAAGAATACCTCAGTTATATCATTCCAGCCACAAATCTAAGAATACCTCAGTTATATCATTCCAGCCACAATTCTAAGATTACCTCTGTTATATCTTTCCAGCCACAATTCTAAGATTATATGTGCTATATCATTCCAGCAAAAATTCTAAGATTACCTCTGTTATATAATTCCAGCCACAATTCTAAAATTACCTGTGCTATATCATTCCAGCCACAATTCTAAGATTACCTGTGTTATATCATTTCAGCCACAATTCTAAGATTACCTGTGTTATATCATTCCAGCCACAATTCTAAGATTACCTCTGTTATAACATTCCAGCCACAATTCTAAGATTTCCTCTGTTATATTATTCCAGACATAATTCTTAGATTACCTCTGTTATATTATTCCAGCCACAATTCTAAGATTACCTCTGTTATTTCATTCCGTCCACAATTTTAAGATTACCTGTGTTATATCACTCCACCCACAATTATAAGATTACCTGTGCTATATCATTCCACCCACAATTATAAGTTTACCTCTGTTATATCATTCCAGCCTCAATTCTATGATTACCTGGGTTATATCATTCCACCCACAATTTTACAATTACCTGGGTTATATCATTCAACCCACAATTCTAAGATGACCTGTGCTATAGCATTTCACTCACAATTCTTAGATTACCTGTGTTATATCATTCCAGCCACAATTCTACGAATACCTCAGTTATATCATTCCAGCCACAATTCTAAGATTACCTGTGTTATATCATTCCACCAACCATTCTAAGATTTCCTGTATTTTGTCATTGCAGCCACATTTGTAAGATTATCTGTGTTAATATCATTCAAGCCACAATTCTGAAATTAGCTGTGTTAAATCATTCCAGCCTCAATTCTACGATTACCTGGGTTATATCATTCCAGCTACAATTCTAAGATTACCTGTGCAATATCATTCCAGCCACAATTCTAAGATTACCTGTGTGATATCATTCCAGCCACAATTCTAAGATTTAATGTGTTATATCATTCCAGCCACAATTCTATGATTATATGTGCTATATCATTCCAGTCACAATTCTAAGATTACATCTGTTATATTATTCCAGCCACAATTCTAAGATTACCTCTGTTATATCACTCCACCCACAATTCTAAGATTACCTGTGCTATATCATTCCACCCACAATTCTAAGATTAACTCTGTTATATCATTTCAGTCACAATTCTAAGATTACCTGGGTTACATCATTCCAGCCTCAATTCTAAGACTACCTGGGTTATATCATTCCACCCACAATTATACGATTACCTGGGTTATATCATTCCAGCCACAATTCTAAGATTACCTGTGCTATAGCATTTCATTCACAATTCTAAGATTACCTGTGTTATATCATTCCAGCCACAATTCTACGAATACCTCAGTTATATCATTCCAGCCACAATTCTAAGATTACCTCTGTTATATCATTCCAGCCACAATTCTAAGATTACCTGTGTTATATCATTCCACCAACCATTCTAAGATTTCCTGTATTGTATCATACCAGCCACATTTGTAAGATTATCTGTGTTTTATCATTCAAGCCACAATTCTAAAATTAGCTGTTTTATATCATTCCAGCCTCAATTCTACGATTACCTGGGTTATATCATTCCACCCACAATTATAAGATTACCTGTGTTATACCATTTCACTCACAATTCTAAGATTACCTGTGTTATATCATTCCAGCCATAATTCTAAGAATACCTCAGTTATATCATTCCAGCCACAATTCTAAAATTACCTCTGTTATATCATTCCAGCCACAATTCTATGATTATATGTGTTATATCATTCCAGTCACAATTCTAAGATTACCTCTGTTATATTATTCCAGCCATAATTCTAAGATTACCTCTGTTATATCATTCCAGCCACAATTCTAAGATTACCTGTGTTATATCATTCCAGCCACAATTCTAAGATTACCTGTGTTATATTATTCTAGCCACAATCCTAAGATTACCTCTGCTATATCATTCCACCCACAATTCTAAGATTACCTCTGTTATAACATTCCAGCCACAATTCTAAAATTACCTCTGTTATATCATTCCAGCCACAATTCTATGATTATATGTGTTATATCATTCCAGTCACAATGCTAAGATTATCTCTGTTATATTATTCCAGCCACAATTCTAAGATTACCTCTGTTATATCATTCCGTCCAAAATTCTAAGATTACCTGTGTTATATCACTCCACCCACAATTCTAAGATTACCTGTGCTATATCATTCCAGCCACAATTCTAAGATTACCTCTGTTATATCATTCCGTCCACAATTCTAAGATTACCTGTGTTATATCACTCCACCCACAATTCTAAGATTACCTATGCTATATCATTCCACCCACAATTCTAAAATTACCTCTGTTATATCATTCCAGCCACAATTCTAAGATTACCTGTGCTTTTGCATTTCACTCACAATTCTGAATTTGGCTGTGTTATATCATTCCAGCCTCAATTCTACGATTACCTGGGTTATATCATTCCAGCTACAATTCTAAGATTACCTGTGTTATACCATTTCACTCACAATTCTAAGATTATCTGTGTTATATCATTCCAGATATATCATTCCAGCCACAATTCTAAGATTACCTCTGTTATATCATTCCAGCCGCAATTGGAAGATTATATGTGCTATATCATTCCAGCAAACATTCTAAGATTACCTCTGTTATATAATTCCAGCCACAATTCTAAGATTACCTGTGTTATATCATTCCAACCACATTTCTAAGATTACCTCTGTTATATCTTTCCAGCCACAATTCTAAGATTATATGTGCTATACCATTCCAGCCACAATTCTAAGATTACCTCTGCTATATAATTCCAGCCACAATTCTAAGATTAAGTGTGCAATATCATTCCAGCCACTATTCTAAGATTACCTCTGTTATATCATTCCAGCCACAATTCTAAGAATACCTGTGTTATAGCATTCCAGCCACTATTCTAAGATTACCTGTGCTATAGCATTCCAGCCACTATTCTAAGATTACTTCTGTTATAACATTCCAACAACAATTCTAAGAATACCTTTGTTATATTATTCCAGACATAATTCTAAGATTACCTCTGTTATATTATTCCAACCAAAATTCTAAGATTATATGTGCTATATCATTCCAGTCACAATTCTAAGATTACCTCTGTTATATTATTCCAGCCACAATTCTAAGATTACCTCTGTTATATCATTCCGTCCACAATTATAAGATTACCTGTGTTATATCACTCTACCCACAATTCTAAGATTACCTGTGCTATATCATTCCACGCACAATTCTAAGATTACCTCTGTTATAGCATTCCAGTCACAATTCTAAGATTACCTGGGTTACATCATTCCAGCCTCAATTCTAAGATTACCTGGGTTATATCATTCCACCCACAATTCTACGATTACTTGGGTTATATCATTCCAGCCACAATTCTAAGATTACCTGTGTTATAGGATTTCACTCACAATTCTAAGATTACCTGTGTTATATCATTCCAGCCACAATTCTAAGAATACCTCAGTTATATCATTCCAGCCACAATTCTAAGATTACCTCTGCTATATCATGCAAGCCACACTTCTAAGATTACCTGTGCTATATCATTCCAGCAACCATTCTAAGATTTCCTGTATTGTATCATTCCAGCCACATTTGTAAGATTATCTGTGTTATATCATTCCAGCCACAATTCTAAGAATACCTCAGTTATATCATTCCAGCCACAATTCTAAGATTACCTCTGTTATATCATTCCAGCCACAATTCTAAGATTACCTGTGTTATATCATTCCACCAACCATTCTAAGATTTCCTGCATTGTATCATTCCAGCCACATTTGTAAGATTATCTGTGTTATATCATTCAAGCCACAATTCTAAAATTAACTGTGGTATATTATTCCAGCCTCAATTCTAAGATTACCTGTGTTATATCATTCCACCATTCCTGAAATTGTCTATCGGTTAAAGTTGCAGAATAATTGTGGGCTACTTGATTTCTGTGATATTTCAGCCTAGACAAATCTGCTCCTACAGTTACATCTGATGAAAGTGGAACCCCGTCTGATATCCTTATACGAGTTAAATTTCTAATAAGAGCTATCATTAACGTCAGGTCAAATGTAGTTGATGACGGATTACCTGAAAGGAAGGACAGAGTTATTATATTACCTGGAAGGACGAACAGATATATTTTACTACCTAGAAGGACAAACAGATAAATTATATTCCCTGGGATGATGAATGATTCTGAAGATATTAAGTATTCATTGTGTGTTTCTAGAGACATTAAATGTTCATTGTGTGATTCTGGAGACATTACGTTTTAATTGTGTGATTCTGGAGACATTGCGTATTCATTGTGTGATTCTGGAGACATTGCGTATTCATTGTGTGATTCTGGAGGTATTAAGTACTCATTGTGTTATTCTGGAGGTATTAAGTATTCGTGTATGATTCTAACACATTATAAGTACTCATTGTGATTCATTGTGTTATTCTTGGAGACATTACGTATTCATTGTGAGATTCTGGAGACATTACGTATTCATTGTGTGATTCTGGAAGTATTAAGTACTCATTGTGTTATTCTGGAGGTATTAAGTATTCGTGTATGATTCTAACACATTATAAGTACTTATTGTGATCCATTGTGTTATTCTTGGAGACATTACGTATTCATTGTGAGATTCTGGAGACATTGCGTATTCATTGTGTTATTCTGGAGACATTTCATATTCATTGTGAGATTCTGGAGACATTACGTATTCATTGTGTTATTCTGGAGACATTACGTATGCATTGTGTGATTATGGAGGTATTTAGTATTCGTGTATGATTCTGACACATTATAAGTACTCATTGTGATCCATTGTGTTATTCTGGAGACATTATGTTTTCATTGTGAGATTCTGGAGACACTACGTTTTCATTGTGTGATTCTGGAGGTATTAAGCACTCATTGTGTGATTCTGGAGGTATTAAATATTCGTGTATGATTCAGACACATTATAAGTACTCATTGTGATCCATTGTGTGATTCTGGAGACATTACGTATTCATTGTGTGATTCAGGAGGTATTAAGTATTCGTGTATGATTCTGACACATTATAAGTACTCATTGTGATCCATTGTGTGATTCTGGTGACATTACGTATTCATTGTGAGATTCTGGAGACATTACGTATTCATTGTGAGATTCTGGAGACATTACGTATTCATTGTGTGATTCTGTAGGTATTAAGTATTCGTGTATGATTCTGACACATATGTACTCATTGTGGTCCATTGGGTGATTCTGGAGACATTACGTATTCATTGTGAGATACGGTAGACATTACGTATTCATTGTGTGATTCTGGAGGTATTAAGTATTCGTGTATGATTCTGACACATTATAAGTACTCATTGTGATCCCTTGTGTTATTCTTGGAGACATTACGTATTCATTGTGAGATTCTGGAGACATTGCGTATTCATTGTGTTATTCTGGAGACATTTCGTATTCATTGTGAGATTCTGGAGACATTACGTATTCATTGTGTTATTCTGGAGACATTACGTATTCATTGTGTATTTATGGAGGTATGTAGTATTCGTGTATGATTCTGACACATTATATGTACTCATTGTGATCCATTGTGTTATTCTAGAGACATTATGTATTCATTGTGAGATTCTGGAGACACTACGTATTCATTGTGTGATTATGGAGGTATTAAGCACTCATTGTGTGATTCTGGAGGTATTAAGTATTCGTGTATGATTCAGACACATTATAAGTACTCATTGTGATCCATTGTGTGATTCTGGAGACATTACGTATTCATTGTATGATTATGGAGGTATTAAGTATTCGTGAATGATTCTGACACATTATAAGTACTCATTGTGATCCATTGTGTGATTCTGGAGACATTACGTATTCATTGTGAGATTCTGGAGACATTACGTATTCATTGTGTGATTCAGGAGGTATTAAGTATTCGTGTATGATTCTGACACATTATAAGTACTCATTGTGATCCATTGTGTGATTCTGGTGACATTACGTATTCATTGTGAGATTCTGGAGACATTACGTATTCATTGTGAGATTCTGGAGACATTACGCATTCATTGTGTGATTCTGGAGGTATTAAGTATTCGTGTATGAGTCTGACACATATGTACTCATTGTGGTCCATTGGGTGATTCTGGAGACATTACGTATTCATTGTGAGATTCGGTAGACATTACGTATTCATTGTGTGATTCTGGAGGTATTAAGTATTCGTGTATGATTCTGACACATTATAGGTACTCATTGTGATCCATTGTGTGATTCTGGAGATATTACTTATTTATTGTGTGATTATGGAGGTATTAAGTATTCGTGAATGATTCGTGAATGATTCGTGAATGATTCGGAAATGAGTACAATTATAAGTACTCATTGTGATCCATTGTGTTATTCTGGAGACATTACGTATTCATTGTGTGATTCTGGATGTATTAAGTATTCGTGTATGATTCCGACACATTATAAGTACTCATTGTGATCCATTGTGTGATTCTGGTGACATTACGTATTCATTGTGAGATTCTGGAGACATTACGTATTCATTGTGAAATTCTGGAGACATTACGTATTTATTGTGTGATTATGGATGAATTAAGTATTCGTGTATGATTCTGACACATTATAAGTACTCATTGTGATCCATTGTGTGATTCTGGAGACATTACGTATTCATTGTGAGATTCTGGAGGTATTAAGTACTCATTGTGGGATTATGGAGGTATTAAGTATTCGTGTATGATTCTGACACATTATAAGTACTCATTGTGATCCCTTGTGTTATTCTTGGAGACATTACGTATTCATTGTGAGATTCTGGAGACATTGCGTATTCATTGTGTTATTCTGGAGACATTTCGTATTCATTGTGAGATTCTGGAGACATTACGTATTCATTGTGTTATTCTGGAGACATTACGTATTCATTGTGTGATTATGGAGGTATGTTGTATTCGTGTATGATTCTGACACAATATAAGTACTCATTGTGATCCATTGTGTTATTCTGGAGACATTATGTATTCATTGTGAGATTCTGGAGACACTACGTATTCATTGTGTGATTCTGGGGGTATTAAGCACTCATTGTGTGATTCTGGAGGTATTAAGTATTCGTGTATGATTCAGACACATTATAAGTACTCATTGTGATCCATTGTGTGATTCTGGAGACATTACGTATTCATTGTATGATTATGGAGGTATTAAGTATTCGTGAATGAGTCTGACACATTATAAGTACTCATTGTGATCCATTGTGTGATTCTGGAGACATTACGTATTCATTGTGAGATTCTGGAGACATTACGTATTCATTGTGTGATTCTGGAGGTATTAAGTATTCGTGTATGATTCTGACACATTATAAGTACTCATTGTGATCCATTGTGTTATTCTAGAGACATTAAATATTCATTGTGAGATTCTGGAGACATTACGTATTCATTGTGAGATTCTGGAGGTATTAAGTACTCATTGTGTGATTCTGGAGGTATTAAGTGTTCGTGTATGATTCTGACACATTATAAGTACTCATTGTGATCCATTGTGTGATTCTGGAGACATTACGTATTCATTGTGTGATTATGGAGGTATTAAGTATTGGTGAATGATTCTGACACATTGTATGTACTCATTGTGATCCATTGTGAGATTCTGGAGACATTACGTATTCATTGTGTGATTCTGGAGGTATTAAGTATTCGTGTATGATTCTGACACATTATAAGTACTCATTGTGATCCATTGTGTTATTCTAGAGACATTAAGTATTCATTGTGAGATTCTGGAGACATTACGTATTCATTGTGTGATTCTGGAGGTATTAGGTACTCATTGTGTGATTCTGGAGGTATTAAGTATTCGTGTATGATTCTGACACATTATAAGTACTCATTGTGATCCACTGTGTGATTCTGGAGACATTACGTATTCATTGTGTGATTATGGAGGTATTAAGTATTGGTGAATGATTCTGACACATTATAAGTACTCATTGTGATCCATTGTGTGATTCTGGAGACATTACGTATTCATTGTGAGATTCTGGAGACATTACGTATTCATTGTGTGATTATGGAGGTATTAAGTATTCGTGTATGATTCTGACACATTATAAGTACTCATTGTGATCCATTGTGTGATTCTGGTGACATTACGTATTTATTGTGAGATTCTGGAGACATTACGTATTCATTGTGTTGTTCTGGAGATATTAAGTATTCTTTGTGTTATTCTGGAGACATTAAGTACTCATTGTGTTATTCTGGAGGCATTGCGTATTCATTGTGTGATTCTGGATGTATTAAGTATTCGTGTATTATTCTGACACATTATAAGTACTCATTGTGATCCATTGTGTGATTCTGGTGACATTACGTATTTATTGTGAGATTCTGGAAACATTACGTATTCATTGTGAGATTCTGGAGACATTACGTATTTATTGTGTGATTATGGATGTATTATGTATTCGTGTATGATTCTGACATATTATAAGTACTCATTGTGATCCATTGTGTGATTCTGGAGACATTACGTATTCATTGTGAGATTCTGGAGATATTACGTATTCATTGGGAGATTCTGGAGACATTACGTACTCATTGTGTGATTATGGAGGTATTAAGTATTCATGTATGATTCTGACACATTATAAGTACTCATTGTGATCCATTGTGTGATTCTGGAGACATTACACATTCATTGTGTGATTCTGGAGACATTAAGTACTCATTGTGTTATTCTGGAGACATTAAGTATTCATTGTGAGATTCTGGAGACATTAAGTATTCATTGTGTTATTCTGGAGGTATTAAGTATTCGTTGTGTTATTCTGGAGACATTAAGTACTCATTGTAATATTCTGGAGACATTACATATTCATTGTGTGATTCTGGAGGTATTAAGTATACATTGTGAGATTCTGGAGACATTACGTATTCATTGTGTGATTCTGGAGACATTACGTATTCTTTGTGTTATTCTGGAGACATTAAGTACTCATTGTGTTCTTCTGGAGACACTAAGTACTCATTGTGTTATTCTGGAGACATTAAGTATTCACTCTGAGATTGTGGAGACATTAAGTATTCATTGTGTTGTTCTGGAGATATTAAGTATTCTTTGTGTTATTCTGGAGACATTAAGTACTCATTGTGTTATTCTGGAGACATTACGTATTCATTGTGTGATTCTGGAGACATTACGTATTCATTGTGTGATTCTGGAGGTATTAAGTATTCTTTGTGTTATTCTGGAGAGATTACGTATTCATTGTGAGATTCTGGAGACATTACGTATTCATTGTGTGATTCTGGAGGTATTATGTATTCGTGTATGATTCTTACACATTATAAGTACTCATTGTGATCCATTGTGTTATTCTAGAGACATTAAGTATTCATTGTGAGATTCTGGAGACATTACGTATTCATTGTGTGATTCTGGAGACAATACGTATTCATTTTGTGATTATGGATGTATTAAGTATTCGTGTATGATTCTGACACATTATAAATACTTATTTAGATCCATTGTGTGATTCTGGTGACATTACGTATTCATTGTGAGATTCTGGAGACATTACGTATTCATTGTGAGATTCTGGAGACATTACGTATTCATTGTGCGATTATGGAGGTATTAAGTATTCGTGTATGATTCTGACACATTATATGTACTCATTGTGGTCCATTGTGTCATTGTGGAGACATTACGTATTCATTGTGAGATTCGGGAGACATTACGTATTCATTGTGTGATTCTGGAGGTATTAAGTATTCGTTTATGATTCTGACACATTATAAGTACTCATTGTGATCCATTGTGTGATTCTGGAGATATTGCTTATTCATTGTTTGATTATGGAGGTATTAAGTATTCGTGAATGATTCGTGAATGATTCGGAAATGAGTACAATTATAAGTACTCATTGTGATCCATTGTGTTATTCTGGAGACATTATGTATTCATTGTGTGATTCTGGATGAATTAAGTATTCGTGTATGATTCCGACACATTATAAGTACTCATTGTGATCCATTGTGTGATTCTGGAGATATTGCTTATTCATTGTTTGATTATGGAGGTATTAAGTATTCGTGAATGATTCGTGAATGATTCGGAAATGAGTACAATTATAAGTACTCATTGTGATCCATTGTGTGATTCTGGTGACATTAAGTATTCATTGTGAGATTCTGGAGACATTACGTATTCAATGTGAGATTCTGGAGACATTACATATTCATTGTGTGATTATGGATGTATTAAGTATTCGTTTATGATTCTGACACATTATAAGTACTCATTGTGATCCATTGTGTTATTCTGGAGACATTACCTATTCATTGTGAGATTCTGGAGATATTACGTATTCATTGGGAGATTCTGGAGACCGTACGTACTCATTGTGGGATTATGGAGGTATTAAGTATTCGTGTATGATTCTGACACATTATAAGTACTCATTGTGATCCATTGTGTGATTCTGGAGACATTACACATTCATTGTGTGATAATGGATGAATTAAGTATTCGTGTATGATTCTGACACATTATAAGTACTCATTGTGATCCATTGTGTGATTCTGGAGACATTACGTATTCATTGTGAGATTCTGGAGATATTACGTATTCATTGGGAGATTCTGGAGACATTACGTACTCATTGTGTGATTATGGAGGTATTAAGTACTCATTGTGTTATTCTGGAGGTATTAAGTATTCGTGTATGATTCTGACACATTATAAGTACTCATTGTGATCCATTGTATTATTCTTGGAGACATTACGTATTCATTGTGAGATTCTGGAGACATTGCGTATTCATTGTGTGATTCTGGAGACATTGCGTATTCATTGTGTGATTATGGAGGTATTAAGTACTCATTGTGTTATTCTGGAGGTATTAAGTATTCGTGTATGATTCTGACACATTATAAGTACTCATTGTGATCCATTGTGTTATTCTTGGAGACATTACGTATTCATTGTGAGATTCTGGAGACATTACGTATTGATTGTGTTATTCTGGAGACATTTCGTATTCATTGTGAGATTCTGGAGACATGCGTATTCATTGTGTTATTCTGGAGACATTACGTATTCATTGTGTGATTATGGAGGTATTTAGTATTCGTGTATGATTCTGACACATTATAAGTACTCATTGTGATCCATTGTGTTATTCTGGAGACATTACGTATTCATTGTGAGATTCTGGAGACACTACGTATTCATTGTGTGATTCTGGAGGTATTAAGCACTCATTGTGTGATTCTGGAGGTATTAAGTATTCGTGTATGATTCAGACACATTATAGGTACTCATTGTGATCCATTGTGTGATTCTGGAGACATTACGTATTCATTGTATGATTATGGAGGTATTAAGTATTCGTGTATGATTCTGACATATTATAAGTAATCATTGTGATCCATTGTGTGATTCTGGAGACATTACACATTCATTGTGTGATTATGGATGAATTAAGTATTCGTGTATGATTTTGACACATTATAAGTACTCATTGTGATCCATTGTGTGATTCTGGAGACATTACGTATTCATTGTGAGATTCTGGAGATATTACGTATTCATTGTGAGATTCTGGAGACATTACGTACTCATTGTGGGTCTATGGAGGTATTAAGTATTCGTGTATGATTCTGACACATTATAAGTACTCATTGTGATCCATTGTGTTATTCTGGGAGACATTACGTATTCATTGTGAGATTCTGGAGACATTACGTATTCATTGTGTGATTCTGGAGACATTGCGTATTCATTGTGTGATTCTGGAGGTATTAAGTACTCATTGTGTTATTCTGGAGGTATTAAGTATTCGTGTATGATTCTGACACATTATAAGTACTCATTGTGATCCATTGTGTTATTCTTGGAGACATTACGTATTCATTGTGAGATTCTGGAGACATTACGTATTGATTATGTTATTCTGGAAACATTTCGTATTCATTGTGAGATTCTGGAGACATTGCGTATTCATTGTGTTATTCTGGAGACATTACGTATTCATTGTGTGATTATGGAGGTATTTAGTATTCGTGTATGATTCTGACACATTATAAGTACTCATTGTGATCCATTGTGTTATTCTGGAGACATTACGTATTCATTGAGATATTCTGGAGACATTACGTATTCATTGTGTGATTCTGGAGGTATTAAGTATACATTGTGAGATTCTGGAGACATTACGTATTCATTGTGTGATTCTGGAGACATTACGTATTCTTTGTGTTATTCTGGAGACATTAAGTACTCATTGTGTTCTTCTGGAGACACTAAGTACTCATTGTGTTATTCTGGAGACATTAAGTATTCACTCTGAGATTGTGGAGACATTAAGTATTCATTGTGTTGTTCTGGAGATATTAAGTATTCTTTGTGTTATTCTGGAGACATTAAGTACTCATTGTGTTATTCTGGAGACATTACGTATTCATTGTGTGATTCTGGAGACATTACGTATTCATTGTGTGATTCTGGAGGTATTAAGTATTCGTGTGTGATTCTGGAGGTATTAAGTATTCGTGTATGATTCTGACACATTATAAGTACTCATTGTGATCCATTGTGTGATTCTGGTGACATTACGTATTCATTGTGAGATTCTGGAGATATTACGTATTCATTGGGAGATTCTGGAGACATTACGTACTCATTGTGTGATTATGGAGGTATTAAGTATTCGTGTATGATTCTGACACATTATAAGTACTCATTGTGATCCATTGTGTGATTCTGGAGACATTACACATTCATTGTGTGATTCTGGAGACATTAAGTACTCATTGTGTTATTCTGGAGACATTAAGTATTCATTGTGAGATTCTGGAGACATTAAGTATTCATTGTGTTATTCTGGAGGTATTAAGTATTCGTTGTGTTATTCTGGAGACATTAAGTACTCATTGTAATATTCTGGAGACATTACATATTCATTGTGTGATTCTGGAGGTATTAAGTATACATTGTGAGATTCTGGAGACATTACGTATTCATTGTGTGATTCTGGAGACATTACGTATTCTTTGTGTTATTCTGGAGACATTAAGTACTCATTGTGTTCTTCTGGAGACACTAAGTACTCATTGTGTTATTCTGGAGACATTAAGTATTCACTCTGAGATTGTGGAGACATTAAGTATTCATTGTGTTGTTCTGGAGATATTAAGTATTCTTTGTGTTATTCTGGAGACATTAAGTACTCATTGTGTTATTCTGGAGACATTACGTATTCATTGTGTGATTCTGGAGACATTACGTATTCATTGTGTGATTCTGGAGGTATTAAGTATTCTTTGTGTTATTCTGGAGACATTACGTATTCATTGTGAGATTCTGGAGACATTACGTATTCATTGTGTGATTCTGGAGGTATTATGTATTCGTGTATGATTCTTACACATTATAAGTACTCATTGTGATCCATTGTGTTATTCTAGAGACATTAAGTATTCATTGTGAGATTCTGGAGATATTACGTATTCATTGTGTGATTCTGGAGACAATACGTATTCATTTTGTGATTATGGATGTATTAAGTATTCGTGTATGATTCTGACACATTATAAATACTTATTGTGATCCATTGTGTGATTCTGGTGACATTACGTATTCATTGTGAGATTCTGGAGACATTACGTATTCATTGTGAGATTCTGGAGACATTACGTATTCATTGTGCGATTATGGAGGTATTAAGTATTCGTGTATGATTTTGACACATTATATGTACTCATTGTGGTCCATTGTGTGATTGTGGAGACATTACGTATTCATTGTGAGATTCGGGAGACATTACGTATTCATTGTGTGATTCTGGAGGTATTAAGTATTCGTTTATGATTCTGACACATTATAAGTACTCATTGTGATCCATTGTGTGATTCTGGAGATATTGCTTATTCATTGTTTGATTATGGAGGTATTAAGTATTCGTGAATGATTCGTGAATGATTCGGAAATGAGTACAATTATAAGTACTCATTGTGATCCATTGTGTTATTCTGGAGACATTACATATTCATTGTTTGATTATGGATGTATTAAGTATTCGTGTATGATTCTGACACATTATAAGTACTCATTGTGATCCATTGTGTGATTCTGGAGACATTACGTATTCATTGTGAGATTCTGGAGATATTACGTATTCATTGGGAGATTCTGGAGACCGTACGTACTCATTGTGGGATTATGGAGGTATTAAGTATTCGTGTATGATTCTGACACATTATAAGTACTCATTGTGATCCATTGTGTGATTCTGGAGACATTACGTATTCATTGTGAGATTCTGGAGATATTGCGTATTCATTGGGAGATTCTGGAGACATTACGTACTCATTGTGGGTCTATGGAGGTATTAAGTATTCGTGTATGATTCTGACACATTATAAGTACTCATTGTGATCCATTGTGTTATACTGGGAGACATTACGTATTCATTGTGAGATTCTGGAGACATTGCGTATTCATTGTGTGATTCTGGAGACATTGCGTATTCATTGTGTGATTATGGAGGTATTAAGTACTCATTGTGTTATTCTGGAGGTATTAAGTATTCGTGTATGATTCTGACACATTATAAGTACTCATTGTGATCCATTGTGTTATTCTTGGAGACATTACGTATTCATTGTGAGATTCTGGAGACATTACGTATTGATTGTGTTATTCTGGAGACATTTCGTATTCATTGTGAGATTCTGGAGACATGCGTATTCATTGTGTTATTCTGGAGACATTACGTATTCATTGTGTGATTATGGAAGTATTTAGTATTCGTGTATGATTCTGACACATTATAAGTACTCATTGTGATCCATTGTGTTATTCTGGAGACATTACGTATTCATTGTGAGATTCTGGAGACACTACGTATTCATTGTGTGATTCTGGAGGTATTAAGCACTCATTGTGTGATTCTGGAGGTATTAGGTATTCGTGTATGATTCAGACACATAATAGGTACTCATTGTCATCCATTGTGTGATTCTGGAGACATTACGTATTCATTGTATGATTATGGAGGTATTAAGTATTCGTGTATGATTCTGACATATTATAAGTACTCATTGTGATCCATTGTGTGATTCTGGAGACATTACACATTCATTGTGTGATTATGGATGAATTAAGTATTCGTGTATGATTCTGACACATTATAAGTACTCATTGTGATCCATTGTGTGATTCTGGAGACATTACGTATTCATTGTGAGATTCTGGAGATATTACGTATTCATTGTGAGATTCTGAAGACATTACGTACTCATTGTGGGTCTATGGAGGTATTAAGTATTCGTGTATGATTCTGACACATTATAAGTACTCATTGTGATCCATTGTGTTATTCTGAGAGACATTACGTATTCATTGTGAGATTCTGGAGACATTACGTATTCATTGTGTGATTCTGGAGACATTGCGTATTCATTGTGTGATTCTGGAGGTATTAAGTACTCATTGTGTTATTCTGGAGGTATTAAGTATTCGTGTATGATTCTGACACATTATAAGTACTCATTGTGATCCATTGTGTTATTCTTGGAGACATTACGTATTCATTGTGAGATTCTGGAGACATTACGTATTGATTATGTTATTCTGGAAACATTTCGTATTCATTGTGAGATTCTGGAGACATTGCGTATTCATTGTGTTATTCTGGAGACATTACGTATTCATTGTGTGATTATGGAGGTATTTAGTATTCGTGTATGATTCTGACACATTATAAGTACTCATTGTGATCCATTGTGTTATTCTGGAGACATTACGTATTCATTGAGATATTCTGGAGACATTACGTATTCATTGTGTGATTCTGGAGGTATTAAGTATACATTGTGAGATTCTGGAGACATTACGTATTCATTGTGTGATTCTGGAGACATTACGTATTCTTTGTGTTATTCTGGAGACATTAAGTACTCATTGTGTTCTTCTGGAGACACTAAGTACTCATTGTGTTATTCTGGAGACATTAAGTATTCACTCTGAGATTGTGGAGACATTAAGTATTCATTGTGTTGTTCTGGAGATATTAAGTATTCTTTGTGTTATTCTGGAGACATTACGTATTCATTGTGTGATTCTGGAGACATTGCGTATTCATTGTGTGATTCTGGAGGTATTAAGTATTCTTTGTGTTATTCTGGAGACATTACGTATTCATTGTGAGATTCTGGAGACATTACGTATTCATTGTGTGATTCTGGAGGTATTATGTATTCGTGTATGATTCTTACACATTATAAGTACTCATTGTGATCCATTGTGTTATTCTAGAGACATTAAGTATTCATTGTGAGATTCTGGAGACATTACGTATTCATTGTGTGATTCTGGAGACAATACGTATTCATTTTGTGATTATGGATGTATTAAGTATTCGTGTATGATTCTGACACATTATAAATACTTATTGTGATCCATTGTGTGATTCTGGTGACATTATGTATTCATTGTGAGATTCTGGAGACATTACGTATTCATTTTGAGATTCTGGAGACATTACGTATTCATTGTGCGATTATGGATGTATTAAGTATTCGTGTATGATTCTGACACATTATATGTACTCATTGTGATCCATTGTGTGATTCTGGAGTCATTACGTATTCATTGTGAGATTCTGGAGATATTACGTATTCATTGAGAGATTCTGGAGACCGTACGTACTCATTGTGGGATTATGGAGGTATTAAGTATTCGTGTATGATTCTGACACATTATAAGTACTCATTGTGATCCATTGTGTGATTCTGGAGACATTACGTATTCATTGTGAGATTCTGGAGATATTACGTATTCATAGGGAGATTCTGGAGACCGTACGTACTCATTGTGGGATTATGGAGGTATTAAGTATTCTTGTATGATTCTGACACATTATAAGTACTCATTGTGATCCATTGTGTGATTCTGGAGACATTACACATTCATTGTGTGATTATGGATGAATTAAGTATTCGTGTATGATTCTGACACATTATAAGTACTCATTGTGATCCATTGTGTGATTCTGGAGACATTACGTATTCATTGTGAGATTCTGGAGATATTACGTATTCATTGGGAGATTCTGGAGACATTACGTACTCATTGTGGGTCTATGGAGGTATTAAGTATTCGTGTATGATTCTGACACATTATAAGTACTCATTGTGATCCATTGTGTTATTCTGGGAGACATTACGTATTCATTGTGAGATTCTGGAGACATTGCGTATTCATTGTGTGATTCTGGAGACATTGCGTATTCATTGTGTGATTATGGAGGTATTAAGTACTCATTGTGTTATTCTGGAGGTATTAAGTATTCGTGTATGATTCTGACACATTATAAGTACTCATTGTGATCCATTGTGTTATTCTTGGAGACATTACGTATTCATTGTGAGATTCTGGAGACATTACGTATTGATTGTGTTATTCTGGAGACATTTCGTATTCATTGTGAGATTCTGGAGACATGCGTATTCATTGTGTTATTCTGGAGACATTACGTATTCATTGTGTGATTATGGAGGTATTTAGTATTCGTGTATGATTCTGACACATTATAAGTACTCATTGTGATCCATTGTGTTATTCTGGAGACATTACGTATTCATTGTGAGATTCTGGAGACACTACGTATTCATTGTGTGATTCTGGAGGTATTAAGCACTCATTGTGTGATTCTGGAGGTATTAAGTATTCGTGTATGATTCAGACACATAATAGGTACTCATTGTGATCCATTGTGTGATTCTGGAGACATTACGTATTCATTGTATGATTATGGAGGTATTAAGTATTCGTGTATGATTCTGACATATTATAATGCTCATTGTGATCCATTGTGTGATTCTGGAGACATTACACATTCATTGTGTGATTATGGATGAATTAAGTATTCGTGTATGATTCTGACACATTATAAGTACTCATTGTGATCCATTGTGTGATTCTGGAGACATTACGTATTCATTGTGAGATTCTGGAGATATTACGTATTCATTGTGAGATTCTGGAGACATTACGTACTCATTGTGGGTCTATGGAGGTATTAAGTATTCGTGTATGATTCTGACACATTATAAGTACTCATTGTGATCCATTGTGTTATTCTGGGAGACATTACGTATTCATTGTGAGATTCTGGAGACATTACGTATTCATTGTGTGATTCTGGAGACATTGCGTATTCATTGTGTGATTCTGGAGGTATTAAGTACTCATTGTGTTATTCTGGAGGTATTAAGTATTCGTGTATGATTCTGACACATTATCAGTACTCATTGTGATCCATTGTGTTATTCTTGGAGACATTACGTAATCATTGTGAGATTCTGGAGACATTACGTATTGATTATGTTATTCTGGAAACATTGCGTATTCATTGTGAGATTCTGGAGACATTGCGTATTCATTGTGTTATTCTGGAGACATTACGTATTCATTGTGTGATTATGGAGGTATTTAGTATTCGTGTATGATTCTGACACATTATAAGTACTCATTGTGATCCATTGTGTTATTCTGGAGACATTACGTATTCATTGAGATATTCTGGAGACATTACGTATTCATTGTGTGATTCTGGAGGTATTAAGTATACATTGTGAGATTCTGGAGACATTACGTATTCATTTTGTGATTCTGGAGACATTACGTATTCTTTGTGTTATTCTGGAGACATTAAGTACTCATTGTGTTCTTCTGGAGACACTAAGTACTCATTGTGTTATTCTGGAGACATTAAGTATTCACTCTGAGATTGTGGAGACATTAAGTATTCATTGTGTTGTTCTGGAGATATTAAGTATTCTTTGTGTTATTCTGGAGACATTAAGTACTCATTGTGTTATTCTGGAGACATTACGTATTCATTGTGTGATTCTGGAGACATTGCGTATTCATTGTGTGATTCTGGAGGTATTAAGTATTCTTTGTGTTATTCTGGAGACATTACGTATTCATTGTGAGATTCGGGAGACATTGCGTATTCATTGTGTGATTCTGGAGGTATTATGTATTCGTGTATGATTCTTACACATTATAAGTACTCATTGTGATCCATTGTGTTATTCTAGAGACATTAAGTATTCATTGTGAGATTCTGGAGACATTACGTATTCATTGTGTGATTCTGGAGACAATACGTATTCATTTTGTGATTATGGATGTATTAAGTATTCGTGTATGATTCTGACACATTATAAATACTTATTGTGATCCATTGTGTGATTCTGGTGACATTATGTATTCATTGTGAGATTCTGGAGACATTACGTATTCATTGTGAGATTCTGGAGACATTACGTATTCATTGTGCGATTATGGAGGTATTAAGTATTCGTGTATGATTCTGACACATTATATGTACTCATTGTGGTCCATTGTGTGATTGTGGAGACATTACGTATTCATTGTGAGATTCGGGAGACATTACGTATTCATTGTGTGATTCTGGAGGTATTAAGTATTCGTTTATGATTCTGACACATTATAAGTACTCAATGTGATCCATTGTGTGATTCTGGAGATATTGCTTATTCATTGTTTGATTATGGAGGTATTAAGTATTCGTGAATGATTCGTGAATGATTCGGAAATGAGTACAATTATAAGTACTCATTGTGATCCATTGTGTTATTCTGGAGACATTACGTATTCATTGTGTGATTATGGAGGTATTTAGTATTCGTGTATGATTCTGACACATTATAAGTACTCATTGTGATCCATTGTGTTATTCTGGAGACATTACGTATTCATTGTGAGATTCTGGAGACACTACGTATTCATTGTGTGATTCTGGAGGTATTAAGCACTCATTGTGTGATTCTGGGGGTATTAAGTATTCGTGTATGATTCAGACACATTATAGGTACTCATTGTGATCCATTGTGTGATTCTGGAGACATTACACATTCATTGTGTGATTATGGATGAATTAAGTATTCGTGTATGATTCTGACACATTATAAGTACTCATTGTGATCCATTGTGTGATTCTGGAGACATTACGTATTCATTGTGAGATTCTGGAGATATTACGTATTCATTGTGAGATTCTGGAGACATTACGTACTCATTGTGGGTCTATGGAGGTATTAAGTATTCGTGTATGATTCTGACACATTATAAGTACTCATTGTGATCCATTGTGTTATTCTGGGAGACATTACGTATTCATTGTGAGATTCTGGAGACATTACGTATTCATTGTGTGATTCTGGAGACATTGCGTATTCATTGTGTGATTCTGGTGGTATTAAGTACTCATTGTGTTATTCTGGAGGTATTAAGTATTCGTGTATGATTCTGACACATTATAAGTACTCATTGTGATCCATTGTGTTATTCTTGGAGACATTACGTAATCATTGTGAGATTCTGGAGACATTACGTATTGATTATGTTATTCTGGAAACATTTCGTATTCATTGTGAGATTCTGGAGACATTGCGTATTCATTGTGTTATTCTGGAGACATTACGTATTCATTGTGTGATTATGGAGGTATTTAGTATTCGTGTATGATTCTGACACATTATAAGTACTCATTGTGATCCATTGTGTTATTCTGGAGACATTACGTATTCATTGTGAGATTCTGGAGACACTACGTATTCATTGTGTGATTCTGGAGGTATTAAGCACTCATTGTGTGATTCTGGAGGTATTAAGTATTCGTGTATGATTCAGACACATTATAGGTACTCATTGTGATCCATTTTGTGATTCTGGAGACATTACGTATTCATTGTATGATTATGGAGGTATTAAGTATTCGTGTATGATTCTGACATATTATAAGTACTCATTGTGATCCATTGTGTGATTCTGGAGACATTACACATTCATTGTGTGATTATGGATGAATTAAGTATTCGTGTATGATTCTGACACATTATAAGTACTCATTGTGATCCATTGTGTGATTCTGGAGACATTACGTATTCATTGTGAGATTCTGGAGATATTACGTATTCATTGTGAGATTCTGGAGACATTACGTACTCATTGTGGGTCTATGGAGGTATTAAGTATTCGTGTATGATTCTGACACATTATAAGTACTCATTGTGATCCATTTTGTTATTCTGGGAGACATTACGTATTCATTGTGAGATTCTGGAGACATTACGTATTCATTGTGTGATTCTGGAGACATTGCGTATTCATTGTGTGATTCTGGTGGTATTAAGTACTCATTGTGTTATTCTGGAGGTATTAAGTATTCGTGTATGATTCTGACACATTATAAGTACTCATTGTGATCCATTGTGTTATTCTTGGAGACATTACGTATTCATTGTGAGATTCTGGAGACACTACGTATTCATTGTGTGATTCTGGAGGTATTAAGCACTCATTGTGTGATTCTGGGGGTATTAAGTATTCGTGTATGATTCAGACACATTATAGGTACTCATTGTGATCCATTGTGTGATTCTGGAGACATTACGTATTCATTGTATGATTATGGAGGTATTAAGTATTCGTGTATGATTCTGACATATTATAAGTACTCATTGTGATCCATTGTGTGATTCTGGAGACATTACACATTCATTGTGTGATTATGGATGAATTAAGTATTCGTGTATGATTCTGACACATTATAAGTACTCATTGTGATCCATTGTGTGATTCTGGAGACATTACGTATTCATTGTGAGATTCTGGAGATATTACGTATTCATTGTGAGATTCTGGAGACATTACGTACTCATTGTGGGTCTATGGAGGTATTAAGTATTCGTGTATGATTCTGACACATTATAAGTACTCATTGTGATCCATTGTGTTATTCTGGGAGACATTACGTATTCATTGTGAGATTCTGGAGACATTACGTATTCATTGTGTGATTCTGGAGACATTGCGTATTCATTGTGTGATTCTGGTGGTATTAAGTACTCATTGTGTTATTCTGGAGGTATTAAGTATTCGTGTATGATTCTGACACATTATAAGTACTCATTGTGATCCATTGTGTTATTCTTGGAGACATTACGTAATCATTGTGAGATTCTGGAGACATTACGTATTGATTATGTTATTCTGGAAACATTTCGTATTCATTGTGAGATTCTGGAGACATTGCGTATTCATTGTGTTATTCTGGAGACATTACGTATTCATTGTGTGATTATGGAGGTATTTAGTATTCGTGTATGATTCTGACACATTATAAGTACTCATTGTGATCCATTGTGTTATTCTGGAGACATTACGTATTCATTGTGAGATTCTGGAGGTATTAAGCACTCATTGTGTGATTCTGGAGGTATTAAGTATTCGTGTATGTTTCAGACACATTATAGGTACTCATTGTGATCCATTGTGTGATTCTGGAGACATTACGTATTCATTGTATGATTATGGAGGTATTAAGTATTCGTGTATGATTCTGACATATTATATGTACTCATTGTGATCCATTGTGTGATTCTGGAGACATTACACATTCATTGTGTGATTATGGATGAATTAAGTATTCGTGTATGATTCTGACACATTATAAGTACTCATTGTGATCCATTGTGTGATTCTGGAGACATTACGTATTCATTGTGAGATTCTGGAGATATTACGTATTCATTGTGAGATTCTGGAGACATTACGTACTCATTGTGGGTCTATGGAGGTATTAAGTATTCGTGTATGATTCTGACACATTATAAGTACTCATTGTGATCCATTGTGTTATTCTGGGAGACATTACGTATTCATTGTGAGATTCTGGAGACATTACGTATTCATTGTGTGATTCTGGAGACATTGCGTATTCATTGTGTGATTCTGGTGGTATTAAGTACTCATTGTGTTATTCTGGAGGTATTAAGTATTCGTGTATGATTCTGACATATTATAAGTACTCATTGTGATCCATTGTGTGATTCTGGAGACATTACACATTCATTGTGTGATTATGGATGAATTAAGTATTCGTGTATGATTCTGACACATTATAAGTACTCATTGTGATCCATTGTGTGATTCTGGAGACATTACGTATTCATTGTGAGATTCTGGAGATATTACGTATTCATTGTGAGATTCTGGAGACATTACGTACTCATTGTGGGTCTATGGAGGTATTAAGTATTCGTGTATGATTCTGACACATTATAAGTACTCATTGTGATCCATTTTGTTATTCTGGGAGACATTACGTATTCATTGTGAGATTCTGGAGACATTACGTATTCATTGTGTGATTCTGGAGACATTGCGTATTCATTGTGTGATTCTGGTGGTATTAAGTACTCATTGTGTTATTCTGGAGGTATTAAGTATTCGTGTATGATTCTGACACATTATAAGTACTCATTGTGATCCATTGTGTTATTCTTGGAGACATTACGTATTCATTGTGAGATTCTGGAGACACTACGTATTCATTGTGTGATTCTGGAGGTATTAAGCACTCATTGTGTGATTCTGGGGGTATTAAGTATTCGTGTATGATTCAGACACATTATAGGTACTCATTGTGATCCATTGTGTGATTCTGGAGACATTACGTATTCATTGTATGATTATGGAGGTATTAAGTATTCGTGTATGATTCTGACATATTATAAGTACTCATTGTGATCCATTGTGTGATTCTGGAGACATTACACATTCATTGTGTGATTATGGATGAATTAAGTATTCGTGTATGATTCTGACACATTATAAGTACTCATTGTGATCCATTGTGTGATTCTGGAGACATTACGTATTCATTGTGAGATTCTGGAGATATTACGTATTCATTGTGAGATTCTGGAGACATTACGTACTCATTGTGGGTCTATGGAGGTATTAAGTATTCGTGTATGATTCTGACACATTATAAGTACTCATTGTGATCCATTGTGTTATTCTGGGAGACATTACGTATTCATTGTGAGATTCTGGAGACATTACGTATTCATTGTGTGATTCTGGAGACATTGCGTATTCATTGTGTGATTCTGGTGGTATTAAGTACTCATTGTGTTATTCTGGAGGTATTAAGTATTCGTGTATGATTCTGACACATTATAAGTACTCATTGTGATCCATTGTGTTATTCTTGGAGACATTACGTAATCATTGTGAGATTCTGGAGACATTACGTATTGATTATGTTATTCTGGAAACATTTCGTATTCATTGTGAGATTCTGGAGACATTGCGTATTCATTGTGTTATTCTGGAGACATTACGTATTCATTGTGTGATTATGGAGGTATTTAGTATTCGTGTATGATTCTGACACATTATAAGTACTCATTGTGATCCATTGTGTTATTCTGGAGACATTACGTATTCATTGTGAGATTCTGGAGGTATTAAGCACTCATTGTGTGATTCTGGAGGTATTAAGTATTCGTGTATGTTTCAGACACATTATAGGTACTCATTGTGATCCATTGTGTGATTCTGGAGACATTACGTATTCATTGTATGATTATGGAGGTATTAAGTATTCGTGTATGATTCTGACATATTATATGTACTCATTGTGATCCATTGTGTGATTCTGGAGACATTACACATTCATTGTGTGATTATGGATGAATTAAGTATTCGTGTATGATTCTGACACATTATAAGTACTCATTGTGATCCATTGTGTGATTCTGGAGACATTACGTATTCATTGTGAGATTCTGGAGATATTACGTATTCATTGTGAGATTCTGGAGACATTACGTACTCATTGTGGGTCTATGGAGGTATTAAGTATTCGTGTATGATTCTGACACATTATAAGTACTCATTGTGATCCATTGTGTTATTCTGGGAGACATTACGTATTCATTGTGAGATTCTGGAGACATTACGTATTCATTGTGTGATTCTGGAGACATTGCGTATTCATTGTGTGATTCTGGTGGTATTAAGTACTCATTGTGTTATTCTGGAGGTATTAAGTATTCGTGTATGATTCTGACACATTATAAGTACTCATTGTGATCCATTGTGTTATTCTTGGAGACATTACGTATTCATTGTGAGATTCTGGAGACATTACGTATTGATTATGTTATTCTGGAAACATTTCGTATTCATTGTGAGATTCTGGAGACATTGCGTATTCATTGTGTTATTCTGGAGACATTACGTATTCATTGTGTGATTATGGAGGTATTTAGTATTCGTGTATGATTCTGACACATTATAAGTACTCATTGTGATCCATTGTGTTATTCTGGAGACATTACGTATTCATTGAGAGATTCTGGAGACACTACGTATTCATTGTGTGATTCTGGAGGTATTAAGCACTCATTGTGTGATTCTGGAGGTATTAAGTATTCGTGTATGATTCAGACACATTATAGGTACTCATTGTGATCCATTGTGTGATTCTGGAGACATTACGTATTCATTGTATGATTATGGAGGTATTAAGTATTCGTGAATGATTCTGACACATTATAAGTACTCATTGGGATCCATTGTGTGATTCTGGAGACATTACGTATTCATTGTGAGATTCTGGAGACATTACGTATTCATTGTGTGATTATGGAGGTATTAAGTATTCGTGTATGATTCTGACACATTATAAGTACTCATTGTGATCCATTGTGTTATTCTAGAGACATTAAGTATGCATTGTGAGATTCTGGAGACATTACGTATTCATTGTGTGATTCTGGAGGTATTAAGTACTCATTGTGTGATTCTGGAGGTATTAAGTATTCGCGTATGATTCTGACACATTATAAGTACTCATTGTGATCCATTGTGTGATTCTGGAGACATTACGTATTCATTGTGTGATTATGGAGGTATTAAGTATTGGTGAATGATTCTGACACATTATAAGTACTCATTGTGATCCATTGTGTGATTCTGGAGACATTATGTATTCATTGTGAGATTCAGGAGACATTACGTATTCATTGTGTGATTCTGGAGGTATTAAGTACTCATTGTGTGATTCTGGAGGTATTAAGTATTCGTGTATGATTCTGACACATTATAAGTACTCATTGTGATCCATTGTGTTATTCTGGAAGAATTACGTATTCATTGTGTGATTCTGGATATATTAAGTATTCGTGTATGATTCTGACACATTATAAGTACTCATTGTGATCCATTGTGTGATTCTGGTGACATTACATATTTATTGTGAGTTTCTGGAGACATTACGTATTCATTGTGAGATTCTGGAGACATTACGTATTCTTGTGTGATTATGGATGTATTAAGTATTCATGTATGATTCTGACACATTATAAGTACTCATTGTGATCCATTGTGTGATTCTGGTGACATTATGTATTCATTGTGAGATTCTGGAGACATTACGTATTCATTGTGAGATTCTGGAGACATTACGTATTCATTGTGTGATTATGGATGTATTAAGTATTCGTGTATGATTCTGACACATTATAAGTACTCATTGTGATCCATTGTGTGATTCTGGAGACATTACGTATTCATTGTGAGATTCTGGAGATATTACGTATTCATTGGGAGATTCTGGAGACATTACGTACTCATTGTGGGATTATGGAGGTATTAAGTATTCGTGTATGATTCTGACACATTATAAGTACTCATTGTGATCCATTGTGTGATTCTGGAGACATTACACATTCATTGTGTGATTCTGGAGACATTAAGTACTCAATGTGTTATTCTGGAGACATTAAGTACTCATTGTGTTATTCTGGAGACATTAATTAGTATTCATTGTGAGATTCTGGAGTTAATAAGTATTCGTTGTGTTATTCTGGAGACATTAAGTACTCATTGTAATATTCTGGAGACATTACGTATTCATTGTGTGATTCTGGAGGTATTAAGTATACATTGTGAGATTCTGGAGACATTACGTATTCATTGTGTGATTCTGGAGACATTACGTATTCTTTGTGTTATTCTGGAGACATTAAGTACTCATTGTGTTCTTCTGGAGACATTAAGTACTCATTGTGTTATTCTGGAGACATTAAGTATTCACTGTGAGATTGTGGAGACATTAAGTATTCATTGTGTTGTTCTGGAGATATTAAGTATTCTTTGTGTTATTCTGGAGACATTAAGTACTCATTGTGTTATTCTGGAGACATTACGTATTCATTGTGTGATTCTGGAGACATTACGTATTCATTGTATGATTCTGGAGGTATTAAGTATTCTTTGTGTTATTCTGGAGACATTACGTATTCATTGTGAGATTCTGGAGACATTACGTATTCATTGTGTGATTCTGGAGGTATTAAGTATTCGTGTATGATTCCGACACATTATAAGTACTCATTGTGATCCATTGTGTGATTCTGGTGACATTACATATTTATTGTGAGATTCTGGAGACATTACGTATTCATTGTTTGATTCTGGATGTATTAAGTATTCGTGTATGATTCTGACACATTATAAGTACTCATTGTGATCCATTGTGTGATGCTGGAGACATTACGTATTCATTGTGAGATTCTGGAGATATTACGTATTCATTGGGAGATTCTGGAGACATTACGTACTCATTGTGGGATTATGGAGGTATTAAGTATTCGTGTATGATTCTGACACATTATAAGTACTCATTGTGATCCATTGTGTGATTCTGGAGACATTACACATTCATTGTGTGATTCTGGAGACATTAATTACTCATTGTGTTATTCTGGAGACATTAAGTATTCATTGTGAGATTCTGGAGACATTAAGTATTCATTGTGTTATTCTGGAGGTATTAAGTATTCTTTGTGTTATTCTGGAGACATTAAGTACTCATTGTAATATTCTGGAGACATTACGTATTCATTGTGTGATTCTGGAGGTATTAAGTATACATTGTGAGATTCTGGAGACATTACGTATTCATTGTGTGATTCTGGAGATATTACGTATTCTTTGTGTTATTCTGGAGACATTAAGTACTCATTGTGTTCTTCTGGAGACATTAAGTACTCATTGTGTTATTCTGGAGACATTAAGTATTCACTGTGAGATTGTGGAGACATTAAGTATTCATTGTGTTGTTCTGGAGATATTAAGTATTCTTTGTGTTATTCTGGAGACATTAAGTACTCATTGTGTTATTCTGGAGACATTACGTATTCATTGTGTGATTCTGGAGACATTACGTATTCATTGTGTGATTCTGGAGGTATTAAGTATTCTTTGTGTTATTCTGGAGACATTACGTATTCATTGTGAGATTCTGGAGAAATTACGTATTCATTGTGTGATTCTGGAGGTATTACGTATTCGTGTATGATTCTGACACATTATAAGTACTCATTGTGATCCATTGTGTTATTCTAGAGACATTAAGTATTCAATGTGAGATTCTGGAGACATTACGTATTCATTGTGTGATTCTGGAGACATTACGTATTCATTTTGTGATTATGGATGTATTAAGTATTCGTGTATGATTCTGACACATTATAAGTACTCATTGTGATCCATTGTGTGATTCTGGTGACATTACGTATTCATTGTGAGATTCTGGAGACATTACGTATTCATTTTGATATTCTGGAAACATTACGTATTCATCGTGTGATTATGGAGGTATTAAGTATTCGTGTATGATTCTGACACATTATAAGTACTCATTGTGGTCCATTGTGTGATTCTGGAGACATTACGTATTCATTGTGAGATTCGGGAGACATTACGTATTCATTGTGTGAATCTGGAGGTATTAAGTATTCGTGTATGATTCTGACACATTATAAGTACTCATTGTGATCCATTGTGTGATTCTGGAGATATTACGTATTCATTGTGAGATTCTGGAGACATTGCGTATTCATTGTGATATTCTGGAGACATTACGTATTCATTGTGTGATTAAGGAGGTATTAAGTATTCGTGTATGATTCTGACACATTATATGTATTCATTGTGGTCCATTGTGTGATTCTGGAGACATTACGTATTCATTGTGAGATTCGGGAGACATTACGTATTCATTGTGTGATTCTGGAGGTATTAAGTATTCGTGTATGATTCTGACGCATTATAAGTACTCATTGTGATCCATTGTGTGATTCTGGAGACATTACTTATTCATTGTTTGATTATGGAGGTATTAAGTATTCGTGAATGATTCGTGAATGATTCGTGAATGATTCGGAAATGAGTACAATTATAAGTACTCATTGTGATCCATTGGGTTATTCTGGAGACATTACGTATTCATTGTGTGATTCTGGATGAATTAAGTATTCGTGTATGATTCCGACACATTATAAGTACTCATTGTGATCCATTGTGTTATTCTGTGAGACATTACGTATTCATTGTGAGATTCTGGAGACATTACGTATTCATTGTGAGATTCTGGAGACATTACGTATTCATTGTGAGATTCTGGAGATATTACGTATTCATTGTGAGATTCTGGAGACATTACGTACTCATTGTGGGATTATGGAGGTATTAAGTATTCGTGTATGATTCTGACACATTATAAGTACTCATTGTGATCCATTGTGTTATTCTGGGAGACATTACGTATTCATTGTGAGATTCTGGAGACATTACGTATTCATTGTGTGATTCTGGAGACATTGCGTATTCATTGTGTGATTCTGGAGGTATTAAGTACTCATTGTGTTATTCTGGAGGTATTAAGTATTCGTGTATGATTCTGACACATTATAAGTACTCATTGTGATCCATTGTGTTATTCTTGGAGACATTACGTATTCATTGTGAGATTCTGGAGACATTACGTATTCATTGTGTTATTCTGGAGACATTTCGTATTCATTGTGTGATTCTGGAGACATTACGTATTCATTGTGTTATTCTGGAGACATTACGTATTCATTGTGTGATTATGGAGGTATTTAGTATTCGTGTATGATTCTGACACATTATAAGTACTCATTGTGATCCATTGTGTTATTCTGGAGACATTACGTATTCATTGTGAGATTCTGGAGACACTACGTATTCATTGTGTGATTCTGGAGGTATTAAGCACTCATTGTGTGATTCTGGAGGTATTAAGTATTCGTGTATGATTCAGACACATTATAAGTACTCATTGTGATCCATTGTGTGATTCTGGAGACATTACGTATTCATTGTATGATTATGGAGGTATTAAGTATTCGTGAATGATTCTGACACATTATAAGTACTCATTGTGATCCATTGTGTGATTCTGGAGACATTACGTATTCATTGTGAGATTCTGGAGACATTACGTATTCATTGTGTGATTCTGGAGGTATTAAGTATTCGTGTATGATTCTGACACATTATAAGTACTCATTGTGATCCATTGTGTTATTCTAGAGACATTAAGTATGCATTGTGAGATTCTGGAAACATTACGTATTCATTGTGTGATTCTGGAGGTATTAAGTACTCATTGTGTGATTCTGGAGGTATTAAGTATTCGTGTATGATTCTGACACATTATAAGTACTCATTGTGATCCATTTTGTTATTCTGGAGGCATTACGTATTCATTGTGTGATTCTGGATGTATTAAGTATTCGTGTATGATTCTGACACATTATAAGTACTCATTGTGATCCATTGTGTGATTCTGGTGACATTACGTATTTATTGTGAGATTCTGGAGACATTACGTATTCATTGTGAGATTCTGGAGACATTACGTATTCATTGTGTGATTATGGATGTATTAAGTATTCGTGTATGATTCTGACACATTATAAGTACTCATTGTGATCCATTGTGTGATTCTGGTGACATTATGTATTCATTGTGAGATTCTGGAGACATTACGTATTCATTGTGTGATTATGGATGTATTAAGTATTCGTGTATGATTTTGACACATTATAAGTACTCATTGTGATCCATTGTGTGATTCTGGAGACATTACGTATTCATTGTGAGATTCTGGAGACATTACGTATTCATTGTGAGATTCTGGAGACATTACGTATTCATTGTGTGATTATGGATGTATTAAGTATTCGTGTATGATTCTGACACATTATAAGTACTCATTGTGATCCATTGTGTGATTCTGGAGACATTACGTATTCATTGTGAGATTCTGGAGACATTACGTATTCATTGTGTGATTATGGATGTATTAAGTATTCGTGTATGATTTTGACACATTATAAGTACTCATTGTGATCCATTGTGTGATTCTGGAGACATTACGTATTCATTGTGAGATTCTGGAGACATTACGTATTCATTGTGAGATTCTGGAGACATTACGTATTCATTGTGTGATTATGGATGTATTAAGTATTCGTGTATGATTCTGACACATTATAAGTACTCATTGTGATCCATTGTGTGATTCTGGAGACATTACGTATTCATTGTGAGATTCTGGAGACATTACGTACTCATTGTGGGATTATGGAGGTATTAAGTATTCGTGTATGATTCTGACACATTATATGTACTCATTGTGATCCATTGTATGATTCTGGAGACATTACACATTCATTGTGTGATTCTGGAGACATTAAGTACTCATTGTGTTATTCTGGAGAAATTAAGTACTCATTGTGTTATTCTGGAGACATTAAGTATTCATTGTGAGATTCTGGAGACATTAAGTATTCATTGTGTTATTCTGGAGGTATTAAGTATTCTTTGTGTTATTCTGGATACATTAAGTACTCATTGTATTATTCTGGAGACATTACGTATTCATTGTGTGATTCTGGGGGTATTAAGTATACATTGTGAGATTCTGGAGACATTACGTATTCTTTGTGTTATTCTGGAGACATTAAGTACTCATTGTGTTCTTCTGGAGACATTAAGTACTCATTGTGCTATTCTGGAGACATTAAGTATTCACTGTGAGATTGTGGAGACATTAAGTATTCATTGTGTTGTTCTGGAGATATTACGTATTCTTTGTGTTATTCTGGAGACATTAGGTACTCATTGTGTTATTCTGGAGACATTACGTATTCATTGTGTGATTCTGGAGACATTACGTATTCATTGTGTGATTCTGGAGGTATTAAGTATTCTTTGTGTTATTCTGGAGACATTAAGTACTCATTGTGTTATTCTGGAGACATTAAGTACTCATTGTGTGATTAAGGAGGCATTAATTATTCTTTGTGTTATTCTGGAGACATTAAGTACTCATTTTATAATGATATAACACAGATGTTATAAGACTGTGAAATAGAAGTGGTTGTATAATTTTACTGCTCTTTATAACATTCAGCATCTATATTTTTAGTGTCAATAAGTATTATTTTGTTGTATTGTAATTTTAATACTGATATTTTTATTTAGTATTTTTTAATTGTTTTAAACATGTTGCATTGTGTGTCCATATCTGTTATATGTAGTTTGTACAGCGCTTTTGAACATTTATTTTATGTATGAAAAGAGCGCTATATCAATCTGGTAAATAATAATAATGATAATAAAAATTTTGTGATTCTGGAGACATTAAGTATTCATTATGTGGTCCACTTAACACTTATTGTAAAATTGATTAACTATAGCAATTTACCTGTTCCAGGATATAACAAATCCCATTGTGTTTGCTGGATAACACGTTTATCGAATAATGGCCGAATTACTTTAAACTGGTTCGTGCTCAGTTTAGTTTTCAATCCACCAGGGTCGAATTCTCTGTCAAATTTTTCTCTGACAACAGATGGAGCCACGCCGTGTAAGAGGTAGAAAATCCTGATATAATTATTTTCTTCCTTAGGGATTCCTGAACTAGATGTTGCCATGTTCAATGTGTTTTCGTCTTTTTATATGTGAAAATGAAACAAGTTATACATCAGTAAAATCTTGACCTTGAAGGCTATGATGTAACTGTAGATCTTGTAAATAATGTCTCATTTAGGAAATCCATCTACATTCGTAATATACTTCATTATTTGTTCATTATATACACAGTCTAATTATCATTATCCGGCTGTGGTGGACATCAACTGAAAAAAATCAACAAAAAATCAAATGTTTAGTGGGAAAAGTTCCAAGATATCAAAGGAGTAATTAAAAGCCAAACATCGAAGGGCAGACAACGCAATTGTCAATCGAAAAAGGAAAAAAGACAAATATGCATCACATTCACTGATCTACAGGTAGGGCTAGATAGAACCCCTATACAATCAATTTTGTCGTTACAACCATAGGATGTTGCAGATCCTAATTCTAGTATCCAGTAATCTTTTTTTTGCTTACGTGTAATTTAGGATAAATGTAATTTTAGCCACGCATGTTTTATTAGCCCTCTTGAGACCACCCCTGCACGCGCAGTCTCAGTAGCGTTTCTGTTCACCACGTGGCATTCACGTGTATTATTAGCCAAGCCGGCAGCATCCAAACACCTTTTTGTTTCTTATTACATTTTAATTTTTATAAACATGGAAAACATATTTAATTAATGATGGTTAGTGGCCGCGAAAAAAGGGAAAAGGCAGGTGAAAAGCTTAAAGACATTATTGAAAGCTTAAAGGGTTTAGCAACAAAAACTGACATTGAAACCTCAAATGATAGTGCTAGCAGTGAAAGTGATGGGGAATTTCAAGATTCGATTGAACAACAAGTATCAGCAGACGACATAAATGACATTCCAGATGATTCAGATGAGATACAAGACTTAGAAAGAGAATTGCAACGTTAAAAAACGGAGCGTAGGAAAGTGGAACTACGAAGAAAAATCGAGGAAGAAAAGGAAGATTTAAAAAAGCTGCAACATCCGCCGAAAGCGAATTCATTGGCCACAGAAGGAACTAGCAAAGGTGAGAAAATAAATGACATTATAGCATGTAACTCGGAAAAGTCGGGAAAATCTTTACAAATTGTAAACTATGTATGGCCAGAGCCAATCTCGCAATATCAAACAATAACACTTGACGGGGATATGGAATTTCGAGTTGGGAAAAAGAAAAATCTAAACAATATTACCATAGAAGAATGGGGTTTTGCTAATATGCGTATCATGCAAGAATTATTAAAGCAAAATGTTTTGGCTAATGTCAATGCCTACATAAACTGCAGCGCCGACATCTTCAGACTAGCCTCAAAATATGCTTGGTATTCAGTGTCACTTTACGACAAAGAGTACAGAGACATGCAAGCCGATGAAAAGTTTGAATGGGGAACATATCGCCAGGACCTAAGAGATTTTCAACTCGTTTCTAAACGTGACAACCCGACTGCACGAGCGATAAACGAAGCTAGTGGTGCCACAAAAGCACGTGGAAAACTTAGTGGAATAACGATCGTCGGAGAGGACCTTTTATACCCGATGGACGGGACATTTGTAGGAGCTTTACTCATGCTACCGTCAAGATTGTATAATGATGCATCACTGTGCAATTTGCATGTCTAGCACCCATTCTGCTCTTTCCGGTCATGGACACAACGTTGCTACCCAAGCTATTGCAAAACCCGCAAAAGACATGCATGCGCCTCAGAACTCGGATTAAATCATGCAGCAACAAACTTCAATTGTTTACGTTTTGAGGCTTGGAATCGTTTGCTGCCCGCTTCTGTTGAAGACAGACATTTTACTTTAAGTGGTGTAAATGATGGATTTAAACTTAGCAACGAGAGTTTTATGAATTATTATTTTCTATTCAAAACCGCAAACGAGAAAGTGTAAAGCAATTACAATCGCTGTGTGGGGAACTTAATTGGGCAGGTCAGGTGGTCAAAGGTGGTAGAACTTTTGTTAGGCGTTTAATCGATAGTTTATCAAATGTAAATAATAGAAATTCCAAAATACTTTTATCATCAGAATTGTTTGATGATATTGCATGATGGGTAAAATTTATGAATATGTTTAATGGAACAGTGAACATTTTAGACTTAAAACCAGTTACTTGTTTACAAAATGATGCATGCTTACAGGGTGGTGCTGGATATTATGAAGGTGATTTTTTCTATGTGAACTGGGACACAGATTTACCGCAATTTAAGAACTATCATATAAGCATTAAGGAGACAATAGCCA
The DNA here is from genome assembly GCA_963680875.1 of Bathymodiolus brooksi. Classification (NCBI taxonomy): domain Eukaryota; kingdom Metazoa; phylum Mollusca; class Bivalvia; order Mytilida; family Modiolidae; genus Bathymodiolus; species Bathymodiolus brooksi. The sequence continues at coordinate 50,238,550 of OY804580.1, read as the reverse complement.
TAATGCTGTCCGTTATCAGATGATGACATTTATGGACAAATAAAAGTATTCACCGACAACATGACAACCAAATGCATAATTAACAAAGGTAGTTCCAGAAATAAAATTTTAATGACTCAGCTAAGAGAACTGTTCTGGTTATCGACAATTCACAATTTCGATATCAAAGCAAAATTCATCAGTGGTCAGGACAATGTAATTGCCGACTCAGCGTCAAGACTATGACAATTGTCCAGGCTTTAAAGTTTATGATAAACTAGTAAACCATTCAATTTATATTCCGTTTACAATTATCGAGCTACTATATCACATGTCATTTGACTTTTTTAATTCCAGATGGTGGAACAATGGAAGCGCAAGTGTTGGAGGACAGTGTGTGTCGCTTGAAAAGCAAGGGGTGGGCTAAATCCACTCCAGGAACTTACCGTACTCACCTCAAGACTTATCTTGAGTTCTGTGAAAAATTTGATTTAGAAACAGTGCTTTAAATTGCACAACCAAAACTGTAGAACTTTATATTGCGTTCCTTGTTGATTTGAAAAAGTTTGCTTTTAGCTCGATACGTTCTTATGTGAACATTATATCTGTGCTTCACAAATCCCATGACATACCAAATCCTATTGCTAGCTGTTGGAATATTATACATTTGCTAACTGGTGTTAAGCGTGAAGTCGGTACCAGTCAAGATTGTAAAGCACATATAACGCCAGAACTGTTGTTAAAGTTTAAATTAATTTTAGACCTTGACTGTCATAGTAATATTGTTTTCTGGGCTGCTTGAATTGCCTAACTGGATTCTATGGTTGTTTGCGACCAAACAACTTTTTAGTTAAAGGTTCTTTTGATCCCGACTTCAATTTAAGAAGGGTAGACGTGTTGCCTTGTAGCTGGGGCATGCTTGTTACGCTCAAAGTTACCAAGACTTTGCTATTTCCTTCTAAACCTATTGAGATGGTACTTCCTATGTTGCACGGCCACCCTTTGTGTCCATACGATGCTTTGTCCCGCGTGTTGGCGATACCAGGGGCCCCCTTGGATCCATTATTTCGTTTGTCTGAGCATTGCTGTTTGTCCTATGCAGTTTTTCTCAAATGTTTTCGATCTCTCTTGCAACGTTTTGGCTATTGTCCACAGAATTACGGGGGACATTCTTTTAGAAGAGGTGCTGACACCTGGGCGGGATCAGTAGGTTTATCTGACTATGACATTAAAATGTTGGGTTATTGGTCTAACGATTGTTTTTTTACGATATATTGATTCTGATCGAGACCAGCGCTTTAAATCCATGACATCTTTCTGTTCTCTACTACCACGAATTAACAACATACCCCTCTTCTTGGTTGGGTTTGGGATTATTTTTATTATGTCATTGTAAAAGGGGGGTTTTAGACTTGTGGTTACCAAGCTAATAAATGTTGTCATTTGTATATATTGTTTCTTATCTTTTGTTGCTTCACATATTTTGTCGATTAACTGTGTGAGGTAAAATATAATTTGGGATAAATGTAATTTTAGCCACGCATGTTTTATTAGCCCTCGTGAGACGACCACTGCACGCGCAGTCTCAGTAGCGTTTCTGTTCACCACGTGGCATTCACGTGTATTATTAGCCAAGCCGGCAGCATCCAAGCACCTTTTTGTTTCTTATTACCCATCCACCTCCCAGTAGCATTACTAAGGGTGCTGTGTTTATGCTATGGCTCTTCTTTGTATTCATTGTACTATTAGTTAATTTTGTACTATTATCTTATTGTATGGGATTATTTTTATTATGTCATTGTAAAAGGGATGTTTTATACTTGTGGTTACCAAGCTAATAAATTTTGTCATTTGTATATATTGTTTCTTATCCTTTGTTGCTTCACATATTTTGTCGATTAAAGGAGAGCTGTTGCTAGAGCTATGGTATATATTTTGGATGATGCAAACTCCCATTGAAAGGATCGAATGATCATCAGATTAATTAAACTACTGAAAAACAATGTCAATATTTGTAGCTTTCATTTTGTTCTTTAACCCAGAACTAGTTATTTCCCTTTGGGAGTTGTAAATATCAAGCGAAATGTGTTAGATTGAGAAGAAACATACTGATTCAAAACAATAAAAGGCTAAATACATGAGACTAATTGTTAACAAATTGGCGGAGATTTTGTACTACATAACATGACCCCCCCACCCCCCCACCCCCCCCCCCCCCCAACTTCCTGATTGAGCTTTATTATCGTGATATTTAAGTTTGTGTGTATTTTATAGAACTTCTGGATATGAAGTAAGTATTAAGCAAATAAAAGTAGATGTACATCTAGTTGTTGTCTACACTTACCTTCTATTCTTTATAATTATAGTAAAAAAAACTGAATTTGAAATTGTTTTGTTCTATATACAAAATAAAAGGAAACAAGAGCTGATTACAAATAATGGCAGTAAAAAATGGGAGTGAAAATCGAGGAATTGAAGACTATAAAAGAGGGAGGGACAACACGAAGAGAAACGAAAAATTGGAGAATGGTCCAGGAACAGGGAGTCGAGACGGGAAGGGGTGGGAACTGGGAGCCATGAAGACTAGAACCGGGAACCACTGATTCCTATGCAAGGACCCAACACTTTCGAGAGTTCGATAAGGAATATTCGTTATGGCCCGTTACAAGTCAAAGTTTATGATCGCATCCACTATCTCCCATGTTAGTTGTACAATGTAGCAATCTCAACATCCACCTATAGGCCATTCCCCGTGGTCTTTTTTATTATCTACAATGTTTGTATTATGTAGCTTTCATTTTGTTCTTTTACTCAGAACTACAGTTATTTCCCTTTGAGAGTTGTAAATATCGAGCGAAATTCGCTAGACTGAGAAGAAATATACTGATTGAAAACAATAAACGGCTAAATAAATGAAACTAATTGAAAAGTTGACAAAATGGCGGAGATTTGTACTAAGTAACAAGATCCCCCCAATTTCCTGGTTCAGATTTATTATCGTGATATTTAAGTTTGTGTGTATTTTATAGAACTGCTGGATATGAAGTAATTATTAAGGAAATAAAAGTAGATATACATCTAGTTGTTGTCTACACTTACCTCTGATTCTGTATAATGATTGTAAATAATGATATACAATTATTTTCCTTTATCAACACACTCTAAGTAGACTCGGTTTGAGATATTTGAATGAGGTGATAAAACATATCATTATTTGAGATCTTTCTGGGTCTGTTATTTAAAAAACACAGGTATATAATACACCTGAGTTTTGTTGTTCCCTTTATGTCACGTTTCGATCATCTTTCAACATATTTTTGTTTATCTATTAGGTTTGATTTTGTTAGCATAATAGTTTGTTCGAGAGTTCAACATTAAAAGACGGGAAATTTTGTTTCTCATTACATTTACATGGAGTAATATAGTCAATTCAATGATTGAGTGAGTGATTGTTGTTTCTCGCCAACTCAGCAATTTGTCAGCTATATCATGGAGAGAACAATTTTATTTTCAATGAGATGATGATGAGGTCCGCTTTGTACTAGACAAACACGCTTAGTTGTATCTTTAGAGTGGTAGCTCACTGAAACAACAGTCCACGGATAAACATGTCGCTCCACTCGGACACATTATCCAGTTTCCGAACCAACCACTCTTTACTCTTACTCCTTAATGCTGCGGGTGTAGTGAAGAAGCACAAATACCATCTTTATAGTCTTTGGTTTGGCCCGACCATTGCTCGAACCTACGATCTACCGCACTCGAGGCGAGCACACTAATCATTACACAGTTAATGCGGTGTAAATTCAATGAAACTCAGCCAAATATTCATCAGTAAGGTTAGCCTAACTTATACTGTATACGTAGATTATTTTCATTCCTCTATCACTGACACGACCATTGACCGAACTTAACTGTATATATACTAGCATACGAGTAACACGACGAGTGCTTTATAAGAAGCAGGAACCTACCCCCAGTTTTTGGTAGCATTCTGGCTGCTCATCTTTTTATTTTTTTGTAATGTTGTATTATGTGTCTTTGCGTTCTTAGTTCCGTGCTGTGATGTCCGTTCTGATTTCCACATATAAACGTTGTTCGGTTCGTTCTGTAAACCCAGTTGTTTGTAGGAGGGCTCATATCTTATTTATGCTATATGTGTTTGTTTGCGTATAGTGGTGTCCAGTATATATTGTGTTGTATATTTTGCTTTGTTTGTCTTTGTCTTGTGTACCCAATGTTGCAAGTTTCTCTGGATTGTCCATTCTTGTTTGTTCCTTCGGTTGTCGCTAAATGTTTTCTATACAAACACAGACCACACGAAGGGAGCCAAGACATTAGTGTGATCAACCTGTTTTCTTTTACTGTTTAAACTTTCTTTCTATTATATGGCTTTAGAATGACACCTGTATAGACAATTACACCCTCGTTCATGAGTAAAAACACATGTGACACGGCTCATAACGAGCACGAACAACATAGAATGACACCTGTATAGACAATTACACACTCGTTCATGAGTAAAAACATCTGTATCACGGCTCCTAACGATCACGAACAACATAGAATGACACCTGAATAGACAATTACACACTCGTTAATGAATAAAAACATCTCTACCACGGCTCCTAAATCACGAACAACATAGAATGACACCTGAATAGACAATTACACACTGGTTCATGAGTAAAAACACATGTAACTTGGCTCCTAACGAGCACGAACAACATAGAATGACACCTCTATAGACGATTACACACTCGTTCATGAGTAACAACACATGTAACTTGGCTCCTAACGAGCACGAACAACAAAGAATGACACCTGTATAGACAATTACACACTCATTCATGAGTAAAAACACATGTAACACGGCTCCTAACGAGCACGAACAACATAGAATGACACCTGTATAGACAATTACACACTCGTTCATGAGTATAAACACATGCAACACGGCTCCTAACGAGCATGTACAACATAGAATGACTCTGAAGACAACTACACACTCGTTCATGAGTAAAAACAAATGTAACACGGCTCCTAACGAGCACGAACAACATAGAATGACACCTGTATAGACAATTACACACTCGTTCATGAGTGAAAACTCGTGTAACACGGCTCCTAACGAGCACGAACAACATAGAATGACACCTGTATAGACAATTACACACTCGTTCATGAGTGAAAACACATGTAACACGGCTCCTAACGAGCATGAACAACATAGAATGACACCTGTATAGACAATTACACACTCGTTCATGAGTAAAAACACATGTAACACGGCTCCTAACGAGCACGAACAACATATAATGACTCCTGAATAGACAATTACACACTCGTTCATGAGTAAAAACACATGTAACACGACTCATAACGAGCATGAACAACATAGAATGACACCTGTATAGACAATTACACACTCGTTCATGAGTAACAACACATGTAACACGGCTCCTAACGAGCACGAACAACATAGAATGATTCCTGAATAGACAATTACACACTCGTTCATGAGTAAAAACACATGCAACACGGCTCCCAACGAGCACGAACAACATAGAATGACATCTGCATAGACAATTACACACTCGTTCATGAGTAAAAACACATGTAACACGGCTCATATCGAACACGAACAACATAGAATGACTCCTGAATAGACAATTACACACTCGTTCATGAGTAAAAACACATGTATCACGGCTCCTAACGAGCACGAACAACATAGAATGACACCTGCATAGACAATTACACACTCGTTCATGAGTAAAAACACATGTAACACGGCTCATAACGAGCACGAACAACATAGAATGACACCTGTATAAACAATTACACACTCGTTCATGAGTAAAAACACATGTAACACGGCTCCTAACGAGCACGAACAACATAGAATGACACCTGTATAGACAATTACACACTCGTTCATGAGTAAAAACACATGTATCACGGCTCCTAACGAGCACGAACAACATAGAATGACACTTGCATAGACAATTACACACTCGTTCATGAGTAAAAACACATGTAACACGGCTCATAACGAGCACGAACAACATAGAATGACACCTGTATAAACAATTACACACTCGTTCATGAGTAAAAACACATGTAACACGACTCCTAACGAGCACGAACAACATAGAATGATTCCTGAATAGACAATTACACACTCGTTCATGAGTAAAAACACATGCAACACGGCTCCCAACGAGCACGAACAACATAGAATGACACCTGCATAGACAATTACACACTCGTTCATGAGTAAAAACACATGTAACACGGCTCATAACGAGCACGAACAACATAGAATGACTCCTGAATAGACAATTACACACTCGTTCATGAGTAAAAACAAATGTATCACGGCTCCTAACGAGCACGAACAACATAGAATGACACCTGCATAGACAATTACACACTCGTTCATGAGTAAAAACACATGTAACACGGCTCATAACGAGCACGAACAACATAGAATAACACCTGTATAAACAATTACACACTCGTTCATGAGTAAAAACACATGTAACACGGCTCATAACGAGCACGAACAACATAGAATGACACCTGTATAAACAATTACACACTCGTTCATGAGTAAAAACAAATGTAACACGGCTCCTAACGAACACGAACAACATAGAATGACTCCTGTATAGACAATTACACACTCGTTCATGAATAAAAACACCTGTACCACGGCTCCTAACGAGCACGAACAACATATAATGACTCCTGAATAGACAATTACACACTCGTTCATGAGTAAAAACACATGTAACACGGCTCCTAACGAGCACGAACAACATAGAATGACTCCTGTATAGACAATTACACACTCGTTCATGAGTAAAAACAAATGTAACACGGCTCCTAACGAGCGCGAACAACATAGAATGACTCCTGTATAGGCAATTACACACTCGTTCATGAGTACAAACACGTGTAACACGGCTCCTAGCGAGCACGAACAACATATTGTTTGTAGTAATCGTGGGCGTTAAGTTGTAATGGAAATTGTTTCAAACAAAATCCACTTTCTCCCATCTTACATGTACCAACCAAACCTTCAGTCAGTAGACACATGTCAGTAACATCTTTTAAACTACATAGTTTATTGTTTTGACCTTTGACCCTATTATATTCATAAACATAGCAGTATCTAGCCCTCGATCAGCACATACACGAAATTAAAAGTACTCTAAATATTACATATCCTCTGTATGGTATTCTCTTTTATCAGTCGGCATTATAACAAAATAAAACTAAGGCCTGTTTCAACATCAGTTAAAATATTAATTTGACTAAACCTATTAAATAAATTGTTCCGATAGTGTGGTATTTTTTGTTTTTCATTTTTTTGCATGTCTTAATTTTCTGTTATTAATATAAGATTTTCTAATTTATTAATAATAATCTAATACAGTTCTTCCTTTTATTGATAATTTATTTTAGCTTTATCATTTCTAACGCGTTTTTATAAATTATCATCCGAAATCTCTTTTGGTGTCTATTCAATTGTTCGGTAGTGTTAGGGTTATGGTGCTTAACGCCACTTTCAACAATAGCTACATCGTGGCGGTCAGTTTTATTAGTGGAGAAAACCATCGACCGGTTGCAAGTTACTGACTCAATTGATCATGATTGTTTTGCATATTTCACATAAATAAATAACAATAGATTGTGTTTGATTTATTTTTTTTAGATGGTGCAAAAACGATATTGAAGTGCCGTGACTTTGTTGTAGGTACATCACACATAACCTTACAACATTGGGTATATCTGTTATATGGTAACACACGTGGCTTATACTTGAACATCTGGCAAAGAGAAATTTGAAGATACCGAATCATAAATCAGAAGACAGACAAAATGAAAAAGACGAAAAGGACAAACAATGATCTACAAAGCATTAAACATAAACATGAACCCCACAAAAACTCGGGATGAATTCAAGTTCTCTCGAAGGTTAAACAGTTCCTGTTCCACTACTGGCATCCATCGTGTTAATCTTGTTACAAATCCAGTGGTAAATCATGAATGAGGAAAGAATGGGATTGTGGTTGCCACAAACAGAACATATTAGTATTCATTTGTGACACATATATTCCATGACCAAATTATGATGGCAATGATTAAATTTTCAAAGTGATGACATCAACTTAACCACTAGGAACCCTTGGTTCAATAGGTTCCTTGTTAACATCAACCCTCTATCAACTAAAACCTTATAAGAACAACAAGCTCTGGAATATCGTATGAACTGAGAATTATATACTCCTCATGCATGTGTTGCTGGAATGTTAATTGATACATATAAATGTATAGTTCGCAATGGGAAAATAGAAATCCTTTCTTTTATCTTAAAGTTTTGTCCTCACCTGGCCCTTATTTGTCAATCTCTAGGAGCAGATCAAGGCATACGACAGACCTAGCTGTATCTGTGGTATCCTTTATATCAAACTCAGTGGGATTGATGCGATCAACCTAATCATCAAACTTAGAATTATTTAGTGAACGGACATCATCAATATAGCGGAACGTGAAATTAAAGGGATAGACTAGCTTCTTTTTTTTTATCGTGAGAAGGCCCTGTATGTCGGTGGGAAAAGGAGCACAATTGCTACCCATGGGACAGGAATGCCGACTGTCTATTGAAAAACACGTCCACGAAATAAAATAAACATGATGTCAGCCAAAATGTAAAGCTTGCTGAGAACGTTTTGTGAGAAATAGTGTTTTTTTTTACAAAATAAGATTAGTCACTTCATAATGAAAGATATATGTATATTTGCATCTACTTTTGGTTGGCCAGTCTTACTTATGAATTAACCCATTAACCTGTCTTGTAGTCTTGAGTGGGGAATAGTTGTGCTATGTAACTTGACAAACAATATAAGCCCTTAAGCAAAGTTTGGGAATGGTAAGCATCGCCTCTCCTATGAATGATATACTTCCACTAAACTGACTGAAAAGAAAACCAGAGTACCAAAGTAAAGAGATTTACAAGTCCCTACTGGACATATATGTAATCAGTTGAGCAAGAGAAATGGACCAATCAATTATATCGAGATTTATTAGTGCAGGAAACTCGAGTACCCCGAGAAAACAACAGACCATCTGAATACGATGACAACGACCCCCTGAAGACTGTAGAATGTGTATAACAATGACTTCACGAGCACTTGATTTACCCCCGGTTTTATGGTGGGTTCATGTTGTTCATCATTTTAGTTGATATTGTCTCTTGATTGTCCATTCATGATTGTCCCTTCAGTTTTCTCTAATGTTTTTTTTTTATTAAGAAGAGTTTGAAGATACCAAAGGGGTAATCATAATCTGTAAATCAAAGAAGGACAGACAACACAATGGTAAAAAGATACCAAAGGGGTAATCATAATCTGTAAATCGAAGAAGGACAGACAACACAATGGTCAAAAGATACCAAAGGGGTAATCATAATCTGTAAATCGAAGAAGGACAGACAACACAATGGTCAAAAGATACCAAAGGGGTAATCAGAATCTGTAATTCGAAGAAGGACAGACAACACATTGGTCAAAAGAAAAAGGACAAACAATGATATACAAAACACTACACAAAAAATAAATATCGAGCAACACGAACCCACTAAAAACCGGGGGTGATCTCATGTGCCCCAGAAGGGTAAACAGTTCCTATTCCATTAGTGGCACCCGTCAGCAATAGCTGTGGTGGATAACAATAGAAAACAAGAAATTGTCTAGATTTTATTTATCACATTGGTTTGTTAACCATCTACAGTAGTACTTATTGTAGTGATAGTGCTTTCTAGTGCAGTAACAAAGCCCTGTTTTAAAATAACATTGAGTCTGATTTTTTTTATGGAATTCTACATCACTTATGACGTAGTGGCCTGTAGCTGTCAGTTTGAATCTGTAAATGTAAACATTTCTGTATTTAAATATTAGATATGATACAGTATGACTTCCTAATATAGCTACACCGTTTGAAGGTTATTCTAGAAAGGCGTCGTGTGCACTAAATTTGATATCTACGGTTTGTTTTTACATTATTGGATACATTTGTACTACAGAATATACCCTCATAGATATATTGTCATCATAATCCGTTCATACCGTGTCTATTTAAGTAATATTTGAAATTATACGATATAACCTGCTTTGGGTCAGTTTTCGCTGAATAGGGATGTTGCACAAAATGATATTACTCTACATTACTCGACATAAGCTACATTACTCGACTTAAGTTCACTGCGCATGACACACGGGATCACATATTGTTAATTGTTAGGTTAATATAATTGATCATGTCACTGCAAACTAAAGGACATTTGTATTTATACTATATTTTCTGCGAATATCAATCAAACTGAAAAATTTAATAAAAACTTAAAAATCTAACAAAAATCGCGCAGACAAAAGCTCGAACAATCACCTGTAATTTGTCTATCGTATCGAGTACATCTTTCACCTATCATTAATAAATAAAGTGTGTGGATACTCACCACCTCAACAGCATTTTCTTATTGTTAGTCATAAGCCAAATAACGAAGGAATCGTTCGTGTATGTCCATTGCGAAATACAACATTTTGTTTTCATATACAAATAAATCTTAATTTAAGTAGCAAGAGGTTCAATGATTTTGTAATCATCTATAATCCGTTCCCAGATAATCAAATGGTCAATTTCGTTCTAAGATTGTTATTTAATTGCTTGAAATGATAATGTGATGTGTGATGATATCTAAGAGCTACGGAAGTGTATTAGGAATATTGTTAAAAAAAAATTAAAAGTCAAAGTTTCGATTGTTTTGTTCAAATAAAAAAAATTCGACATTTTAAATCTCCAAATATTTGACCGCCTTTCTTCCAATCCGATGTTTTGTGTATATTATGCATATACAGTGGCGTGACAAAAGTTTACAGAGGTGAGGATAAACCTTTAGAAATGGATCGAAAAGAGGGTGGGAGCTTTTGGTGTGCACAGGAAGGGGTAGCTTGAAAAACTGACAAGCAAAATATATATATTTTTTTTAATTAAAAAAACAAAACAAACAAACAACCAAACAAACAGACAAACAAACAAACAAACAAACATGTAAACAAACAGACAAACAAACAAACAAACAAACAAACAAACAAACAAACAAACAAACAAACAAACAAACAAACAAACAAACAAACAATCAAACAAACAAGCAAACAAACAAACAAATAGACAAACAAACAAACAAACAAACAAACAAACAAACAAACAAACAAACAAAGGCTTCAAATCTCTTGTTAGCTTAACATTATTTTCTTTAATACTGAAAAATTAGTTACTAATAAAAATGCTTACCATAAAAAGTAAAATATCCTCCCCACTCTCCACCCACTTGCAAGTGTCCTCCTACGCCCCTGATTTCAATGCAGTCTATTAAAAAATGTAGCGAGGTGAGTAGTGGACTTTGGAGGCCTCACATGGGTCCAGGCTGGCATTGATTGTGGAAGCGGGGTTGGTGTGTAGTCTGGGGATTAAAGCTGACGATAATTGAAACGTGAAAATGTGTAACAAAAAACAATACATGTATTTTATTTGCACGTTTGAACTGTAACCACATTTTTGTCAATTACAAAAGGGCCAACAAATGTTCATAATTCACGAATGTTGTGTATAAATTGATCATTCTTTAGTCTTGTCTCTCTTGAACAACAAATATTACCATTCTCGTAATTTTTACTTCAGAAACGACCCTTTGGCTTTTAGTGAGTGGGTATGTTTTTATGTTTGTAAAATAACATGCCCCTAAATTTTATAGAAAACTTATCTTGACCTGAAAGATACAAAAATTAAATTATATGACCCTCTAGTTTCAAAAATAAATTTTGATAATAATTGAATAATGTTAACCAATGTTTCATAAAAAAATATGGTTCGGGGAAAAACCCCAAAGACATCCCCTAAATGTTAAATGGTCGTCCTCTAAACCTTATTATTAAACAACATTATTAAGAAAAAGCTGGTAGAACGTGCTAAAGTGGGTAACGGGTCACTGTAATAGGGCGGCTGTATATGATAGACAAAACCATGTGTGAAGTTTTATGACGAAATATCTCCGATTTCTATGTAAATTTACGAGTTGAAGTGGGGAAGCACCCACAGGTAATTTTAGCGATGTATTTTTATCTTGGACAAGAATAATGAGCGTCCTGATTGGATGACCGATTTATAAACACACCAACTCTGCATGGTAAAAAGATGCATGTAAAAGAAATCTATGTTATATTTATTCATTTGTTTGATTCTGGAATATTGTTGATCATTGATTTAAACAAGAAAAAAGGGAAAAAGGGGGAGGGGGTGAATTTTATTTGTGAATTTTACAGTTAAATAAATGTTATGTTTCGACAGTTTAAAGAGAAAAATAAAAAAATGTTGCGACTAAAGCTTAAATCAGCGTTAAAAATTGAACAAATATCAGTTAAGTAAATGAGATTTATTTTAAAAAGAAAATCTGAATTTATTATTTATTAATTTATTATTAATGAAACAATTTTATATCCCTTGAGAGGGGGAGGAGACTATGATGAAAATTTGAAATAAAAACACAGGACCGGACTTTAAGCCAAAATAATAATCCAGGATTAGTTTTTCATAGAAAAAATTCAGGACCCCTGTGTCCATGAATTTGTTTTTTTTAAAAGTTAATAATATGAAATATTGACATCCACACTTGCCTTTTGGACAGCACATTTCTGTGTCCACTCTTGTAAATAAAAAAAAATCACCAGGAAAGCGTAAATACATGAACAAATGTTCAAAGCATCTTTTCATTGAGATTTCTTTTGATGACTGTGTATGTTTTTGAAAATATTGTCATTATGATAGCGACCTGAATTTTTTTTTTCATCTAGTTACAGTGATTAACTTCTGTGGTTTTTTTTCCAAATCGGATGTGTTCGCACGTGTATTTTAATTGTTGCGCTAATTAAGCTGCGCCTGGATAATTCCTTGTAAAATGGACATATATTTTTGAAACGATGATGCATCGATTTCCTTCCCTTTGACAAACTGTCTCTTCTAATTTCTTAGCATATTCTTTAAATTACTCGCGGATACACATAAATATGATTGAACCCACATGTGCTAGTGCCACGTAATTACCATCCCCTTTTAAATTGTCAGTTTACATATATTTTCAATAACAATTTTTTTATTATTTCATCTTTTTTTCCTTAATTTAGCTTGTTCGTGTCCATATTCATACAATCTTATGCTAAAAGCAACATACAAGTGTCAACAAAATAAATTCTATTCGCGGAAACATTTAAATTCAGGAAACAGAGATTAAAAAAATAAAAAATTGATTGAAAATAAAAATGTAAACAGAATGTTTAAAACAAGAGCGGAGGTGTAATTCAGAGCCACGAGCGCCAGTGATTTAATCATCGCCTTCATAGTTTTATTACAATGCCTCCAAACTAACTCAATACATTGAATATCATGATTTTTCCGTTTTGTATCTGTATCAAATAACTGATACTTCAGAATTGTATATTACAACGATAAAACAACGAATCTCGCCTTTATCAAAAACTATCAATACACGATCCCCATACGTACGTACGTCGAGTAATATAGGTATGTCAATTTGTGCAAGATCCCTAATAAACCGCGAAGTGGTTTATGAAAATCGTAAATTGACCCAAACCATGTTATGCTAGTATAACCTGTTCAACAATTTCCAATATTCTTTATAATTTAATTCTTACAACAAAATTTAATGATTCCTCGATTTTAATTACAATTATTTCATGTGACTATTTGAATTTGTCGTTGGCGAATGAATACGCTGGTGACGTCATAATACCAACCTAGGTTATCGAGTATTTCCAAAATTTCTCCAGGCCAATCAGATTGAAATATTCAAATTAAATAAATAAATAACAAAAGTTTACAGATAACAAAGGAGTAATCAGAAGCCGTAAATCAAAGAAGGACAGATAATACAATCGCAACATTAACAAGGACAAAAGGACAAAAGGACAACCAATGATCTACAAAACACTACGCAGAAAACTAAACACCGAACAACACGAACCCCAGTAAGAACCGGGAGTGAACTCATGTGTTGAAGGGTAAGCGGTTCCTGCTCCACATGTGGCACATAGTCGTGATCGTTTGTTACACAGATATTCCGTAACTGTTAACATAGTCATTGTTAGTGTTTGACACAAACATGAAAACAAGAGAAATATTATTATATCCATGGTGGTTAACGCCTCTTTCAACAATATTTCAGTTATACCAGTTGTATTGGTGGAAGAAACCGAAAAAGCCGGAGAAAACCACCAACCTGCTGCATGTCACTATGTGTGACGTATGTGATAACTCCCAAACTATTCCATTGTATTGATACCACTTGTAATTATGAGCATAATTTGCATATCATATACCACAATAGTAATGTAGATACATATATTTATAGCTTACTAAACATTGACAGTTGTTCATGTGTAAGCCACGTGTGCTACCATATAACAGATATATTCACTGTTGTAAGGTTATGTGTAATGTACGTACAACAAAGTCACGACATTTCAATATCGTGTTTGTACCATCTACAAAAAATAAAGCAAATACAGTCTATTGTTATGTACTTAGTAAAGGATGTAAACAAGAAAAAAATGAAGATATCAAAGGTACAGATAATACAATGACCAAAAGAAAACAGACACTGACAAACAATGATCTACAAAGTACTACATAGAAAACTAAATATTTACCAACACGATCCCCTCAATAAACCGGGCGTGAAGTCAAGTGCTTAGGAAGGGTAAACAGTTTCTACTTAACTAGCGGCACACGTCGAACATTACATCATACCCGGATGTCCGTCTCTTTGTTTTTAAATGTAGAATAAAAGATAAATTTGTTCGCAGTTCGCATGCTTGACTATTTTGTCCTCCCCATGTGTCACTGTACAGCAAGGCAAATGTCCGAATGATGTATATTGATCGTCTGCATACCTTAGATCTTGAAACAAACATTCGCCATACAGTGAGTGAGCGTGTGTGTTGTTTAATATCAAATTAGCAATAATTCCTCTAATATGTCATAGTGAGAACGAGTTTAAATATAGATTATCCTTCAGTTGCCCATGGGTTACGATATTTTTCCACTCAAGAGAGTTAAATTAAAATTGTTAACCACAAGCCGTCAGACGAGTGGTTAAAATTTTACATTTAACTCTCGAGAGAATTTGTTTCTCCCATTATTTAACACGAACTTTATTTGAAAATCCGATCCAATTACCGCTTTGACAACATGCGGGGGAAAGCACGAGACATGTTAATCCTCCAGGGGATTGCAAATTTGTCCACCACTGGTTCAGCGGGGTTAAAACGCCGTAATAATGGGAGAAAAATCGATATCCGCTTTACACTAGACTAAAACACTGAGTTGTATTTTTATGGTGCTAGATCACTGAAACAACTGTCCGGGGTAGGCATGTCGCATTACTTGTATATATCATCCTGTTTGCGAGTTAATCAACATTGGTTCTTTCTCCTTAATGCTCTGTGCTTATAGAAAAAACAACAAATACCAATCTTACATTCTTTGGCTGGATCTGATCCGGACTCGAACCCATGATCTACCACACTCCACGATAACGATTACACCACCGATAACGTTTTCACCATACATGTATTGTCAGAGTAATATCTAATATGTCTCTCCTTCACTGATGGGGGGATTATTATGTCTCTCCTTCACTGATGAGGGGACTATTATGTCTCCCCTTCACTGATGAGGGGACTACTATGTCTCTCCTTCACTGATGGGGGATTATTATGTCTCTCCTTCACTGATGAGGGGACTACTATGTCTCTCCTTCACTGATGGGGGACTATTATGTCTCTCCTTCAATGATGGGGGACTATTATGTCTCTCCTTCACTGATGGGGGGACTATTATGTCTCTCCTTCATTGATGGGGGACTATTATGTCTCTCTTTCACTGATGGGGGATTAATATGTCTCTTCTTCAATGATGGGGGACTATTATGTCTCTCCTTCACTGATCGGGGACTGCTATGTCTCTCCTTCACTGATGGGGGGACTATTATATCTCTCCTTCACTGATGGGGGGATATTATCTCTCATTAACTGATGGGGGACTATTATGTCTCTCCTTCACTGATGGGGGAACTATTATATCTCTCCTTCAATGATGGAGGACTATTACGTCTCTCCTTCAATGATGGGGAACTATTATTTCTCTCCTTCACGAATGAGACTATTATGTCTACCCTTCAATGATGGGGGACTATTATGTCTCTCCTTTACTGATGGGGGACTATTATGTCTCTCCTTCAATGATGGGGGACTATTTTGTCTCTCCTTCACAGATGGGGGACTATTATGCCTCTCCTTCACTGATGGGGAACTATTATATCTTTTCTTCACTGATGGGGGACTATTATGTCTCTCCTTCAATGATGGGGAACTATCATGTCTCTTCTGCAATGATGGGGGACTATTATGTCTCCCCTTCACTGATGGGGGACTATTATGTCTCTCCTTTACTGATAGGGGACTATTATGTCTCTCCTTCACTGACGGGGGACTACTATGTCTCTCCCTCACTGATGGGGGACTATTATGTCTCTTCTTCACTGATGGAGGACTATTATGTCTCTCCTTAACTGATGGGGAACTATTATGTCTCCTTCAATGATGGGGGACTATTATGTCTCCCTTCACTTATGGGGGACTAATATGTCTCTACTTCAGTGATGCGGGACTATTATGTCCCTCCTTCACTGATGGGGGACTATTTTGTCTCTCCTTCAATAATGGGGGACTATTATGTCTCTCCATCACTGAGGGGAGACTATCATGTCTCTCCTTCAATGATGGGGGACTATTATGTCTCTCCTTCACTGATGGGGAGATGTTGTTTTACAATAAATTCTTCTATTTTCCTGCTTCCTCTTCTTATGCAACTTTTGATATTAATGCTCTGAGCTTATAGAAAAAACAACAAATACCAATCTTAGTCTTTGGTTGGATCTGTTCCGGATTCGAACCCATGAACTACCACACTCCACGATAACGATTACACCACCGATGACGTTTTCTCCATACATATATTGTCAGCTTTATATCTAATATGTTTCTCTTTCAATGATGGGGGAACTATTATGTCTCTCCTTCACTGATGGGGGACTAGTATGTCTCTTCACTGATGGGGGGACTATTATGTCTCTCCTTCACCGATGATGGGACTATTATGTCCCTTCACTGATGACGGCACTATTATGTCTCTCATTCACTGATGGGGGACTATTATGTCTCCTCTTCACTGATGGGGGACTATTCTGTTTCTCCTGCACTGATGGGGACTATTATGTCTCTCCTTCACTGATGGGGGACTATTTTCTCCCTTTCACTGATGGGTGACTATTGTGTCTCTCCGTCACTGATGGGGGGACTATTATGTCTCCCCTTCACTGATGGGGGACTATTGTCTCCCCTTCACTGATGGGGGACTATTATGTCTCTCATTCACTGATGGGTGGACTATAATGTCTCTCTTTCACTAATGGGCGACTATTATGTATCTCCTTCACTGATGAGGGGACTATTATGTCTCTCCTTCACTAATGGGGGATTATCATGTCTGCCCTTCACTGATGCGAGAATATTATGTCTCTCCTTCACTGATGGGAGACTGTTATGTGTCTCCTTCACTGATGGGGAGACTATTATTTCTCTCCTTCACTGATGTGGGACTATTGTCTCTCCTTCAATAATGGGGGACTATTATGTCTCCCCTTCATTGATGGGAGACTATTATGTCTCCCCGTGACTGATGGGGGACTATTATGTCTCTCCTTCATTGATGGGAGACTATTATGTCTCTCCGTCAATGATGGGGGACTATTATGTATCTCCTTCACTGATGGGGGGACTATTATGTTTCTCCTTGACTGATGGGGGACCATCATGTCTCCCCTTCACTGATGCGAGAATGTTATGTCTCTCCTTCACCGATGTGGGGCTATTATATCTCTCCTTCACTGTTGGGGGACTATTATGTCTCTCCTGCAATGATGGGGGACTAGTATATCCCTCCTTCACTGATGGGGACTATTCTGTCTCTCCTTCATTGATGGGGGACTAGTATGTCTCTTCTTCACTGATGGGGGGACTATTATGTCTCATCTGTCATGGTGGGGACTATCATGTCTCTCCTTCACTGATGGGGGGACTATTATGTCTCTCCTTCACTAATGGGCGACTATCATATCTCCCCTTCACCGATGCGAGACTATTATGTCTCTCCTTCACTGATGGGGGACTATTATGTCTCTTCTTCAATGATGGGGGACTATTATGTCTCCTTCAATGATTGGGGACTGTTATGTCTCTCCTTCACTCATGGGGGAGTAATATGTCCCCCATTAACTGATGGGGGACTATTATATCTCTCCTTCAATGATGGGGGACTATTATTTCTCTCTTTCACTGATGAGAGACAAATATGTCTCTCCTTCACTGATGGGGGGACTATTATTTCTCTACTTTACTGATGAGAGACAATTATGTCTCTCCCTCACAGATGGGGGGACTATTATGTCTCTCCTTCACTGATGGGGGACTGTTTATTCTCTCCTTCACTGATGGGGGACTATTATGTTTCACCTTCAGTGATGGGGGACTATTATGTCTCTCATTCACTGATGGGGGGACTATTATGTCTCCTTCAATGATGGAGGACTATTATGTCTCTCCTTCACTGATGGGGGACTATTTTGTCTCTCCTTGACTGATATGGGACTATTATGTCTCTCCTTTACTGATGGGGGACTATTATTATTATGCATCTCCTTCACTGATAGGGGACTATTATGTCTCTCCTTCAATGATGGGGGAACTATTTTGTCTCTCCTTCACTGATGGGAGACTATTATGTCTCTCCTTCACTGATGGGGGACTATTATTTCTCTCCTTTACTGATGAGAGACAACTATGTCTCTCCTTCACTGATGGCGGGACTATTATGTCTCTCCTTCACTGATGGGGGAACTATTATGTCCTCCTTCAATGATGGGGGACTATTATGTCTCTCCCTCACTGATGGGGGAGATGTTGTTTTACAATAAATTCTTCTGTTTTCCTGCCTCCTCTTCTTATGCAACCTTTTCTATATCTATACACATGCGTATATAAAGATAATAGAATATTTTTGTTGTTTTGCAATTTGTTCCTGGTCTTTCACAAATTGGACTGGACTTACGTTTTTCAATCAGATTTGACCTAGTTGGTGCTTTATGGGTCCCTGTAATAACTGTTCAATATAGCAATTGATATGGTTGTCATGCTGATGAAATATATTAATGAGTTGTTTTGATTATACTTTTAAATTATTTACTATCAAATCTTTAAATTATGAGATACCAAAGGGGTAATCAGAATTCGTAATTCGAAGAAAGACAAACAACACAATGGTAAAGCGAAAAATTACAAAAGGACTAACAACGATCCTCAGAGCACTCAACAGAAACTACTTTTATATATAGATCGAGCAAGACAAACCCCACTAAAACTGGTGATGAACTCATGTACTCCCCAAGGGTAAGGAGTTTCGGCCCCACTAGTGGCACCTGTCGTGTTACTCTAGTTACAAACGCAGTGATAAGTCATGCATGAGGAAAGGACCAGGCAATGCTTATGAAAAGTGAAACATCTGTGGTCAATGAAGGTTATTCCCAAAACTCCCAATTGGGCCTCGCGTGGGAGTTGTCTACAATCGGTACACACAACACACGGCAGTGTTTACTGAGAACAGTTGGGATCCGCGCACCCTGCCTAAAGGTCAGAAACACTTAATATCGACAGACGATGCCAAGTGAAGTTTTGCCTCGCCTATTGTAGCTCAACGGGCGTATACACACTCGAGATGTTTTTTCAGATTTTATAATTTATAATTATTCAATATTCAACATTCAACAATAAATTCAATAATAAGATAATCATAATTTATAAAGATTCAATATTCAACAATCAACAATAAATTCAAAAATAAGCAACACAATTTTATAATCTACCAATAACTATACAGTCACAGGGCAGCGTGCAGTTCTTACTATTAACTAAAATAAATTACTATAGTACAAGAAAAGATATAAATATAACTTCATACAAGATACTATTAAACATTACACTTGGACACAAATTAACGACATTTTTTAGTGCTGTTCTACAGTTAATAGTCACAGTAGTTTTTTTATTGTCAATAATGAGTATAACAGATATCTTAACATAAGTGTGAAACGGCCCCTAGTCTGCTGTCCATAAACGATACATACACTGTATGGGATTCATTATGTCGTTTTGAATTTATCTGGTGTGTATCATTTCATTAACCAGATGGGATGTTGTGAATAAAGCATAATACGGTAAGCTATTTGTTTTAAATACAGACTACACGATATTACGAGGTTACACATACAGACAAAAAAAAACACAATTAAAGGGATCTCATCAGGTAAATAATAAAACAATCAGACAGTTTAATATAGTTTATAGTGAGCTGACTTATTTTATTGACTGCTTGAGAAAATAACGTCTAATTTGTCTTTCTTCTATCATCGAAAAGACTTTTACCAGACAATATTGGTAAAATGATGGGTGCCTTATTAAAAAACAAAATCTCTTATCCTTCGAGAGCACCTGGGTCCATCCTCTTTGTGGTGGGGTCCTTGTTCGTTATCTTAAATTTACATGTGTTGTGGTTTTTGTTTTATTTGTCTTCATTCTATGTTATGCGCCCAATGATGCATGTATCTCTGGATTGACGATATGAATTGTCCTTTAAGTTTTGTTTAAGAAGAGTTTGAAGATACCAAAGGGGAAATCAGAATCCGAATATCGAAGAAGTACAGACAACACAATGACCAAGAGAAAAAGTACAAAAAGACAAACAGCAATCTACAAAACATACATATAAAAGATCGAGTAAGACGAACCCCACTAAGAACCGGTGGTGAACCCAGGTGCTGCGGAAGGATAAGCAGTTCCTGCTCCACTAGTAGCATCCATCGTGTTAATCTAGTTACAAACCCGGTGATAAGTCATGAATGAGGAAAGGACCGGGAAGTGCTTACGACAAGTGTAACATATCCGAGGTCATTTGTTGCACAGGATATTCCATAATGGTCAACCAAGTCATGGTGGCGACCGTAAAACTTTAGAAGTGATGACTAAGCGAAGAGGAATCCTTGGTTAAGTAGCTTCCTTTAACGTGTATCCTGTATTGGTACATGGCACTTTAAATAAAAAAAACAAAAGTAGAAGGATTAAGCTAGTTTTATAGATCCACTTGGCACAACTCTGCTGATTCCGTTCCTCCATTTATAGATAGAAGGAGAGCAGCAGATTCACCCGAAGTCTGCCAATTGCAATAGATCCAAAAATGGTAGAATAATTTCTCTAAATATGGTAATGTTCTATTACATTATATATACTGCACTGACCAAATATGGAAAGTGCAATTCCCATCAAGGACAAATTACCAACCGACATAAAAAATATGCACACCACTGAGTAAAAAAATAGGTCTCTCTACTTTCATTTAAAATACATTAAAATTATATACAAGTGTATGAAGAATTCCATGTTTGATTAAAATTCTATACAAGTTTATGAAAAATCCTATGTCTCATTAAAATTATATACAAGTTTATGAAGAATTCCAGGTCTTATTAAAATTATATGCAAGTTTATGAAGAATTATATGTCTTATTAAAATCATATAGAAGCTTATGAAGAATTCTATGTCTTATTAAAATTATATAAAAGTTTACCAAGAATTCTATGTCTTATCAAAATTATATAGAAGTTTATGAAAAATTATATGTCTTATTAAAATTATGTACAGGTTTATGAAGAATTCTATGTCGTTACTAAGTAAACAATTGGATCAATAAAATAATGAGACACTGAACACTTTACATCGCATAAATCACTGACCCGTTTCACTTCTGGTAATACAAAAAGACGGAACAAAATGAATGAGAAGGCTGTTGTTCAATATTACAATAAAGAATGTATCTTCTATTTACACAAAGCCCACAATAAATAGTCAAATATTATAATAAACTGTTCTAATTAATACACAACTACCCTGTTAATATTAAATACATAATAAACAGTCAGATATTATAATAAACTGTTCTAATTAATACACAACGACCCTGTTAATATTAAATACATAATAAACAATCAGATATTATAATACACTGTTCTAATTAATACACAACTACCCTACTAATATTAAATACATAATAAACAATCAGATATTATAATAAACTGTTCTAATTAATACACAACTATCCTGTTAATATTAAAAGCATAATAAACAGTCAGATAGTATAATAAACTGTTCTAATTAATACACAACTACCCTGTTAATATTAAAAGCATAATAAACAGTCAGATATTATAATAAACTGTTCTAATTAATACACAACTACCCTGTTAATATTAAATACATAAGTCACAATCAGATATTATATTAAACTGTTCTAATTAATACACAACTACCCTGTTAATATTAAATACATAATAAACAGTCAGATATTATAATAAACTGTTCTAATTAATACACAACTACCCTGTTAATATTAAAAGCATAATAAACAGTCAGATATTATAATAAACTGTTCTAATTAATACACAACTACCCTGTTAATATTAAATACATAATAAACAGTCAGATATTATAATAAACTGTTCTAATTAATACACAACTACCCTGTTAATATTAAATATATAATAAACAGTCAGATATTATAATAAACTGTTCTAATTAATACACAACTACCCTGTTAATATTAAATACATAATAAACAGTCAGATATTATAATAAACTGTTCTAATTAATACACAACTACCCTGTTAATATTAAATACATAATAAACAGTCAGATATTATAATTAACTGTTCTAAATCATACACAACTACCCTGTTAATATTAAATACATAATAAACAGTCAGATATTATAATAAACTGTTCTAATTCATACACAACTACCCTGTTAATATTAAATACATAATAAACAGTCAGATATTATAATAAACTGTTCTAATTAATACACAACTACCCTGTTAATATTAAATACATAATAAACAGTCAGATATTATAATTAACTGTTTTAATTAATACACAACTACCCTGTTAATATTAAATACATAATAAACAGTCAGATATTATAATAAACATACATAATAAAATGTAAAATAAAAAAAATACGGCATTGTCACAACACTTACTAAATCTAATAGTCAATATATCGATGCCTCTAATACACAAATACATGACCACACATGTTACTGACTACCTATTTTGTCCCAGTATTGTAAAAAATGCTGCAATAGTGACAACCGGAACCTTTTAACCGTAATGGAAGCGGGAGGTTTGGCGCCGTAAAATCTGATTCAACCCACCATTTCTTTGGAAATGCGTACCAAGTCAGGGCCATTGCGGTTTTCCCAGTTTTCCGGTTTTTAACTGCTTTTGTCTGTTTTTTGACTTATGAGTTTTGCCTTTCACTTTGGAAGATTGCTCGGTGTTCGGTAATTTTGTTATTACCCTTATTTGGTACAGGTACTTCAATAAAAAAAATTGACTCTGTGTGACAAAGACACAATATATACTTTTTCTGAAAGCAACAATATATATATATATAGACATAATTTACATAATGAAAAATCTAAAAATAAAACTATTAATAACATATCCGTAATTTATGCATTAATGAAATTATTCAGAAATTCGGCCGATCATCGACATTTGAGCTTAATAGAATTAAATAGGAATGGAAGCAATTCTTGTATTTTTTTTCGAATTTGAAAAACAATGTTTTTAGAAGATTTTGATATTGAATAAAAACAAACTGCAATACAACATGTGGAAACAGACACATGTCAATCTATATAAATTACAGTATAAAATATTGAGGATAGGATTGGAAATGTTACCTTGCACCATTGACCACTCCTAACAAAATGTTCCTCTTCAAAAGCCATCATTGTATGTTGGAGGAGTTGTGCTTTTGATTCGCCCCAATAAACCCCCCCCCAAAAAAAAACCCCTGATGTTTTGTTTCATGATTTATTCTTTTGTGATACACTGCATCGCATTACATTCGATATTATCTAAGGCTTTACTTTCTCCGTATAATAGGGTACCTCCTCTGTCATCTAGGGCTCTACTTTCTCCGTGTAATACGGTACCTTCTCTGTCATCTAAGGCTATACTGTCTCTGTGTAATACGTTACATTCTATGTCATCTAAGACTACTGTCACTGTGTAATACGGTATCTTCTATGTCATCTAAAGCTCTACTTTCTCCGTGTAATACGGTATCTTCTATGTCATCTAAGGCTCTACTTTCTCCGTGTAATACGGTATCTTCTATGTCATCTAAGGCTCTACTTTCTCCGTGTAATACGGTATCTTCTATAACATCTAAGGCTCTACTTTCTCCGTGTAATACGGTATCTTATATGTCATCTAAGGCTCTACTGTCTCCGTGTAATACGGTATCTTCTATTTCATCTAAGGCTCTACTTTCTCCGTGTAATACGCTGTATTCTATGTCATCTAATGCTCTAGGTTCAGCTTTATTATTCAACAACAGTTCGACAATCTCTGTATGTCCATGAAAATAAGTGTTGTATAATGGCGACTTGCCTTCAAAACATATATTGGGATCATCTTTATTATTCAACAACAGGTCCACAATTTCTGTGTGACCTTGAAGAGAAGCGATGCATAATGGAGATTCTCCTTCCCAACATATATTAGGATCAGCTTTATTATTCAACAACAGTTCAACAATCTCTGTGATCTCGATCAGAAGCGATGTATAATGGAGACATTCCTACATAGCATATATTAGGATCAGGTTTATTATTCTACAACAGTTCGACAATCTCTGTGTGACCTTGAGGAAAAGCATAGTATAATGGAAACTTCCTTCAAAACATATATTGGGATCAGCTTTATTATTCAATAACAGTTCGACAATCTCTGTGTGACCATTATAGGAAGCATATTATAATGGAGACTTTCCTTCACAACATATATTAGGATCAGCTTTATTATTCAACAACAGTTCGACAATCTCTGTGTGACCATTATAGAAAGCATAGTATAAAGGAGACTTTCCTTCACAACATATATTAGGATCAGCTTTATTATTCAACAACAGTTCGACAATCTCTGTGTGACCATTATTGGAAGCACAGTATAAAGGAGACTTTCCTTTACAACATATATTAGGATCAGCTTTACTATTCAACAACAGTTCGACAATCTCTGTTTGACCATTATTGGAAGCATAGTATAAAGGAGACTTTCCTTCACAACATATATTAGGATCAGCTTTATTATTCAACAACAGTTCGACAATCTCTGTGTGACCATTATTGGAAGCATAGTATAAAGGAGACTTTCCGTTACAACATATATTAGGATCAGCTTTACTATTCAACAACAGTTCGACAATCTCTGTGTGACCATTATTGGAAGCATAGTATAAAGGAGACTTTCTTTCACAACATATATTAGGATCAGCTTTATTATTCAACAACAGTTCGACAATCTCTGTGTGACCATTATTGGAAGCATAGTATAAAGGAGACTTTCCTTTACAACATATATTAGGATCAGCTTTACTATTCAACAACAGTTCGACAATCTCTGTGTGACCATTATTGGAAGCATAGTATAAAGGAGACTTTCCTTCACAACATATATTAGGATCAGCTTTATTATTCAACAACAGTTCGACAATCTCTGTGTGACTATTATTGGAAGCATAGTATAAAGGAGACTTTCCTTTACAACATATATTAGGATCAGCTTTACTATTCAACAACAGTTCGACAATCTCTGTGTGACCATTATTGGAAGCATAGTATAAAGGAGACTTTCCTTTACAACATATATTAGGATCAGCTTTACTATTCAACAACAGTTCGACAATCTCTGTGTGACCATAATAGGAAGCATAGTATAATGGAGACATTCCTTCACAACATATAGTAGGATCAACTTTATTATTCAACAACAGTTTGACAATCTCTGTATGATCTTGATGAGAAACGAAGTGTAATGGCACTCTCCCGTACTTATCACATATATTAGGATCAGCTTTATTATTCAACAACAGTTCGACAATCTCTGTGTGACCATTATTGGAAGCATAGTATAAAGGAGACTTTCCTTTACAACATATATTAGGATCAGCTTTACTATTCAACAACAGTTCGACAATCTCTGTTTGACCATTATTGGAAGCATAGTATAAAGGAGACTTTCCTTCACAACATATATTAGGATCAGCTTTATTATTCAACAACAGTTCGACAATCTCTGTGTGACCATTATTGGAAGCATAGTATAAAGGAGACTTTCCTTTACAACATATATTAGGATCAGCTTTATTATTCAACAACAGTTCGACAATCTCTGTGTGACCATTATTGGAAGCATAGTATAAAGGAGAATTTCCTTCACAACATATATTAGGATCAGCTTTATTATTCAACAACAGTTCGACAATCTCTGTGTGACCATTATTGGAAGCATAGTATAAAGGAGACTTTCCTTTACAACATATATTAGGATCAGCTTTACTATTCAACAACAGTTCGACAATCTCTGTGTGACCATTATTGGAAGCATAGTATAAAGGAGACTTTCCTTCACAACATATATTAGGATCAGCTTTATTATTCAACAACAGTTCGACAATCTCTGTGTGACCATTATTGGAAGCATAGTATAAAGGAGACTTTCCTTTACAACATATATTAGGATCAGCTTTACTATTCAACAACAGTTCGACAATCTCTGTGTGACCATTATTGGAAGCATAGTATAAAGGAGACTTTCCTTTACAACATATATTAGGATCAGCTTTACTATTCAACAACAGTTCGACAATCTCTGTGTGACCATAATAGGAAGCATAGTATAATGGAGACCTTCCTTCACAACATATATTAGGATCAACTTTATTAATCAACAACAGTTTGACAATCTCTGTATGATCTTGATGAGAAACGAAGTGTAATGGCACTCTCCCGTACTTATCACATATATTAGGATCACATTTGTTTTTTAACCATAATGTAATGCATTCTATGCTACCTCCTGCAGCAAAAACAAGAGTTGTCCTTCCTGTCTCATCAGGTGTGTGTAAATCATACTTCAGATCTATCAACTCCTGCAACACATCAGCATAACCCTGGTCGATTATAGTAAACAGTGGGTATCTGTCGCCTTGTGCTGACGAAAAACAAACCTCGCGAACCTGTTTATTATTTTTCAATAACGCAATTATCTTGATACGATATGATTCACATTGCATTTGCTTGTTAGAAAATACAACATCCATATTGCCGTTAGCGAAATGATAACACAAACGTTCAAAATATAAATCGTGTTTACAATCTGGAACGTTTATTAGGCATTCGTCATTTTCACCTTGTATTGTGTCAAGGTGATATCGATCACGTAAAACATCGCTGTGACAAAGATCAATAAGTAGGTCAAACATGTGTTCACCGACAAATGACACCAATATATCAAAGAGTTTGTCATGAATTATACTGTAACAGGAACCAGTTTTCTTTGCATAAGACTTTGTAAGATTGTCCAACTGTTCTTTTACTCTCTTTGGTGAGAATGTATACGGCATTCTAAATTCTACCGACATTTCATCTAAAGTGGTCTTCAAGGGGGATTTTGTTGATAACATGTGATCTTCAATTTTATTGTTATAAATAACAAACAGACCTAGTGTGGCAAAAGTTGTTTGATTTTCCTCCTCCATTAAACATTTCAAATCATCTTTAATGACTGACACAGGACTAGTAAAAAACGTCCTTATATCACCCGTCTTATGTCTACCATAAAGTTGGCATAACAAAGGAAAGAAATCATATTGCTTAAATACTTTCATATCTTGTATAATCTTGGTTTCATTTTCAGTCAGGTGTTTCATTGCAATTCCACGCCTTTCACCGACTGTCAAGACATTAACAGAGGACAAGAAATCGCATGATGTGTTTCTAAGTAACTTTACATCCTTAAATTGATAGAAAATATAGGACCTACAAGATAACAAAATTTTAACCTTCTTTCCATCAATGATGTTCTGTATACAGTCAGACAAGACTTTCCAATCCAACATAGTTTGTACATGTATAGAATATTTACCACACATATCATCAAACACAAACACTTGTTTACGTTCTGGGTCGTAATAATCTCTAATATCTGAAGGATATAGAGCTGGTACTACATCATATAATTGTTCTTTGTTCAGTCTTAGGGCAACATGGTGAATAGCTGTAGTCTTCCCGCAGCCTGGAGAACCAATGACTGTAACAATATCTTCCTCGTCAATCATTTTAATCAAACACTTTATTGCTCTTGTCTCAAAAACAAGGGCGTCTAAGTCTTCCCATTCTTTGATCGTTTTACAGTTCACATCTAAAACAAAATAATAAATATTTCAACATATGTTCAAAACAATATGACATTCCTTTGCCTGAGATTTAACAAAGTAGATCCATGTATTATAACTATATCCTGCTACTTTATTACAGTGCCTGTTCTAAGCCAGTAAAGTGAGCAGTCATATATATGTGTGTGCTAAGGGTATCGATGTTTGCCTATTTTTACGTTTTTCTTTCGATTGGAATTTTAGAACAGATCAAACAGTGTGGTATTTTTTTCGTTTTTCATTGGGTAAAGCACATGTCAATAGTTTTGCAATCACAAGTAAAGAATCGTGCTACTTGTTCGTTTCATATTTAAGTCAGTTGTATCGTGTTACAAAGTTTACTTTTTGGTAAGTAGCTATGTACCCGGAGATAACTATGAAGTATCAATGATATCTGGTAAACTTTATAATGAAAGAAATGTCGGTCTGAGAATAGGAAAAACATTAACCTCATTGGTGAAGTCAAAATGGTGAATAGCAACAGAGTTTATTGCTGTATTAACGGCACGTTGAACAATGATTCAGCTACATCTTTGTCGACAGTGGTGGTGATGGTGGTTACCTGGTGAAAAATACCGAATGACCGGAAATCACCTCCAGACAAAAGAGCATTCGATAACACAACAGCAAAACAAATATACCCAACAATCTTTCTGTTTTTATTGGTAATCTGAATTTCATTTGAAAACATTTGAGTCAATGATATAAATTCCATTAGAAAAGAACAAACTATGTACGAGCTGTAAAAAGAACAATAGCTACACATTAGTTTTACCTTTGAGTCCCTTTGGTATTGGGTCATTTGTTTTTTCAATGTTTCGAAGTTCTGTTAAAATATCTTTATCACTGTTGCCAAAACTCTTTTCTTTAATATCATCACACTGTTGTTGATATCGATTACCACCTAGACGTAAGATCGCCTTAAAAAGAAAGGAATTGTGACTATGAAATGACACATATATTTTCTTACTATTTTCTAACGACAATGATAGACAGAGAACGGATAAAACGTGTTATTAACGGTTAATCAGAATTGAGTTATTATTGACGGTTAATCAGAATTGAGGTATTGTTGACGGTTAATCAAAATTGAGGTTTGTTGACGATAATTATTATTGGAGTATTATTGATGGATAATCCGTATTGGGGTATTGCTGACGTTTAATCAGTATTGATGTATTATTGATGGTTAATCAGAACTTAGGTATTGTAGACGGTTAATCATTGTTGAGGTATTAGCGACGGTTCATCAGAATTAAGGTATTGTTGACGGTTAATCATTATTGAGGTATTGTTGACGATTGATCTTTATTGAGGTATTGTTGACGAGTAATCAATATTAAGGTATTGGTGAGGGTTAATCAGTATTGAGGTAATGTTGAAGGTTAATCTTTATTGACGTATTGTTGACGGTTAATCATTATTGAGGTATTGTTGGAGGTTAATCTTTATTGAGGTATTGTTGACGGTTAATCTTTATTGAGGTATTGTTGACGGTTAATCTTTATTGAGGTATTGTTGGAGGTTAATCATTATTGAGGTATTGTTGGAGGTTAATCTTTATTGAGGTATTGTTGACGGTTAATCTTTATTGAGGTATTGTTGACGGTTAGTCTTTTTTTATATCTATTTTCCTGTTTACATATGACCTCAGAAATCCAGGATATTCCTGAGGCTTACATACATTTAATACACATAAAACAATACTACACATTACAATACATATACTGTAAATATATAGACAAAAAAAAGTTAAACAAAAAACAAATAAATAAATATTGGTTACATGTGAACACAAAAATGAATAGCAGAAAATTATGCTAACTTGGTTTGTATATTTTCAAATAATAATTTTCCTATATTTTTTTTTTTAAAGGAGATATTTTGTAATTAATGCAGTATTACTTTTTAATTCTATTTTTAACATTTCCTTAATTTGCATTGTATAAAATTTGTTATTATTATACTTGATATCTTTTCTAAATTTCCATATTGCCCATTTAGCTACAAAAATATAAATAAATCACAAATAGTACTTCTTTTATGTTATGTTTATCATACAAATATTACACCCAACATAATATTGTCTTCATTTAAGACATAATTTTGATCACATAAAGTAATAATCATTGTGTTTAATTCTTCAATAACTGGTTTTTTGAATGGTTTTTTAATCCTACAGCTTTATGCTGAATATTTTCATTTTTACTGTCACAAAAAAATAAAAAAGATAGATTGTTATCAATATATAGCTTACATTTTCTCTTATTTGTTCCAGTAACCAGAGTCTTAAGTTTTTCAACAAACTCTTTTGGGACTGAGATCTTAATTTTAGACAAATTCGATATCCAGTTTCTCTTGATTTGTATTTTTTAATATATAGACCGTTAATCTTTATTGATGTATTGTTGAAGGTTCACAAGAACTGAGGTATTGTTGACGGTTAATATTTATTGAGGTATTGTTGAATGTTCACAAGAACTGCGTATTGTTGACGGTTAATCAAAATTAAGGTATTGTTGACGGTTAACGGAGATGATGTATTATTGTCGGCTAATCGAAATTGAGGCATTGCTGACGGTTAATCATCATTGGGATACGGTGACGATAAATCACTATTTAGGAATTGTTGACGGATAACGAAACTTGAGGTAATATTGGTAATTAATCATTATTGAGAAATTGTTGACGGCTAACGATACTTGATGTATTGTTGACAGTTAATCATTATTGAGGCACTGTTGAAAGCTAACGATACTTGATGTATTGTTGACAGTTAATCAATCATTATTGAGGCATTGTTGAAGGCTAACGATACTTGATGTATTTTTGACAGTTAATCATTATTGAGGCATTGTTGAAGGCTAACGATACTTGATGTATTGTTGACAGTTAATCATTATTGAGGCATTGTTGACGGCTAACGATATTTGATGTATTGTTGATAGTTAATCATTATTGAGGCATTGTTGAAGGCTAACGATACTTGATGTATTGTTGACAGTTAATCATTATTGAGGCATTGTTGAAGGCTAACGATATTTGATGTATTGTTGACAGTTAATCATTATTGAGGCATTGTTGACGTCTAACGATACTTGATGTATTGTTGACAGTTAATCATTATTGAAGCATTGTTGAAGGCTAACGATACGTGATGCATTGTTGACAGTTAATCATTATTGAGGACTTGTTGAAGGCTAACGGTACTTGATATATTGTTGACAGTTAATCATTATTGAGGCATTGTTGACGGCTAACGATACTTGATGTATTGTTGACAGTTAATCATTATTGAGGCCTTGTTGAAGGCTAACGATACTTTATGTATTGTTGACAGTTAATCATTATTGAGGCATTGTTGAAGGCTAACGATACTTGATGTATCGTTGACAGTTAATCATTATTGAGGCATTGTTGACGGCTAACGATACTTGATGTATTGTTGACAGTTAATCATTATTGAAGCATTGTTGAAGGCTAACGATACTTGATGTATTGTTGACAGTTAATCATTATTGAGGCATTGTTGACGGCTAACGATACCTGATGTATTGATGACAGTTAATCATTATTGAAGCATTGTTGACGGCTAACGATATTTGATGTATTGTTGACAGTTAATCATTATTGAGGAATTGTTGACGGCTAACGATATTTGATGTATTGTTGACAGTTAATCATTATTGAGGGATTGTTGACGGCTAACGATACTTGATGTACTGTTGACATGTAATCATTATTGAGGCATTATTGAAGGCTAACGATACTTGATGTATTGTTGACAGTTAATCATTATTGAGGCATTGTTGAAGGCAAACTATACATGAGGTATTGTTGACAGTTAATCATTATTGAGGCATTGTTGAAGGCTAACGATACTTGATATATTGTTGACAGTTAATCATTATTGAGGCATTGTTGAAGGCTAACGATACTTGATGTGTTGTTGACAGTTAATCATTATTGAGGCATTGTTGAAGGCTAACGATACATGAGGTGTTGTTGACAGTTAATCATTATTGAGGCATTGTTGAAGGCCAACGGTACTTGATGTATTGTTGACAGTTAATCATTATTGAGGCATTGTTGACGGCTAACGATACTTGAAGTATTGTTGACAGTTAATCATTTTTGAGGCATTGTTGACGCTAACGACACTTGATGTATTGTTGAAATTAATCATTATTAAGGCATTGTTGACGGCTAACGATACTTGATGTATTGTTGACAGTTAATCATTATTGAGGCCTTGTTGAAGGCTAACGATACTTTATGTATTGTTGACAGTTAATCATTATTGAGGCATTGTTGAAGGCTAACGATACTTGATGTATCGTTGACAGTTAATCATTATTGAGGCATTGTTGACGGCTAACGATACTTGATGTATTGTTGACAGTTAATCATTATTGAGGCATTGTTGACGGCTAACGATACCTGATGTATTGATGACAGTTAATCATTATTGAAGCATTGTTAACGGCTAACGATATTTGATGTATTGTTGACAGTTAATCATTATTGAGGCATTGTTGACGGCTAACGATACTTGATGTATTGTTGACAGGTAATCATTATTGAGGCATTATTGAAGGCCAACGGTACTTGATGTATTGTTGACAGTTAATCATTATTGAGGCATTGTTGACGGCTAACGATACTTGAAGTATTGTTGACAGTTAATCATTTTTGAGGCATTGTTGACGCTAACGACACTTGATGTATTGTTGAAATTAATCATTATTAAGGCATTGTTGACGGCTAACGATACTTGATGTATTGTTGACAGTTAATCATTATTGAGGCCTTGTTGAAGGCTAACGATACTTTATGTATTGTTGACAGTTAATCATTATTGAGGCATTGTTGAAGGCTAACGATACTTGATGTATCGTTGACAGTTAATCATTATTGAGGCATTGTTGACGGCTAACGATACTTGATGTATTGTTTACAGTTAATCATTATTGAGGCATTGTTGACGGCTAACGATACCTGATGTATTGATGACAGTTAATCATTATTGAAGCATTGTTAACGGCTAACGATATTTGATGTATTGTTGACAGTTAATCATTATTGAGGCATTGTTGACGGCTAACGATACTTGATGTATTGTTGACAGGTAATCATTATTGAGGCATTATTGAAGGCTAACGATACTTGATGTATTGTTGACAGTTAATCATTATAGAGGCATTGTTGAAGGCAAACGATACATGAGGTATTGTTGACAGTTAATCATTATTGAGGCATTGTTGAAGGCTAACGATACTTGATATATTGTTGACAGTTAATCATTATTGAGGCATTGTTGAAGGCTAACGATACTTGATGTGTTGTTGACAGTTAATCATTAATGAGGCATTGTTGAAGGCTAACGATACATGAGGTATTGTGGACAGTTAATCATTATTGAGGCATTGTTGAAGGCTAACGATACTTGATATATTGTTGACAGTTAATCATTATTGAGGCATTGTTGAAGGCCAACGGTACTTGATGTATTGTTGACAGTTAATCATTATTGAGGCATTGTTGACGGCTAACGATACTTGAAGTTTTGTTGACAGTTAATCATTATTGAGGCATTGTTGACGGCTAACGACACTTGATGTATTGTTGAAATTAATCATTATTGAGGCATTGTTGACGGCTAACGATACTTGATGTATTGTTGACAGTTAATCATTATTGAGGCCTTGTTGAAGGCTAACGATACTTTATGTATTGTTGACAGTTAATCATTATTGAGGCATTGTTGAAGGCTAACGATACTTGATGTATCGTTGACAGTTAATCATTAAATCATTATTGAGGCATTGTTGACGGCTAACGATACTTGATGTATTGTTGACAGTTAATCATTATTGAGGCATTGTTGACGGCTAACGATACTTGATGTATTGTTGACAGTTAATCATTATTAAGGCATTGTTGACGGCTTACGATACTTAATGTATTGTTGACGGTTGATCATTATTGAGACATTTGTTGAAGGCTAACGATACTTGATATATTGTTGAAGGTTGATCATTATTGAGACATTGTTGACGGCTAATGATAATTGAGGTATAGTTGATGTCTTACGGAGATCAGGTCCTGTGGTTGATCGAAAGTGCGGGAACCTTGAATATTTTCGGAAATTAGTAAATGTTCATGGTTACAAATGTGGTATTGTTGACAGTAAACATACATGAGATATTGTTGACGACTAACGGAGCTGATGTGGTATTGATGGTTAACGAAAATTATGTATTGTTGATGGTAAACGGGGATGATTTATCGTTGATTATTCACAGGAATTTATGACAGTTAACGAATATGATGTATTGCTGATGGTTAACTAGAACTGATGTATTGTTGACGATTAACGGATATGATGTATTGTTGAAGGTTAACCAGAACTGAGATATTGACTACAGTTAACAGAGATGATGAATTGTTGATGGTTAGCCATAACTGATGTTTTGATGATGGTTAACGAAGATGAGGTATTGCTGAAGGTTAGTCAGAACTGAGGTATTGTTGATGGTTAATGGAGATGATTTACTGTTGATGATTCACAGGAACTGATGTATTGACTACAGTTAACGAAGATGAAGCATTGTTGATGGTTAACCAGAACTGATGTATTGTTGACGATTAACGGAGATGACGTATAGTAAACGGTTAACAAGAACTGAGGTATTGATGATGGTTAACGAAGATGATATATTGTTGATGGTTAACCAGAACTGATGTATTGATGATGGTTAACGAAGATGATGTATTGTTGATGGTTAACCAGAACTGAGGTATTGACTATAGTTAACTGAGATGATGCATTGTTGTTGGTTAACCAGAACTGATGTGTTGATAATGGTTAACGAAGATGATGTATTGCTGAAGGTTTACCAGAACTGAGGTATTGTTGATGGATAACGAAATGATGTATTGTTGATCGTTAATGGAAATGATGTATTGTTGATGGTTAACAGATATGATGTATTATTGATGGTTAACCAGAACTGAGGTATTGATGATGGTTAAGAGAGATGATGTATTATTGATGGTTAACCAGAACTGAGGTATTGATGATGGTTAACAGAGATGATGTATTATAGATGGTTAACCAGAACTGAGGTATTGATGATGGTTTACAGAGATGATGTATTATAGATGGTTATCCAGAACTGAGGTATTGTTGATGGTTAACAGAGATAATGTGTTATTAATGGTTGACCAGAACTGAGGCATTGATGACGGTTAACGGACATGCTGTGTTGTTGATGGTTAACAGAGATGATGTATTATTGATGGTTAACCATAATTGAGGTATTGTTGACGGCTAACGGATATGATGTATTGTTGATGGTAAACAGAGATGATGTATTATGGATGGTAAACCAGAACGGATGTATTGATGAAGATTAACAGAGTTGATGTATTGTTGATGGTCAACCAAAACTGATATATTGACTATGGCTAATGGAGATGATGTATTGTTGATGGTTAACGGAGATGATGTATTGTTGGCGGTTAAGCTAAGATTGGTGTATTGCTGAAGGTTAACCTGAACTGATTTATTGTTGATGATTCACAGGAACTGATGTATTGACTACAGTTAACGAAGATGATATATTGTTGATGGTTAACCAGAACTGATGTATTGCTGACGATTAACGTAGATGACGCATTGTTGAAGGTTAACAAGAACTGATGTATTTATAATGGTTAACGAAGATGATGTATTGTTGATGGTTAACTAAAACTGAGGTATTGACTACAGTTAACTGAGATGATGTATTATAGATGGTTAGCCATAACTGAGGTATTGATGATGGTTCACGAAGTTGAGGTATTGCTGATGGAAAACGAAAATGATGTTTTGTTTATCGTTAACGGAAATGATTTATTGTTGATGGTTAACAGAGATGATGTATTTTGGATGGTTAACCAGAACTGAGGTATTGATGATGGTAAACCAAGATGATGTATAATAGATGGTTAACCAGAACTGAGGTATTGATGATGGTTTACATAGATGATGTATTATAGATGGTTATCCAGAACTGAGGTATTGTTGATGGTTAACAGGGATAATGTGTTATTAATGGTTGACCAGAACTGAGGCATTGATGACGGTTAACGAAGATGATGTATTGTTGATGGTTAACAGAGATGATGTATTATGGATGGTTAACCATAATTGAAGTATTGTTGACGGCTAACGGATATGATGTATTGTTGATGGTTAACAGAGATGATGTATTATGGATGGTTAACCAGAACGGATGTATTGATGAAGATTAACAGAGTTGATGTATTTTTGATGGTTAACCAGAACTGATATATTGACTATGGCTAATGGAGATGATGTATTGTTGATGGTTAACGGAGATGATGTATTGTTGATGGTTAACAGATGCTGTATTGTTGATGGTTAACATAGATTGTGTATTATGGATGGTTAACCAGAACTGAGGGATTAATGACGGTTAACGGATATGATGTATTATTGATGGTTAGCCAGAACTGAGGTATTGTTGATGGTTAATAGAGATGATGAATTATGGATGGAAAACCAGAACTGATGTATTGTTGAAGGTTAACAGAGTTGATGTATTGTTGATGGTAAGCCAGAACAGTGTTATATCATTCCAGATACAATTCTAAGATTACCTCTGTTATATAATTCCACCCAGAATTCTAAGATTTCCTGTGTAATATATTGCCAGTCACAATTATAAGATTTCCTGAACTATGTCATTCCACCAACAATTCTAAAATTACCTGGGTTATATCACTCCACCCAAAATTCTAAGATTACCTGTGATATATCATTCCAGTCACAATTCTAAGATTACCTGTGTTATATAATTCCACCCACAAATTCTACGATATCCTGGATTATGTCATACCAGCAACAATTCTAAGATTACATGGGGTATATCACTCCACCCACAATTCTAAGATTCCCTGGATTATGTCATTCCACCAACTATTCTAAGATTACATGGGGTATATCACTCCACCCACAATTCTAAGATTTCCTGGATTATGTCATTCCACCAATTATTCTAAGATTACATGGGGTATATCACTCCACCCACAATTCTAAGATTTCCTGGAATTTATCATTCCAGCAACAAATCAAAGATTTACGGGGTTATTTCATTCCACCCACAATTCTAAGATTACATGTGCTATATCACTCCACCCATAATTATAAGATAACATGTGCTATATCATTCCACCAACAATTCTACGATTACCTGTTTTATATCATTTCAACCACAATTGTAAGATTACCTGTGTTATATCATTCCAGACACAATTCTAAAATTACTTGTGTTATATCATTCCACCAATAATTCTAAGATTACCTGTGTTATATCATTCCAGCCACAATTCTAAGATTACCTGTGTTATATTACTTCACCCAAAATTCTAAGATTACATATATGCATGTGCTATGTCATTACAGCCACAATTCTAAGATTAACTGTGCTATATCATTCCACTCACAATTCTAAGAAGGGCCCGGATGACTCATTAAGCTAGGTAGCTGGATTACTTAATAACTCATAGAAGTATATCACCAATACGGCGTGGGTTCGCGCCCGCTTAGTAGATTACAAAAAGGTGCAGTCGACTCACAGCCGTAAATGATAGAGTTTACCAGTTGATTGCCCATGGACGGTGGTTATCTCCGGGTACTTCGGCTTCTTCCACCATTAAAACTGGTCGCCATGATATAGCTGAAATATTGCTGAAAGTGGCGTTAAGCACCAAAAATCAAATCAAATCACAATTCTAAGATTAACTGTCTTATACCATTCCCGCCACAATTCTATGATCACCTGTGCTGTATCCTTCCAGCCACAAATCTAAAATTATCTGTGCTCTATCATTCCACCAACAATTCTAAGATTACCTGTGTTATATCTTTCCAGCCACAATTCTAAGATTATATGTGCTATATATTTCCACCAAAAATTCTAAGATTACCTGTGCTATATCATTCCAGCAATACTTCTACGATTATCTGTGCTATATCATTCCACCAACAATTCTAAGATTACCTCTGCTATGTCATTCCAGCTATAATCCTAAGATTACCTGTGTTATATCATTCCACCAGCAATTCTAAGATTACCTGTGTAATATAATGCCACCCACAATTCTAATATTTCCTGGATTATGTCATTCCACCAACAATTCTAAAATTACTTGGGTTATATCACTCCATCCACAATTCTAAGATTACCTGTGTAATATAATGCCACCCACAATTCTAAGATTTCCTGGATTATGTCATTCCACCAACAATTCTAAAATTACTTGGGTTATATCACTCCGCCCACAATTCTAAGATTTCCTTTGTTATATCACTCCACCCACACTTCTAGATTTCCTGGGTTTTATCATTCCAGCCACAATTCAAAGATTTACGGTGTTATATCATTCCACCCACAATTCTAAGATTACCTGTGCTATATCATTCCAACCACAATTGTAAGATTACCTGTGGTATATAATTCCACCAACAATTCTAAGATTACCTGTGTTATATCATTCCAACTACAATTGTAAGATTACCTGTGTTATATCATTCCAACCACAATTGTAAGATTACCCGTATTATATCATTTCAACCACAATTGTAAGATTACCTGTGCCATACCATTCCACCAACAATTCTAAGATTACCTGTTTTATATCACTCCACCCACAAGTCTAAGATTACATATATGCATGTGTTATATCATTACAGCCACAATTCTAAGATTAACTGTGCTATATGATTTGAATCACAATTGTAAAAAGGGTCCGGATGTCTCATTGAGTTAGGTGGTTGGATTACCTAACAACTCATAGAAGTCTATCTCCAATACGGCGTGGGTTCGCGCCTGGCTTTGTAGATTACAAAAAGGGTGCACTCGACTCACAGCTGTAAGTGATAGAGTTTACCAGTTGCTTGTCCATGGTCGGTGATTCTCTCCGGCTACTCCGGTTTCTTCCACCAATAAAACTGGTAGCCATGATATAGCTGAAATATTGCTGAAAGTGGCGTTAAGCACCAACAATCAAATCAAATCACAATTCTAAGATTACCTGTGTTATACCATTCCAGTCACAATTCTAAGATTACCTGGGTTATATTATTCCACCCGCTATTTTATGAATACCTGGGTTATATCATTCCACCATTCCTGATATTGTATATCTGTTAGAGTTCCAGAATCATTGTGTGCTACTTGGTTCCTGTAATATTTTATCCTAGACAAATCTGCTCCTTCACTTACATCTGTTGAATGTGGAATTACATCTGATATCGGTATAGGAGTCAAATGTCTAATAAGAACTATCATTAACGTCACGTCAAATGTAGTTGATGACGAATTACCTAAAAGAAAGAACAGATTGTATTACATAGAAGAACGAACAGACAGAGTTTACTACCTGGAAGGACGAACAGATAGTTTTATCATATAGAAGGACGAACAGATAGATTTTATTATATAGAAGGACGAACATATAGGTGTTATTACATAGAAGTACGAACAGATACTATTTGTTACACAGTGCACAATTGTCCTGAAATGGAAAAATATCGGGTCAATAAAATTCATATCGGGAATTTTATTGACCCGATATTCTTCGTATTAGAATATTGTACACTGTGTAACGAATTTATTGTGATTTTGCAACCAAACCTCATATCTAAAGTTTTCCATATTAGGACAACGAATTTATCATGATTTTGAATCCATACAACCATGTGTCTTATCTTTCAGTTTTCCATGGGATATGGAATTTGTCATGGTTTTGTCTCCATATTTCACCTCTGACTCCATTTTTTTAATATGTACATGTATGAGACCAAATGGTATAATGTTAACAAGGAACATAATTTGATAGCTGTTCTCCATCATGAAGTGAGTCATTAGATATGAGGTTTGATTGCAAAATCAGGATAAATTCGTTACAAAGTGTACAATTGTCCTAATACGGAAAATATTAAGTCAACGGTGTAATAGAGATAATTCGATTTGACTTAATAAAATATTGCACGGAAAGTTATTAGGACAATATCAAAAAACCATATTGCGAGATTTAACCTAAAATCAGGATAAATGTATTACCTAGAATGGCGAACAGATATATTTGATTACCTAGAAAAACGAACAAATATTTTTATTACTTAGAAGTGCGAACAGATATATTTTATTACATAGAAGGACGAACTAATATATTTTATTACCTAGAAGGGCGAACAGATATATTTTATTACATAGAAGGGCGAACAAATATATTTTATTACATAGAAGGACAAACAGATAGAGTATATTACCTAGAAGGACGAACATATATATTTTATTATATAGAAGAACGGAAAAATATATTTTATTACCTAGGACGAATAGATATATTTTATAACTTAGAAGGACAAACAGATAGATTTTTATTATATAGAAGGACAAACAGATAGATTATAGTACCTAGAAGAACGAACAGATATATTGTACTACCTAGAAGAACGAGCAAATATACTTTATAACCTAGAAGAACGAACAGATATATTTTATCATCTAGAAGGACACACAGATAAATGTTATTACATAGAAGGACGAACAGATAGATTGTATTACCTAGAAGAACGAACGAATATATTGTATTACCTAGAGGACGAACAGAAAGATCATATTACCTAGAAGTATGAATAGATGTATTTTATGACCCAGAAGGACGAACTGATAGATTATATTACCTAGAAGGACGAAGATATATATTTTATTATATGGAAGAACGAACAAATATATTTTATTACCTAGGACGAACAGATATATTTTATTACATAGAGAAAGAACAGACAGATTGTATTACCTAGAAGAATGAGCAGATATATGTTATTAACTAGAAGGACGAACAGACAGAATGTATTACTTAGAAGGACGAACATATATCTTTTATTACCTGGATGAACGAACATATATATTTTACTTCCTAGAAGAACCAACAGATATATCATATAACCTAGTAGGACGAACAGATAGATGTTATTACTTGGAAGGATGAACATATAGATTATATTACCTAGAAGGACGAACATACATATTTTATTACCTAGAAGGACGAACATATATATTGTATTACTTAAAAAGAAGAACAGACAACCTTTATTACCTAGAAGGACGAACACATATATGTTGCTACCTAGAAAGCCGAACAAATATATTTTATTACCTAGAAGGACGAACAGATAGATTGTGTTACATAGAAGGACGAACAGATAGATTGTATTACCTAGAAGGAAGAACAGATATATTTTATTACATAGAAGGACGAACAGATAGATTTTACAATCTAGAAGGACGAATAGATATATTTTATTACCTAGAAGGACCAACATATATATTGTGTTACCCGGAAGGCCGAACAGATATATTTTACTACCTAGAAGTACGAACATATAAATTTTAATACCTAGAAGGACGAACAGATATATTTTACTACCTAGAAGTACGAATATATAAATTTTATTACCTAGAAGGATGAACAGATATATTTTGATACATAGAAGAACGAACAGATATATTTTATTACCTAGAAGTATGAACAGATAGATTTTAATACATAGAAGAACGAACAGATACATTTTAATACATAGAAGAACGAACAGATATATTTTACTACCTAGAAGTATGAACAGATAGATTGTATTACCTAGAAGGACGAACAGATACATTTTATTACCTAGAAGTACGAACAGATATATTTTATTACCTAGAGGGACGAACAGATATATTTTATTACCTAGAGGAGAAAAGAGTTATATTTTTACTAGCTGAAAGTAAGAACATATATTGTTTTATCTGAAAAAAACGAACAGATAGAATTTATAGCCCAGAAGGACGAATGAATATATGTTATCTCCTGGATAAGTTTTACTACAGAGAAGGACGGACAGATAATTTTTTAAAACCGGAAACGACAGACAATGTATTATATTATATTACCAGTCAGTCATATACAAGATACCAAGACAGCACATTTAGTATTGCACCCTCCCCCACAATTCCTCGTACAATATCTGGTTTGATTGATTTTTTGTGTTTTAATGCCACATTCCACAATATTTCAGCTATATCATGGCGACCAGTTTTAGTGGTGGAAGAAACTGGAGTGCCCGGAGAGAACCACCGACCATGGGCAAGCAACTGGAAAACTTTATCACTTGCGGTTGCGAGTCGAGTGCACCCTTTTTTGTAATTTACAAAGCCGTGTGCGAACCCACGCCGTATTGGTGATAGGCTTGCATGATCTGTTAGGTAATTCAACTACCCAACTCATTGAGCCACCCGGGCCCTTATCCGTTTTGGACCAGATTCAGACCAAAGCCATAAGAAACGCGATCGCTAGGTTGAATCAATAAGTACTGATTGTAAGATTCTGGATTGTCAGTTGAGGGACAAAAATAATTCATAGCAAGCACCTGTGGGCAATTTTTAAATTTGTACTGACGAAATTCCAGTTGAAAATCAAATCCCAAATTTAAAAATAAACAAACAGACACTTCCTGTACCAAATTGGTTGTTGGATTGTGATATAGTTGTTATTATCTTAACACAACTTGAGTTATATGTAGCTTTTTCAAAGGTAAGCAATAAACTTGTCCAGTATTAAACATGGCGGCATCTTAATGGGATCAAGGGAAGGAACTCATATTCTCATTTTGTCTGTTTATATAATTATGAGTTTGGACTTTCCCTTTGTAAGATTGTTCGGAGTTCGGTAATTTTGTTATTACCTTTATATTCTCATGTAATATATATATTACAGATTTCAATGCGAAACGAATAAAATGTTAAATCGACAAATATAAGATCAACAACAATAATGCAAGTAGAACACATGAATGCAAGGTTAAATATGAAGGATATTAACAAGATATCAGCAAAGGAACACTTCAAATGTATTTTTTTAATGATACGAAGAACAGGCACAATATTAGGTATTCATTGTGTGATTCTGGAGACATTAAGTATTCATTGTGTGATTCTGTAGACATTAAATATTCATTGTGTGATTCTAGAAATATTAAGTATTCATTGTGTGATGAATATGTAGGCATTAAGTATTA
Source organism: Bathymodiolus brooksi (assembly GCA_963680875.1). Classification (NCBI taxonomy): domain Eukaryota; kingdom Metazoa; phylum Mollusca; class Bivalvia; order Mytilida; family Modiolidae; genus Bathymodiolus; species Bathymodiolus brooksi. The sequence goes on along the minus strand of OY804580.1, from coordinate 50,194,844 downwards.
ATTGTGTGATTCCTGAGACATTAAGTATTCATTGTGTGATTCTGAAGACATTAAGTATTTATTGTGTGATTCTTGAGACATTAAGTACTCATTGTGTAATTCTTGAGACATTAAGTACTCATTGTGTGATTCTGGAGATATTAAGTATTCATTATGTGGTGATCCTTGAGACAATAAATACCGATTGTGTGATTTTGGAGATATCAATTAAGTACCTATTGTGTGATTCTGAATACATATTTTTTTAAAACGAAATCAGATAAACTCAAAATCTTTACTTGTTACTAGAAATATAACAAATTGTGGTAATGGTACATTACATGTAGATTATCTTGTGTCCATTTAATTTAATTGAATTAGTAACTACGCGTAAAACCTTATTGTGAGTAGATAAAAGGAATATGCAAATTAAGTAAGTACTTCAAATTCCTGTGCTTTTTAATAAAACCATATACACTGGATTAATGTGATATACAATTTCTTGTCCACTTAACACCTATTGTAACATTTATTAATAATAATAACAATTTACCTGTTCCAGGATATAATAAAGCCCATTGTTTTTTGTTGATAACTCGCTTATCGAATAATGGCAACATGACTTTAAACCGCTTCGTGCTCAGTTCAGTTTTTAGTCCACCAGGGTAGAATTCTCTGTCAAATTTTTCTCTGACAACAGGTGGAGCCACTCTGAGTAAGAGGTAAAAAGTCCTTATATAATTATTTTCTTCCTCAGTGATTCCTGAACTTGATGTTGCCATTTTCTAAGTTTTTCCGTCTTATTACATGTAAAAATGAAACATGTTATACATCAGTAATATCTTGACTTTGAAGACTACGCTGTAACTGTAGATCTTGGAAATAGTGTTTCATTTAGGAAATCCATCCACATTCGTAATACACTTCATTATTTGTTCACTATATATACAGTCTAATGAGCATCACCCTGATGTGGTGGACATCAACTAAAAAAAATCAACTGTTTAATGAGAAAATGTCTAAAATATCAAAGGGGTAATTAAAAGGCAAACATTGAAGGACAGACAACACAAGTGTCAATAGAAAAAAGACAAAAAGACACAAAATGATCTTCACAATGGTACACAGAAAACATAAAATTGATCTATGCTGCTCCACTTGTGGCACCTGTTGTCTTACTCTTGTCACAAACTCGGTTCTAAGTCAAGCATGGGGGTCGGGTTTGTAATTACCACTCAGGGAACATATCAGTCGTCATTTATGACAGAGATATTCAGTAACGGTTAGCCAATTGCAAGTTATGGTGGCGACAGCTAAACTTTCGAAATTGTTAGGGGCCTTGTCTGCAGTGAAAACAACATAATTGTCATGAGGATAGATGCTGCTTGAGTGCTTACTGACCCATTAAGCTTTTAATTCGTGCTAATGTGAGGTATACCCAACGATTTTTGTATACATGGTAGAACGTCATTTAATGACACACCATGAAAAATAAATAATGTGTTGTATAATTGCGATGACCATGCCTTCGTTCATGCCGATGAGTGGAGTTGAAATATGCATCACATTCACTGATCTACTGGTAGAGCTAGATAGAACCCCTATACCATCAATTTTGTCGCTACAACCATGGGATGTTTCCGATCCTAATTCTAGTATCCAATAATCTTCTTTTTGCTTACGTAGAGCTGTTGCTAAAACTATGTTATATATTTAATCGATGATACAAACTCGCATTGAAAGCATCGAATGATCATCAGATGAATTAAAATGCTGAAATACAATGTAATTAAGATTGCTAATGATGCCCAGTTGATGACCGCATATCCTTTTGTGTGGTTTACCTTTTGTTTCACCAACATATACCAACCCAAAGCGCAGAAGATTAAGAAATATAGTGTTATATGGTATACTGTGCAACAGTTCGTGAATAGATATGTCGCTCCACACGGAAACATTATCTCGATTCCAAGCCAACAAATCTGAATGCTGTGTGCTTAGTGGAGAATGATAATTTTTGTTTAACTTAGCACAACCTGAGACCATAAGAACTATCGACCACTACACTCGGGGTGAGCACGTTAACCAATATACCTCTGATACAAATACAAAAACATATACATTATTATCAACGACGGCCATTATAGGGAGCTGTACAGTTAAAGTGCAATTTTTAATATACAAATGATTAATTGGTGTTCAGGGGGTGATTAATTAGTATTTTTTATTAATGATATGCAATAAAATACAGAGATAAAGACCATACACAGACGATAAATAAGGGTAATAACAAATTTACCGAACTCCGAACAATCTTACAAAGGGAAAGTCAAAACTCATAAGTATATAAACAGACAAAATCAGTCAACAACCAGAAAACTGTGAAAACCGTAATGATCCTGACTTGGTACAGGCATTTCTAAAGAAATGGTGGGTTGAATCAGATTTTAAAGCGCCAAACCTCCCCCTTTCCTTACGGCTCAACGTTTCCGGTTGTCACGATAACAGTATTTATAACAATACTTGAACAAAACAGGTAAAACAGTTGTCAAAGCAGCACCAATCTCAGTGAAATAAATGTCAAAGACACTTTTACGTCACACATTGATAAAAAAATATTTTCGACATTTTTGTTGACACCTTATCATTATACATTTTCACTATTTGAACAATTGTATACTTTCATCAAACAAAACAGGTGTTTAAATTGTACAGAAGTAAGATATCGTTGCCAGTATAAATATAATGTATGGTTAACATTGTATTGTCGTTTGAAGACAATTATTTTATTAAATTGTATTTCACTAAAAAACAAACTTTAATATGGAACGTTGAACAGTTTTTAGAAACAAGACTTTAAAAAGTTTATACAGTGTCTTAGCCATACATCAGTTACATTCGTGAACTATCTATGATAAAAGGAGGGGCCGTCGTGGTCGTGATCGTATGGTAGTTGAATTTATAACTACAAATGGAATCAGTATATATAACTATTAACGTTGTGAGTTCGAATCCCGCTCGTGCGATGTGTACTCGATACAACATTATGTGGCAAAGTTTGCCAGTGAGTTGCGACATGTCGGTGGGATTCTCCACCAATAAAACTGAACGATATAACTGATATATTGGTGAAAATGCCGTTAAACACCATAACCCTATCATAAAAAGAAGGATGTCACAGTCAGCTGTTTAACGTAGTATTGTCGTTTGAAGACAATCACATTTTTAATTGTATTAAAAAATGCTGAATTTGAATTTGCTTTGTTCTATATACAAAGTAAAAGGAAAGAAGAGCTGATTACAAATAATGACAGAAAAACCGGGAGTGAAAATTGAGGAATTTAAGACTATAAAAAGGGGAGGGACAACAAGAAGAGAAACGAAAATTGGAGCATGGTCCAGAAGCGAGGAGTCGGGTCGGGACGGGGTGGGATCTGGTAGCCATGAAGACTAGGACCGGGAACCACGAATTCCTATGCAAGCAACCAATACTTTAGATAGTTCGATAAGGAACATTCGTTATGGCCCGTTGCAAGTCAAAATTTCTGATCACATCCGCTATCTCCCATTTTACTTGTAGCAATCTCATCATACATCTATAGGCCCAAACCTGTAGCCTTTAATATTATCAATATTTGTAGTATGCAGCTTTCATTTTGTTCTTTTACTCAGAACTACAGTTATTTCCCTTTGTGAGTTGTAAATATCAAGATAAATTTGCTACACTGAGAAGAAACATACTGATTGAAAACAACAAACGACTAAATAAAGTTAACAAAATGGCGGAGATTGTGTACTACATAACATGATCCCCCCAACTTCATGGTTCAGTTTTATTTATCGTGATATTTAAGTTTGTGTGTGTTTTATAGAACTTCTGGACATGAAGTAATTATTAAGAAAATAAAAGTAGATATACATCTAGTTGTTGTCTACACTTACCTCTGATTCTGTATAATAATTGTAAATAATGATATACAATTATTGTCCTTTATCAACAGAGGCTAAGTAGACTCGTTTTATGATATTTGAATGAGGTGATAACACATATCGTTATTTCAGATCTTTATGTATTTGTTATCTAAAAATCACAGGTTTAAAATACACCCGAGTTTTGTTGTTCCATTTATGTCACGTTTCGATCATCTTTCAACAATTTTTTGTTTATTTATAAGGTTTGATTTTGTTAGCATAATAGGTTGTACGAGAGTTCAACATTAAAGGCATACAGGCTGTCAGAATTGAATTGTTTTGTTTATATTAAAAGTTTTATACTAATCAAATATTCTGAACAAGAAGCCAGGTTTAAAAAATATGTTATAATGGGTTCGATAAGCTGTTTAATGTGAACTATTTACCTCTATTTCATCATTTTAAAGCTATTTACCAATTTCCAAAACATATAATTTTTTGGTCAAAATCGTAGCTAATGCCCCTTTAAAATCGAAATACGTGATGAAATCAATAAAAAAGAACTCTACAAAGGGGCCCGATAAAGGGAAAATTGCAAAGAAATTGTATTGCATATTATTGACAACACTTGAGTTGGCTTGGTGATATTTGTGTCGCTTTCTCCTGGAAAAAGGGAATATATAAAATACTGCGATGCAATTCTACTGTCAAAATACGATTCGTTGGAAAAAGGATACTAAATTATGCTTACGTGTTGAAAAATGTAGGTCGGTATAACATCTTCTTTTAATTTTTACACAAAGCTTGCTGAATTCTCATTTTTGTGTCGTTTTCGTGTGGAATCCGTCAATGTTTTTGTTTGTGCCATGTGTATGTTGAAGCAAGTATCAAACCAAGAAAAGTAAACAAACCACCAAGAAAAGTATACCAATACAACAAAGCAAACACATAGGAATTAAAAGAAAAACTCAGAAACATAGACATAGAAAAGCAGTTGAAAGAACAAGATTTAAATGTAGATCAGCTATGGAACAACTTTAAAGAAAAGGTTTTGGACATTATGAATCAGTCAATACCTACAAAAATGATAAATAACTCCAAACGTAAACTACCCTGGATAAACAGAGAAACGAAATCTCTCACAACTAAAGAAATAAATACTTTAAGAAAATGAAACAACACCCATGTAAAAAGAACACCGATCAATATATAGAAACTAAACGTAGACTACAAAAAGAAAGCAGAAAGGCATTCTGGCAGTATCTAGAAAACATCATTTGTTATGACGAGTCAATAGAAACTGTCCAAAAACAGAAACAATTCTGGAATTATATCAGGAACACCAAAAAAAGACAGTTCAAGAGTGGCACCTCTCAGATCAGAGGGCCTACTTGTAGACGACACCAAAGAAAAAGCGGAAATATTAAATAGGCAATACCTTTCAGTTTTTACACCTGAAAACACTGATGAAGAGTTACCACCACTAAATGACAATTTTCAATCTATGCCAGAAATAAAAATCACCATATTAGGCTCTGAAAAATTTCTTAAAAACCTTGATCCAACAAAAGCCACTGGACCAGACAAAATACCAGCACCGATATTAAAACAATTTGGAGCAGAATTTGCACCACACCTAGCCACTATTTTCAATACATCTATTACAAAAGGTGAAGTTCCAACAGACTGGCGTCAAGCAAATGTAATACCGATCTTTGAAAAAGGGGAAAGATACCTAGCAAGCAATTATAGACCAGTATGACCCCCCTGTATATGCTGTAAACGTTTAGAACACATTGTAGTGAGTAACATCTTAAAACATCTAGATCTGCATAACATCTTAGTCGACTGTCAACATGGTTTTCGTGCAAAAAGGAGTTGTGAAATACAATTACTCACACTCAGCCATGAACTGCTCAGCAACCTACACTCTAGCATACAAACTGACTTGATAATACCTGAATTTTCTAAGGCATTTGACAATGTACCTCATAAGAAATTACTATGGAAGCTTAACAATTGTGGAATAAGAGGGAACACCTGGAAGTGGGTCTCAGCTTTCTTGAGCAACAGAATGCAGCAAGTAACTTTGGATGGGGAGGTATCTGGTCAACTACCTGTAGTAAGTGGAGTACATCAGGGATCGGTCTTGGCCCCACTGCTTTTTCTCATATTCATAAATGATCTTCCAGTTGCAGTAACATCAAAAACTAGATTATTTGCAGATGATTGTATTCTATACATACAAATCTATAATCATGATGATTCAATCACTTTACAACAAGACATGGACAACTTGGCAGCTTGGGAAAAAATGTGGGTATGCAGTTCCATCCAGAAAAAATGCATCTCATTAAGTGTCACAAGATCAAAAACACCATTTCACACCAGCTACATCCTCAAAGGTCATACCCTTGAATCAATTACAACTGCAAAATATCTGGGCATAGCACTTTCAAAAGACATGAACTGGGACACTCATATCAATAACATCATCTCAAAAGCAAACAAGATCATAGGCTTCTTGAGACGAAACCTACCAATTCAAAACACTGAAATTAAAACTTTGGCATATAAATCCATGGTCAGATCAAATCTGGAATACTGCGCAAATGTCTGGTCACCTCACACAGAAAATCTAAAAAGTAAATTAGAGCAAGATATGTGACAAACCGCTATCACAATACCAGCAGTGTTTCGGCAATGCTTAACCATCTTCAATTGCCAATTCTTGAGCACTGTAGGAACTTAAACAGAATTACAATGCTTTATAAAATCACCAACAACCTTATTGCAGTGGATCCAAAACTTTACCTTACTCCTCAACCTTCTCTCAGTACAAGAAACAATAGCCCATTACAATATCAAATTATATCCACCAGGACAAACTATTATAAATACAATTTTTCCCCACATGCAGTACTATTCTGGAACTCACTACCTTATACAGTTGTTAATGCTGGGTCCTTGGATCAGTTAATCAACTGATCCAAGGTCAGAACATCTAAACATCTTAGTTGGCCTGTAAATGTGTTAAATTTTTGCACCTGTTTTTGTTATTTTTTTTTGATTTCACTGTTATTATCATGCAATATTTGTAGTTAAATTTTTTTAATGTCTGTTTGCGCAGCGCCGACATCACTGGTATTAAACTGATGTTCGTAACTTTAGTTACCTACATCCCAACATGGCGGACACGGAAAATGGTAAATTAGAATATCCTTGTGTTCTCTTTGTTTTTAGTCTATTTTCAAATATTGTCATTTCAAATGTATAGATATTTTAACAATTAACTGTAGTGATATGCTTAAGTCAACTGTAAGTTCTCCTATGTGGTACAACACCTACTTTAGGAAATACAAATGATGTAAGTAACTGAAGAATTATTTTTGAACGATGTTCGTAACTTTCAAATATGATGTTGGTAACTTTAAAGTTTGGTGTTTCTAAAATCATGTTTAAAACATTTAAAGAACAACGCTTTTGTAATAAATAAAATTTGAAAATAAAGAAAAACATCCCTGAAGTGATAGAGAGGGTAATAGAAGTGTGAGAGATTATATAATGCACGAGGAAAAAAAATACAGAGCGGAGGATGTGAGGGTTATGAATGAGTGGGATGAACGAAAGATGAGGGTAGCGGGAGTCGATTCAACATATGTAGTTGTAAGTATTATATTGATATTTCTATTTGGTCTTGGACTGTGTGCTCTAGAAGGGTCTTTCATAAACTACGACCTTGCAATAGGGCGTTTTGACTTCCGACCTTTGGGTACTTAGGACCTCCCATGGATGGCGACCTCCGATATCATCATTAAATTCGATGAGGGCCATTCTGGGTCTCATATATAAATTCTAACAAAGTATATTTGTATGTAAATTAACAGTTCTATGTGTATATATGCCGTGAATTATTACCAAATTAATTGTCCTTCGTGTTTTATGCTTATTTTAATAAAAATAGACACACCAGATCAAGTATTTTAAGAATGACACATCTAATTATTTCCCTTTAATGCTGAAATGAAACCAGATTAATTTATTATTAATTTGTTAGACTATTGTACTAAATACAGATAAATAAAGATAAAATCTACTCAAACCCAGTACTAAAAATAAAATGTATGAAAGACCATCATTTGATCAGTCACGCAGAAACTAGATTCAATCGCTCAAACTGTTTCTTAACGAGCAATTAAAGGGAAACTTCGCAAATGTTTTTCCTGATGTATAAATATGGATGTTTATATGTATATTAGCGTTTTATTATGTTGGATAAGGGAATGAAATTGATTTTAAAATTCTGTCAACGATACATGGAAGTCGCCATTTTGATAGCATCTCAATACCAAGTATCACGTGACGTCTAAATACCACCACGCCCCAAAACAAGCGTGACAAGCCAGGGTCCTCATTCAGTGTCGATATGGCTTGTCAGGCGTACGGTTTTTAACTTGATGGTAATTCTTTTTATTTTTCTTATTATTCTACATATATAAATTTATTACATAATCACTTTTTGCAGATTTACGTTTTGCTTCTATAGATTATGGCTAAACAAATGAATCGGGGGGAAAGGTTCGTCTTTAATGAGACACATTTACAAAAGAACTACGAAATTAAGTTAAAAAAAGAACGGACATCGGAACAATGCCCTGAATTCGTTAAAAAAAATCCAAAAAGGCCTATACTACGGGGCAAAATTGTTTTAATGACATTATTCAGTAAGATCACACTTTGTAATCGATCGTGCATGCACTGCAATAAAGATACACATAAGATAAAAGCACAGAAAGTTACAGGGTAGGAAGCCATACAATTGAGAGGATTATGTAAACATATAATTTGTAATAGATTTCATTTGACAATTACAGACGATGAGTATTATAAATACTTTTAAAGTTTATTATACAAAAACAAAGCGTAACATATAATATGTCTCTGCGTAACATATTTTGTTGATTTTAATCACGTCTTTCGAACTGGCGGACCCTTCTGATTAATCTCAGAATAGTCATAAAAAATTGGTTCATCACAATTATTGATATTTCACCGCGAATATTTAGTTTGATGTATTGTTGTTGTGTATCAATCATAATTGTAATTTGTATATGCCCTCCTGGGGCCCTGATTTGGTTAATAAACTTATTTTAATTTCTATTTCTATAAGGAAAAATTGCATACGAATGGTTTTCTGTCTATTTGCAAGAATAATTTCTACCTTGCCCTGTTCACCCTGCTTTATTTCATAATTTTGGTTGTTGCTACAACATTCTGATGGGGCACAACAAAATCAAGATACAAATGAACAATTCAATACAGCTTACGATCAATGGTAATCTTAAGATTTTTTGGTGAAAATAGCCCATGAATCATTGCTGCATTAGGTGCGGATCCAGCAGTTTTGAAAACGGGGTGCCAGGCTCTTGTTTGCCAATTTGTACCCAATTTATACACGAATTTTACTAAATTGTCGAACACCCCCTTGATCCGGCAGTGTGCATTAATATGCACCCATTCCCAATGTATACTTCAACGTGATTAGGGTCGTGTATTTTGATCACCTATTAGAACCTTTGAAATGTGCATTGCATCTGCTATTCTAGTCACGGGTAGCGTAATTTGTTTTCATTTTATTTTCTGTTCTTATTATGTTTTTGTCTATTTGACTTGTGTACGTTGTTTGTATATATTCCTTGTACATGCCTTCAACCCTTAGAGGTAAAATTGAGCATTAATAAAGTTAGTTTGTTAACGGGTCACAAAATGTGCATTGCGTTTCTGATTATTGCCAAATATTGTGACACATGTATTCAGGTATTTGGTCAGAGGTCCGTCGACCGGATGTAAAATGACACTTGTATATTCTGCCTGGCGATTTCCGGTGTGGACCTAAACTCATTACGCAATATTAGGTACCCTACTGAGCGAACCGGTGTGAATGTACCCGTCGTTTTCAGAATGAAGATAAAAATAAGTAAATTCCGCATTTCACTTCTTACTTCAGGAATTATTTGCCTTTATTTATTGAAGAATAAAATATTTAAAATTAAAATATGGTCTCTCGCTTTTGAAAATACATGAAAAATATAAGAAATATATTTTTCGCATAATATTTTACGTTTCGCTCATAAAAAATGACAACCAAAAAAAGGAAAAGAAATTAATATTTTTAAATCACTTGCTCGCTCTGGACAACGTTTCTTAGCACAAAATCCGAAGAACAAGAAGTAAATCTGGTGTGGCCTAATCTCTTTTTAATTTTTGACTGCCCTTCATCTGTTTATACCGCTTATGATCATGATCTCTTCCGAACTTTGTCTAAATGAATATCAGTGGATATCGAAATTATAGGTCAAGTTTGCTTACGGGGTTCCGAGCTGAAAAAATCATATAGTTAGGTTTTGTGCCTTTTGGGGGGTCACTGAGCAAAGAGTTTTTTTGTAAACTACAATAAACCGAATATACTTAAACATATTTGATTAAATAAATAACTAAATAATATATTGTATATAATTGAAATCTTCATATTAGTTACAGTTTAATTATGTCCATTTTATTTTAAACTAGTCAGAATCTGATATATCACCTTCACATGAACACTCTTTAAAACCTTCATCATTTCCATCTGGTGACGGAAACTCTTCCCTTATAGTTTTGACAACGCAGGCTGGTAGGGTCATTCTGTATTTCTTTCCAAGTGGTTGACCTTTTCTGACCCAACAAACAAACTGACGATAAGCCATGAGTCTACTCTGTCGGTTAGTTAACACATCTGGAGCTCTTCCTCTGTGACGTGTGTACCCCAAAAAACTAATATAGCTTGTTTCAAGCACAACAGGGTTGAGACAAACTGTTTTATAGTTGGTGTTATCGGTAATGCAGTCACTGGGTTCCAATTGACCATCAAACAATGAAAGTGCATGGCAGCACAGGCATTCCGACGGCAAAGGTAGTGAAATGCATTGTGAGCATGAGCACCAATTTGTGTCGTTCTGACGTGGGTTGTTCTCTATTTCCCGACGTTGGATACTCGCTGCCTCTTCCATTTGTCTGAGTTCTTCTTCCGTATATTCTGGTTCAAGTTGGTAACCAAACTCTCCATAGTCGTCGAAATCTTTTTTTTATATTTTAAACAATAGTCGTCGAAATCTACATCACTTGAGGCGCTAGAGTCACGTTCCGTACCTGGACTCGACATATTTAAGCTATAACTAAAACGTTAATTTCGGTCCTTTATATAGAAATGTTCCCAAACAAACAACACGCGTTGAACAAAAGAAAGGTAAAGAAATATTGATTGAGTAAAATCATAATCATTTGATTAAATTAAATTAATTAAAACATCTCTTATGAACACCGACTGTTAAAATAATGATTGAGTAAAATCATAATCCTTTGATTAAAATTAAATTAATTAAAACATCTTTTATGAACACCGACTGTTAAAATAATGATTGAGTAAAATCATAATCATTTTATTTAAAATTAAAATTAAAACATCTTTTATGAACATCGATCGTTATATTATTATGATGAGACAGCTATATATAGTTAGACCAATTTGGTGCCTCTCATAATGAAAACTTATAATTTCAAGGATGGTGTATACTTTTTTATCATCTAAAACATAAATTGTTCCTGTTATTTCAACATTATATTTATTCTAATGTTTTAAGAATATTTTATCTTTAATAGATAATAAACGATACCAACTCGTCTGGGCAAGCAAATAGTGTGTATTCAAATTCCCATTTGATTAATCCGGTCACCTTGAATTTTACACCTGTATAATTTTACCCTCCGGCTAGAAAACACCCATGCGGACATCTACATGCGGAGATCAAAATAACAGTAAACAGCATGCCGAATAATGATTCTAAAAAAAGGGATTAAAACAGAATCTAGAAATCAATACACAAGTTACGCGTTGTCAAAATTATCCATTATATTTTTCAGCACATTAGCAGTAAAACAAAATGAACATAATTGTAAAAGGGATCCGATATATAGCGAATATAGGTGACTGTTGTAAAACACTCTTTCCGTTTTAAATATAAAGGAAATGAAACATTTTGTTCATTTAAAATAGTTGTTTGTCAAAAAGGTACGTAGCTGTTCACTTCAGTATTTAATTTTTCAACGGCAACGGTTATTAGATTTAAATTACAGTCCTCTGAGCGCTTTAAATGAAGCGAATTTAACATCAGCGACCCAGACTTTAAATTTCAACCCCACAATGCATTATTTTTTTTTTTTTTTTTTTTTTTTTTTAATGAGGCTATATTATTTATTGAAACAGAGCTAGAAATATTATATTTTTTTTTTTTTTAACAACAATAATATTTTATTCAAATGCTTGTTACAACCAGCTTCATAAGCCCAAGCTTCTTATGAAGCAATATATATATATATATAATATAAATATAGAGAAATTTGTGACACAATGATATTAAAATAATTCATATTCAAATAGTTTACAAATAATTCTTTAGTCTTTTCAGAAATGAACTTTTCTGAATTATTTCATTTCCTCTATATATTTGAAGGTATTCCCTAACAAACAATGAGTAAACATCAAGCTTTTTAGTTTTTTGCTCTGAAATGTAATATGCCTTATATATTGAAAATCCGATGATTGTAAGAAAATAATTGAAGTCATAATAGCTTTTATCGAATATTTTGTAACCGAATACAAGATGATATAAAGTTATATCATTTTCTATTCCACTTTTTTTTAACAATTCTTTTATTTTCCCCCAAAAATCTTTGAAAAAAATACAAGTCCTGAAGTAGTGACTATAGTCTTCCACTAAATTACATAAATTGCATAAACTATTTTTCATGATTTTCCATTTTAAAAGTAGCTTTTTGGTAGGAATAATGAAATGTAATAATTTCCATCTGAAAACCTTCAACTTATTTTCACTTAAATAATTAAATATAAAATAACACACTGTTTCACATTTTGGTAGTTCTTTTTGTAAATAGGTATTCCATGAATTAAAACCAATTGGTTTTGTAAATTTCTCGTTGAGAAGCAATTCATAGAAAAATTTATTCTTTAGGATTGAAAATCTATAGGGATCTCCCTTAATTAATACATAATTTTTACAAATATTGACTACACTTTTTTTGGAATTTTCTGTTTTAATTATATCTACCCAATCTTTTGGAATTGCTTTTTTCATGATGGTAAATTCTGTGATCCAATTGGATTTATTATTCAAACGGTTTAAAATAAAATTGTGTGATATCTCGCCATTTTCATCTAAAATATCATTTACATAAATCAAATCACTATTTATCCAGTTATTAAACAACAAAGTTTTGTGATCAAACTTGATCAACTTGTTTCCCCATATAATTTGTTTTCTGACGTCTGCAAAATTTAAGGGTGTTCTAGTTTGACCACCTCCTATTTTGTTCCAACTTCGAAGTACTTCTCCATAAAATTCAGGAATCTGTTTAGCATATTTGTTAACTGTAATATTATCTAAATTCTGTGAGAATACTAACCATTTCTGTCCTAATTTTGCAAAATACTTACACGGTATAACTTTCCAATTAACCAATTGATTACTAACAAGTCTACTTACCCAAGATGCTTTAAGAGACATAAAGTAACTTTGAATATCGATCATTTTAAGACCCCCATTTCCAAGTTTCCCTACTACAGTGTTTCGTTTTACTTTATCAGGTTTATTATTCCAAATAAATTTGAAGCATTTGCTATCTATTTCTTTCCTATATTTTTCTGGAACAACACAGGCACTAGCCACATATGTAAATATTGGAACAATTAAAGATTTGATTATCAAAATTTTCCCTAAGATTGTTAAGTTTCTTTTTGTCCATAAAAGTAATAAATTATTCATTTTTTCTATTTTATTTTCCCAATTTAATCTTTCACATTCTTCTTTATCATGTCCAAAATATATCCCTAGAGTTTTAACTGGTTTGTCTGTCCATTTAATTCCCCCCACTTTGTCTTTGCAATGCTTAAGTTTCCCTATCCATAAGCCTTCTGTTTTATCTTTATTCATAATAAGTCCCGAAAAAGAACCAAAAATTTCAATTTCATTTAATGCTAATGGTATCTCAGATTTAGAGTTGAAAAATAATGTTGTGTCGTCCGCCAATTGAGAAATTTTAATGCTATGATTTATCTCATCTATCTTAACTTGAAACCCTTTTATATTTTTATTATTTCGAATTCTCAGTGCCATGATCTCTACTGATAGCACAAACAGGAGGGCCGACAAGGGACACCCTTGGCGGATCCCTCTGGTGTTTCTAAACATTTCAGATATCCACCCATTATTAATGACACAGGTCTGAATATCAGTATACATTGTTTTAACCCAATTTACAAATGAATCATTAAAACCAAAACGTTTTAAAGTTAACAACATAAAATCCCATTCTAATGAATCGAAAGCTTTTTTAAAATCTATAAAGACCAGAGAACCCTCTATTTTGTAGATGTCTGCATAATCTATTATATCCTGTATCTGTCGTAAATTAAACCCTATAAATCTGTTTTTAATATAACCTGTTTGGTCTTCATTAATTAATTTGCTTAATATTTTTTTCAAACGTTGAGCCAGCACATGAGATAATATTTTCAAATCTACATTTAAAAGCGATATTGGTCTAAAATTATCCAATAATAATGGATCCCCCTTTTTAAACAGCAATGCCAGTACACTTGAGCGCTGTGAATATGTCAACAGATTTTCATTATAACCTTTATTATAGGTTTTAATAAGAAAATATTTAAGTTTATCCCAAAAGGTTCTGTAAAATTCAACCGAAAGTCCATCTAACCCAGGAGATTTATTTAATTTCATTTCATTTACTGCATCAGAACATTCTGTAGCTGTTATTTCACCGTCACAAATAGATTTGTCTTCTTCACTCAATGTCTTTTCTAGTTTAGTTTCAAAAATATACTTTTGTAACATATGTTTATTTGGTTTATTGGAGGAGTATAATTTTTCGTAATAACTTTTAATTATTTCTAATATTTCACTTTGTTTTGTTGCTATATCATTATTCTCGTTTTTTATCTTATTTATTGACTTTTTAACTTGTCTTTTCTTTTCCAGTCCCAAAAAGTATGAATTATTTTTTTCACCTAATTCAACCCACTGTTCCCGTGCCCTTACTTGTGCTCCCTTTGCTTTTTCCTGATAGATTTTTTCTAATTTTATTTCTAAAAGATTGATATGGTCGTTTAAATTTTTGTCTTCAACGTTCATACTATCGCATTTCGCTAGCCTTACATTAAGCTCCTTTTCTAAAGACCTTCGCTCTTGTCTATTAAGCTTAGATTTATTTTTACAGTACATAATAGTATGATCACGTATTTCTATTTTTAAAACATCCCACACAAGTCTACTATCAATTTGGTTGTTCTTACTATGTTCAATATGTTTATCAATTAAGTGGTTAATTAAAGTTTGATATTCTAGTTCCTGTAAAATAGAATTGTTTATTTTCCAAAAGCCACGACCCTTTTCTTGTACCCCAGATCGCAATTTTAGAAACACACTCAGATGATCTGTTGATTTTATAAATGCAGGTTTAATTTTACATGATTCAACAAGCATACGAAAGTCCATCCCTATGAATATCATATCTATTCTACTGGCTTGAGATTTATCTTTTCTTCGCCATGTAAACTGCTGTACATTTTCATTTAAATCTCTCCAAATATCTGTTAATTTGTTACTTTTTATTAGAGTTTTAAGACTACTTACCTGTTGCGGTTTAGTATTTTTGCGACTTGCACTTTTTCTATCAATTTGGTTCATTGTTTCATTGAAGTCCCCCCTAATATTGGTATCCCAGTCCCGTATTCTTTCAAAATTGAGCTTACCTTTTTGAAAAATGCATTTCTTGCAGTTTTACAATTAGGTGCATAAATACAGACTAATGTAAAAATTGTATCATCGATTTGAATATTTATCAACAACAATCTTCCATCTTTATCCTCCCATTTATCTAGTATAGCAAAATTCAGTGATTTATTTAAAAGTATAGCAACCCCCCTACTAGCAGATGTGCCGTGACTACTTACTATTTCAAATTTAGAATTGTTTCGAATTTCTTTTTCTATATTCTCGTCTATATGTGTTTCTTGTAAAAATGCTATTGAACATACATGTGTTTTCACCCATTCAATAACTCTATTTCTTTTCTCCTTCGAGTGCATGCCATTTACATTTAGGCTACACAAATTTATCAAGTTATTCGAGCCCATATATATTCAATATATACAAATTTTGATTAATAAATTCACCATATATTATACTAACAATTACACAATAAATATATAATATATCATATTCATATAAGAACAAATATACACAAATATAAACTTTATTTAAAAAATCAATCATACCCGTAAATTCTAACTGATCGTTCCCAACTTCTGTTTTAAATTTTTGTTGACCTATTGTGACCTTGCCCCATATTAAGTTGACAAGACATCCTGACACGTGTAGTCTATCATTTGTCAATATTAATTGGATTTCACTGTTTATGGACATTGTCATTATAACAGGATTAACTTTGAAATAAGTGTGTATTATTCCATAGTTGTGTGTTAATTCACAAATCTTTTTTATGGATATAACTGACAAATTGAATACAAAATGCGGATACATACATTCAAGTAAGTGCATTTTACTGATACTCCTTAGGAAGCACGTCTTAATTGGCCACATTTGTTGATATACCGACACAGGTATACTAAATCTATCATGATATAGTGTCAATGAACTATAACAAGGCTCGTCTATGTGCCTGTATTTTATTATTTCGCATACTTCTGTTATGTTTCTAAATGATTTCCATATTAATTGTTTGAAAAAATCACAAAACAACACGTGTGTTTGTGATGCATTACGGCCTATTGTATACATTTGTTCTCTGTGTGTAGCTATAAATAGCACGGGGGAAAACCAACCGAGTACATATTCACTAAATGAAGTGTAAACACAGAACACGTTTTGTATTGTTAACATGCTTATATATGTTTGCATAAAGCTGTTGCACCATGTCGATGTGCAATATTTTGCAGCTAATGATATATTAACATTTGTGCAGTATAAAAACATTGATATTTCATTTTTGTTCAGCTTCGGAAATAGATGTTTATTAACATTTTCTACTTTGATTAATTCCGTTAAAGACATTATTTCTCTCTGTGTAGTTATAAATAGCACACGGGAAAACCAATGGAGTGCATATTCACTAAATAAAATGTAAACATGATACACGATTTCTATTAGTGTTAATATACTGATGTATGTTTGTAATTTAGAAATACAGATTTTCATCCATTTCAATATGTAATATTTTACAGATAAGAAAATATAAACTTTTTTGCAGTTTAAATACACTGATATTTCATTTTCTTTTACATTAAGAAATAGATATTTGTAAACACCATGTTCTACTACATTTAAGACATATTCAACTATATGTAATAAATATCTTTGAAAAGGACATTTTTTACAATTATAAATCACACTCATACTCAAAATAAGAGCATATAAATAAATTGTTTGTACAGTTATATTTATATGTCTACATATTATATATTTCAATCTACCATCTGGTAATTTAACTCTATGTTGGAGCTTATACATTGTTTTTGTTTTTATAATTTTTTTTTATTGATTTACCCAGTAAGATAAAAGTTGATATGTGCATCAATAATGATACCTATTATACAGTTATTACACCTTGGCTTTTTTTGAGCCATTGTTCTTGTTAGTCTGGTCATCTTGTCTGTCAGGTGGAGTTGGAGGTGTGTGACTTCTAACTGTCTGTTTAGGTCCATGTGATACTGGTGTTTTCAGAAATGTTTCCATTGTTTTTTGTCCATGCTTCAATGTATTTTTTTTCCCACTTGCTTTTGAATTTTTGGTTGAATCGGTCTTAGAAAATGTTACTTTCTGTACACTTTGTAATTGTTCAATATCATCAGTTGTACTTTCGCCTTCTTGTGTTGTATTGTGTATTTCTACAGTAGTTGTATTCTGTACAGTGTCTGTCTGAACATCTGTATTACTGTCCTCTGTATTGTGATCTTGTGTTTCACACTCATCCTCTGTAAGCTTATTTGGGCAGTCCATCATTTTGTGTCCAGTTTTGTTACATGCTTTGCACACCCAGTCATTTGTACAATCATACAGAAAATGTCCAGGAGATAGGCATTTGTAACACATAGGTACTTTGTCTGTTCTATTTGTATTGTTATTTTGTTGGTTATGTGTAGAGAATTCTGGTTGACCACTATGGAATACAAGAGCCCAATATTTACCAATTTGAAGCTTTCTTGGGATTGGGTTTTTTAATGTTTTACTTATAATCAGTCTGTCACCTGTTTCACAGTTGGTTAACTTTCCATCTACCCTAAGTCTCTCTCTGAATAACCCTTGAATTTCACAGCCCTCTAATGTTAGGGCACGATAGATCTGTCCATCATCGGCGGAAAGTGGCACGTTTTTTACTTTTATCCTTATGGTGTCTGGTTGTGTTCGTCCAGGATTATATGGATTTTGTGAATGAAGGGGGATTTGCCTGCCACGCAAAACTAAACCCTGCACCAACAATGACAGTCTGTCTTCCTCATTATCCATATAAATACGCCACATATCCCTGATACGCTGTATACCCTTTATACACTGTGAGGGTACCCTTACTCCAATAGCCTTGTATATCTCGACATTTGTCAGCCACAAGGATCGTGCTGGTTTCATTGATGCACCAAAAACATCCTCGTCTTTAAGAAAGACTGGTTTGACCTTTTCACTGGATGAATTACTTTTTGTGTTTATGTTTGTGTTTGTATTTTCGTTTTCTTTACCATCGTCTTTTAAGATCTCCGCGTAAGACGCCATTTTTTCTTTGTTTACAGTTTTCTCTGCGTTTAAAATGTCATTTTCTACTGGTTTTATACCACGTAAACTCTGGATCAATTGCTCAATTTTGAGCATCACTTAATTGTCCATTCAAATATTGACTATTTGTAGCCATAGCTTACTTTTACAAAATAAATATAAACTTTTTTCGGGAGTACTCACTTAGTAGACCTTGGCATACTAAGGGACATCATCCAAATCACAATGCATTATTAGTTTAAAACGTCACAGCCTGGTTGAAAAATTAGAAATTAATATTACAAATTTGCGATTTGCTTCGTTATTTGTGGAAATATGTCGATACAACTTTGTGAATATGTATTTTATATCACCAGGAACATATTTAGCTAACATGTAAAAAATCGCGAAGTTTCCCTTTAAACACCTTCTTATTATTTAACAGTTATGGAAATCTGCAGTTACGGACATCTCTTTAAATATCTTTCTAACGTTACGAACATTACTTCAAAGAGTTACGTACATCCTTCAATTTTTTTCAAGTTAATATTTCAATGTTCTCATAAGAGTTTCGTCATTTTTATGCATGCATTCGAGTATCTAATATTCCCACCTGTAATCATACTGTATGGACTTACTAATAAACACTACTGATAAAGAGAAAACAAGGATATTCTAATTTACCATTTTCCGTGTCCGTCATGTTGGGATGTAGGTAGCTAAAGTTACGAACATCAGTTTAATACCACTGAACGTGTAGTCATCAGAGTTTTGATGGATCGTCCTACTATGTAGATGTAGATGTAGATGTGCTTTTTCTTCAACAAACAATTTCGCACATGCGCAAACGCTTTACCGAATGAGTTCACTGTGTAGGTCGTATGAATATATGAATATTGTGCGGGTAAACATTGGAGTCTTGACTGGATGAAAGAAAATCAAACAGCGACGTATTTCCTTCGTTCTAGGATATTTACGTATGATATTATGAAATATTTCAATTGCAATTAGTATAAAACATCGAAAATAGGCAACTTTTAATATAAAAAAAAAGTCAATGGGGTTCACTTACAATTTTTCGCTTACAGGTGGCGTACAAATGTATGTGTTCTATCAGTTATTACTTTCGGAACTCCTCGGTTAGCATAAATGACGTAACTAATGTAAACTACGATATTGATTTATATATATTCGTGTAAAATGCCATAAATTCTGTGTTTAACAAGTGGAGGATAGCTATCAAGAAGACTGACCATTCGACGAGAGGTCTGTGGACGCCAGAGAAATACGATGTGCTTTGCTAGGCACATAATGACATTTCAAGGACACCGGGTTAAGAGTATCGGGATTATTATGAAAGATGTCTTCCAGTGTTGATGATGGAATAAAAAGTTTATATTACTTTTCCGTAAGGAATGGCTTCCCTAAGCATATTGTTCATTATATTTAATAAGACATAAAACACTAACCATGTTACTACTGAAGGGGGGGGGGGGGGGGGGGCTTAGAATAAAAACCGTTAATTTTCCACTATGCCCAAATTTTAAAGTAGACCTCAATACATTTCGACCCTAAAAAATATTGCTTGTTTAGGTTAGCTCAACTCTACCTAAAATGTAGTGCCTATCCTAGCTATTTTATTAGTTTTCCTCAACAAGCACAGTCTTGGAACATCTGCATGCCCAATATATCCAATGCAAAAAAATTTTCCTGGTCACCCTTACCTAACCTTTTTCACAGGGCTACCGGTAACCCTAAACACACCATTATTTTTTTAGGTAGTGTATGCATGTATCTATTACCTCGTGTATGCATAAACATATTTTTGATCTACCTGATGTGTGAAAAAAATTGGATTCTCTACTGACAGACATAAAAATTCCCAAACCCCCTTCCTCCTTCACTAATAAAATTGTTGGTGTCTAATACAGAAAACAAGTGAGTGGGAAGACATGTCACTCCACTCGGGCACATTAATGAATATTCCGATTCCTAGCCGGCCAGTCTTTGTTCTTACCCCTTAATGCTGCATGCTTTAAAACAGAGAAGCAACAAATACCAATGTTATAGTCTTTGGTTTGACCCGAGGGGGGCCCTATCCCATGGATCTAACACACTCAAGGCGAGCATGATTAACCATTAACCATCAAGAAGGGTCCAAGGGGCTAATTAGCCCAGATAACAGACCTTGGAACCAGGTAAGCCAGGTAAATTATGCCACCGATGAGATAGGAAACCACTGTGTAAACAGACCCATAACATAATACCACCACAACAAAATTTCTCTGGACGTATAAAAATCACACTGAAAAAGGAGGAGTCCTTCAAAACTTTCATTAAGCTAGGGACTTGTACCCAAGTTGCTTAGTTGAAGTTAGTTAATACAGTCAATATGATCAAACACACATTAAAAAGCTCATAGATTAGCTTCCAGTCAGATTTGAACTAACATCTTTTCAACTTTATTGAAATGTACTACCTTGTACTATAGAAGCCATACTAAATTGTAATGTTACACAAAGTACACATACAGATAAATAAAACACTCAAACAGATATTTCAAAAACATCTAGTACAAAGGACTGTATTTAAGACATATCATTAACTACAGATGTACATGTATTCTAATCTTCAACAGGAATGTTTAAATTGTGTATTTATTGACACTGATAAATATACATTTGTATCAGGTAATATAACAAGTTGTTAATGTTTTTGTGATTCATGAAACCTTTTTTCTTCCGAGCTACCGTTAGTAGATTTAATAGATTGAGCAACACAAACACAACTAAAAATTCAGACCAACATGAACTCAGATGCTTCGTATGAGTTTGCAGTTCGAACTTCACTAATACCACTTCATGGGCGAAAGTAGTCCCCCCTTTTTGGCATTAAATTTAATAACAAAAACATGTTTTTACTTTAGTATGGAAGCATATATTTTCCAGTTAGCCAAGGGTATAAGAATATTTGGACAAAGGTATGCTTTGAAACCATAGTGACTTTTTTAGCCGAGTTGCGACGAAGTAGAACTCGGCTTATAATATGATGAATGTTGTCCGGACGTTCGGGCGTCAACCTTTTCGTTTCCGCACAATATCGTAAGAATGAAATGTCTGATCTAAATGAAACTTGGTACACACATGCCTGGTGGTGAGCGGTGGAAGCCTATTGATATTGAGGATCGTAGGACAAAGGTCAAGGTCACAACTTCAAAAAATGGAACAAAAATTTGATAAGAACGAAATGTTGGATCTAAATGAAACTTGGTAGACACATGCCTGATGTTGAGAGGAGGAAGCCTATTGATATTGAGGTTTGTATGACAAAAGGTCAAGGTCACAACTTCTAAAAATAGAGCAAACATTAGATACTTTGTTGTTTCCGCACGATATCTTAAGAACGAAATGTCGGATCTAAATGAATCTTGGTACACACATGCTTGATGGCGAGAGGAAGAAGCCTATTGATATTGAGGTTTGTAGGTCAAAGGTCAAGGTCACAACTTCTAAAAATGGAACAAAAATTTGATAAGAACGAAATGTTGGATCTAAATGAAACTTGGTACACACATGCCTGATGTTGAGAGGAGGAAGACTATTGATATTGAGGTTTGTATGACAAAGGTCAAGGTCACAACTTCTAAAAATAGAGCAAAAATTAGATACTTTGTTGTTTCCGCACGATATCTTAAGAACGAAATGTCGGATCTAAATGAATCTTGGTACACACATGCTTGATGGTAAGAGGAGGAAGCCTATTGATATTGAGGTTTGTAGGTCAAAGGTCAAGGTCACAAGTTCTAAAAATAGAACAATTATTTGATACTTTTTTGGTTTCCGCACAATATCTCAAGTACAAGAAACTAAGTACACACATGCCTCATGCTGAGAGGAACAAATCTCATGAACTTGAGGTTTGTGGGTCAAAGGGCAAGATTACAATTTTCTAAAACGTAGAACAGTAATTTGATACTTTTTAACCAGAACATTGTCTGAGGGTTCTTAGCAACATATGGTACAACAATCGATTCCTACAAGATGGATGTTTACGGAACTTCCGGAATTTCCAATTTGGCTGCGATTTTCAAAATGGCCACCAAAATGCCGAAAAAAATGAACATGCCCGGATTTCAGTGAACATTGATATACAGGGAAAACATGATGTGACGAGTTCATCTATGACCTCAAACTATCACAGCAAAGACTATGGTTCAGAATTATATAACTAGGCATTGTCCATCGACATGTTCGCAACTCGGGTTTCGCACCTTTGGTGCGTTACTGATTGTTTTTATTGCTGCAGTTTTGAAAATATACCAGACAAATAAGGAATACATTTTTTCGTACATTTTTCATAAAGTTGTATACCGACTGTAATGGGCATCATTTAAATTATTATATTTATTGAGTTTATTACACATGAAGTGACATCATTGTGTATTTATATTCCAAAGATAGCAAATACATTTTAAATGTTACATTTTAGTGTAATTTTCATAAAATAATCGTATGAAGGTACCCCTATTGAATGCCCAATAATATTTTTCTATTGGAAATATTCCCAGTTTTGTCACATTTTGAATGATAACATATATATGATGCTTTCGGTGTGTTGTTTTTGAATATTTAATAAAAAGAAAAGGTGTGGAAAACGTTGTCAGTTTTTGAATAAAAAATGAATTTATTCCTAACCTATGGCTATGGATATCAATCCCATCTGGCTTTATAAAGGCAGTTAACTTCAATTTGTGTTTCAATTATAATGAATAACATTAAATACAACAAATTTACCTCGTCTTGTCTCTTTAACCCTGTCACGAAAACACATTCAAACTGACTGAAACTGATCCGTCATCATAATTTTATGATGTTATATTTCCGTCGAAGCAACTTGGACATTCAACAAATACAATAATATTGAAAAGTAACGAACACAAATCGCATGCTTTGGTTTTCGGTGTAATATGTTTCATTCAATCAAGTCAGTTTTTCGACCGTTTGTCGATGCATTTCGACGTAGTAGATATTTATTTAGATTCGGCACTGACCACAGATCGCCGTCGTCCGCCATCTTGGAATCGAATAACTGATAGAACACATGCACCACCTTTCGGGAAAAGAGACTGGTGAACCCCATTCTGACAGCCTGTATGCCTTATAAAGACGGAAAATTATATTTCTCATTACATTTACATGGAATAATATCGTCAATTCAATGAGTGAGTGAGTGAGTGAGTGAGTGATTGTTGCTTATCGCCAACTCAGCAATTTGTCAGCTATGCCATGGCGAGAACAATTTAATTTTCAATGAGATGATGACGAGGTCCGCTTTATACTAGACAAACACGCTTAGTTTGATTTTTATAGTGGTAGTTCACTGAAATAACAGTCCATGGATAGACAAATACCAATTGTATAGTCTTTGGTTTGACCAAACCAGGGCTCGAACCCACCGATCTACCGCACTCAAGGCGAGCACACTAAACAACCGATGCGGTGTAAATTCAATGAAACTCCGCCTAATGTTGGGGTTTAAATAACAATAAATAAATCAATCAATCAATATTATCACGATCATCTGTATTGTATTCTCTTTTAACAGTCAGCCTTGTAACAAAAATAAAACAAAGGTCTTTTCCACATCCGTTAAAATATTGATTTGACTAAAACTATTTAATAAATTGTTCCGACAGTGTGGTATTTTTATAATTGTTCCGACAGTGTGGTATTTTTATAATTGTTCCGACAGTGTGGTATTTTTATAATTGTTCCGACAGTGTGGTATTTTTATAATTGTTCCGACAGTGTGGTATTTTTATAATTGTTCCGACAGTGTGGTATTTTTATAATTGTTCCGACAGTGTGGTATTTTTATAATTGTTCTGACAGTGTGGTATTTTTATAATTGTTCCGACAGTGTGGTATTTTTATAATTGTTCCGACAGTCTGGTATTTTTATAATTGTTCCGACAGTGTGGTATTTTTATAATTGTTCCGACAGTCTGGTATTTTTATAATTGTTCCGACAGTGTGGTATTTTTATAATTGTTCCGACAGTGTGGTATTTTTATAATTGTTCCGATAGTGTGGTATTTTTATAATTGTTCCGACAGTGTGGTATTTTTTATAATTGTTCCGACAGTGTGGTATCTATATAATTGTTACGATAGTGTGGTATTTTTATAATTGTTCCGACAGTGTGGTATTTTTATAATTGTTCCGACAGTGTTGTATTTTTATAATTGTTCCGACAGTGTGGTATTTTTATAATTGTTCCGAGTGTGGTATTTTTATAATTGTTCCGAGTGTGGTATTTTTATAATTGTTCCGAGTGTGGTATTTTTATAATTGTTCCGAGTGTGGTATTTTTATAATTGTTCCGAGTGTGGTATTTTTATAATTGTTCCGAGTGTGGTATTTTTATAATTGTTCCGAGTGTGGTATTTTTATAATTGTTCCGAGTGTGGTATTTTTATAATTGTTCCGAGTGTGGTATTTTTATAATTGTTCCGAGTGTGGTATTTTTATAATTGTTTTGATAGTGTGGTATTATTTGGTTTTCATTTTATTACATGCCTTAATTTTCTATTATTAATATCAGATTTTCTAATTTATTAATAATATCTTAATACGGTTCTTCCTTGTATTGATAAAACATACATTTAAGTATTATCAATTCTAACGCGTTTTTATTAATTGTCATCAGATATTCCTTTTGGTGTCTATTCAATTGTTCGTTAGGGTTAGGGTTAGGAATATGGTGTTTAACGCCACTTTCAACAATATGTCCGTTTTATTGGTGGAGAAAACCACCGACCTGTCGATGATCACTGACTCTATCAACCATCTATCAACTAAAACCTTATAAGAACAACAAGCTCTGGAATATCGTATGAACTTAGAATTATTTAGTTGTTGTCTTTTATCTTAAAGTTTTGTCCTCACCCGGTCATCACTGTCAATCTCTTGGAGCAGATGGAGGCTCGAGATAGGCATAGCTGTATCTGCGGTATCCTTTTTATCAAACTCAATTGGATAGATGCGATCAACTTAATAACCAACTTAGAATTATTAGTGAAAGGACATCATCTATATAGCGGAATGTGAAACTAAAGTAACGGACAAGCTTCGTTTTAATTATCTTGAGAAGGTCCGGTATGAGTTTTGCCTCATATGAATAAAAGATCAAGTCAGAGAGAAAAGGAACATAGTTGCTACCCATGTAACAGGAATACCGACTGTCTGTTGAAAAACACATTCACGAAATAGAATAAATATCTTGTCAGCCAAAATGTAAAGCTTGCTGAGAACCTTTTGGTAGAATGAGAGTGCTTTTGTTTACAAAATAAGATTAGTCCCTTAATAATGCAAGATATATGTATTTGTATCTACTTTGGCCTTTCTTTCTTATGAAACAACATTAAATTAACTCCTTTAACCTGTCTTGTAGTCTTGGGTAGGGAATATTTGTGCAATGTAACTGGACAAACAATATAAGCCCTTAAGCAAAGTTTTGGAATGGTAGGCATCGCCTCTCCCATGAATGATACCCTTCCACTAAACTGACTGAAAATAAACCAGAGTACCAAAGTAAAGAAAATGTACAAGTCACTACTGAACATATATGTAATCAGTTGAGCAAGAGAAATGGACCAATCAATTATATCGAGATTTATTAGTGCAGGAAACTCGAGTACCCCGAGAAAACAACAGACCATCCGAATACGATGACAACGACACCCTGACGACTCTAGAATGTGTATAACAATAATTGACGAACACTTGATTTTACCCCCGGTTTTATGGTGGGTCCATGTTGTTCATCATTTTAGTTGATATTGTCTCTTGATTGTCCATTCATGATTGTCCCTTCAGTTTTCTCTAATGGTTTTTTTTATTAAGAAGAGTTTGGATAGAAACAACAAATCCCCGGAAATTGGTGAAATAACAAATGATGATAATACAACTACAAATTGTGTGTTTTCTAATGAATCCCACCCAGTTATGGCAACACAAAGTGTCATCCTTGGAGCATCAAATTGTACAAGGCTTGTCTTTGAAAACCCCAATGTACATAACATCTCTGTGTCAGGTACTACATTAGACTGTTAGATAAGTCTGATTCACAAGTTGATAGTGAAAATGTCGATAGTGTAGTATTGAGTCTTGGTACAAATGATGTAACACAGTATAGAAATGATACTGAGCACATTATTGTTAATGTAACCACATGTGTTGAGAATGTGAAACATAAATATCCAAATGCTAGCATAGGTGTATGTAGCATACTACCAAGAAGAGGGAAAGGTACACACATCCAAGCATTAAACTCTGTAGCATCGTCTGTTAACACCTTCATAAAAAAATTGTGTTTGAAAAACAATAAGATGAGGTTTATTGACTTGTGGTCAGAGTTCACTCCAAGCAATGTACCAAACAGAGCACTCTACAAATTAAATGACCCAAGTGGTGTCCACATTAGTGAAGCAGGAGCTAGTGTTATAAGTGACATAATACTGGATTATGTAAAATCACCAGTAGAAGGCGAATACACGACTCCAAATACTAAAAAAACGTATCAGAAGTTCAACATCAACCCCAGGTTCAACAGATAAACAACAATCAAAAATTCCCAAACCATTTTGAAGCTATAGTAACAATTGAACAAAATATATTCATGGTAATATTTGATCATTGACATTCCTAGTAATTATAATTATTATTTTCGCATGTTTCAAAATATATATCATGTACTTTCTTTACACGTGACAAACATCCTAATTCATAACCTATCAATGACAAAATTACCGGTATCTATTTTTAGTGCCACTAAGCGAGGCGTCCCAAATCTTGATCTCTTCAATATAAATTTGTTTCAAGTGTTTTATTTTATAACAATTATGTTATTCGTGTCTAATACAATACCGATTGATTTGTCTGTAATTTACTTTAACAATATAAAGAGTGTGATTTATTGTATAATTATTGTTGTCATACTTGTTGTAAATATACCTATGTTTAATTGTAGTCACCTGTGTGAGGCGAGTTCCAAATTGCGACCTTTCACTGTCAATTTGTAAATATGTCTCTTTGTATTGTTACATTAAATGTTAATGGTATAGCTACTGTCGTGTACCCGATAAGGAATGGTCATTTCAAGATGGCGGATTGTAAATCATCAAAAAGGTAGGTGTGAAGATTTTGACTATTATCGTTCTTTATAGGTTATCTTA
This sequence comes from Bathymodiolus brooksi, assembly GCA_963680875.1. Taxonomy (NCBI): domain Eukaryota; kingdom Metazoa; phylum Mollusca; class Bivalvia; order Mytilida; family Modiolidae; genus Bathymodiolus; species Bathymodiolus brooksi. The sequence goes on along the minus strand of OY804580.1, from coordinate 50,166,821 downwards.
GTGTCTATGAGTTACACGTTTAGATAGGACAGTCTTTTTTCTACTTCACTATTAAGTCAGTAAAGCTTGATCCTTTTGTTTTTATCGTAAACTGCCTTCGGTAGTTGATCAATGCAGCGACAAAGATATCGAGGCGTAGAATCCAATTTATTTCACCAATTCCTACCGCCTAGTGACTTTTTATATTAATATGTTGATGCCAAAATTATTCAAACATGTGAATTGTCCAGCAAATTTTTTTTCAGCCTTTGACAAGCCTTGTATCCCTCTTAAAACGTCTATGAAAAGTTTGTTTATGTCACGGAATGGTCACGACAAAAACATGACAAAAATGTATAGGAATGGTCTCATGTTTTGAGTCAAGGAATGGACTTTCAAGCCAAGGAATGGTCTTTTTTGTTTAGGAATGATCTGATTGAACATATCGGATGTAAAGCGGGAGCAATGGCTTTGTCGTTCATCCAGTGTTCACACTCGCATAAAATCTTATTTTTCTTGTCTTACTACATTCACTGTCATGTATTTCAATTGGTTTGTCAATATGACGACATACCATTCGCTGCTCTGATCACAGGCACTCGACGTTCAATGAATAAAATGTAGGGTCAATGTGGAAAACAAATAGTGTCATTGTTATAATATAGAGAAGGCTTCCAATGCATTTTTCGGCACAAATGTAAACAAATCGGTTTATTTTTTCGTATACGGTTTTCGCTTGACCTTTGCGGTATTTATGGATGGAGACCTACCTAATAGTTCCTCCGCCGCATCATTTATTAGAGAGCAGACGATCATACTTCACTAAACCATACTTTTGTGACGTCCCCAGAAATATTCGACTTCCATTGTGGAGCGACCATGATATTGCGGGACCGCACAGAATAATTAATAAAAGAAAACTAGACCGCTTACTGGTCACAAAAAAATGTCAGAAGCTTACCAACTAAATGAAATGTATACCTTTTAGTTCAATTGTCCAGTAATCGGTCGTAATTCTTTTTATATCTAGTTTTCTTTTATTAATTATTCTGTGCGGTCCTGCAATATCATGGTCGCTCCACAATGGATGTCGAATATTTCTGGGGACGTCACAAAAGTATGGTTTAGTGAAGTATGATCGTCTGCTCTCTAATAAATGATGCGGCGGAGGAACTATTAGGTAGGTCTCCATCCATAAATACCGCAAAGGTCAAGCGAAAACCGTATACGAAAAAATAAACCGATTTGTTTACATTTGTGCCGAAAAATGCATTGGAAGCCTTCTCCATATTATAACAATGACACTATTTGTTTTCCACATTGACCCTACATTTTATTCATTGAACGTCGAGTGCCTGTGCTCTGATATACTGTAAGCGTACGTTCTTTCCGATGTGTAGAATGTCCTGGAACGTAAATACCCTAGTGTATTTCTACCTTGCAGTCATGGAATTCCTACCTTAGTGCGTCTCAAGTGATATTTTCTTCGTATGGTAATCTAGCGAAACTCCTCAACTACAGGCAGTTATGTATTGATTTTTTTTTTCATTTTTGGTGCTTAACGCCACTTTCAACAATATTTCAGCTATATCATGGTGAACAGTTTTAGTGGTGGAGGAAGTCGGAGTACCCGGAGAGAACCATCGACCATGGGCAAGCAACTAGTAAACTTTTATCACTTGCAGCTGCGAGTCGAGTGCACCCTTTTTTGTAATTTACAAAGCCGGGCGCGTATCGGTGATAGGCTTGTATGAATTGTTATATCAAACGACCTAACTCATTGAGCCACCCGGACACCGGCAGTTATGTATAATACATCACCATTTCAGTACACACCACTATTTTATTTGGACCGATGTTCTCAACCTTTATTATTATTTTTTTCTTCTTTTCTTTTACTTTTTGGATCTTCGGTTTTCTTACCACTAAGTCTAGACCACTGTTAGGTTTATGTATTAGTTTTTCGTACATAGGTGCTTCAGTTCACATATATTATTTTAATTTTCCTATGTTTAAAATCAGTACATGTATTTACTTCATGAAAACAAAAATATACGAGGTTACTTAAATCTTCAATAGATATATCGTGTATTTCTCATTTTTACAGATTTACTGTGATGGATACATCTTTCCACGCCTCAGAGAATGATTTTATATGAGAAGACTGTGGAAAATGTCTGAAAAGTAGAAGTGGTCTCAGACGACATCGCCTGAGACAACATTTAAAACAAGAGATAAAATTTAAATGTACCACTGATTCTTGCACAGCAGCATTTTGTGAAAAGGGGGAGCTATTGGCTCATCAGACCAACCATGGTGAACAAAAACGTATCACATGTAATTACTGTAACCACAAACTGTCAGGGAATATCACAGAGCTCACGAGGCAGAGATTCTTCCACATGTTCGGAGAGGATTATATCTTCAGGACTACTCACATTTTTCTCTGGATCAAATGACTATAATTGTAATTGTTTGCAAATTGATAATAAAGATATAAAGATTTGATTTCATAAAATTTATTTAAATAACAATTAATATTTCTTTTAACAAAAATATTTTTATGTAAAACATGACTCCCTGTCAATATCACAAAGTATAAACCATTACAATATGTGTACAATTGCTGAAAGAGTTCTTAACCAAATTTACCCACATTAGTGTTAAATTCAAAAGATCTAAATTTTAATGTTTCGTCCTGATAATTCTGGCAGCAGTGGTCCACTATGGCTTGGTGATTGGAAGTATCAAATTGGCAGTAGTAACACTTGTACCTATAGATAAAAGAAACATTGCATAATGAAATGGAAAAGATTATAACAATTTAATAGCAAATAAGGTATTTCGGGTATTTTAAGGCAAGATTGATCATATGAAATAAGAAGATTTACATTAAAGACCACAAACGGAATTGAACTTCAATAATATTATTAATAAGCATATCTTATATGATGGAGACCATTCATTGGCTTGAAAGTCCATTCCTTGACTCAAAACATGAGACCATTCCTATACATTTTTGTCATGTTTTTGTCGTGACCATTCCGTGTCATAAACAAACTTTTCATAGACGTTTTAAGAGGGATACAAGGCTTGTCAAAGGCTAAAAAAAAAATTGCTGGACAATTCACATGTTTGAATAATTTTGGCATCAACATATTAATATAAAAAGTCACTAGGCGGTAGGAATTGGTGAATTAAATTGGATTCTACGCCTCGATATCTATGTCGCTGCATTGATCAACTACCGAAGGCAGTTTACGATAAAAACAAAAGGATCAAGCTTTACTGACTTAATGGTGAAGTAGAAAAAAGACTGTCCTATCTAAACGTGTAACTCATAGACACTAAGATAACCTATAAAGAACGATAATAGTCAAAATCTTCACACCTACCTTTTTGATGATTTACAATCCGCCATCTTGAAATGACCATTCCTTATCGGGTACACGACAGTGATAGCAGACGACAAAAAACGGAATGCGCGCGTGTTTACAAGAAACACACTGTTCGATTGATACTGAATTAAAATGGAAAAATGAATGGGGGGCTAAAAGTATGTGGAATCATGGTTCAAGTAATTCACGAGGTGTTGCTATCCTCTTTTCAAAAACAATTGATTACGAAGTTACAGAAACGGGGCGAGATAATAGTGGTAAAGATATCAAATACTTATAACGTAAATATATATAATGTTTATGTTCCTAATTTGGGTAATGATAAGAAAATATTTATTAATCAATCAATTTCGATGAATCCGGCGGACAAAAATATAGTTCTGGGAGATTTTAACTGTACACTCTTGAAAAGCCTAGATAGGAAGCCAATACCAAACCGCGATGACATAGGTTCAACGGAATTGAGAAAATATATAGAAAGAAATGATTTGATCGACGTTTGGAGAGCACGCAATCCAAACAGTAAATGTTTTACATTCGGCCGGGTCAATTCACACTCGCGTATAGATTTCATTTTCATCAGCAGTGAACTTAATTTTGCATCACAAAAGATTAAAATTATTCAATTTCCATTTAGTGATCATGATGGTGTTATCATGACATTGAAAGTAAGTGAACCAGAACGAGGTCCGGGGTTATGGAAGATGAATTATACCGTTATTCAAACAGATTTATTTAAGCACATATTTGAAAGTTTTTGGAATAAATGGAAACTTCAGAAAAATAACTTCAAAAATAAATTGGAATGGTGGGAGCAAACTAAGATTAAAATAAAAAGCTTAACTATAGGCGTATCAAAAAAATTAAACATAACTGAAACGAAACTCAAGATCTGGGAAACTACTTTAGAGAAACTTGTTGAAAGCAACTCGGACAATAAAAATGAAATATCTGAGTTAAGGGGCAACATTAAAGGGTACTATGAAAAAAAAAGCAGAAGCCTCTAGAATTCGATCAAAAGTAAATTGGTATGAAAAGGGGGAAAAATCTACAAAGTATTTCTTTAACCTAGAGAAAAAGAAGGGTAAAGAAAAACTATGGAATAGAGTTAAAACTAACGATGGCAAATATAAAGAGGATATTGTGTCTATTTTAGAGGAACAAGTAATTTTTTTCGAAAAACTCTTTACCTCAGAAGGATGGGACAGTGATTCGGCCGCATATTTATTAAATAATTTGGAAAAAAAATTAAGTCAAGAGGATAAAGAGATTTGTGATGAAGGAATAACTTTGGATGAAATTTCAAAGGCAGTAAAATTACAAAAACCCGATAAATCACCAGGGGAGGATGGGATTGTTAGTGAATTTTACAGACATTATTGGTATCTTATTGGAGAAGATTTTGAGTCTGTGGTGAGGGAGATTTTTGATCAAAAACTACTTAGTGAATCTCAGAATAGGGGAATAATTACACTTATGTTCAAATCGGGGGAAAGGGAGGATATAAAGAACTGGAGGCCTATTACTCTTCTAAACGTGGATTATAAAATTGTGTCAAAAATATTAGCCGAGAGACTAAAACGTGTATTGCCAAATATAATTAATACCGACCAAAGGGGGTTCGTAAAGGGTAGGAATATTTTTCAGGGGAATAGATTATTACAGGATATCATAGACTATACAGAAATGGAAGATGAAGAGGGGGCAATTATATTCCTAGATCAACAGAAAGCGTTCGATAGAGTTGAGTGGGGGTGGATAGATTTGTGTTTTGAAAAATTTGGTTTTAGTGACTGTTTCAGGGGCTGGGTAAAAATGCTTTTCAAAAATACAAAAACAGGTATTCAGACGAACGGATTTGTATCCCGCTTCGTCAACATTTCACGTTCAATTCGTCAAGGATGCCCAATCGCTCCGATGCTATACATTTTGCAGGCGGAGCCATTGGCGACATCCATTAGACGCAATCCCAAGATAGTAGGCATATCTTTACCAAATAGAAATGGACCGGATATAGAGACAAAGGTAAACATGTTTGCTGATGACACCCAATTGATTAATAAAACTGAAGAATCCATCGAGGAAACATTTAAAACACTTGAAATATATGAAAAAGCTTCTGGGGCAAAAATATATTTGGAAAAAACAGTGGGGATGTATCTAGGGAAATGGCGTAATAAAAACCCGAGATTTAAAAATATTAAGTGGTCAACAAAACCGGTTAAAGCTTTGGGGGTATTTCATGGATATGCAATTGACTTAGAAATGATTTGGTTAGAAAAAATAAATAAGATAAAAAGTTGTATGGGGGTTTGGAAATCAAGAGATCTTACGTATTTTGGAAACATTTTAATTATCAAATCATTTGTCTTATCGGTAATAGGCTATGAAATAGAAATGAGGGGTATTCCAGTAAAATTTGAAAAGGAAATAAATTCCATCATATGGGATTGTATATGGGATGGTAAAACAAACCAAATATCTAGAAACGTATGCAGTTTACCACAGAATAAAGGGGGGATGGGAATGGTGAACTTGAATCACTTTATTAAGGCAAAGCAAGTTAAATGTATGCATAATATAATACACTCAGAATTAGATAAATGGAATGTTATTGGTAAATATTGGCTGACATCAATGGATTCAAAATTTGAGACCGATTTTTTTCTCTGTAAATGTTCAGATATCAAAGATATTGGATTAAGGAAGATTTCAAAATATTATCTGAATCTCTTAAATTGCTGGTCTGAATTTCTGAGTTTAAATAAAATTAACACAAAAGAAAATATATTAGAGCAACATATATTTGGCAATTCGAAAATAAGATATAAACGAAAAGCTCTATTTCTGTCCAATTTCTCCAAAAGTTGGTTTAAAACGGTGAAAGATATCTGGGATCAAAATAGTAAAATATTTGTAAATTCCACTGAAATATTCAATACAGCCGTATAAAAGCATCATTTTCCCATGAACTACTTCTCATGCTCAAATCAGACAACATTAATCAAGAAAATACTAAAAGCTATCCATTTACAGTGAAAAATACATGCGAATTTATAAAAAATGATAATATTCTAGAAAATAAAAAACTTCTCCTCAAAGATATACAGTACTTTTTCGCAATAGAAAATATTCCAATATGTCAACAAAATGGGAAATTTATATCGGAGTAGAATTACCATGGGAAGAAATATGGGGTAGACGTTTTAAAAATCTCGCAAATAGAAAATCCAAACAATTACAATGGAAAGTGATACATAGAATAATATATACAGAAGAAAGGTTACAAAAGATGAATAAATCTCCAAATGGTAGTTGTCATTTCTGTAAAGACCCCGAAAATTTAATGCATCTTTTCGTTAACTGTAAATTGGTGGATAGTGTGTGGACAGAAATTTTCCAAAAAATCAATGAATTTTATGAACAAAATGAAATTAAAACTATATCAAAATCAGAAAATTCGATAATCTTAGGAATAAGCCACAGAGACGACCAAATTAACGCAATAGTCAACACGATTTTGACAACCACAAAGTGGATGATTTGGAAAGAACGAAATGTTGCTAAATACCAAAAGAAAAAATTTACTAAATTGAAAATTATCAACTTAATTAAAAGCGAAATTTCATTCATATTTTCTCTTGCCAAAAGTAAAACGGGAAATAATATCTATACAGAAATGACAAATATGTTTTGTATCTAACTGTTTTCATATGAATTAATTTATCTGCGTCACGGTGTTGTAAATGACCAGATACACACTCCTTTCTAGTACATTGTTGTATTGACACATATATTGATTATTTCTTACTTACAAAGCTGTCTGTTAATATGTAGACCCTATAGTGTATATGTTATTTATTAATCCAACTGCATTTTCCCTATAATTCCATTTGAATGAATAACACAAACTGATGATAATTGTAGGTCCCAAGAATGAAAATAGGAAAATGTATGCAAGAATAAATAGCCACGCTGCTGTCGTAAAACTACACTCAAAACAATAAGGTCTGTTCGATTTATCAGGTAACTGCAGTTAGTTTTATTTAGTGATACCGTTCTCAAATCGTTATAATTAGTTTTTCTATTTGCTACAATAATATTTGTTATAAAAAATAAAGTTAAAGAAAAAAAAATTAAATGTACATGTATATTTGTAATTTTCATTCTGTGAATGAAAGGGAGTGTATTTTTTTACTCAATTTGATATTTTCCCTGGTCAAATGAGTTATGTAAACCCTATGTAGCTCCCCTGGGCTACATAGGGTAATTATATAGCAGGGTTTTTGAATAAAATGATCTGAAATTTAAAAAAAAAAAAAAAAGAAAAAAAAAAAAAGAAGAGTTTGAAGATACCAAAGGGGTAATCATAATCTGTTAATCGAAGGACAGAAACCACAATGATCAAAAGATATCAAAGGGGTAATCATAATCTGTAAATCGAAGAAGGACAGACAACACAATGGTCAAAAGATACCAAAGGGGTAATCATAATATGTAAATCGAAGAAGGACAGACAACATAATTGGCAAAAGAAAAAGTAAAAACAACGATATACAAAACACTACACACAAATTAAATATCGAGCAACACGAACCCCACTAAAAATTGGGAGTGACCTCATGTGCCCTGGAAGGTTAAGCAGTTCCTACTCCACTATTGGCATATGTCAGCTAAGGCTGTGGTGGATAACAATAGAAAACAAGAAATTGTCTAGATTTTATTTATTACATTAGTTTTTTAACCATCTACAGTAGTACTTATTATAGTGATAGTGCTTTCTAGTACAGTAACAAAGCCCTGTTTTCAAATAACATTGAATCTGATGTTCATATGGAATTCTACATCCCTTATGACGTAGTGGCCTGTAGCTGTCATTTTGAATCTGTCAATGTAAACGTTTTTTTGTTATTCAAATATAAGTATGACTTCCTATTATAGCTACACCGTTTGAAGATTATTCCAGAAAGTCATCGTGTGCACTAAATTTGATATCTACGGTTTGTTTTTACATTATTGGATACATCTGTACTACAGAATATACCCTCATAGATATATTGTCATCATAATCCGTTCATACCGTGTCTATAAATAATTAACAAAAGTTTACAGATAACAAAGGGGTAATCAGGAGACGTAAGTCAAAGAAGGACAGATAATACAATATCAAAATTAACAAGGACAAAAGGACAAAAGGACAACCAATGATCTACAAAACACTACGCAGAAAACTAAACACCGAACAACACGAACCCCAGTAAGAACCGGGGGTGAACTCATGTGTCCCTGAAGGGTAAGCGGTTCCTGCTCCACATGTGGCACATAGTCGTGGTCGTTTGTTACACAGATATTCCGTGGCCGGTTAACATAGTCATTGCTAATGTTTGACATAAACAAGAAAACTAGAGAAATATTGTTATATCCATGGTGGTTAACCGAAAAACCAGAGAAAATCACCAACCTGCTGCATGTCACTATGTATCCCATTGTATTGATACTACCTGTAATTATGAACATAATTTGCATATCATATACCACAATAGTAATGTAGATACATATACTTATAGCTTACTAAACATTGACAGTTGTTCATATATAAGCCCCGTGTGCTACCATGTAACAGATATATCCACTGTTGTAAGGGTATGTGTGATATAGGTACAACAAAGTCACGACACTTCAATATCGTTTTTGTGCCATCTACAAAAAATAAAGCAAACACAGTTTATTGTTATGTATTTAGAAAAGGATGTATACAAAGTACTAAATAGAAAACTAAATATATACCAACACGATCCCCTCAATTAACTGGGCATGAAATCAAGTGCTTAGGAAGGGTAAGCAGTTTCTACTTAACTAGCGGCACACGTCGAACAATACATCATATCCGAATGTTCGTCTCTTTGTTTTTAAATGTAGAATACAAGTTAAATGTGTTCGCCTGCTTGACTATTTTGTCCGCCCCATGTTTCACTGGAAAGCAAGACAAATGTCCGAAGGATGCATATTGATCGTCTGCATTCCTTAGATCTTGAAACAAACATTATACATACGCAGAGTGAGGAGTGAGTGTGTGTGTTTGTTGTTTAACGCCAAATTAGCAATAATTCCGCTAATATATCATAGCGAGAACAAGCTTAAAAATCGATATTCGCTTTACACTAGACTGAAACGATTAGATTTATTTGTATGGTGCCAGCTCACTGAAACAACAGTCCATGGTAGGCATGTCGCATCACTCGGACATATTATCCTGATTCCGAGTCAATCAGTCTTTGTTCTTTCTCCTTAATGCTCTGTGTTTATAGAAAAACAACAAATACCTAGCTTACAGTCTTTTGTTGGACCTGCTCCGGACTCGAACCCATGAACTACCACAGTACACGATAACGATTTCACCACCGATGACGTTTTCTCCATACATATATTGTCAGAGTAATATCTAATATGTCTCTCCTTCACTGATGGGAGGACTAGTATGTCTCTTCTTCACTGATGGGGGATTATTATGTCTCTCCTTCAATGATGGGGGACTATTATGTCTCTTCTTCACTGATGGGGGACTAGTGTGTCTCTTCTTCACTGATGGTGGACTATTGTCTCTACTTCACTGATGGAGGACTATTATGTCTCCCCGTCACTGATGGGGGACTATTATGTCTCTCATTCACAGATGGAGGACTATTAGGTCTCCCCTTCAGTAATGGGAGACTATTATGTCTCCCCTTCAATGATAGGGGGACTATTATGTCTCTCCTTCACAGATGGGGGACTATTATGTCTATCCTTCACTGATGGGGGACTATTATGTCTCTCCTTCACTGATGGGGGACTACTATGTCTCTCCTTCAATGATGGAAGGACTAGTATGTCTCTCCTCCACTGATGGGGGGACTATTATGTCTTTCTTTCAATGATGGGGGACCATTATGTCTCTCCTTGACTGATGGGGTGACCATTATGTCTCCCTTCACTGATGTGGGACTATTATGTCTCTCCTTCACTGATGGGGGAACTATTATGTCTCTCATTTACTGATGGGGGACTATTTTGTCTCCCCTTGAGTGATGGGAGACTATTATGTCTCTCCGTCACTGATGGGGGACTATTATGTCTCTCATTCACTGATTGGGAGACTATTATGTCTCCCTTCACTGATGGGGGACTATTATGTCTCTCCTTCACTTATGGGGGAACTATTATGTCTCTCATTGACTGATGGGTGACTATTTTGTCTCCCCTTGAGTGATGGGAGACTATTATGTCTCTCCGTCACTGATGGGGGGACTATTATGTCTCTCATTCACTGATTGGGGGACTATTATGTCTCTCCTTCACTGATGGGGGACTATCATGTCTCCTCTTCACTGATGTGAAATTATTATGTCTCTCCTTCACTGATGGGGGACTATTATGTCTCTCTTTCAATGATGGGGGGCTATTATTTCTCTCCTTCACTGATGAGGGACTATTGTGTCTCTCCTTCACTGGTGTGGGACTATTATGTCTCTCCTTCACTGATGGGGAAACTATTATGTCTTTCATTCACTGATGGCGGACTATTATGTCTCCCCGTCACTGATGGGGGACTATTATGTCTCTCCTTCACTGAAGGGGGGACTATTATGTTTCTCCTTCACTGATGGGGGGACTATTATGTCTCTCCTTCCCTGATGGGGGACTACTGTCTCTCCTTCACTGATGGGGGACTATTATGTCTTTCTTTCACAAATGGTAGGACTATTATATCTCTCCTTTACTGATGGGGGACTATTATGTCTCTCCTTCACTGATTGGGGACTATTATGTCTCTCCTTCACTGATGGGGGACTAGTATGTCTCTCCTTCACTGATGGTGGACTATTGTCTCTACTTCACTGATGGGGGACTATTATGTCTCTCCGTCACTGATGAGGGGACTATTATGTGTCTCATTCACTGATGAGGGACTATTATGTCTCTCCTTCCCTGATGGAGGACTACTGTCTCTCCTTCACTGATGGGGGACTATTATGTCTTTCTTTCACAAATGGTAGGAATATTATGTCTCTCCTTCACTGATAGGGGACTATTATGTCTCTCCGTCACTGATGGGGGGACTATTATGTCTCTCATTCACTAATTGGGGGACTATTATGTCTCTCCTTCACTGATGGGGGACTATTATGTATCTCCTTCACTGATGGGGGGACTAGTATTTTTCTCCTTCACTGATGGGGGACTATTGTCTCTACTTCACTGATGGGGGACTATTATGTCTCTCCGTCACTGATGAGAGGACTATTATGTGTCTCATTCACTGATGAGGTACTATTATGTCTCTCCTTCCCCTGATGGGGGACTACTGTCTCTCCTTCACTGATGGGGGACTATTATGTCTTTCTTTCACAAATGGTAGGAATATTATGTCTCTCCTTCACTGATGGGGGACTATTATGTCTCTCCTTCACTGATGGGGGACTATTATGTCTCTCCGTCACTGATGGGGGGACTATTATGTCTCTCATTCACTAATTGGGGGACTATTATGTCTCTCCTTCACTGATGGGGGACTATTATGTATCTCTTCACTAATGAGGGACTATTATGTCTCTCCTTCACTGATGGGGGACTATCATGTCTCCTCTTCACTGATGTGAAATTATTATGTCTCTCCTTCAATGATGGGGGACTATTATGTCTCTCTTTCAATGATGGGGGACTATTATCTCTCTCCTTCACTGATGCGGGACTACTGTGTCTCTCCTTCACTGGTGTGGGACTATTATGTCTCTCCTTCACTGATGGGGAAACTATTATGTCTTTCATTCACTGATGGCGGACTATTATGTCTACCCGTCACTGATGGGGGACTATTATGTCTCTCCTTCACTGAAGGGGGGACTATTATGTCTCTCCTGCACTGATAGGGAAATATTATGTATCTCATTCACTGATGGGGGGACTATTATGTCTCTCCTTCCCTGATGGGGGACTACTGTCTCTCCTTCACTGATGGGGGACTATTATGTCTTTCTTTCACAAATGGTAGGACTATTATATCTCTCCTTCACTGATAGGGGACTATTATGTCTCTCATTCACTGATGGGGGACTATTATGTCTCTCCTTCCCTGATGGGGGACTACTGTCTCTCCTTCACTGATGGGGGACTATTATGTCTTTCTTTCACAAATGGTAGGACTATTATATCTCTCCTTCACTGATAGGGGACTATTATGTCTATCATTCACTGATGGGGGACTATTATGTCTCTTCTTCACTGATGGGGGCACTAGTATGTCTCTCCTTCACTGATGGGGGACTATTGTCTCCACTTCACTGATGGAGGATTATTATGTCTCTCCGTCACTGATGAGGGGGCTATTATGTGTCTCATTCACTGATGAGGGACTATTATGTCTTTCTTTCACAAATGATAGGACTATTATATATCCCCTTTACTGATAGGGGACTATTATGTCTCTCATTCACTGATGGGGGTCTATTATGTCTCTCCTTCACTGATTGGGGACTATTATGTCTCTCCTTCACTGATGGGGGGACTAGTATTTCTCTCCTTCACTGATGGGGGACTATTGTCTCTACTTCACTGATGGGGGACTATTATGTCTCTCCATCACTGATGAGGGGACTATTATGTGTCTCATTCACTGATGAGGGACTATTATGTCTCTCCTTCCCTGATGGGGGACTACTGTCTCTCCTTCACTGATGGGGGACTATTATGTCTTTCTTTCACAAATGGTAGGAATATTATGTCTCTCCTTCACTGATGGGGGACTATTGTGTCTCTCCGTCACTGATGGGGGGACTATTATGTCTCTCCTTCACTGATGGGGGACTATCATGTCTCCTCTTCACTGATGCGAAATTATTATGTCTCTCCTTCACTGATGGGGGACTATTATGTCTCTCTTTCAATGATGGGGACTATTATCTCTCTCCGTCACTGATGCGGGACTACTGTGTCTCTCCTTCACTGGTGTGGGACTATTATGTCTCTCCTTCACTGATGGGGAAACTATTATGTCTTTCATTCACTGATGGCGTACCATTATGTCTCCCCGTCACTGATGGGGGACTATTATGTCTCTCCTTCACTGAAGGGGCACTATTATGTTTCTCATTCACTGATGGGGGAACTATTATGTCTCTCCTCCACTGATAGGGAAATATTATGTATCTCCTTCACTGATGGGGGACTATTATGTCTCTCCTTCCCTGATGGGGGACTACTGTCTCTCCTTCACTGATGGGGGACTATTATGTCTTTCTTTAACAAATGGTAGGACTATTATATCTCTCCTTCACTGATAGGGGACTATTATGTGTCTCATTCACTGATGAGGGACTATTATGTCTTTCTTTCACAAATGGTAGGACTATTATATATCTCCTTTACTGATAGGGGACTATTATGTCTCTCATTCACTGATGGGGGACTATTATGTCTCTCCTTCACTGATTGGGGACTATTATTTCTCTCCTTCACTGATGGGGGGACTAGTATGTCTCTCCTTCACTGATGGGGGACTATTGTCTCTACTTCACTGATGGGGGACTATTATGTCTCTCCGTCACTGATGAGGGGACTATTATGTGTCTCATTCACTGATGATGGACTATTATGTCTCTCCTTCCCTGATGGAGGACTATTATGTCTTTCTTTCACAAATGGTAGGAATAGTATGTCTCTCCTGCACTGACGGGGGACTATTATGTCTCTCCTTCACTGATGAGGAGACTATTATGTCTCTCCTTCACTGATGAGGGACTATTATGTCTCTCCTTCACTGATGGGGAAACTATTGTCTTTCATTCACTGATGGCGTACTATGATGTCTCACCGTCACTGATGGGGGACTATTATGTCTCCTCTTCACTGAAGGGGGACTATTATGTTTCTCATTCACTGATGGGGGGACTATTATGTCTCTCCTCCACTGATAGGGAAATATTATGTATCTCTTTCACTGATGGGGACTATTATGTCTTTCTTTCACAAATGGTAGGACTATTATATCTCTCCTTCACTGATAGGGGACTATTATGTCTCTCCTTCACTGATTGGGGACTATTATGTCTCTCCTTCACTGATGGGGGGACTATTGTCTCTACTTCACTGATTGTGGACTATTATGTCTCTCCGTCACTGATGAGGGGACTATTATGTGTCTCATTCACTGATGAGGGACTATTATGTCTCTCCTTCCCTGACGGGGGACTACTGTCTCTCCTTCACTGATGGGGGACTATTATGTCTTTCTTTCACAAATGGTAGGAATATTATGTCTCTCATTCACTAATTGGGGACTATTATGTCTCTCCTTCACTGATGGGGACTATTATGTATCTCCTTCACTGATGAGGGACTATTATGTCTCTCCTTCACTGATGGGGGACTATCATGTCTCCTCCTTCACTGATGCGAAATTATTATGTCTCTCCTTCACTGATGTGGGACTATTATGTCTCTCTTTCAATGATGGGGGACTATTATCTCTCTCCTTCACTGATGAGGGACTACTGTGTCTCACCTTCACTGGTGTGGGACACTTATGTCTCTCCTTCACTGAAGGGAGACTATTATGTTTCTCATTCACTGATGGTGGGACTATTATGTCTTTCCTCCACTGATAGGGAAATATTATGTATCTCCTTCACTGATGGGGGGACTATTATGTCTCTCCTTCCCTGATGGGGGACTATTAGGTCTTTCTTTCACAAATGGTAGGACTATTATATCTCTCCTTCACTGAAAGGGGACTATTATGTCTCTCATTCACTGATAGGGGACTATTATGTCTCTCCTTCACTGATTGGGGACTATTATGTCTCTCCTTCACTGATGGGGGACTATTATGTATCTCCTTCACTGATGGGGGACTATTGTCTCTAATTCACTGATGGAGGATTATTATGACTCTCCGTCACTGATGAGGGGACTATTATGTGTCTCATTCACTGATGGGGGACTACTGTCTCTCCTTCACTGATGGGGGACTATTATGTCTTTCTTTCACAAATAGTAGGAATATTATGTCTCTCCTTCACTGATGGGGGACTATTATGTCTCTCCTTCACTGATTGGAGACTATTATGTCTCTCCTTCACTGATGAGGGACTATTGTGTCTCTCCTTCACTGGTGTGGGACTATTAAGTCTCTCCTTCACTGATGGGGAAACTATTATGTCTTTCATACACTGATGGCGGACTATTATGTCTCACCGTCACTGATGGGGGACTATTATATCTCTCCTTCACTGATGGGGGACTATCATGTCTCCTCTTCACTGATGCGAAATTATTATGTCTCTCCTTCACTGATGGGGGACTATTATGTCTCTCTTTCAATGATGGGGGACTATTATCTCTCTCCTTCACTGATGAGGGACTATTGTGTCTCTCCTTCACTGGTGTGGGACTATTATGTCTCTCCTTCACTGATGGGGAAACTATTATGTCTTTCATTCACTGATGGCGGATTATTATGTCTCCCCGTCACTGATGGGGGACTATTATGTCTCTCCTTCACTGAAAGGGGGACTATTATGTTTCTCATTCACTGATGGGGGACTATTATGTCTCTCCTCCACTGATAGGGAAATATTATGTATCTCCTTCACTGATGGGGGGACTATTATGTCTCTCCTTCCCTGATGGGGGACTACTGTCTCTCCTTCACTGATGGGGGACTATTATGTCTTTCTTTCACAAATGGTAGGACTATTATATCTCTCCTTCACTGATAGGGGACTATTATGTCTCTAATTCACTGATGGGGGACTATTATGTCTCTCCTTCACTAATTGGGGACTATTATGTCTCTCCTTCACTGATGGGGGGACTAGTATGTCTCTCCTTCACTGATGGGGGACTATTGTCTCTACTTCACTGATGGGGGACTATTATGTCTCTCCTTCACTGATGAGGGGACTATTATGTGTCTCATTCACTGATGAGGGACTATTATGTCTCTCCTTCCCTGATGGGGGACTGCTGTCTCTCCTTCACTGATGGGGGCCTATTATGTCTTTCTTTCACAAATGGTAGGAATATTATATCTCTCCTTCACTGATGGGGGACTATTATGTCTCTCCATCACTGATTGGAGACTATTATGTCTCTCCTTCACTGATGAGGGACTATTGTGTCTCTCCTTCACTGGTGTGGGACTATTATGTCTCTCCTTCACTGATGGGGAAACTATTATGTCTTTCATTCACTGATGGCGGACTATTATGTCTCCCCGTCACTGATGGGGGACTATTATGTCTCTCCTTCACTGAAGGGGGTCTATTATGTTTCTCATTGACTGATGGGGGGACTATTATGTCTCTCCTCCACTGATAGGGAAATATTATGTATCTCCGTCACTGATGGGGGATTATTATTTCTCTCCTTCCCTGATGGGGGACTACTGTCTCTCCTTCACTGATGGGGGAATATTATGTCTTTCTTTCACAAATGGTAGGACTATTATATCTCTCCTTCACTGATAGGGGACTATTATGTCTCTCATTCACTGATGGGGAACTATTATGTCTCTCCTTCTCTGATTGGGGACTATTATGTTTCTCCTTCACTGATGGGGGGACTAGTATGTCTCTCCTTCAATGATGGGGGCTAGTATGTCTCTTCTTCACTGATGTTGACTATTGTCTCTACTTCACTGATGGGGGACTATTATGTCTCTCCGTCACTGATGAGGGGACTATTATGCGTCTCATTCACTGATGAGGGACTATTATGTCTCTCCTTCCCTGATGGGGGACTACTGTCTCTCCTTCACTGATGGGGGACTATTATGTCTTTCTTTCACAAATGGTAGGACTATTATGTCTCTCCTTCACTGATAAGGGATTATTATGTCTCTCATTCACTGATGGGGGACTATTATGTCTTTAATTCACTGATGTGGTACTATTATTTCTCTCCGTCACTGATGGGGGACTATTATGTCTCTCATTCACTGATTGGGGGACTATTATGTATCTCCTTCACTGATGGGAGACTATTATGTATCTCCTTCACTGATGGGGGACTATCATGTCTCCTCTTCACTGATGCGAGATTATTATGTCTCTCCTTCACTGATGGGGGACTATTATGTATCTTCCTCAATGATGGGGGACTATTATCTCTCTCTCCTTCACTGATGGGGGACTATTATGTCTCTCCTTCACTGGTATGGGACTATTATGTCTCTCCTTCACTGATGGGGAAACTATTATGTCTTTCATTCACTGACGGGGGACTATTATGTCTCCCCGTCACTGATGGGAGACTATTATGTCTCTCCATCACTGAATGGGGGACTATTATGTTTCTCATTCACTGATGGGGGACTATTATGTCTCTCCTCCACTGATAGGGAACTATTATGTATCTCCTTCACTGATGGGGGACTACTGCCTCTCATTCACTGATGGGGGACTATTATGTCTTTCCTTCACAAATGGTAGGACTATTATGTCTCTCCTTCACTGATAGGGGACTATTATGTCTCTCATTCACTGATGGGGGACTATTATGTCTCTCCTTCACTGATTGGGGACTATTATGTCTCTCCTTCACTGATGGAGGACTATTATGTCTTTCATTCACTAATGGGGGGACTATTATGTCTCTCCTTCACTGATGGGGGACTATCATGTCTCCCCTTCTCTGATACGAGACTATTATGTCTCTCCTTCACTGATGGGGGAATTATTATGTCTCTCCTGCAATGATGGGGGACTATTATGTCTCTCTTTCACTGATGGGGGAGATGTTGTTTTACAATAAATTCTTCTCTTTTTATACTCCTCTTCTTATGCAACATTTTCTATATCTATAAACATGCGTATATAAAGATAATAGATTATTTTTGTTGTTTTGTAATTTGTTCCTGGTCTTTCACAAATTGGACTGGACTTATGTTTTTCAATCAGATTTGACCTAGCTGGTGCTTTATGGATCCCTGTAATAACTATTCAATGTAGCAATTGATATGGTTGTCATGCTGATGAAATATATTAATGAGTTGTTTTGATTAAACTTTTAAATTATTTAGCTTTCAAATCTTTCAATTATCAGATACCAAAGGGGTAATCAGAATTCGTAATTCGAAGAAAGACAAACAACACAAGGGTAAAGCGAAAAATTACAAAACGACAAACAACGATCCTAAGAGCACTCAACATAAACTACTTATATATAAAGGTCGAGCAAGACAAACCCCACTAAAACTAGCGATGAACTCATGTGCTCCACAAGGGTAAGGAGTTTCTCCTCCACTAGTGGCACCTGTCGTGTTACTGTAGGAACAAACGCAGTGATAATTCATGCATGAGGAAAGCACCGGGCAGTGCTTATGACAAGTGAAACATCTGTGGTCAATGAAGGTTATTCCAAAAACTCCCCATTGGCCTCGCGTGGGAGTTCTACTATCGGTACACACAACACACGGCAGTGTTTACTGAGAACAGTTGGGCTCCGCCGCACCTCCTAAAGCTAACCCTGCCTAAAGGTCAGACACACTTAATATCGAAAGACGATGCCAAGTGAAGTTTTGCCTCGTTTTTGTAGCTCAACAGGCGTATACACACTCGAGATGTTTTTTCAGATTTTATAATTTATAAAGATTCAATATTCGACTTCAACAATAAATTCAATAATAAGCAACACAATGTTACAATCTACCAATAACTATACAGTCACAGGGCAGCGTGCAGTTCTTACTATTAACTAAAATACAATAACTATACAGTCACAGGGCAGCGTGCAGTTCTTACTATTAACTAAAATACAATAACTATACAGTCACAGGGCAGCGTGCAGTTCTTACTATTAACTAAAATACAATAACTATACAGTCACAGGGCAGCATGTAGTTCTTACTACTAACTAAAATACAATAACTATACAGTTACAGGGTAGCATGTAGTTCTTACTACTAACTAAAATACAATAACTATACAGTCACAGGGCAGCGTGCAGTTCTTACTATTAACTAAAATACAATAACTATACAGTTACAGGGTACCGTGCAGTTCTTAATATTAACTACAATACAATAACTATACAGTTACAGGGCAGCGTGCAGTTCTTACTATTAACTAAAATACAATAACTATACAGTCACAGGGTACCGTGCAGTTCTTACTATTAACTACAATACAATAACTATACAGTCACAGGGCAGCGTGCAGTTCTTACTATTAACTAAAATACAATAACTATACAGTCACAGGGCAGCATGTAGTTCTTACTATTAACTAAAATACAATAACTATACAGTCACAGGGCAACGTGCAGTTCTTGCTACTAACTAAAATACAATAAATATACAGTCACAGGGCAGCATGTAGTTCTTACTATTAACTAAAATACAATAACTATACAGTCACAGGGCAGCATGTAGTTCTTACTATTAACTAAAATACAATAACTATACAGTCACAGGGCAGCGTGCAGTACTTACTATTAACTACAATACAATAACTATACAGTTACAGGGTAGCATGTAGTTCTTACTATTAACTAAAATACAATAACTATACAGTCACAGGGTAGCATGTAGTTCTTACTATTAACTAAAATACAATAACTATACAGTCACAGGGTAGCATGCAGTTCTTACTATTAACTAAAATACAATAACTATACAGTCACAGGGCAGCATGCAGTTCTTACTATTAACTAAAATACAATAACTATACAGTCACAGGGTAGCATGTAGTTCTTACTATTAACTAAAATACAATAACTATACAGTCACAGGGCAGCGTGCAGTTCTTACTATTAACTACAATACAATAACTATACAGTTACAGGGTAGCATGTAGTTCTTACTATTAACTACAATACAATAACTATACAGTCACAGGGTAGCATGCAGTTCTTACTATTAACTACAATACAATAACTATACAGTCATAGGGTAGCATGTAGTTCTTACTATTAACTACAATACAATAACTATACAGTTACAGGGTAGCATGTAGTTCTTACTATTAACTAAAATACAATAACTATACAGTCACAGGGTAGCATGCAGTTCTTACTATTAACTAAAATACAATAACTATACAGTCACAGGGCAGCATGTAGTTCTTATTATTAACTACAATACAATAACTATACAGTCACAGGGCAGCATGTAGTTCTTATTATTAACTAAAATACAATAACTATACAGTCACAGGGCAGCATGTAGTTCTTACTATTAACTAAAATACAATAACTATACAGCCACAGGGCAGCATGTAGTTCTTATTATTAACTAAAATACAATAACTATACAGTCACAGGGTAGCATGTAGTTCTTACTATTAACTACAATACAATAACTATACAGCCACAGGGCAGCATGTAGTTCTTATTATTAACTAAAATACAATAACTATACAGCCACAGGGTAGCATGTAGTTCTTACTATTAACTACAATACAATAACTATACAGTCACAGGGCAGCATGTAGTTCTTACTATTAACTAAAATACAATAACTATACAGTCACAGGGCAGCGTGCAGTACTTACTATTAACTACAATACAATAACTATACAGTTACAGGGTAGCATGTAGTTCTTACTATTAACTAA
This sequence comes from Bathymodiolus brooksi, assembly GCA_963680875.1. Taxonomy (NCBI): domain Eukaryota; kingdom Metazoa; phylum Mollusca; class Bivalvia; order Mytilida; family Modiolidae; genus Bathymodiolus; species Bathymodiolus brooksi. The sequence continues at coordinate 50,145,853 of OY804580.1, read as the reverse complement.
AATACAATAACTATACAGTTACAGGGCAGCGTGCAGTTCTTACTATTAACTAAAATAAAATTACTATAGTACAAGAAAAGATATAAATATAACTTCATACAAGATACTATTAAACTTTACACTTGGACACAAATTAACGACATTTTAGTGCTGTTCTACAGCTAATAGTCACAGTAGTTTTTTATTGTCATTAATGAGCATAACGGATATCTTAACATAAGTGTGAAACGGCCCCTAGTCTGCTGTCTATAAACGATACATACACTGTATGGGATTCATTATGTCGTTTTGAATTTATCTGGTGTGTATCATTTCAATAACCAGATGGGATGTTATGAATAAAGCATAATACGGCGAGCTATTTTTTTTAAATACAGACTACACGATATTACGAGGTTACACATACAGACAAAAAAAAACACAATTAAAGGGATCTCATCAGGTAAATAATAAAACAATTAGACAGTTTAATATAATTTAAGGTGAGCTGACTTATTTTTTAGACTGCTTGAGAAAATAACGTCTAATTTGTCTTTCTTCTATCATCGATAAGACTTTCACCAGACAATATTAGTAAAATGACGGGTAGCTTATAAAAAACAAAATTCTCTTATCCCTCGAGAGCACCTGAGTTCATCCTCTTTGTGGTGGGGTCCAGGTTCGTCGTCTTAAATTTACATGCGTTGTGGTTTTTGTTTTGTTTGTTCGCCCAATGTTGCATGTATCTCTGGATTGACCATATGATTTGTCCTTAAATTTTCTTTAAGAAGAGTTTGAAGATAACAAAGGGGAAATCGGAATCCGTATATCAAAGAAGAACAGACAACACAATGGCCAAGAGAAAAAGTACAAAAAGACAAACAGCGATCTACAAAACATACATAGAAAACTAAAGATCGAGTAAGACAAACCCCACTAAGAATCGGTGGTGAAGCCAGGTGCTCCGAACAGGTTCTGCGGAAGGGTAAGCAGTTCCTGCTCCACTATTAGTATCCATCGTGTAAATCTAGTTACACACCCGGTGACAAGTCATGAATGAGGAAAAGGACCGGGAAGTGTTTACGACAAGTGTAACATATCCGAGGTCATTTGTTACACAGGATATTCCATAATGGTCAACCAAGTCATGGTGGCGACCGTAAAACTTTCGATGTTGTTACTAAGTAAACAATCGGATCAATAAAATAATGACAGACACTGAACACTTTACAATGCATAAATCACTGACCCGTTTCACTTCCGGTAATGCAAAACGACGGAACAAAATGAATGTGAAGTTGTTGTTGAATATTACAATAAAGAATTTATCTTCTATTTATACAAAGCCCACAATAAACAGTCAAATATTATAATAAACTGTTGTGTATAATTAATACACAACTACCCTGTTAATATTAAATACATAATAAACAGTCAGATATTATAATAAACTGTTCTAATTAATACACAACTACCCTGTTAATATTAAATACATAATAAACAGTCAGATATTATAATAAACTGTTCTAATTATCACACAACTACCCTGTTAATATTAAATACATAATAAACAGTCAGATAGTATAATAAACTGTTGTAATTAATACACAACTACCCTGTTAATATTAAATACATAATAAACAGTAAGATATTATAATACACTGTTCTAATTAATACACAACTACCCTGTTAATATTAAATACATAATAAACAGTAAGATATTATAATAAACTGTTCTAATTAATACACAACTACCCTGTTAATATTAAATACATAAGACACAATCAGATATTATAATACACTGTTCTAATTAATACACAACTACCCTGTTAATATTAAATACATAATAAACAGTAAGATATTATAATACACGGTTCTAATTATTACACAACTACCCTGTTAATATTAAATACATAATAAACAGTCAGATATTATAATAAACTGTTTTAATTATACACAACTACCCTGTTAATATTAAAAACATACATAATAAAATGTAAAATAAAAAATACCGCATTGTCACAACACTTACAAAATATAATAGTCAATATATATCGATACCTCTAATACCCAAATACATGATCACACATTTTACTGACTTGGTAGAGGCACTTTAATAAAACCAGAGGCTCTCAAGAGTCTGTATCGTTCACCTGGTTAAAAAAAGAACCAATTGGTCCTATGTAAAAACTATGTCCTGCAGTGGTAGTCATCTTGGAATTTCAATCAACATAAAAAACTAAAAAGTTTGTTAAAGACCTTCCAATGTTTGATGCACAGTTTAGGTTCAATCAGTGCAATAGCTTCAGAGAAGAAAATATTTCTGTATTTTCCCATATGGTCCTGTGTTAATACTATGACCTGTGGTGGCAGCCATCTTGGATTTCGGATCAGTATAAAAAACCCAAACTTTTTAGAGGACCTTCAAATGATCATTCCTGGGCAGTTTGGTTTCAATTGTCCAAGTGGTTTCAGAGAAGAAGCGTTTTGAAACATTTTTCCAATAGGGTCCAATGTTAAATTAAGTCCTGCCATAGCCGCCATTTTGACTTTCATATCGGAACAAAAAACCTAAAGTTTGTAGAGGACCATCCAATGAACATTCATGTACAGTTTGGCTTTAATCATATTTGTAGTTTCTGAGAAGAAGACATTTGAACATTTTCCCATAGGGTCCAATGTTAATATATTTCCTGCAGTGGAGGCCATCTTGGATTTCCGATCGGCATAAAAAAAGCAAATTTTGCAGAGAACCTTCCAATGATCATTCCTGGGCAGTTTGGTTTAAATTGTCCAAGTGGTTGCAGATTCAGAGAAGAAGCGTTTTGAAACATTTTTCCCATAGGGTCCAATGCTAAGCTAAGTCCTGCCGTAGCCGCCATTTTGAATTTCATATCGGAACAAAAACCTTCAAGTTTGTAGAGGACCATCCAATGAACATTCATGTACAGTTTGGCTTTAATCATATTTGTAGTTTCTGAAAAGAAGGCATTTAATTGAACATTTTCCCATAGGGTCCAATGTTAATATATGTCCTGCGGTGGCGGCCATCTTGGATTTCCGATCGGCATAAAAAACAGAAGTCAGTTCATTAGTTGCAGAGAAGAAGATCTTTGAAATTTCAGCCAATCAGAGCATATTATTGGCCCTGGCAGCCATGTTGAATATCCGACTGGAACGAAAAACAGACACGTTGTAGAGGACCATCCAAGGAACATTCCTGCTAAGTTTGGTTCCAATTGGCCCAGTTGTGTCGGAGAAGAAGCTTGAAATGTGAAAAGTTTAGACGACGGACAACGGACCCCAAGTGATGGCAATAGTTCATCTGGACCAGGTGAACTAAAAAAAATTAATTGACTGTTTGTGACAAAGACACAATATATACTTTTTCTGAAAGTCACAATACATATATATACATAATTTACATGAAACCTATACACAAATATATATAAATAACATATATCAGTAGTTTATGTTATGATGAAATTATTCTGAAATTCGGCCGATCATTGACAGTTGAGCTAATGAATTAAATAGGAGGGGAAGAAATTCTTGTATTTTTTTCAAATTTGAAAAACCATGTTTTTAGAAGATTTTGATATGTGATACAAATAAACTGCAATGCAACATGTGGAAACAGACACATGTCAATCTATATAAACTACAGTATACACGATTGTAGATATGGTTGAAATGTTACCTTGCACCGTTGACCACTCCTAACAAATTGTTACTCTTCAATAGCCATCAGTGTACATTCCGTCAGTTGGAAGAGTTGTGCGTTTGATTCGCCACCAATACAAAATTAAAAAAACTAATGTTTTGTTTCATGATTTTTTTTGTGATACACTGACATATAATAACATCCCACATGAAGTCATGTCAGTCATGCTTGACTATCCAATCATAATAAACCACCGACCTGTCACAAGTCACTGACAAACTTTATAGCATAACGTTGTATCAAGTACACTTCGCCATGAGTGGGATTAAAACTCACAACTTTAATGGTGATATACACTGATTGCAAAGGTAGGTGTAAATCCATCTACCATACGATCACGACCACGCGGGTCCCTTTTGCATATACATGTATACATAGACAAAGTCATCCAGAGAACTTCTAAAAAAATGGTTTTGTATGAACAAGTTGTACAAGTAAAAGTTAAACCCAGAAATCAGATTGATTATAGTGATAATAAGTCACCAATATCCGCATGTCCCCATTTATAGGCTACAATACATGGTAATTCATTGTCATCATCACAAATATTAGTGCTACACTTGTACTGCAGTAAGAGTTTTATAATATCCATACAACCATGCATTGAAGCTATTAATAAAGGTGTGCAATGTTCGTTATCGTAAATATCAGGGTCAGCACCGTGTTCTAGCAATAACTTGACAGCTTCTGTAGCATATGCTGCTGTATCATCTGATTCTGCATCATCTACTGCTGCATCATCTACTGCTGTATCATCTGATTCTGCATCATCTACTGCTGTATCATCTGATTCTGTATCATTTGCTTCTAACGCTATATGTAATGGTGTTCTACCTTCTTTGTCTTGCAAATTAGGATTAGCATTTCCCTGTAATAATGACAGGATTAATTTGCTGCATCTTTTTTCTACTGCTACATGCAGAGGTGATTGTCCATCTTCATTACAAATATTAGGATCACATTTATTATGTAGTAGTAACTCCACAACCTCATATTGATTGGTCCGATGAGTATTCAGACGTTGAAGGACAACAAGCGATTCTAATGCTAGAAGTAGAGGAGAATCGTGGTCGGTATCTTTCCTTTTGTTCCAAGTTGTGTCACAGTTGTATTCTAATAATAATTTAACAACATCCGGATGACCTTCTTGAATCGCTACCCCTAGAGATGATTCGTTGTAGATGTTACAAATATTGGGATCACAATTATTTTCTAACAATAATTTAACAATTTCTTTATGGTTCATTTGTGAAGCTACTAACAGAGGGGACTCGTTGTTCGTGGTACAGATATCTATATTGCATTTGTATTCTAACAGAAGTTTGACTGTCTTAATATGATTATGTAGAGAGGCAATATATAGAGGTGTCTTTTTGTCTTTACAAGAAAGGTTGACATCACAATTGTTCTCCAATAATAACTTAGCTATATCTGAATAATTGAAACTTACAGCAATCAATAAAGGCGGCATATTGTTTTTATCACAAAGATCAGGATCAGAATTATGCGTAAGTAATAATTCAGCAACATGTGTATGTCCATATTCTGTCGCCGAACATAAAGGACGTATTTCCGTACTTCCATTTGGATCACAGCCATATTCTAACAGTAACGTGACAATTTCCTGATAACCATACATACATGCGGATATTAGAGATGTATTGCATAAATTATATTCATTTCCTATCTGTTTTAATAATATTTGAACCAATGTTACGTTATTACAACATGTTGCCACGAAAAGAGGTGATACGTAACCCCTAATTAAAAGTTTTGAAAACATCGCATTACTTTCTTTGTTATCTAAGGCTCTACTGTCTCCGTGTAATACGGTATCTTCTATGCCATCTAAATCTCTACTGTCTCCGTGTAATACGACACTTTCTATGTCATCTAAGGCTTTCCTTTTTCTGTGTAATACGGTATCTTCTATGTCATATATGGCTCTACTGTCTTCATGTAATAATGTATCTTCCATATCATCTAAGACTCTACTGTCTCCATGTAACACGACACTTTCTATGTCATCTAAGGCTCCACTGTCTTTGTGTAATACTGCATCGCCTATGTCATCTAAGGCTCTACTGTCTCCATGTAATAATGTATCTTCTATGTCATCTAAGGCTCTACTGTCTCCATGTAAGACGACACTTTCTATGTCATCTAAGGCTCCACTGTCTTTGTGTATTACTGCATCGCCTATGTCATCTAAGGCTCTACTGTCTTCGTGTAATACGTTATCTTCTATGCCATCTAAGGCTCTACTGTCTCTGTGTAATACGGTATCTTCTGTGTCATCTAAGGTTCTACTTTCTCCGTGTAATACGTTATCTTCTATGTCATCTAAGGCTCTACTTTCTCCGTGTAACACGTTATCTTCTATGCCATCTAAGGCTCTACTGTCTCTGTGTAATACGGTATCTTCTATGTCATGTAAGGTTCTATTTTCTCCATGTAATACGGTACCTTCTATGTCATCTAAGGTTCTACTTTCTCTGTGTAATACGTTATCTTCTATGTCATCTAAGGCTCTACTTTCTCTGTGTAATACGGTACCTTCTATGTCATCTAAGGCTCTACTATGTCCATGTAATACGGTATCTTCTATGTCATCTAAGGCTCTACTGACTCCATTTAATTCGGTTCCTTCTATGTCATTTAAGGGTCTACTTTTTCCGTGTAATACGGTATCTTCTATGTCATCTAAGAGGCTATTGTCTCCGTGTAATACGGTATCTTCGATTTCTATGTCATTTAAGGTTCTACTTTCTCCATGTAATACGGTATCCTCTATGTCATCTAAGAGTCTACCTTCTCCGTGTAATACGGTATCTTCTATGCCATTTAAGGTTCTACTGTCTCCATGTAATACGGTATCTTCTATGTTATCTAAGGCTCTACTTTCTCCGTGTAATGCTGTATCTTCTATGTCATCTAGAGCTATACTTTCTGTGTGTAATACGGTACCTACTATGTCATATACGGTTCTACGTTCTCCGTGTAACACAGCAATGAGAAATGAACATTCATTTTCCGTTATTTTACTCAATTTAACACAATGCATCAGTAGTGATGTAACGATTTGTTCATTGATCTTTCTACGTGTGTTCAGAAGAGAAACTGTAATCGGTGAAAATCCGTTGATATTACATAAAAGTGGATCTGAATCGTATTGTAATAGTAACTCAACGACCGCTTGCCGACGATTACGTGAAGCTATGAACAATGGCGATTGTCCATATTTGTCACATATTTTGGGGTCAGATCCATTTTTTAGCAAGAGTTTTACAATCTCTTCATGACCTCGCTTTGAAGCCATAAACAATGGCGACAAGCAATTTCTGTTACAAATATTAGGATTAAGGTTATATTTTAACAGTAATTCAACAATTTGCAGGTCACCGTTCGATGACGCGATAAAAAGTGGCGACTGATGAAATGTGTCGTATTGACTGGGATCAAAATGGTTATTTTCTAACAGAATTGAAACAATATCTGTGTTGCCTACTTTTACTGAGAAATACAGGGGAGATTTTGCATAACTAGTTATATTTGCTCCATTTTTCAGCAATAATTTCCCAATTTCAGAATAACCATTTTTTGAAGCTGCATACAATGGTGACTTTTCTTCAAAACATATATTAGGATCAGCTTTATTATTCAACAACAGTTTGACATTCTCTGTATGACCGTGACGAGAAGCGGTGTATAATGGAGACTGTCCTTTGAAACATATATTAGGGTCAGCTTTATTATTCAACAACAATTCGACAATCTCTGTATGACCGTCAAGAGAAGCGATATATAATGGAGATGCTCCTTTGAAACATATATTAGGATCAGCTTTATTATTCAACAACAATTCGACAATCTCTGAATGACCGTGACGAGAAGCGGTGTATAATGGAGACTGTCCTTTGAAACATATATTAGGGTCAGCTTTATTATTTAACAACAATTCGACAATCTCTGTATGACCGTCAAGAGAAGCGGTATATAATGGAGATGCTCCTTTGAAACATATATTAGGATCAGCTTTATTATTCAACAACAATTCGACAATCTCTGTATGACCTAGAAGAGAAGCAGTGTATAATGGAGATCCTCCTTTAAAACATATATTAGGATCACATTTGTTATTCAATAATAATTTCACACAATCTATGCTACCTCCAATCGCACAAGTAATAAGAGTTGTCTTTCCTGTCTCATCAAGTGTGTGTAAATCATACTTCAGATCTATCAACTCCTTCAACACATCAGCATAACCCTGGTAGATTATAATAAACAGTGGGTATCTGTCGCCTTGTGCTGACGAAAAACAAACCTTGCGAACCTGTTTATTATTTTTCAATAGTGCAATTATTTTCATACGATATGATTCATATCGCATTTGCCTGTTCGAATATACAACATCCATATTGCCGTTAGCGAAATGATAACACAAACGTTCAAAATATAAATCGTGTTTATCACCTGGAACGATTATTAGGCATTCGTCATGTTCACCTTGTATTGTGTCAAGGTGAAATCGATCACGTAAAACATCGCTGTGACAAAGATCAATAAGTAGGTCAAACATGTGTTCACCGAAAAATAACACCAGGATATCAAAGAGTATGTCATGAATGATACTGTAACAGGAACCAGTTTTCTTTGCATAAGACTTTGTTAGATTGTCCAGCTGTTCTTTTACTATCCTTGGTGAGAATGTATACGGCATGTTAAATTCTCCAGACATTTCCTCTAAAGTGGTCTTCAAGGGGGATTTCCTTGACAATATGTCATCTTCAATTGTATTGTTATAAATAACAAACAGACCTAGTGTCGCAAAAGTTGTTTGATTTTCCTCCTCCATTAAACATTTCAAATCTTCTTTAATGACTGACATAGGACTAGTAAAAAACGTCCTTATATCACCCGTCGTATACCTACCATAAAGTTGGCATAGCAAAGGAAAGAAATCATATTGCGTAAATACTTTCATATCTTGTATAATCTTGGTTTCATTTTCAGTCAGGTGTTTCATTGCAATTCCACGCCTTTCACCGACTGTCAAGACATTAACAGAGGACAAGAAATCGCATGATGTGTTTGTAAGTAACTTTACATTCTTAAATTGATAGAAAATAGAGGACCTACAGGATAACAAAATTTTAACATGTTTACCATCAATAATTTTCTTTATACAGTCAGACAAGACTTTCCAATCGTTCATAGTTTGTACATGTATAGAATATTTACCACACATATCATCAAACACAAATACTTGTTTACGTTCTGGGTCGTAATAATCTCTAATATCTGAAGGATATACAGCTGGTACTACATCATATAATTGTTCTTTGTTCAGTCTTAGGGCAACATGGTGAATAGCTGTAGTCTTCCCGCAGCCTGGAGAACCAATGACTGTAACAATATCTTCCTCTTCAATCATTTTAATCAAACACTTCATTGCTCTTGTCTCAAAAACAATGGCGTCTAAGTCTTCCCATTCTTTCATCGTTTTACAGTTCACATCTAAAGCAAAATCATAAATATTTCAACATATGTTCAAAACGATATGACATTCTTTTGCCTGAGAGCTGATAAAGTAGATCCATGTATTATAACTATATCCTGCTACTTTATTACAGTGGCTGATCTAAGCCAGTAAAGTGAGCAGTCATATACATGTGTGTGCTAAGGATATCGATGTTTGCCTCTTTTTACGTTTTTCTTTCGATTGAAATTTTAGAACAGATCCAACAGTGTGGTAATTTTTTCGTTTTTCATTGAGTAAAGCACATGTCAATAGTTTTGCAATCACAAGTAAAGAATTGTGCTACTTCTTCGTTTCATATTTAAGTCAGTTGTGTCATGTTACAAAGTTTACTTTTCGGTAAGTAGCTATGTACACGGAGATAACTATGAAGTATCAATGATATCTGGTAAACTTTATAATGAAAGAAATGTCGGTCTGAAATTAGGAAAAACATCAACCTCATTGGTGAACTCAAAATGGTGAATAGCAACAGAGTTTATTGCTGTATTAACGGCACGCTGAACAATATATCCGCTACATCGTTGTGGACAGTTGTGTTGATGGTGGTTACCTGGTGAAAAATACCGAATGACCGGAAATCACCTCCAAACAAAAGAGCATTCGATAAAACGACAGCAAAACAAATACACCCAACAATCTTTCTGTTTTCATTGGTAATCTGAATTTCATTTGAAAACATTTGAGTCAATGATATAAGTCCCATTAGAAAAGAACAAACTATGCACAAGCTGTAAAAAGAACCATAGTTACACCTTAGTTTTACCTTTTAGACCCTTTGGTATAGGGTCATTTGTTTGTTCAATGTTTCGAAGTTCTGTTAAAATATCTTTATCACTATTGCCAAAACTCTTTTCCTTAATATCATCACACTGTTGTTGATATCGATTACCACCTAGACGTAAAATCGCCTTAAAAAGAAAGGAATTGTGACTATAAAATGACACATATATTTTCTTACAATTTTCTAACGACAATGATAGACAGAGAACGGATAAAACGTAATATTAACGGTTAATCAGAATTGAGTTATTATTGACGATTAATCAGAATTGAGGTATTGTTGACGGTTAATCAGAATTGAGATTTGTTGACGGTAATCATAATTGAGGTATTATTGATGGATAATCAGTATTGAGGTATTGCTGACGGTTAACCAGTATTGATGTATTATTGATGGTTAATCAGAACTTAGGTATTGTAGACGATTAATCATTATTGAGGTATTAGTGATGGTTAATCAGAATCGAGGTATTGTTGACAGTTAATCATTATTGAGGTATTGTTGACGATTGATCTTTATTGAGGTATTGTTGACGAGTAATCAATATTAAGGTATTGTTGAGGGTTAATCAGTATTGAGGTATTGTTGAAGGTTAATCTTTATTGAGGTATTGTTGACGGTTAATCTTTATTGAGTTATTGTTGGAGGTTAATCATTATTGAGGTATTGTTGACGGTTAGTCTTTTTTTTTATTATATCTATTTTCCTGTTTACATATGACCTCAGAAGTCCAGGATATTCCTGAGGCTTACACACATTTAATACACATAAAACAATACTACACATTACAATACTTATACTGTGCATATATAAGTTTATAGACAAAAAAAAGTTAAACAAAAAATAAATAAATAAATATTGGTTACATGTGAACACAAAAATGGATAGCAGAAAATTATGCTAACTTGGTTTGTTGATTTTCAAATAATAATTTTCCTATATTTTTTTTTAAAAGGAGATATTTTGTAATTAATGCAGTATTACTTTTTAATTCTATTTTTAACATTTCCTTAATTTTTATTGTATCAAATTTGTTATTATTATATTTTATATCTTTTCTAAATTTCCATATTGCCCATTTAGCGACAAAAATAAAAATAAATTACACATAGTACTTCTCTATGTTATGTTTATCATATAAATATACACCCAACGTAATATTTTCTTCATTTAAGACATAATTTAGATCACATAAAGCAATAATCGTTGTGTTTAATTCCTCAATAATTGGTTTTTTGAATGGTTTTTTAATCTAACAGCTTTATGCTGAATATTTTTATTTTTACTGTCACAAAAAAAATAAAAAAAAGAGATTGTTATCAATATATAGCTTGCATTTTCTCTTATTTGTGCCAGTATCCAGAGTCTTAAGTTTTTCAACAAACTCTTTTTGGGACTGAGATCTTAATTTTAGACCATTTCGAAATCCAGTTTCTCTTGTTTTGTATTTTTTTAACATATAGACCGTTAATCTTTATTGAGGTATTGTTGACGGTTAATATATATTGAGGTATTGTTGAATGTTCACAAGAACTGCGTATTGTTGACGGTTAACCAATATTAAGGTATTGTTGACGGTTAACGGAGATGATGTATTATTGTCGGCTAATCGAAATTGAGGCATTGCTGACGGTTAATCATCATTGGGATATGGTGGCGATAAATCATTATTTAGGAATTGCTGACGGCTAACGATAATTGAGGTATTATTAGCAGTTAATCATTATTGAGATATTGTTGACCGCTAACGATACTTGATGTATTGTTGACAGTTAATCATTATTGAGGCATTATTGAAGGCTAACGATACTTGATGTATTGTTGACAGTTAATCATTATTGAGGCATTGTTGAAGGCTAACGATACTTGATGTATTGTTGACAGTTAATCATTATTGAGGCATTGTTGAAGGCTAAAGATACTTGAGGTATTATTGACAGTTAATCATTATTGAGGCATTGTTGAAGGCTAACGATACTTGATGTATTGTTGACAGTTAATCATTATTGAGGCATTGTTGAAGGCTAACGATACTTGATGTATTGTAGACAGTTAATCATTATTGAGGCATTGCTGACGGCTAACGATACTTGAGGTATTATTGACAGTTAATCATTATTGAGGCATTGTTGAAGGCTAACGATACTTGATGTATTGTTGACAGTTAATCATTATTGAGGCATTGTTGAAGGCTAACGATACTTGATGTATTGTTGACAGTTAATTATTATTGCGGCATTGTTGACGTCTAACGATACTTGATGTATTGTTGACAGTTAATCATTATTGAGGCATTGGTGACGGCTAGCGATAGTTGATGTGTTGTTGACAGTTAATCATTATTAAGGCATTGTTGAAGGCTAACGATACTTGATGTATTGTTGACAGTTAATCACTATTGAGGCATTTTTGAAGGCTAACGATACTTGATGTGTTGTTGACAGTTAATCATTATTGAGGCATTGTTGACGGCTAACGATACTTGATGCATTGTTGACAGTTAATCATTATTGAGGCATTGTTGAAGGCTAACGATACTTGATGCATTGGTGACAGTTAATCATTATTAAGGCATTGTTGAAGGCTAACGATACTTGGTGTATTGTTGACAGTTAATCATTATTGAGGCATTGTTGAAGGTTAACGATACTTGATGTATTGTTGACAGTTAATCATTATTGAGGCATTGTTGACGGTTAACGATACTTGATGTATTGTTGACAGTTAATCATTATTAAGGCATTGTTGACGGCTAACGATACTTGATGCATTGTTGACAGTTAATCATTATTAAGGCATTGTTGACGGCTAACGATACTTGATGCATTGTTGACAGTTAATCATTATTAAGGCATTGTTGAAGGCTAACGATACTTGATGTATTGTTGACAGTTAATCATTATTGAGGCATTGTTGAAGGTTAGCGATACTTGATGTATTGTTGACAGTTAATCATTATTGGGGCATTGTTGACGGTTAACGATACTTGATGTATTGTTGACAGTTAATCATTATTGAGGCATTGTTGACGGCTAACGATACTTGATGTATTGTTGACGATTGATCATTATTGAGACATTGTTGACGGCTAACGATAATTGAGGTATTGTGGATGTCTTACGGAGATCAGGTCCTGTGGTTTTTCGAAAGTGCGGTAACCTTGAATATTTTCGGAAATTAGTAAATGTTCATGGTTACAAATGTGGTATTGCTGACAGTAATCATACATGAGGTATTGTTGAGGACTAACGGAGATGATGTGGTATTGATGGTTAACGAAGATGATGTATTGTTGATGGTTAACGGAGATGATGAATTGTTGATGGTAAACGGAGATGATTTATCGTTGATTATTCACAGGAATTGATGACAGTTAACGAAGATGATGTATTGTTGATGGTTTACCAGAACTGATGTATTGTTGACGATTAACGGATATGATGTATTGTTGAAGGTTAACCAGAGCTGCGATATTGACTACAGTTAACAGAGATGATGAATTGTTGATGGTTAGCCATAACTGATGTATTGCTGAAGATTAACCAGAACTAAGGTATTGTTGATGGTTAATGGAGATGATTTACTGTTGATGATTCACAGGAACTGATGTATTGACTACAGTTAACGAAGATGAAGCATTGTTGATGGTTAACCAGAACTGATGTATTGTTGATGGTTAATGAAGATGATGTATTGTTGATGGTTAACCATAACTGATGTATTGATGATGGTTAACGAAGATGATGTATTGTTGATGGTTAACTAGAACTGAGGTATTGACTACAGTTAACTGAGATGATGTATTGTTGATGGTTAACCAGAACTGATGTATTGATAATGGTTAACGAAGATGATGTATTGCTGACGGTTAACCATAACTGAGGTATTGTTGATGGATAATGGAAATGATGTATTGTTGATCGTTAACGGAAATGATGTATTGTTGATGGTTAACAGAGATGATGTATTATGGATGGTTAACCAGAACTGAGGTATTGATGATGGTTTACAGAGATGATGTATTATAGATGGTTATCCAGAACTGAGGTATTGATGATGGTTTACAGAGATGATGTATTATAGATGGTTAACCAGAACTGATGTATTGCTGACGATTAACGTAGATGACGCATTATTGAAGGTTAACAAGAACTGAGGTATTGACAATGGTTAACAGAGATAATGTGTTATTAATGGTTGACAAGAACTGAGGCATTGATGACGGTTAACGGAGATGATGTATTGTTGATGGTTAACAGAGATGATGTATTATGGATGGCTAACCAGAACTGAGGTATTGATGATGGTTAACAGAGATGATGTATTATAGATGGTTAACCAGAACTGAGGTATCGATGATGGTTAACAGAGATGATGTATTATAGATGGTTAACCAGAACTGAGGTATCGATGATGGTTAACAGAGATGATGTATTATAGATGGTTAGCCAGAACTGAGGTATTGTTGATGGTTAACAGAGATAATGTATTATTAATGGTTGACCAGAACTGAGGCATTGATGACGGATAACGGAGATGATGTATTGTTGATGGTTAACAGAGATGATGTATTATGGATCCTTACCCAGAACGGATGTATTGATGAAGGTTAACAGAGTTGATGTATTGTTGATGGTTAACCAGAACTGATATATTGAATATGGCTAATGGAGATGATATATTGTTGATGGTTAACGGAGATGATGTATTGTTGATGGTTAAGCAAAGATTAATGTATTGTTGTAGGTTAACCAGAACTGATTTATTGTTGATGAATCACAGGAACTGATGTATTGACTACAGTTAACGAAGATAATGTATTGTTGATGGTTAACCAGAACTGATGTATTGTTGACGATTAACGGATATGACGTATTGTTGAAGGTTAACAAGAACTGAGGTATTGATAATGGTTAACGAAGATGATGTATTGTTGATGGTTAAGTAGAACTGAGGTATTGACTGCAGTTAACTGAGATGATGTATTATAGATGGTTTTCCAGAATTGAGGTATTGACGATGGTTAACGAAGTTGATGTATTGCTGAAGGTTAACCAGAACTGAGGTATTGCGGATGGATAACGGAAATTATGTATTGTTGATCGTTAACGGAAATGATGTATTGTTGATGGTTAACAGAGATGATGTATTATGGATGGTTAACCAGAACTGAGGTATTGATGATGGTTAACAGGGATGATGTATTATATGAATTGCAGCATTGATGACGATTAACGGAGATGATGTATTGTTGATGGTTAACAGATGCTGTATTGTTGATGGTTAACAGAGATTGTGTATTATGGATGTTAACCAGAACTGAGGGATTGATGACGGTTAACGGATATGATGTATTGTTGATGGTTAAGCGATGATGTATTATTGATGGTTAGCCAGAACTGAGGTATTGTTGATGGTTAACTGAGATGATGTATTATTGATGGTTAGCAAGAACTGAAGTATTGTTGATGGTTAACTGAGATGATGTATTATGGATGGTTAACCAGAACTGAGGTATTGATGATGGGTAATAGAGATGATGTATTATGTATGGAAAAGCAGAACTGATGTATTGTTGAAGGTTAACAGAGTTGATGTATTGTTGATGGTAAGCCAGAACTGATATATTGATGATGGCTAATGGAGATGATGTATTGTTGATGGTTAACGGAGATGATGTATTGTTGATGGTTAACGGAGATGATGTATTGTTGATGGTTAACAAAGATGATGTATTATGGATGGTTAAGAACTGATGTATTGTTGACGGTTAACGGAGATGATGTATTATGGATGGCTAACCAGAACTGCGATATTGATGATGGCTAATAGAGATGATGTATTGTTGATGGTTAATATGAACTGAGGTATTGATGACGGTTAACCAGAACTGAGGTATTGTTGACGGTCAACGGATATACTATATTGTTGATGGTTAACCATAACTGAGGTAATAATGACGGTTAACAGAAATGAAGTATTGTTGATGGTTAACCAGATCTGAGGTATTGATGAAGGTTAACAGAAATGAAGTATTGTTGATTGTATAACCAGTTCTGAGGTATTGATGACGATTAACAGAAATGAAGTATTGTTGACGGTTATGATGTATTGTTGATCGTTAGCAAGAACCGAGTTATTGATGACGCTTAACAAGAACTGAGATATTGATGACTGTTAAGGGAGATGATGTATTGTTGATGGTTAACAAAAACTGAGATATTGATGACGTTTAAGGGAGATGATGTATTGTTGATGGTTAATAAGAACTGAAGAATTGATGACGGTTAAGGGAGATACTGTATAGTTGATGGTTAACGGATATGATGTATTGTTGATTGTTAACCAGAACTGAGGTATTGATGACGGTTAGCAAGAACTGAGGTATTGGAATATTGTTTTAACTGAGAGATATATACTCCAAATACAGGTTCTTAATGCATGTTGTTTCATATAAATGTAAAGATGACAATGGGAAATTTGAAATCATTTGGTTTGTCTAGGGAAGCACCTGTTTGAAGTTGACGTCATATAAAATGAAGAACAAGTCACCTGTGTTATATCATCCCAGCCACAATTGTAAGATTACCTGTGGTATATCATTCCAGCCACAATTCTAAGATTACCTGTGTTATATCATTCCATCCACAATTGTAAGATTACCTGTGTTATATCATTCCAGCCACAATTGTAAGATTACCTGTGTTATATCATTCCACCAACAATTCTAAGATTACCTGTGGTATATCATTCCAGCCACAATTGTAAGATTACCTGTGGTATATCATTCCACCAACAATTCTAAGATTACCTGTGGTATATCATTCCAACCACAATTGTAAGAATACCTGTGTTATATCATTCCACCAACAATGCTAAGATTACCTGTGGTATATCATTCCAGCCACAATTCTAAGATTAACTGTGTTATATCATTCCACCAACAATTCTAAGATTACCTGTTGTATATCTTTCCAGCCACAATTCTAAGATTACCTCTGCTCTGTCATTTCATCCATAATTCTAAGATTTCCTGGAATATATCATTCCACCAACAATTCTAAGATTACATGGGGTAGATAACTCCACCCACAATTCTAAGATTTCCTGGATTTTATCATTCCAGCCACAATTCAAAGATTTACGGGGCTATATCATTCCACCAACAATTCTAAGATTACCTGTGCTATATCATTCCAACCACAATTCTAATATTACCTCTGCTATGTCATTCCAGCCATAATTCTAATATTACCTGTGTTATATCATTCCAGTCACAATTCTAAGATTAGCTGTGTTATATCATTCCAGCCACAATTCAAAGATATACGGGGATATATCATTCCACCCACAATTCTAAGATTACCTGTGCTATATCACTCCGCCCACAATTCTAAGATTACCTTGGCTATGTCATTCCACCAATAATTCTAAGATTACTTGTGCTATATCATTTCAACAACAATTGTAAGATTACCTGTGTTATATCATTCCAGCCACCATTCGAAGATTACATGTGTTATATCATTCCACCAACAATTCTAAGATTACCTGTGTTATATCATTCCAACCACAATTGTAAGATTAACTGTGTTATACCATTCCAGCCACAATTCTAAAATTACCTGTGTTATTTTATTCCACCCACAATTCTAAGATTACCTGTGCTATATCACTTCCCTCACAATTCTAAGATTAACTGTGACATATCATTCCACCCACAATTCTAAGATTACCTGTGCTATATCACTTCCCCCACAATTCTAAGATTAACTGTGACATATCATTCCACCCACAATTCTAAGATTACCTGTGCTATATCACTTCCCCCACAATTCTAAGATTAACTGTGACATATCATTCCACCCACAATTCTAAGATTACCTGTGTTATATCACTCCACCCACAAGTATACGATTACATATATGGATGTGTTATATCATTACAGCCAAAATTCTAAGATTAACTGTGTTATAACATTCCACTCACAATTCTAAGAAGGGCCCGGATGGCTCAATGAGTTAGGTAGTTGAATTACCTAGCAACTCATAGAAGTATATCACCAATGCAGCGTGGGTTCGCGCCCGACTTAGTAGATTGCAAAAAGGGTGCATTCGACTAACAGCCGTAAGTGATAGAGTTTACCAGTTGCTTGCCTATGGTCGGTGGTTCTCTCCGGGTACTTCAGCTTCTTCCACCATTAAAACTGGTCGCCATGATATAGTTGAAATATTGCTGAAAGTGGCGTTAAACACCAAAAATCTAATCAAATCACAATTCTAAGATTAACTGTCTTATAACATTCCAGCCACAATTCTATGATCACCTGTGTTATATCATTCCAGCCACAATTCTAAGATTACCTGTGCTTTATAATTCCAGTCACAATTCTAAGATTACCTGTGCTATATAATTCCACCCACAATTCTAAGATTTCCTGGATTTTATCATTCCAGCCACAATTCAAAGATTTACGGGGTCATATCATTCCACCGACAATTCTAAGATTACCTGTGTTATATCACTCCACCCATAATTCTAAGATTACCTTGGCTATGACATTCCACCACAATGCTAAGATTACCTGTGTTATATCATTTCAACCACAATTGTAAGATTACCTGTGCTATATCATTCCAGCCACAATTCTAAAATTACTTGTGTTATATCATTCCACCAACAATTCTAAGATTACCTGTGTTATATCATTCCACCCACAATTCTAAGATTAACTGTGCTATATCATTCCAGCCACAATTCTAAAATTACCTGTGTTATATCATTCCACCAACAATTCTAAGATTACCTGTGCTATATCATTCCAGCCATAATTCTAAGATTAACTGTGACATATCATTCCACCAACAATTCTAAGATTACCTGTGTTATATCACTCCACCCACAAGTCTAAGATTACATATATGGATTTGCTATATCATTCCACTCACAATTCTAAGAAGGGCCCGGATGGCTCAATGAGTTAGGTAGTTGGATTACCTAACAACTCATAGAAGTATATCACCAATACGGCGTGGGTTCGCGCCCGGCTTAGTAGATTACAAAAGGGTGCACTCGACTCACAGCCGTAAGTGATAGAGTTTAACAGTTGCTTGTCCATGGTCGGTGGTTATCTACGGGTACTGCGGCTTCTTCTACCATTAAAACTGGTCGCCATGATATAGTTGAAATGTTGCTGAAAGTGGCGTTAAACACCAAATATCAAATCAAATCACAATTTTAAGATTAACTGTCTTATACCATTCCATCCACAATTATGTGATCACCTGTGTTATATCATTCCAGCCACAAATCTAAGATTATCTGTGCTCTATCATTCCACCAACAATTCTAAGATTACCTGTGCTATATAATTCCACCAAAAATTCTAAAATTACCTCTGCTATATCATTCCAGCAACACTTCTACTATTATCTGTGCTATATCATTCCACCAACAATTCTAAGATTATCTGTGTTATATCATTCCAGCCACAATTCTAAGATTACCTCTGCTATGTCATTCCAGCCATAATTCTAAGATTACCTGTGTTATATCATTCCACCCACAATTCTAAGATTACCTGTGTAATATAATGCCACCCACAATTCTAAGATTTCCTGGATTATGTCATTCCACCAACAATTCAAAAATTACTTGGGTTGTATCAGTCCATCCAGAATTCTAAGATTACCTGTATTATATAATTCCACCCACAATTCTAAGACTTCCTGGATTATGTCATCCCACCAACAATTCTAAGATTACATGGGTTATATCACTGCACCCACAATTCTAAGATTTCCTGTGTTATATCACTCCACCCACAATTCTAAGATTTTCTGGGTTTTATCATTCCAGCCACAATTCAAAGATTTACGGGGTTATATCTTTCCACCCACAATTCTAAGATTACCTGTGTTATATCACTCCACCCACAATTATAAGATTACCTGTGCTATATCATTCCACCAACCATTATAAGATTACCTGTGCTATATCATTCCAACCACAATTGTAAGAATACCTGTGGTATATCATTCCAGTCACAATTGTAAGATTACCTGTGTTATATCATTCCACCAACAATTCTAAGATTACCTGTGTTATATCATTCCAACCACAATTGTACGATTACCTGTGCTATAACATTCCCAACAATTCTAAGATTACCTGTTTTATATTACTCCATCCTTATGTCTAAGATTACATATATGCATGTGTTATATCATTACAGCCACAATTCTAAGATTAACTGTGTTATTTCATTCCAATCACAATTCTAAAAAGGGCACGGATGTCTCATTGAGTTAGGTGGTTGGATTACCTAACAACTCATAGAAGTCTATCACCAATACGGCGTGGGTTCGCGTCTGGCTTTGTAAATTACAAAAAGGGTGCACTCGACTCACAGTTGTAAGTGATAGAGTGTACCAGTTGCTTGTCCATGGTCGGTAATTCTCTCCGGCTACTCCGGTTTCTTCCACCATTAAAACTGGTAGCCATGATATAGCTGAAATATTGCTGAAAGTGGAGTTAAACACAAAAAATCAAATCAAATCACAATTCTAAGCTTACCTGTGTTATACCATTCCAGTCACAATTCTAAGATTACCTGTGCTATACCATTCCAGTCACAATTCTAAGATTACCTGTGTTATACCATTCCAGTCACAATTCTAAGATTACCTGGGTTATACCATTCCAGTCACAATTCTAAGATTACCTGTGTTATACCATTCCAGTCACAATTCTAAGATTACCTGTGCTATACCATTCCAGTCACAATTCTAAGATTACCTGTGCTATACCATTCCAGTCACAATTCTAAGATTACCTGTGCTATACCATTCCAGCCACAATTCTAAGATTACCTGGGTTATACCATTCCAGTCACAATTCTAAGATTACCTGTGTTATACCATTCCAGTCACAATTCTAAGATTACCTGGGTTATACCATTCCAGTCACAATTCTAAGATTACCTGGGTTATACCATTCCAGTCACAATTCTAAGATTACCTGTGCTATACCATTCCAGTCACAATTCTAAGATTACCTGTGCTATACCATTCCAGTCACAATTCTAAGATTACCTGGGTTATACCATTCCAGTCACAATTCTAAGATTACCTGTGCTATACCATTCCAGTCACAATTCTAAGATTACCTGTGCTATGCCATTCCAGTCACAATTCTAAGATTACCTGTGCTATGCCATTCCAGTCACAATTCTAAGATTACCTGTGCTATACCATTCCAGCCACAATTCTAAGATTACCTGGGTTATACCATTCCAGTCACAATTCTAAGATTACCTGTGTTATACCATTCCAGTCACAATTCTAAGATTACCTGGGTTATACCATTCCAGTCACAATTCTAAGATTACCTGGGTTATACCATTCCAGTCACAATTCTAAGATTACCTGGGTTATACCATTCCAGTCGCAATTCTAAGATTACCTGGGTTATATCATTCCACCATTCCTGATATTGTCTATCTGTTAGAGTTCCAGAATCATTGTGTGCTACTTGGTTCCTGTAATATTTTATCCTAGACAAATCTGCTCCTTCACTTACATCTGTTGAATGTGGAATTACATCTGATATCGCTATAGGAGTCAAATTTCTAATAAGAACTATCATTAACGTCACGTCAAATGTAGTTGATGACGGATTACCTAAAAGAAAGAACATATTGTATTACCTAGAAGGACGAACAGACAGAGTTTACTACCTGGAAGGACGAACAAATAGTTTTATTATATAGAAGGACGAACATATAGGTTTTATTACCTAAAAGGACGTACAGATATATTTTATTACATAGAAGTACGAACATATACTATTTGTTACACAGTGTACAATTGTCCTGATATGGAAAAATATCGGGTCAATAAAATTCATATCGGGAATTTTATTGACCCGATATTTTTAGTATTTGAATATTGTACACTGTGTAGCGAATTTATCCTGATTTTGCAACCAAACCTCATATCTAATGTTTTCCATATTAGGACAACGAATTTATCATGATTTTGAATCCATACAACCATGTATCTTATCTTTCAGTTATCCATGGGATATGGAATTTATCATGGTTGTGTCTTCATATTTCACCTCTGACTCCATTTTTTTAAATATGTACATGTATGAGACCAAATGGTATAATGTTAACAGGGAACATAATTTGATAGCTGTTCTTCATCATGAAGTGAGTCATTAGATATGAGGTTTGATTGCAAAATCAGGATAAATTCGTTACACGGTGTACAATTGTCCTAATACGGAAAATATTAAGTCAACGGTGTAATAGAGATAATTCGATTTGACTTAATAAAATATTGCACGGAAATTTATTAGGACAATATCAACCAACCATATTGCGAGATTTAACCTAAAATCAGGATACATTGTATTACCTAGAATGGCGAACAGATATATTTGATTACCTAGAAAAACAAACAAATATATTTTATTACCTAGAAGGGCGAACAGATATATTTTATTACATAGAAGGACGAACAAATATATTTTATTACCTAGGACGAATAGATATATTTTATAACTTAGAAGTACAAACAGATAGATGTTATTACATAGAAGGACGAACAGATATATTTTATTACCTAGAAGAACGAACGAATATATTTTACTACCTAGAGGACGAACAGATAGATCATATTACCTAGAAGAATGAATTGATGTATTGTATTACCCAAAAGGACGAACTGATAGATTATATTACCTAGAAGGACGAACATATATATTTTATTATATGGAAGAACGAACAAATATATTTTATTACCCAGGACGAACAGATATATTTTATTACTTAGAAGGACGAACAGATAGATTGTATTACTTAGAAGGACGAACATATATATTGTATTACCTAGAAGGACGAACAATTAGATGTTGTTACCTCGAAGGACAAACAGACAGATTTTATTATATAGAAGGACGAACAGATATATTTAATTACCTGGATGGACGAACATATATATTTTACTTCCTAGAAGAACCAACAGATATATCATATAACCTAGTAGGACGAACAGATAGATGTTATTACTTGAAAGGATGAACATATAGATTATATTACCTAAAAGGACGAACAAATATATTTTATTACCTAGAAGGACGAACATATATATTGTATTACTTAGAAAGAAGAACAGACAGATTTTATTACCTAGAAGGATGAACAGATATATGATTTTACCTAGAAGGACGAACAGATAGATTATATTACCTAGAAAGCCGAAAAAATATATTGTATTACCTAGAAGGACGAACACATAGATTGTGCTACATAGATGGACGAACAGATAGATTGTATTACCTAGAAGGACGAACAGATAGATTTTACAATCTAGAAGGACGAACATATATATAGTATTATCTAGAAGGATGAACAGATTTATTATATTACCTAAAAGGACGAACATATATAATATACTACCTAAAAGGACGAACAGATATATTATATTACATAGAAGGACGAACAGATAGATTTTACAATCTAGAAGGACGAACAGATATATTGTATTATCTAGAAGGATGCACAGATTTATTATATTACCTAAAAGGACGAACAGATATATTATATTACCTAGAAGGACCAACATATAGATTTTGTTATCTAAAAGGACAAACAGATATATTTTACTACATAGAAGGACGGACAAATAGATTGTATTACCTAGAAAGCCGAACAAATATATTTTATTACCTAGAAGGTCGAACAGATAGATTATATTACCTAGAAAGCCGAACAAATATATTTTATTACCTAGAAGGTCGAACAGATAGATTATATTACCTAGAAGGACGAACAGATATATTTGGTTACCTAGGACGAACAGAAGGATTAACAGATATATTTTGATACATATAAGTACGAACAGATAGATTGTATTTGCTAGCAGGACGAACAGATAAATTGTATTACATAGAAGGACGTACAGATATATTTTATTACCTAGAAGGATGAACAGATATATTTTATTACCTAGAAGGACAAACATATATATATATATATTGTTATCTAGAAGGACGAACAAATATATTTGATTACATAGAAGGACGAACAGATATATTTTATTACCTAGAAGGATGAACAGATATATTTTATTACCTAAAAGGACAAACATATATATATATATATTGTTATCTAGAAGGACGAACAAATATATTTGATTACATAGAAGGACGAACAGATATATTTTATTAACTAGAAGGATGAACAGATATATTTTGTTACCTAGAAGGACGAACAGATAAATTGTATTTCCTAGAAGGACGCACAGATAGATTTTGTTACCTAGAAGAACGAACAGATAGATTTTGCTACCTAGAAGGACGAATAGATCAATTGTATTTCCTAGAAGGACGATGAGATAGATTTTATTACCTAGATGGGCGAACAGATAGATTTTATTACCTAGAGGGGAAAAGAGTTATATTTTTACTAGTTGAAAGTAAGAACATATATTGTTTTATCTGAAAAAAACGAACAGATAGAATTTATAGCCCAGAAGGACGAATGAATATATGTTATCTCCTGGATAAGTTTTACTACAGAGAAGGACGGACAGATAATTTTTTTATAATCGGAAAAGACAGACAATGTTTTATATTATATTACCAGTCAGTCATATACAAGATATCAAGACAGCACATTTAGTATTGCACCCTCCCCCACAATTCCTCGTACAATATCTGATTTGGTTGATTTGATTTTTTGATTGTTTTAACGCCACTTCCGCAATATTTCAGCTATATCATGGCGACCAGTTTTAGTGGTGGAAGAAACTGGAGTACCCGGAAAGAACCACCGACCATGGGCAAGCAACTGGTAAACTTTATCACTTGCGGTTGCGAGTCGAGTGCACCCTTTTTGTAATTTAAAAAGCCGTGTGCGAACCCACGCGTATTGGTGATAGGTTTGCTTGAGTTGTTATGTAATCCAACTACCCAACTCAATGAGCCACCCGGGCCCTTATCTGTTTTGGACCAAATTCAGTCCAAAGCCATAAGAAAACGCGATCGTTAAGTTGAATCAATAAGTACTGATTGCAAGATTCTGGATTGTCAGTCGAGGGACAAAACTAATTCATAGCAAGCACCTGTGGGCAAATTTTAAATTTGTACTGACGAAATTCCAGTTGAAAATCAAATCCCAAATCTAAAATAAACAAACAGACACTTCCTGTACCAAATTGGTTGTTGGATTGTGTTATAGTTGTTAATATCTTAACACAACTTGAGTTATCTGTAGCTTTTTCAAAGGTAAACAATAAACTTGTCCAGTATTAAACATGGCGGCATCTTAATGGGATCAAGGGAAGGAACTCATATTCTCATGTAATATATATATTACAGATTTCAATGCGAAACGAATAAAATCTTATATCGACAAATATAAGATCAACAACAATAATGCAAGTAGAACACATGAAAGTAAAGTTAGATATGAAGGATATTAACAAGATATCAGCAAAGGAACACTTCAAATGTATTTTTTTAATGATACGAAGAAAAAGCACATTTTTGAGGAAATGTGTCTCTATGAAGCTGTTGGAAGTCTCTCTGTCATGCATTCACTTTTCCCTCATGCTCTCTGAGAGAGAAGTCAAGTCCCTGTTTTGTGGTGACTAAGTGGGGTGAGCCCTGTGAGACATGACGACGTTTTCATTGAGTAATTTTGGAGACATTAAGTATTCATTGTGTGATTCTAGAGACATTAAGTACTCATTGTGTGATGATTATGGAGACATTAAGTACTCAAAAATGGTGTTATTCTGGAGACATTAATCATTAATTGTGTGATTCTGGAGACATTTAATATTCCTTGAGACATTAAGACTCTGTTTGTGATTCTGGAGACAATATGTATTCATGGTTGTTTGTTTGTTTGATGGTGCTTAACATCACTTTCAACAATATTTCAGCTATATCGTGGCGGTCAGTTTCATTGGTGGAGGAAATCGGAAGACCCGAAAAAACCACTATTAGGTATTCATTGTGTGATTCTGGAGACATTAAGTATTCATTGTGTGATTCTGTAGACATTAAATATTCATTGTGTGATTCTAGAGATATTAAGTATTCATTGTGTGATGATTATGTAGACATTAAGTATTTATTGTGTGATTCTTGAGACATTAAGTATGCATTGTGCGATTCTGAAGACATTAAGTATTCATTGTGTGATGATTATGTAGACATTAAGTATTCATTGTGTGATTCCTGAGACATTAAGTATGCATTGTGTGATGATCCTTGAGACACTAAGTATTCATTGTGTGATGATCCTTGAGACATTAAGTACTCATTGTATGATTCCTGAGACATTAAGTATTCATTGTGTGATTATGTAGACATTAAGTATTCATTGTGTGATGATGGGGACATTAAGTATTCACTGTGTGATGATTCTGTTGACATTAAGTATTCATTTTGTGATTCTTGAGACAATAAGTACTCATTGTGTGATGATTCTGTAGACATTAAGTATTCATTGTGTGATTCTTGAGACATTAAGTATTCATGGTGTGATTCTGCAGACATTAAGTACTCATTGTGTGATTCTGGAGATATTAAGTATTCATTCTGTGGTGATCCTTGAGACATTAAGTACCGATTGTGTGATCCTGGAGATATTAATTAAGTACCCATTGTGTGATTTTGGAGATATCAATTAAGTACCTATTGTGTGATTCTGAATACATTTTTGTAAAAGGTACATATTTTTTTAAAACGAAATCAGATCAACTCAAAATCTTTACTTGTTACTAGAAATATAACAAATTGTGGTAATGGTACATTAGATGTAGATTATCTTGTGTCCATTTAATTTAATTGAATGAGTAACTACGCGTAAAACTTATTGTGAGTAGATAAAAGGAATATGCAAATTAAGTAAGTACTTCAAATTGCTGTGCTATTTAATAAAACCATATACACTGGATTAATGTGATATATAATTTCTTGTCCACTTAACACTTATTGTAACATTTATTAATAATAATAACAATTTACCTGTTCCAGGATATAATAAAGCCCATTGTTTTTTGTTGATAACTCGCTTATCGAATAATGGCGAAATGACTTTAAACCGGTTCGTGCTCAGTTCAGTTTTTAGTCCACCAGGGTAGAATTCTCTGTCAAATTTTTCTCTGACAACAGGTGGAGCCACTCTGAGTAAGAGGTAAAAAGTCCTTATATAATTATTTTCTTCCTCAGTGATTCCTGAACTTGATGTTGCCATTTTCTAAGTTTTTCTGTCTTATTATATGTAAAAATGAAACATGTTATACATCAGTAATATCTTGATTTTAAAGACTACGCTGTAACTGTAGATCTTGGAAATAGTGTCTCATTTAGGAAATCCATCTACATTCGTAATAGACTTAATTATTTCTTCACTATATACACAGTCTAATGAGCATCACCCTGCTGTGGTGGACATCAACTGAAAAAATCAACAAAACATCAACTGTTTAATGAGAAAATGTCTAAGATATCAAAGGAGTAATTAAAAGCCATAAATCGAAGGGCAGACAACACAATTGCCAATAGAAAAAGGAAAAAAGACAAAAACAAATGATCTACAAAATGGTACATAGAAAACTAAAAAAATATCTAAGCTGCTCCACTAGTGCCACCCGTCATGTTACACTTGTCGTAAACCCTGTGCTAAGCCATGAATGGGGTTCTGGGTTGTAATAACGGCACAGGGAACATATATGTGGTCATTAGTGACAGATATATTGTTCGGGTCTTGTCTGCAGTGACAACAACATAGTTGTAATGAAGATAGGACAGGTGTTTCATTGAAGATAAATGCTTCCTGAGTGCTTATTGATACCATAAGTTTTTAATTTGTGCGAATGTGATGCATACCCAACAACTTTTGTATAAATGGTAGAACGTCATTTAGTGAAACATCATGGTACATAAATTATGTGCTGTATATTAGCGATGACCATGGCTTCGTTCACGGCGGTGAGTGGAGTTGAAAATATTCATCACATTCACTGATCTACAGGGAAGGCTAGATGAAACCCCTATACCATCAATTTTGTCGTTACAACCATAAGATATTTCACATTCTACTTCTAGTATCCAGTAATGTTCTTTTTTGTTTACGGAGAGTTGTTGCTAGGAATATGGTATATATTTTTGATGATGCAAACTCTCATTGAAAGGATCGAATGATCATCAGATTAATTAAAATGTTGAAATGCAATGTCATTAACATTGTTAATGATGCCCAGTCTATGACCGCATATCTGTTTTTGCTGTTTACCTTTCATTTCATCAACAAATACCAACCCAAAGCGAAGAAGATTTAGATATATAGTGTTATATTGTTCAATGGTCGTGAATAGACATGTCGCTCCACATGGGAACATTATCTTGATCCCGAGCCAACAAGTCTTACTGCTGTGTGTTTAGAGGAAAATGAGATAAAATAAATTTATATTGATTGTAGTTTAACAAGACCTGAGATCATAAGTACTATCGACCACTACACTCGAGGTGAGCACATTAACCAATATACCTCTGATACAAATACAAACACATACCGTATAGCGGGTTATTTTCGTGGGTTTTTTATTTTCACTTATTTTCGCGGTCAAACGTAAATCGCCAACATAAATTCCGCGAAATAGTTATACAATATCTGTACTTTCTATTTAGATTTGGGAATGTTTTTTCTATTTACATTGAACAGATCTATAACGGTCGATGATCGTTAATCAATATTGTAGAAACGTGCCCAACGGCATTGTGTGTGAATTTTCAAAACTGATTTTCAGTTCACTTTTATTTTATCGAATTAAATATTTAGTTGTTAGTTTGAACGCCCAAGATGAGCATCTTTAATTAATTCAAGCCAAAACAAATTGTACCATCCGAATATTCTGATATTGCCGATTTGCTTGGGCCGTATATTATTATCAACGACGGCCATTATGTCGAGCTGTACAATTAAAGTGTAATTTTATATATACAACTGATTAATTAGTGTTCATTGGTGATTGATTGATATTTATATTAATAATATGCAATAAAATATAGAGATATAGACCATACACACAGGGGCCGTCAAGGTCGTGATCGTGTGGTATTTGGATTAGCTTTGTCCTATATTATACACAAAATAAAAGGAAACGAGAACTGATTAAAATTAATGACAGATATAACGGGAGTGAAAATTAAGGAATAAAAAAGGGGAAGGACCACAACAAAATAAACATAAACTCAGTGCATGGTCCGGGAACGAGATGTCGGGACACGAACTGGGAGACATGAAGACTAGAACCGGGAACCATGGATTTCCCTGTAAGCACCCAACACTTTCGATATTTTGATACGGACCAATCGTTATTGCCCATGCAGCATTTCTGATCGGATCGATCCACTATCTCCCATGTTACTTGTGGCAATCTCAGCATCCACCTATAGGCCCAGATGATTTAAAACGTGAGGGGTAGATTACAGAGAATATGAAAAACAAGTGTGTGTGTGTGTGTAAATGAATTGTTATCCAATGAATATATAGATTCTGAAAATATTTTCTTCAGGATGTTGCGAGGACTTATGCTTATGTTGACGGAGTGCATTTAAACAACAATATGGAAACTAAATATGTGAGACAAATGAAATAAGCTTTTCTTGGTAGAAGTTTAAAAACAGTTGTTTGAATCAATTCACTGTTTGCATAATAAATTGTTTGTATGTATTTAAATCATTTCATTATAATTTTATATAGCTGCATGAAATAGAGATAAATAAGAATTTTGTATGTGTAAAAGTTGCTTGCCTTTCATAATTAAAATACTTGACTTTAAAAAAAATTCATATACATACATAGAATTTGTATCTTATGTATGTATCATCATCTCATATGTTCTTTAAGCTAACTTCAGATACGTCAATAATTTTCATCTCCTAGACCGATATTGATTTTAAATTTACAAGCGTTTTTATCTTGCTTCAAGACAAACGCAGGGTGTCAACCCACTTTTAGCAAAAATATATAGGAAAATAGGATTTTGCTGGATGAACATATAGGATATAAATATAGGGTAAATTAAAGGTATAATTAGCCAAAAAAATCATGGCCTTCACCTCCCCTGTAGCCATGCCTCACCTCCTTTTCACCGATAAATGAAATAAAACCAGTATCATCAAACTCTAGTCTCCTATTGTTCTTTTTAGAAAATAAATATTGTGACATAAAGAATAAAACATATTATGAGGAAAATATAAAATTCAAATTATAATCAACATTTGTCTTTTTCAATGGATTGAACACTATAAGAACATGCCAACTCCTTTAACACTATAAAGGACATATTTTGATATAATGTCTCCGAAATTATTTCTTCGAAATATATGTGATATTGTTAGGTACATATTCAACTTTACTTCAAGTTTGTTGGAAAACAAATTTCTGTAGCAAGACTTAGGGTTGACAATTTTTTTTCAAAGACTTTTTCAAAAGATACATGTAGTAATAAACTGGGCTTGTCCAAAGGCCATGGGAGTTAACTTGGTATGTTTTAAAATTATGTTATAGACCATTACACATTGTATTCAAGATGTATTATCCTAAACCGGTGATACATACTCATTTTTCCCCCTACTCATTCCCCCCCGGAAAAATGAGTATATACTAGTTTTTCCCCCAGAAAGATCAGTATATACTCATTTTCCCCCTCGGAAAGATCAGTATATACTCATCTTTCCCCCCTGCTTGTTAGGGGGAAAATCTGAGTAGATACTGAAGCTTCACCTTCGCAATCAATTCTCCTCTTTGCACTGATAGACTATGCAAGGGCAATAACTCCTATAAGGGGTCGTTCTACGACTTCTACCCTATGGAGTCTTTTGTAGAGCTTTCGATGCTGAAGAAGGAAGATCACCTCTATTTTTCTCTATCTGTAATACTTTTTGAAATATTAGCCAATGACTGCAGTTTGACCCCTATGTTCTATTTTTAGCCATGGCGGCCATGTTTTTTCATCGACGGATATATAATTCACAAACTATAGTCTACACACCCTAAGGATCATTCATACCATGTTTGGTTAAATTATGTTCAGTGGTTCTCAAGAAGAATATCAAAATGTAAAAAGTTAACGGACTGACGGACAGACGGACGACGAACGCAATGTGATGGCAAAAGCTCAACCTGACTTTTAGTCAGGTGAGCTAAAAAGGGGGTTCCAGTCTAATTTTTGCCGATTAAAACGTGATTTTTCAAAAATTTGCAGAGCAAAGGGATGGGGGGGGGGGGGGGGGGGTTCCGGGGGGTTTCCGACCCCCGTAACCCCCTGGATCCGCCAATGGTTATCTGTTAATTTATTCTTAAGAATTTCAACTGTTTACAGTACACCGAGACACAACATAATTAGCTTTAAACTAAACAAACTATTTTGTGGTAGCTTGTGTGTTTGTAATTGATCATTTTAAATAAAGATCAGTAACTATAGAAATGTCCATCAATGACGCATAACTATGAATGCTACAATTATTAGTTCTACTGTCAGAGTGTGGATTTGTTTTACCGAACGTAATTATACCAATTTATCATATTATATTCATTTCAAATGATGAACTAAACGGTAACAGTATTCTCTAAATTAAATTACTACTACGAGGGGCCGGGAAGGACCCTTTTTAAGCTCGGGAATTCGGGATTGACCCTTTCGGGATTCGGGATTGAAATTTTATTATATTCGGGACTTCTGGATTTCAAGTTTTTTAGTTCGGGACTAAGGGGATTTCAAGTTTTTTAGTTCGGTGTTTCGGAGTCAGACCCCCTCCTACCCCCCTCTACTATATCAGCACAACTATATTTTGCTTCATTTCATGATCAAATTATTATAAAATTGAGCCATCTTGATAAATGCGTTTGCCTCCATCTTTTTTGATTGATCTACCGAAGGTGGTAGCACTATAATACCATATTCACACGTATTCCGGATTGAAATCGAATCATTAAATCGAATTTAAATCCGTTATAATTGTCGTATTGGATTTGAAATCAGTTAGCGTTCGCATATGGTCAACCAATGCGTAATTGTTCGTCTGCATTGAATATATCTGTGGTTTGCATATTGACTAGAAATTGTACTGATGGATTTGGTGTTTGTTTAGATCGGATGAGGGATTGCTTCCGATTCGTCAAAAAATGGTCATCAGGAGACATTGGAAACATTGTTAGTTTTTCAATAATCTTTTTTCAAGAACCACTGAAGCGATGGAATAGAAACGTGATTTGTATGTTCATTTTAAAGTCCTTGACAGGTCTTGTTACTTTTTGAGCCCATCGGAAATTCAAAATCGTTGCCAGCGGAGGTCAAAGTTTTCTTTGAAACCATATGTAAAGCAACATGTTCATGGTCTACTTGAAAAACACTGAACAGAATTTAACCACACTTGGCAGAGGTGTTCGCAAGTGTTGTTACTTTTCATGCCGATTCGCAAAAAAATAAATAAAGGAAGAATGTGTCTGAGGACACGGAGTTCCCCGCTTTCAGCTAAGTAGGCCTAACTTCCAAGCCGTATATGGGATCTGGCTGAAATTGAACTTGACCTGCATATTATGGTTGTAAACATTGTCTTGAAATTTCAGTCCTTTACAGGAGATAATGGTTTTTATGCGGATCGGAAATTCAAAATGGTCGACAGCGAAGGTCAAAATTGCTTTGAAAACCTATGAATTACATTTTCGTCATCTCCTTGAGAACCACTGAACATAATTTAACCAATTTAACTTTGAGGGTGTTCACTATGAGGTACTACACAAGTGTTGTTTCTTTGCTGCAGATCGATAGGAGACTTTGAACATTCTGATTGATCGATTTTCAAGAACCACTGAAGCCATTGTCGGGGAAATTTATTAAAGTAGTCGTCCTCCTCACTACCTTGCTCACCCTTCCTCACTGCCTCTTTCCCTCCTTCCTCGCCATCCTCCTCACTACCTCTCCCCTCCTTCCTCTCCATCCTCTTCCTCACTGCCTCTCTCCCTCCTTCCTCGCCCTCATTTCTCTCCATCCTCCTCCTCACTACATCTCCCCTTCCTTCCTCTCCATCCTCCTCCTCACTACCTATCTCCCTCCTTCCTTCCCATCCTCCTCTTCACTACCTCTCTCCCTCCTTCCTCTTCTCTACTTCTCTCCTTCCTTGCTACCTCTCTCCCTTCTTCCCCTCCCTCCTACTCACTGCCTCTCTCCCTCCTTCCTCTCATTCCTCCTCCTCACTACTTCTCCTCCCTCATTCCTCTCCAAATACTTCCTCTCTCCCTCCGTCCTCTTCATCCTCCTCCTCACTACCCCTCTCTCTCTCTGCTTCTCCATCCTTCTCCTAACTGGCTTTCTCCCTCCTTCCTCTGCCATCCTCCTCACTACCGCTCTCCTTCCTTCCTCTCAATCCTCCTCACTACTTCTCTCCCTGCTTCCTCTCCCTCATTCCTATCCATCATCCTCACTTTCTGACCCTCCTTCCTCTCTGTCATCATCACTACCTCTCTCCCTCCTTCCTCTCAGTCATCCTCACCACCTCTCCATCCTGCATTCCTCTCAATCCGCCACCTCATTACCTCTCTTCTCTTTCCTGTAATATTATCGTCCACCTCAATACCTCTGTCTTTCTTCCGTCTTAATCCTCCTTATCAGCTCTTCCTAATTACCTTCTCCGTATACTTTTCTCCTCCGTCCTCATCATCCTCCTCCTTATTACCTCCTCCTCACTACTTCTCTCCCCCTCGTTTACCTTTGTCACTTCGTCCTTTCTATCCTCTTCCTTCAAATCTCCTCTTCACTACCTGTTTCACTACTTCCTCATCATTATCCTCCTCACTATCTCTATCCTTTTCCATATCGACTCCCTCCCTAATTCCTCCCCGTCATCCTCCTTATTTTATACCTCTATCTCTCCTTCCTCTCCATCTTCTTTTTACCATTCTCCTTCCGTCCTTTCTATCCTTCTCTTTATATTCCTTCCTTCCTGCCCTCTTCCTCATACCTGTCAGCTGTGCCTTCCAGCACTTAGCAAACATGAGGTTTTCTCACTTGCACTAAGGAAGATCGCTTTATCACTCAAAAGTGTTTTTCCCATCCTTTCCTCCTACCCCCTTATCCGTTCTCACTCCATGTTCATGCTTGCCTTAGTTATTACTATCATCATTGTTGATACCCTCTTTCGTCCACATTTAACTATTATGTCTTCCACCATATACATGTATAGAAGTGTACACAAGAAAAACCCTATTAAAATAGGAGAGGGGGAAAAACTAGTATGGGGAAAAAAAGGAGTATGTGCTAACACAAACTTGGTTTTCCGGGGGGAAAATTTAGTATATACTCATTTTTCCGGGGGTAAATCTCAGTATATACTCATTTTTCGGGGCAAATCTCAGTATATACTCATTTTTCCGGGGGTAAACCTGAGTATATACTCATTTTTTCGAGGGGGGGGGGGAGGAGTATGTAACACCAGTACTGAGTATCAGACCACTAAAAATGGACATGTACCACAAAAGACAATCAATCATGTGAATTTAAACCCTTAGAAAATTCAACAATAAAAAAGTCACATGAAGATCTTTTCAGCTAAAAATTATAAAAGTATTAGCATTAATATCTTGTACTTTCCACTCAAAATTAAAGATTCAACTTTTTCATCATAGTTTTGGAATAATATAGGATTTTGGGATGTAATATAGGATTTTTTTTGCAAATATAGGAAAAATAGCAAAATCTTCAAAATATTTTATTTGGAAATAATTTACAGGGAAATTAAGATAAGTAGAGATTTAAAGTTGACAAAAAAGTCATGGTTACCATAAATGTTCTAAGGATATTCTGAAAACGTATGAAATTATGTACTCTAAAATGTTGTATTACCGTAAATGTTCTATTATGAGTATATATTTGTGAAATTTTCCATTCTAATATGACGTCTATAAAACGGCACACACGATATTACTCAATAACTCTATATTTAGCGCAAGTGCGGTACACAACAAATCTGGCTGTTCCATGTGACTCCCGCTGTGGAATTACCGTGACGACCGAGTGTAAACAAACAAAACACCGGCATATAACGTATTTTTAAAGTCCTTAAAATAAAAATTCTCCCTCAGTTATAAATAAGTATCTTTTATCATTTGTTTTGAAAATTTACATTTGGGGATCCTCAATACGCACACATACATTCCATTGATATGTGTCGGCCATGAATAACAAAATGCACTAACCTTGTTTTCCTACGTATACATTGATAACTAGACGGTGATGTAATTAAGTTATTGATATTTTCCAATTTGATGGCATTTTGAATTTGCTACTCAAAAAAGTAAACTGCTCACGGAATCGTAAAATAAATCAGTAACCAGCTTGTGTCTACCAGCGTCCCTTGTAACCAGCGTCACAGGATGACGATATATTACAAAAGTCAGTGTCGATAGATGGTTGTTTTAAGTATTTTTTCCGGAATTTTTTTTTATGTCAACAATACAAGCTTTTTTTTTCATTGGCATTTAATTTTTATCTAACAATAATTGCCGACTATTAACAACTGTTCAAGTGTTCGATATTATGTTTGACAACTCCGCTCCGCCATCTTGTTAGCGCTCGAAATGATGAACGAATGAACTCCGACTTTTTTTTAAATATTTTTACGGAGGAATTGTTCAATCCAATCTATGTTGGAAAATACACAATAAATATGTTTTTCATGTTAACATCCATATCTTTGTTTTAAAATATCTCGTTCAAAAACAAATAATTCAAAATCAATTCAAAATTTCCGAAGGAGGTAAATGGAACAGCCACCAAATGCCGTGTGTATACAGTTCACGAAAGGTTAAAAATTACCGTATTTGTCCTATTAGAATCGAAATAATTCATAGCAGGCATAGAGTTGTGCAAATTTACACATGGGCTGGGCCTTTATATTCTTAGATTTTACCCCTCGCTATAAAGGCCCAGCCCATGTGTAAGTTTGCACAACTCTATGCCTGCCATGAATTATTTCTTAAGTATAATATTTTGCATCAGAATTTATGTTGCTTTAATTTTTTCTTTTGTAGTTAATCGTTTCATATGTAATTGAATTGAGAAATAAATAATGTATGGAAGGAATCTTCGTATCTTCTATGGTATAAATATTGAACCTTACAACAATATTACTTACAACATGAAATCACTCCCTTTGCAAACTCCCTTTGATAAATAATACAGTATGTCTACATGCAATACCATTCCAAGGGCCCGGATTGCTCAATGAGTTAGCTAGTTGGATTACCTAACAACTCTTTCAAGCCTATTACCAATACGGCGTGGGTTCTCGTCCGGCTTTATAAATTACAAAGAAATGCGCACTGGGCTCGCAGCAGCAAGTGATAAAGTTTACCAGTTGCTTGCCCATGGTCGGTGGTTCTCTCCGGGTACCCCGGCTTCTTCCACCACTAAAACTGGTCACCATGATATAGCTGAAATATTGCTGAAATTGACGTTAAACACAATAAATCAAATCAAATCATCTCAACAATACCATTCCTGATATAAGAGATCCCATCCCACATTCATAATGTCAGTGTACCATGGAAATGTGACTTGACAAATAAGAAACCGATTAAATCATAGGTCCGGGCACTACAGATATAATTGTAGAGGCAAAAGTTAAACCAGTGGATGGGATTTCAACCCTCCCAACATCCCTTTCAGGATGAAAGGCCATCAATGGATTCAAAGCTGTTAGGAATATCCCTGTAAACCTCTGGTTTGTAGAAGATGCTTATATAATTTTATAAGGAGAGAGGAAAGCAAATAATACACTCAAAATGATGGTGTTCTGATGTTCAGAATCAAAGCAATTTCATCAGCGGTCGACGGCACTTCCATCTTTCAACCAAAACGGTCCACTTAACAGAAATATAAATTTCTATTAATGGGAACATTTAATGAAGGAATGGACTGAACATAAGTATATATATAACTACATGTACATGGTGATTAGTTTTTTAGGGACCGACCATTTTTTGAGCATAATGTATGCAAGTAACAAAATATTTAAACAACCTTATTCAGAAAAAAACTGCTGAGATCTGCTAATCTGGGTCACCGGTAACTGTAATCGGGCGGCTGTATCGAGAAACAGATACGGTGTTGAAAAAACTGTTGATACTCATAAAATATTGATAAATGCTATAAAATGTTATGTTTGTCTTCAAGAAATATGATAGACAAAACCATGTGTGAAGTTTTATGACGAAATATCTCCGATTTCTATGTAAATTTACGAGTTGAAGTTGAGGCTGTATCGAGAATTTTATTTGTGAATTTTACAGTTTAAATAAATGTTATGTTTCGACAGTTTAAAGAGAAAAATAAAAAATTGTTGCGACTAAAGCTTATATCAGCGTTGAAAATTGAACAAATATCAGTGGTTTTATAAATGAAATTTATTTTAAATAGAACATCTGAATTTATTATTTATTAATTTATTATTAATGATACAATTTTATATCCCTTGGGGGGGGGGGGGGGGGGGGGGGGGGAGGGCTATGATGAAAATTTGAAATAAAAACACAGGACCGGGGATTTTAAGCAAAAATAATAATCCAGGATTAGTTTTTTATTAAGAAAAATCCAGGACCCTGTGTCCAGGATTTTTTTTTTTTTTAAAGTTAATAATATGAAATATTGACATCAACACTTGCCTTTTGGACAGCACATTTCTGTGTCCACACTTGTTTAGAAATAAAATAACCCTTAATTTCACAGTTGGAATATTCGTCAGTGCCGTCTTAACGCAAGGGCACGTCGGACCGTAGTATGTTGTGTACGCATGTTTTTTTTTAATGTTTAAAACTGATTTTGTTGGAAGTACCAATACAATCAATATATGTTTAATTTTATCGACATATATAGTTTATTCTTATGAGTGGTTGTGTAGGTATTGGGCTCCAATGTACTGCTGTGCCCGTGAGGCTATGAAGCTGTCAAGACGGTCCTGGCACTCGTCCAAGATCCAGTGCTACAATTACTATTTTATACAAGTAGGAAAATCCGTACATCCGTCCATGTCATTGTTTTCTTTTTCCGGAATTTAAAACTAAACTCATCTAGATCAAATAAATTAATCATAAGTGTTCAAATCCGTCCTTGTGAATCAAATTTTAGTCTGGTTCCTGCTTTCTTAATAATAAGCAAATATTTGTCGTTGAAACGTATATATAGTGTTGGCTTTGATTTAATCTTTGTCCATTTATTTTGTTATTTTTCTTCGTCTAAATTTCATTCAGTTCACACCACTTCCAGGAGTCCTACACTACTGAATATATAAAATTCAGAATAACGCACCTGGTGAACTAAAATAATACTTGATTAATTGTTGCTTAGCGTCAAGTAAGCTGTATTTCAGTAAAGAATTAGTTTACAAATCAATCATGTTGGTGAAATGGGGGCGATGAGATGAATATACGAGGGGAAGTTTATTTATATTGCCACAGGAAAAGGAGGTTACTATGGATACGGTCTGTAAATTTCGAGTTGCAGCGAGCCACCAACTTACTACTCCTACCAAACACTTGGTTATTATAAAATTTCACCAGTTACTTTTTTCCTACAAGGAACAGGACATTCTCATAACATGAGCACTCGTTTTGCGTCCTGTCCAAATGACCAATCATGTGTTTCATTAGTCCCCCACAAGCATCCTGAACATCCCTTTTTGAAATTTGCTAGACTGAGAAGAAAAATACTGATTGAAAACAATAAAGGGCTAACTAAATGAGATTAATTGAAAAGTTGACAAAATGGCGGAGATTTGAAATGAAATACTATGTACAATAGAACATGTTTCCTCTACTTCCTGGTTCAATTTTATTATCCTGATAATTTGTTTGTATTTTATAGATATGAAGCAATTATTAAGAAATTAAAAGTAGATGTGTACATCTAGTTGTTGTCTACACTTACCTCTGATTCTGTATAATTATTGTAAATAATGATATAAAATTATTGTCCTTTTTCAACACAGTCTAAGAAGACTCGGTTTGAGATATTTGAATGACGTAATACAACATATCGTTATTTGAGATCTTTATCGCACTGTCGTCAAAGAGCTCCGATCGAAAATGTTTCGTCAACATCCGGGATATTATAAAGAGGTATTTTTAAAGAAGACACAGACGATTATCGTCAGTTTTTATGAATATACTGTATATATAATGTTTTAAATTATGATGCTTTATGATTGTTATTATTATTATTGTCATTTTTTGTCCAAATATCATTGCTTTTTGCAGAGTAAAATTAGATTTTTTCTGAAAGTTGTAAGGAATCCGGCATCAAAATCATTACGATCAATTGAAATATCGCTATATCTTGCATTTACGAATGAATGAAATCTTGCCAAAAAAGAAAAATTATTAATGAATGATTTATTTTACTTAGAGATATTATTTTATTGAGGAAAAGTCAATTAATAACTAGTTATAGCCTAAAACTTGATGTCAACAGATGTTTTTGAAATCCAGCTTTGTCAAATTGTAAACATGTATAGAAACCGGTTGTGTCATTTATAAGAAACGGATTTGTCAGTATGTAAATACGATTGATCGTATTATTACTGATCATTATACTGCAATTTAACAATAGTTATGATTAGGAAATATCTCAAAAGTGATAAGTCCTGATCCATAGTATGAATATTCGCCATAGCTCCTAATTTCAGCTACTTTGTACAATTAAAAAAAAATCGTTATTTCTATGTTAAATTGTTACTGTCGCGAACACTTGATTTTTTATGCTTTTTGTGGCACTGACATCACGGCTGGCGCTCAATACGCTACACTCACTTGCGGTCGCTGTCCAGGCGCATCAGTTGAGTAGTAGGAGATTCATTTTACAATACAATATTTGAATTTGATACTCGTTGATAACGAAGTAAGTCACTCTGTGGAAATAACTTCGTGGACACGATATTTAAATTTCCTTCACAATATAATGTTTACATAAACGTTATAGATATGCAAATTAACAAAGGCTGTATTATTGAATTTCTTTCCGCACGGACGATTTTGGCAGTTAGTATATAAAGAAAATCTTAGGTGTACTCGATTAAATTCGTTACAAGTCGTAATACAACAAAAGTTCGTGATTTGGATGTTATAGTCCCCCGCCCATCCACCCAGATTAATGCCAAAAGAATTTCAACTACTCGTATATATTTTGCATTTTTTAGGGGTAGAAATGACAGACTGAATGAATTTGTTATGTTGATATATGTTTATAATAAATGATATGCGATCTTGTAGCGAACGCACAATCATACACTTTGTCGAGTCTTATTTATATTACATTATTTTAGTTAATAAAAAAGATTATTTTCTGAGGAGTGAAACGAGGGAGAAAATAAATAGACAATATACATACATTGTCGGAAATATAAAATTTATATATACGAGTTTTGACGAGTTTTTCTTGCCTGTTTCGCAGCGAGTGGAAATGAATTATATATTTTCCGACAATGTACGTATATTGTATCTATCGTGTTATTTCAAATGCCCCAAAGAAACTGTCAAATTGTCTAAAAAGAGCAGAAACAAGCGTTGTTCTTATCGTTTTTGATTGTGTCCTCTGTGAGGTCCGCGCTTACAAGTTGATAAGCTTATAAGCATAAATGCTGTTACTGTTTCTTACCGTCGTTCAGCATGAATCAGGTACCAGAAAACTACATTTTGCTCAGAAACCAAATACAAATGTATAGCAAAAAATATCCGGTCAATACAATGTGACTACTCGAATAGTACAAGTGCAGGATAAAAAAAACATTAACTGGGCAGCGAAGAAATACTATTAAAACATCTTATGTTTCAATATTGCGATTATCCTCATTTTATTTGTATAAGCTTCAGACAATTGGATTGCTACATTTATATTATATTGTGAGCTCGATACAGATGTTTGTGTATCTTTACATTCAACATTCACTTACGGGACGAAATGAGTAATCGTTACAGAGGACCTTCCATAGATGTTTCCTACTAAGTTCCACTTCATTTGGCTGAGGCGTTTCAGAGGAGAAGATTAACATGTGAATAGTTAATGGACGGCAGACGACGAACGAAAGACGACGGACGACGGGAGCCAAGTGATGGTAAAACCTCACATTACTTTTGGCAAGGTGAACTAACAACAGTCAGCAGGTAGATATGTCGCTCCACTCGAACACATTATTCTGATTCTGAGCCAACCAGTCTTTGCTCTTTCTTAGCGGAGAAGCAACAGATATCAATTTTATATTCTTTTGTTTGACCCGACCGGGGCTCGTACCCACAATCTATCGCACTCGAGGCGAGCACGCTAACCATTACGCTACCGATGCGGTTCCTTATTTTTATTTTATTTTTATTAATTTGTTTAATCAAAATTTCTTATTGTCCTTCAATATATTATTTGAAAACAACAATTAATCCAAAACAATAAGAGTTACTTGATATCTCTATACACAGTGAGAGTCCCTACTTTTGATGAAACACTCTTTGAATGTTGAAATAATCTGCATAGCAAATAAAGAAAAAAAATTACAAGTTCTATACAAAATCATGACCATTCTGTCGAAGGTGACTTGGCGAATGCCAACTCTGCACAAACCGTTTTGTATTTCTTTCTATTAATGTTATACAAAAAATCCACATGTAAATTATTTTGACTATGTGCTGTTGTTTTTTTTCACAACTTTTATTCATTTAAGACAATTTTGTTTTCTTTTTATCAATTTGCAAGTCGAACATACCCTTGCCAAGTGTTATAATGAACCTTAAATAAATTACAAAAAGGAAACATAATTGTGATATTAAGCTGTTTTCGCTATTCTTTCAATTTCTTACATAGACAAAACCGGTTCTACTGAAACACAATTTTTGGGACTCAACCGGAAAGTAGTGGCTGCCAGAGCCGGAACGAATGTACGTAAATAAGCATTGTGTTTTTTCACTGTAGCAAGTCTAAGACTATTCATGGTGGCACACCAGTGCAAACTATCATATATATAAGCATTACAAAGGATTTGTGTACTTTAATTACACATATAGACTACTTTTTATTGCTTTATTTGATGATTTCAATCTCATTATTAGCATTTGTCATTGTTTATGTCCATCATTTTATCCATATCTGAGTAATCGATGAAGTTAACCACAGAAACACATAGGTAAAAACAAACAAAAATAATCGACTGATAACGACATCTTCTCGATTCAAGATATAATAATACTATATGATCATAATACTTACTTTTTGTCGTCGCCTGTATGTAAATCATGCCTAAATGACTTGTACCGGAAGCTGACAGTGTATCTGTCTATAATTTAAAAAGAACACAGGCATATAATATATCTAAGTTTTGTTGTTTCCTTTATGTCACGAAACTTTTTTTTGTTTATTTATAAGGTTCGATTTTGTTAGCATAATAGTTTGTACGATCTTTCAACAACTCCCTATTTCGTAGTAATGGTGGCTGCAGAATTGTTCAATCTTTTTCTTTGAACGTTCCATTGCCTTGTTATTGTTGGAATATCTTTTTTTTTTAATCACAGATTTTATTGCACTAATTGCTGTTAACAATTTACTAGATATACAGCTTTTACCTAGTATCCCTAGTTGTTAATCATTAAATAGCAAGGGATTTGCTATTTAGTGAAGCTTAGTTCAAAATAAATGTTGTTAGTACACTTATACAGTTAATATCCAGTATATATTGTAATTCTGACATGTAATAAACATATAATAGCTGTCTATGGTGATTTCACATGCTTTTTGTTGACAATATCCGGATATTTGACACTTTCAAACCGATCACGGTCGAAAGGTTAATTGTTCATGCTCGTGGATTACATGCACGATTGCGGTGTTGCTTTTTCCTATTTTGATTGTAGTTCGCTTTATTTTCTAATTGTTAGAATATGATATCTATGAGTGAAAGGATTACTTCTGTCCGCTGTAAAATGTTTTATTTGTGACATGTAAGTATTGAGTTTACTACAATATAAGTGATGAAGACAAGTTTCATATTATTGATTTTTTTTTCTCTCTCTCCACATGTGAAATCACGTGACATTACAAGAATTCTGAAGTCATGTGATATATCAGCTGTTTAGGTATACATGTGCTTTGCTTATGAAATTTCCTGTTTTGACTTGTCTAAAAATATTGTATCGAACACATTATTTACCTCATCTTTAAAAATTTTAAATATATCTACTTTTTTTTGTTTTTGATTTGAAATATAATAAGCTTTATATATAGAAAAAAATATTAAGGTTATAAGCAGGTTAAGATCAAAATATGCCTGGTCATATATTTAGTAGCCAAAAACCAGAGATTCCAGGTTAAAAACATGATCTCCTATATAAAGATTTGTTGTCATTTTTTTCACCTCTTGCCAATATTTTTTGTTATATTTACAATCAAGGTAAAGATGTTTGTAATTTTCTTTTTCTTTACATACCAGACAGTCACTATTATTTACTATTCTCCATTGTTTTAACAATTCTTTGCATGGTAATATGAAGTGAATAAGTTTCCATTTAAAGATTTTTAATTTATTTAACTCTAAATAATTAAAAGTGAAAAATAAAGTTTGTGTTATACATGTTAAAGTATGCATTCTGTCCTTCTTTAAACATTTTTCCCATTTAGTATAAGCTATGGGTTTTTCTTTTACTTGAGATTCTAATAATATTTTATACATCTCTTTGTTTTT
Organism: Bathymodiolus brooksi; assembly: GCA_963680875.1. Classification (NCBI taxonomy): domain Eukaryota; kingdom Metazoa; phylum Mollusca; class Bivalvia; order Mytilida; family Modiolidae; genus Bathymodiolus; species Bathymodiolus brooksi. The sequence goes on along the minus strand of OY804580.1, from coordinate 50,102,026 downwards.
TATTTGTAGATTTTGGATCTGATTTTTAGCTATTTTAACATACTTTTTTAGAATTACTTGAGTTTTTATTGAATCTTGTGTTATCAGAGTTTCTTTCCACAGTTTTGGGATTGCTTTTTTCAAAATATTCAGTTCAGATATCCAATTTTGTTTGTTTTTTAATTTAGCTATAATTTTATATTCAGAAATATGACCATATTCATCTAAAATATCATTAATAAAAATGATTCCACTTTTTATCCAATTAACTTTTACTAAACATTTGCCTTTATATTTTATATGCTTATTTCCCCATATTATTTGTTTTCTTATTTCTCTAAAATTGTGTGGACTTTTATTTTCCCTCCCTCTACAGGTAATCCATGTTTTCAATAATTCTTTATAAAATGCTGGAATATTTTTTGTTAATTCATTTTCCAAAGATTTAAAGCTATCTAAATTCATATTAAATATGAGAAAGTTTTCTCCTATATTCTCAAAATACTTTTGTGGTATAATTTTCCAGTTTTCATTACTCTTTTCCAATAATCTTAATATCCATTTTATTTGTAAGGCTTTTATATAAGTATCTATGTTGGTCATTTTTAACCCTCCTTCTAAATAGTCATTAGATAAAACCGATCGCTTAACTGGATCTTTCTTTCCTTTCCATAAGAATTCATATACAATATTTTTAAAGGTTTGGATATATTCTTTTGGTATTATTGTGCAGGAACCTATACATGTTATGTTGGGCAGTATTAGTGATTTGAACACTGTTATTCTTCCTATTAATGAGATGTTTCTCTGGTTCCAGTTTTTTATTATGGCTTTACATTTATTAATTTGCTTTTCATAATTTAATTGATCACATTGAGTCTTATTGTATCCAAAATATACTCCTAAGCTTTTAATGGGTTCATTTGTCCAAGTAATGTTTTCGTATTTGTCTTTAGTATGTTTTAATCTTCCTAGCCAAATTCCTTCGGTTTTATTTTTGTTTAATTTAAGGCCTGAAAGGTTGCCAAATTCTTCAATTATATTCATAGCTATGGTTATTTCGTGTTTTGTCTTTAGAAATAATATAGTGTCGTCAGCCAGTTGACAAATATTTAAGTTGCCTGTTATACTATTTAGTTTGATTTCTATTCCCCTTATATGTTTAGTTTCTCTTAGTTTAAAGGCCATGATTTCTACTGCTAGAACGAAGATTAAAGCTGAAGCCGGACACCCCTGTCTTATCCCTCGAAAAACCTTAAAAGGGGCAGAAACCCACCCATTATTTAGAATACATCCTTTTATATCTGTATACATTGTTCGAATCCATCTTATGAATGAACTTTTAAAGCCAAATTTTTCAAGACATTCAGTCATAAACGACCATTCTAAAGAGTCGAATGCTTTTGTAAAATCTAGAAATAATATGGCTCCTTCTATGTTAAACTTTTCTGAATGATCTATTACGTCTTGAATTTGTCGTATATTGAAACCTATGTATCTATTTTTAACATCCTTTTTGATCCGAGTGAATTATGGATGGTAACACTTCTTTAAGTCTTTGGGCTATTGTATATGCTAGTATTTTTGTATCTGTATTCAGAAGAGTGATTGGACGATAATTATCCAGAGATAATGGATCATTTTTTTTGAAAATTAAAGATATGGCTCCAATTTTTTGTGAGTTTGATAAATGTCCCCTCTCATAGTTAAAATTAAATACTTTTGTAACAAGTTTTTTTAAGCTATTCCAAAATTTTCTATAGAATTCGACGCTTAAACCATCGAGTCCTGGAGCTTTATTTAGTTTCATTTTAAAAATAGCATTTGTACATTCTTCTATAGTTATTTCTCCCTCACATTTCTCGCTTTCATTGTTACTTAGTTTATTATGAACTTTTGTATTTTCAATATATTTTTTCAGTTTGTCATTATCTGGATTTGTTGATTTATATAATTTTTTATAATAGTCAACTTCTATTTCCATTATCTCATTTTGATCAGTAGGAGATTTACCATTTTTGTCATATAATGAGAAACCAAAGTCAGATTTATCTCCACATCAATCCAGGTGGCGCACAACTTAACAGGTCCTTATCAGCATCAGCTGGTAATCCCAAACAAATGTTTACAGTAGATTATTGTTAGTCTGCACACATATTATTAATTACATTAACATTCAACCAGTCTGCAAGTACATGTACACAACTATCTCAAATTCACAAAAGAAATAATTTAATTTAATTTTTATGACAATGTCTAATTATGGATCATGGAGTCTTCCACAATTAAAAGATGAATTGAGGAAAAGAAAAGCAAGAATATCTGGACGAAAACATGAGTTGATAGAAAGGTAAATATTTACAAATTGTACTATTTTGAAATTATTTGTATAAAATATAAGTTAATTTTTTGGGGTCATTTATATGTTATATTTTTAATAATTATTTATTACTTTTAAAATGAACTATGCTTTAACATCTTAATCTTAATTTTCATTGTGACAAGATAAAATTAAATAAATTATATATTTATCTTTATGCACTTTTTTATATTTTTCAACTCTAATTTTTAAATAATTTATTTTTCAGATTAGAAGCATATGATAGGAACCAAGACTTTGGGAATGAGGATGAAGTTGGAGAGGAATACTCAATGGTACTACCAGATTCTTCTCTTTATAAGGATTTCAACAGTGAAACAGATTTTGTTGACCTTAAAATGGAAAATATTGAGGTATACTTAAAGCCAATGGAAAAGACCATAGACTCGGATGCAAAACACTTATACAAAGAAATGTTTTTAAAATATATTCGCCTAGCTAAATTTAACAATGATTTTTATGTGAAAACTGAATGTCGAGCTCAGATGAAGAGGGCAGTTACATATAAAGTAGACATTGCCATTGACAAACATGGGAGCATAGATGAATGTCAATGTGAATGGGACCAAATGCACATTGCAAGCATGTGTGCTGTCTTCTTTTGGCCCTTCACAATTTTTCAATGAATGGTGAAATAATTACAGAGGAAACATGTACACAGAGATTACAGACTTTCCACCATAGTACACCTTATAAAGGCTCACCGATAAAGGCCAACAGTCTTCCTTTAACAGTTAAGAAGGGAAGTGACGTTCAATTTGACCCACGTCCAGCAAAATATAGAAACAGTGCAAGTTACAATGACTATTTCCGCAACATTTGTTTAAATCACAAAGGTGTTTCAAAGTTTCCAATATTTCAACTGTATCCACCTGCAAATATGTATGCAGTAGCTTCAGATCATGACTACCTCCAAGGACACCCAGCAGAAAGGTGGTTAAGAGATGCCAACATTTCACACATATCTGAAGACGAAATAAAATATATTGAATCTTCAATAACCGGTCAATCAAAAAATAAAATGTGGAAACAGGAGAGATGTAAAAGACTTCAGGCTTCAAATTTTGGGCGTATATGTAAAGCAACAGAGAGAACAAACTTCAGCAATTTAGCAGATGCATTAACTGTTTTCAAGGAAATTAAAACACCTGCAATATTGCATGGACAAAAATATGAATCCATTGCACTTGCCAAGTACGAGTCGGAACATGGTCATGGAACCAGACAATGTGGCATTTTTGTCAGTAAAAGTCACCCATTTATTGGGGAATCCCCAGATGCAATCATAGATGGTGAAACTGTCCTTGAAATTAAATGTCCTTTTGTTGTGAGAAATCAGATGATACATACAAAAACAGTACCATTCTTAAAAGAGGAGGACGGACACATATTTCTTGACAACAACCATGACTATTTCTATCAAATACAGGGACAATTATTCTGTACTGGTGCCACTAGTTGTAACTTTGTGATATACACCTTTACGGATTTCAAATGTATTCATGTAAAACGTGATGACATATTTATTAACAACATGGTAAAAAAATTACAAGAATTTTATGAAAGATATTTTAAAAGTGCTGTTCTGCAAAGATTGTTTTACAAGGAGTATAGCAAATATTCATTTGAATAAACCTGTTGGATTAAATATATATTAAATGTGGTTTAAAATAATAATAAATCTGTAATCATATAAATGTGTCAAGTAGTTTTCATATATACTTATGCTGTTTCTGGAATGATGCAAGGTTTAAAATTGCATAACATAAAACAGACAAATGTGATTTCACTTCCTAGTTTTGTTTCAGTAACATTTAAAGGTTCTTTTAGGATTTTGTATGTTTTTGCCAGTCCTATTATTCTTTCTATATGAACTCTTTTACTTGAAATTGCACGATCTTTTAAAACAGTTTTGCCAGTCATTCTATTTTTTTTTCGAAAAAAAGTTGGTATATTAATTGTTACATCGTATGGTGCAAATAAATCTTGGACATTGAATCCCTTGTCTGCCATTATTGAGTCTCCTTTATCACATAGAGTGAGTAAATTACTTCGTTCACATATTTGTCTGTCACTTGTAGAACCACCATATGCTGGAGAAACATAATTTACTAATCCACCAGGAGTTGCACCAACTAACAGTTTGATAGTATTCCTGTTGAAAATGTGGCCTGTTGAGCTATAGGAGATTTTGGCTTCATCACAGGGCATTCAGTCACATCAATTATTATTCTTGTTGACGGAAATTTGGCTTTAAAACCAAGAGGACTGAAAAATCTTACAATATCTCGGTCAGGGAACATGTTCACTTCACGCCATTGTTTTGCCATAAAATTTACCCAAGTTACCCAGATATTGACAACTGCTGTTTCTGAAATGTTAAACAAGCGGCTGAGCTCAAAGTTTGTCTTGTGTTGCCGAATTTTGATCAGTGTTAAAAATAACTGGTTTTCCACTGAAAGCTGCTCACTTCTGTAATACAGGTAATTCAATTCATAGACAGCATTTCCTAAGGTTGCTAGAACAAATATAAATACTTCATATGTTTGCAGTCCTGTATAAAACATAATCCCTGGCGGATCATATATAAACTTTTCTACACAAAGTGATGGCCAAGTCGAAGTTTGTGTACATGTACTATCCACAGATGAAACATTTACATTTACTTTACATTCATTCATTTCCACATCTTCACATGGTTCCGCAGTATAGATTATTTCATTGCCAACATTATCATCATCAAATGGTAAGTTCAATGGCATATTGTCACTACTGCTTTCAGAACTACTGTCAAGAGTCCAACCTTTCTTTGGCTTCATTGCGTTTGGCCTGTCGCTTAGCTCTTTCATTTGAATTAGAAGTGCTAACCCAAGGGAAGATACTGGGAATAGCATCCCTTTTCAATCTTTTGACAAGTGCAACAGTACCTGTTAAAGCGAAAAATTGTAATTTTTAAAAGCAAATCATACAATGAAGATTTCACAGGTTAATATAAAAACATTATTACTAGACATACAGACATGAAAGGACGTTTATTCCTTTAAAACAATAATAAATTAAAGGACACATGACACAAACAATAATTTTCTCAATTTTGTTTGATTTGGTCATTAAATAAACTATAAAAATTGTCTTAATTGAAAATAACCCCCTAGGAAGCCCATTTTAATGATTATTACCTTTTGAAATTGTCGCGATCTCTGACCTATACATTTTAATGAGCTAAGTGGTCACGTGATTACGTGACGTCACATGCGCCAAAGGATGGCTTCCATGATAAACGATCATGAGCGATCGAAGTGAGACAGTAAACAGCCGATAAATATCATGGACAGTGATGACAGCAATATCTCCGATCATGTTGGTGATTTAGACATCCAGCCGTATCAGTTCGAGCCATTATGCAAATCTAAACTGCCATCCCTAAAAGTAAGGAGACTTAGAACATTTGCTTTGGAAGTTTTCAAAATTGTTAATAAGGATTGTCCTGTTTATTTATTTGACCTCATAGATATAAAAAATACTTCGTATTCTTTTAGATATCAAAATAAAGCAGCTTTACCACAGGTAAGAACTACAAGTTTTGGTTTGCAATCTTTTCGTTATGCAGGTGCAAAACTCTGGAATGAGCTGCCTGACCACTTTAGAAAAGACATTTCACTAGACCAGTTTAAAAATTTGATTAATACATGGTCAGGCAGCTCATGTCATTGCTTTGCATGCAAGGCTTCAGTTTGATTCCCTTCCCTTAGTATGCTAGATATTTTTAGTTTAGTTCATCAACTGTGCTTATTTCTAATTTAGTTCAACTACTGTGCTTTTATGTTTTACTAGATATTTTTAGTTTAGTTCATCAACTATGCTTATTTTTAATTTAGTTCAACTACTGTGCTTTTATGTTTTATAATATGTATGTGCTCTGCTTTTTATGCATGTCTGTCCTTATGCTTGTTTTGTTATTTACATGTATGTCGGTTTTAAAAGCTCTTCAGAGCTTATGTTGTATGTTTTTATACTCCGACTTTAAATAAAATTTGTATCTGATGAAAGTCAACAGGAAAGAGAACATTCAACATCAGAAGACTCCGATATCGACGAAAGTTCCCAAGCTCAGGACAGACTTGTCAACAATCGACTGGTGAGGTTTTGTATATTTGTTGAAAATATTCAAAAAAAAACCACGCGATTGAACGAAAAACTGTAATAATGTAAGTCAACAGGTTGTACTGACGATGATATCTTACCCCCCCCCCCCCCCCCCAATTTACGAAAGTTTTAACGAATAAAGATGACTGTCGTAGTGCCTCATTGTATGTCCCCCCTTTTTTTAGGATTCTACTTCGTACATGTATAAAATTAACCCCGACACATCTCGAACAGGAGAGATTAAAAACGAAAGACTAAGCCCATCTGACTTTAGTTGTTGTTAGTGCTACAGTCATATTGATACTGATAGTGTGAGTCTTGCCAGGTAAAGAGAAAATCGAGTAATTATAACATTATTTTCACTCAAATGAAGCAGCAAACAAATAATCCACAATCCACAACAGCTCAAGCATTGACCTCTTTTCCAGAAAACCCACAACTTTATATATTTGCTTATACAATTACTGGGATATTATGCATATCTTGAACAAGTCTGCAAGTTGGTACATTTCTTTCGAGTTGTCAGGTCTACTGGCTGAGTACCCAATCTCACCACTAACCATTGTATTTATGCATGTTACGTACATTTCTACAAAAAGTTTTCAGAAATTTTAAAGAAAGTTCTGGTAAAGTGGCTCCCTGTGAAGTTTAATACCTGTTGATTTCAAACAATGAATAACATTTTAACTGGCACTTTCAAGTTGACAGAAACACCTTGCATGGGTACCTGGCGAGATAGGGTACACAGCCAGTAATTGTATTCATCAGGGGTAAATTTGCATAGTAATTACTGTTGAAGATCCAGAAAACGTTTTCGAGTTACCCGAAATGTTGACTTAAATGTATTCGAGACAACAAGAATCAATTACTTCTCAATTCCATTCTAGATTAGAGGCAGTTTTCAATCATATTTGAAAAATTGTTCTAGTATTTTGGCCACTGATCCACTTTGTTTTTTGTCGGGGGTCATTTAGGGCTTGCTGTATTTTGAAGATGGTATAGATGTCTATTTTTGATCAGCCAGTCACATCGGATATGGGATGTTCTCTCGTTGACATTTGCTCCATATCTGTCTTTTTCTTCCCAACTGTATAGTAAAACCCTTCATAAGCTTTACACCATCTGTTTCTGGAACCACTCTGTCAGTCCCATCAGTCTACTTTATATCCATATGTATTTACTTTATAAATGTACCCCATGTGTATTTGTTGTGTTGAAGTGCCCGCAGTCCACTCCCAGATGCTATCAGAGGACATGCAGTGTATTACAGACAGTGACATTTTTATTTCTAACTGCCTTAACCGACATGTTCTTCACGTCAGCATGTATGAGTTCTTGTAAAATGTTGGTCCTTTTGACGACAACGAGCCAATAAATGAGTATGTAATCATATTTCAACATTTTATTCAGTATGTGTATTTTTCAGTAAAATGTGCATAACTATAAACAGGTATATTTACAATGAATAATTTGTATCTTTATACAAATTATATTTATTAACATACAGAACTTACAACACAAGACTTTGTCATGTAAACTCATAAATTTGTTTTTATATAAATTATTATTGGATATACAGAAGAATTATAGGACAAATTAACAATTATATTTTTAATATACAAATAATTGTGAATATAGGAAGATATAAAATGTTTAGAATCATAGTCTGTAAAATCTTCTAATTAATTATTTTATAAACTGTTATAATAAGTGAAACTGAATCTAAAAGTTGGTATTTTTATTTCAGACAATACAGATTTATGGCCTACAGATGCTTCGTACAGTGGATTTGGCACAGACTTGGACGTTATAACAGGAAAATTTTACCAGCTTGTGTTGTTCAGAAAATAAGAGAGACTTTTCCATCAGAAGAATATTGTGGGTTTAAATATGCTACTGTTTGAGTAACATTTGTTTGAAATATGTACTATTTCTATGAACTGTGAATTATATACACTGCAGATTATTATATACAATTTACATGTAGAATTAAATTTTAATGTTCACACAGTCTTTTCATTGTCTGCTAAATCTTGATCGATGTCTCTGAATGAGGTCTGCTTTCTCAAATATAGTGAATGATGATGTCAGAGACGGTGGATTGGTAGTGTTGAGCACTTTTACATCATCTAGGGCATTAGAGTGGGTACTGCACTCTGATCGTCTTCTTTTCACTACTGCCTGCTTGATCAGGGCCACATACACTACAATAAAAAAGAAAGTTATAAAATCTGGTAAATGACATATATCACAATTGCAACTTTATATTAGTAGAGTTGATATTTTTAATTTGTTTCTCAACACTGTGTACCTACATGACTATATTTCCTTGAATTATTAAACTTTAGTTAAAAGCATGAAAAATTATCAGTAAAATTGTATAGCTCATTCTCGCAACACATCAAATAAACCGTTACGGTGCTTTAACAAATTTTAACTGAAAACAGGATGGACAGGGGATAATGCATGTGAGAAAAAAAAGAAAATCAGTGCAAAAGAACAATGTTTTTATATTTATTGCTGTTCTTCATCTTGGTGAAACTGGAAGTTTGACAAAATTAAATTGTCAAAAGGTATGACTTTTACATTACAGTGTGAAGTATACATGTACAGTAAAACATCACAGGGACTGCACTATTTTTTTCAAGAAATGCATATTGTTTAGTTACTGATATAAGAATATGCAGGATTGAAAAAGTGGATTGAGAAATGAGTGGTTCTCAAGTTACTGATGTTTGACTGTATACTAACCAAATGATGGTGGTGGTGTCCTCCTAGGTTTTGCAACAGTGTGTGTTCCCTTCTTTGGGTAGCAGGTGTTGAAGCATTGCTGTCCATCTTTAGTTGTTGCTTGGTTTCTGTTGCAGTTCTCGTTGTAATGAAGTGCAGCTATTCCTAACCTGCAAAAGTCAAATCAGTTTGAAAAAAAATATACAAATATTTACATTTGATTTGTTACAAAATAAAACCCCTACATTTTATCTTTTGGATGCAAACACTTTTTCTTATGAATGTTTACAAGTAGAATAGATGTGTACAGATTTTCATACATTTTAAGTCCACCTGATTCTAGACTACAATGTACCTTTCGGCTTTGATGTGTGTCATATCATTCGAAACAACTGCAAACCTAAATAAACAATATTATAAGCTACATGTTCAAAAGGTTACATCTGTATACATTGCACATTTCTGTTTGGTAAACAATTTCACACTTGTATTTTTTTCTTGAGTTTGCTTGTTCATTTTTCTTCTTCATCATGTTTATATGAATTTGTTTTGTATTTCATATATGCACTGTAACATACAGTGGTGTATTTTCAGTTGTCAAATCTTAGTTAAAAATAGTAGTTATTTGTTTACATTTGGTAAAGGTCAGAATCTGGACCGTTCGTACATTTGTACATGTGTGGAGAACGTATATACTAGTAATTTATGAAACTGGAAATAAATTATAACACTTGTATACTATGCATGAAATTTAAACGGGATTACAACATGCAAAACTTGATGTGTACGCCCCGTGATCGTCTGATCGTGGTAAACTGCGAAAAAAGGGGGGAGCATGATGACCAACATGTACTTCTAAACCACGACTTGCACTCTAATATCATTTATTATAATCGATCTTCTCGACTAGCCTTTGTACATGTGTAATATTGTAATGTTAAAAATCACATACCTCGGCCTTTGACGCTTCTGTAGTGCTCCCCTGGGAATGTGCAGGTGTTGAACAACCTTACAAGTTGTTTCGGCCTTATGGCAGATTCGGCCGTAGTTGATTCGGCCTTAGTTGATGCGGCCTTACGCAAATCCGGCCTTATATAAAATTGATGTTCCGGCCTTATCATATATTTATGCGGCCTACGGCAAATCCAGCCTTATATCAAATGGAAAAGAATAATTAAAAAATAAAAGTTCTATTTAAATTTAAAATATTATTTAAATATACATGGATATGATGAATAAAATATTGGAACTTGTAGTGTTTTCACAAGATTTACTCGTAACTCAATATGAAAAGCCATAATAAATCGTTATTATTTTAACAATTTTTTAATTAGTAATTTTTGGTAATAATGACGGAAATCATTTCCATTGAAGTTGATGATTAGAAAAACAATTCAGGTTGATATACCAAGCTGTCAACAAGCGAAATTCCTTAGATGTTCTCTTGCAATTAATTATCCTTTGTTTAATAGTCGTATAATTGCACTGGCAGTATGATTATAAGGGCTACCAACAAGTAAAAGGAAGCCATACTATAAATTACTCAAAAAGTACTCCAATTCTTTTGATGAAACTGCACTAATATATGCATATTTTGGTGATGGTCCTACTATTTTCAAAACTATCAACTATGTCGTTTCCTTGTATTGTGTGTGAGCAGAACGTCCGTCCAAAGCAGCATGCTTTAGAGTGTGACAGTTGTTTCCAGTGGCAACACAGACTATGTAATAGTAGGACCATCACTTAATTATTTACTCAAATCATCACAATGTGTCGTTTTATTGTATGTATCATATATATCCATAGATACACATCATTCTTAACTGAGGCCGCATTAATTAACCAAGGCCGTATCAACTAAGGCCGCATTTGCATAAGGCCGAATAGTTTTCAGGCCGGATCAACTCGAAAGCTTGAACAACTGGAGTTTCGCCATTTTTTTTCTCCGGGTCAGGTGATGCTAGGGGCACATTTAGGGTTGCATCTGGCTTCAGTCGTCGCTTGAAGGTTCCATCATTCTCAAAGGATCCCTTTCAAAGCAGTCACGGGTGAAGTGGGTGGAGCACAATCTGTGACCTGATGTTGGATCGAAATTCTATCGTCGACAGTAATGGATCCAGGCTTTTCTCAGCTGGCTGTCCTTTGGGAACGAGAAAAAACTCAATCCATTGCCTTTGGTTCCTCTGTTGTTGCACCCAAACGCTGCACAGGACACCATTTGGAACTTCTAGCTATTTCACCCACGTGGATATTTGTTTTGGTTTGCTAATCACGGCTTTGTTATGCAAATTTCGTATCGATATCAATCAACTGATTTAGAAATGGATGACTGGCGCATGTGACGTCACGAGTGGTTCAGCCTCGTTACCGCACTCAAAATCTGCATAATTTCTAGGTCAGCAAAAAGGACGATAAAAGGGGTGTTTATCCCTTTGTACGTATCGTTAATCACATGAAAGTGAAAAAGTAATTATTTTTACAGCATTTTGGAAGTATTTCACAAAGTTTTGTTAAAATGAAAATTAAAAAAAAACTTGATTTGTTCTATATTTCATTTAATTGTTAAGGAAGGTGGTGTATCTGTATTAGCATAATTAATACTTCATACAAAAATTAAAACTTTTCTTTACATTTTCTTGGTATTACAACTTAATTTAGCAGGAACCTCTTTGTTTACATATTTTGACATACTTGATGGTTTTTTTCTTCATGGATTAAGTAATTATGTGTAACATTGTACTGATGAGTTAATCTAATTAGGTAATACTACACTCAGCAGGGTATACACAATATAATCTTGATAGATAAAAGTTACTTACCACATGTAGTTTCAGATATGTAATCTGATGGAAGGAAATGAAGTTTACACACAACGCTTGTTTTTGTTGGGTTCCAAAGCTGGTATTTATTTCTATCCATGTTTCTTTTGATTGCCTTAATCCATTTCTTTTTCAATTTTTCATCTTTTGGAAATACATGGCCTCCTCTATTGGAACAATGAGGTACAGAACAGCAAGTTGATGGCATTGTTTATATTTCTTCTATGTTATCTGGTGAATTGCTTATCAACAGGAAATCAGTGTAGGACCGTGATATGTTGTGCTGCCACCTGGAATTCTTATCAGGGGAAATTATTGACTTTGGTTTCTCATTCATTTATAGCCTTTTTTGTTTGTCTTGTTTTTTCGAGCTCCAAGAAAAAAGCTGTATTTTTTTCTCCTTCTTCGATCCATTTTACTCTAGATCTGATTTGTCTCCCTTTTGTTTTTAGCTCACCTGGCCGTTAGGCCATGTGAGCTATTGTCATCACTTTTCGTCCGTCGTCTGTCGTCCGTCGTCCGTCCGTCAACATTTCACATTTTAATCTTCTCAGAAACCACTGGACCAATTGCAACCAAACTTTGGTGGAATGGTCCTTGGATGGCCCCCTTTCAAATTGTGTCCGATGATCCCGACTTCCAACCAAGATGGCCGCCAAGCTAAAAATAGAAAAAAGGGGGGATGAAATTTTAATTGTCCATTGCTGCTTTAGTCAGACTTCCCGAAAGTTGCTGAGAAATTGTCAGTCATTCGGACTGACAGGCATGAAAATCTTGTCAGACCGAAAAATATTTTGCCGGTCCGAAAAAAAAGTCAAAAAAAATTCACTGTCATATGCATAATGTTTAGTTTGGCCTTTTTAGAGTGATTTACCCTAGTATTAGCAATTGGACACCTGATTTCACCTCTGGTTTTTATAGAGGTTAAAGTAATTCAGTTTTCAGTGTTGTTCAAAATTGTATATGTTATGTCTTTTATGGTGTGTGTCTCGAGTTTTGTTGTTTTGATGACCTTGTACTATAGGTCAATGGTTGTATGAAAGACGTCATGTCATTGGTTAATATATATACAAATAACCAATCGTGTCGTGATCGTCTTCAGAAATGGGTTTGGTTGAAACCGGAAATGTATAAAAGGGTGAAAACAATGAAAATTATGTAATTTAAAAATAAAATTAAACACTGATCAATAATGCCTTTCGGACAAAATCTGAGGTAACTATTATACCAAACATTTGGTATTACAGAGTTGGCGAAAACTTTTTTTTTTCTGTCTGACATTGGGTCAGACAGGAACTGGGGTTCTGTCTTACCCATAGGCTTTGTGTCTGTCCCACCATTTTTTTGTAATATTGTATATAAGCTGTCAATTTTTATTTTTTTTTATACAGAACTAAATGCAAGATTACATATACATGTAGTCATGATCATTAAACAACTCAATTAAATGTTTTTTTGTATACATATTTTTATCTAAAAAGATAAGGCAGATATAGCCAACAATCCGTATCTAATGGTCCGATCACGTTCCGAATATTATACATCAATGTCAGTTTCCGGTTTACCTACCTTTTTAATTTCAGTTAAGAATATGAATCTGCTGTCATCTTCAATATATAAGCATCTCAAAACATATTTAATTAAACACAAACAATCTTTGATACTTGGGGAGTATGGAAGTCAACTTATTTCTGTGCTCAGTAATATATTTCAGTTTTAATGTTCCACGTTTTGCAGGTGCTGGTTCCTACTAAAAGGATGGTTACATTTACGTACATTTGTATAGGAGTTTCGATTACAAAGAGGAACGTGTCGGTCTGACAGAATAAATAAACAAATTTCAAGTCTCTCTCTGACATTTTAATAAAACTGAAAACGGAATTTAATGCCATTGGCAGTGGAAACTGGAAAGGAATAAATTTCAATCGCCGGTCCTTTCAAATATCTATGTTTTACCGGACATTCGGTCCGATATATATTTTGAAATCGTCTGTTAGTGTAAGCCAAAATGAGCTCAAATTTTAACTGCAGCTACATGGCAAGGAGTAGTTTAACATATATTCCGGGTTTTTCTGTGAAATTTTTCTTTCAGCCGATATATACCGATTATGCAAATTAGGCATATTTTGATAAAAGATCACATTTAAATCTTCTCCTCTGAAACCGCTGAACCAAATTAAGCCAAACCTGGCAGGGATGGTCCCTGGGTGGGTCCCTTTCAAAATTGTGTCCGACAGCCCCGCCCTCCATTCAAGATGGCCGCTGTTACTAAAAATAAAATTTCTTCAAATGGCCAAAACTGCTCTATTTTAAGCCAGAATGTCCCCAAATTTGAACTGTGTAAGCATAATGATGAGCTTTTCAGCATGTATGACAGGATTTTTTATGAACTTTGAACTTTTGCCGATTTTGACCGATTATGCAAATTAGAAAAAAGGGGGGATGAAATTTAAAAGAAAATCTTCTCCTCGGAAACTACTGAGCCAATCTCAACCAAACTTTGCTGAAATGATTCTTGGATGGCCCCTTTCCAAAATTGTGTCCGTTGATCCCGACTTCCAACCAAGATGGCCGCCAAGCTCAAAATAGAAAAAAGGGGGGATGAAATTTTAATTGTCCATTGCTGCTTTAGTGTAAGTCAAAATGAGCTGAAATTTTAACTGCAGCTACATGGCAAGGAATAGTTTAACATATTTTCCGGTTTTTCTGTGAAATTTTTCTTTCAGCCGATATATACCGATTATGCAAATTAGGCATATTTTGATAAAAGATCACATTTAAATCTTCTCCTCTGAAACCACTGAACCAAATTAAACCAAACCTGGCAGGGATGGTCCCTGGGTGGGTCCCTTTCAAACTTGTGTCCGACAGCCCCGCCCTCCATTCAAGATGGCTGCTGTTACTAAAAATAGAAATTTCTTCAATTGTCCATTGCTGCTTTAGTATAAGTCAAAATGAACTCAAATTTGAACTGCAGCTACATGGCAAGGAGTAGTTTAGCATATGTTCGGGTTTTTTTTTTGAAATTTTTCTTTCAGCCGATTTATACCGATTATGCAAATTAGGCATATTTTGATAAAATATCACATTTAAATCTTCTCCTCTGAAACCGCTGAACCAAATTTGTGTCTGGTGGTCCCACCCTCTGACCAAGACGGCTGCACAGCTGTACTTAGTTTAACATAGGACCCTATGGGAAATTCACATAAAAACCATCTTGTCTAGAACCAGTAGCTCAATTAAAACCAAACTTTGATGGAATAGTCATTGGATGGTCCTCTTCCAAAATGGTGTCCGGCAGTTGCGCTCTCCCGCCAAGATGGCCGCCACAGTGCAGTTGCGTTGTTATTGAAAGCAGCTTTGATCCAGGTGAGCGATTACAGGCTCCTGGGAGCCTCTGGTTTCAGTGTACAGTTTATCTAGTCTTTTAATTGTTATTTCTAGTGTTTGTTTTAATGATGTATCTTCTTTATACCGTATGTACTAGTATTACTTAGTTCTTCAAGGTATTTTAATTCATTTTCCAGTTTTTTAATTTCATTTTTTTTACTATTTGCCATGTTTTTACAATGATCAGTTGTTTTATCCCTCACTTCTAGTTTGAAGTTATCCCACAGAATATCTAATTTGGTTTGTTCTTTAAATTTATGTTGATATTCAATGGATTTACAGTATTCTTGGTTTTCTAAAATACTTGTGTTTAGTTTCCAATATCAATTAAATAATCAATTCTTGTTGCTTCAGATTTATCTTTCCTGTTCCAGGTAAATTGTGTTTTAGTTTTGTTTTTTTGTCTCCATATATCAATAAGTTTGTGTGATTTTATCATTGATTTCAAGTTATGGACTGGTTTATCAAATTTCTTTGATTGATATATTTTTTTTGTTTCTATTTTTGATAAAATATCATTATAATCTCCTGCTAGTATTATCTGACCTATACTATGCTCATTGATAAATCTATCTACTTGTTTAAAAAAAGTGTTTCTTTTTTTCATATTATTGGGAGCATAAATGTTTATTATAGTGTAAATAGCATTGTTTATTTCGACAATTATAAGTAACAGTCTTCCCTCATTGTCTTTATATTCATCAATTAATTTGAACTCTACATTCTTTTTTATCCAAATTGCCACCCCTCTTGAATTACTTGTACCATTACTTTGATACAGACTTCCTTTAAAATCTTGTATTAATTTATTTTCAATATTTTGTGAAAAGTGAGTTTCTTGCATTAAAAGGATATTACATTGTTGTTGTTTTGACCATTCTATTAATCTTTGTCTTTTTTCAGATTGTTGAAGTCCATTTGTATTAATGGAGCAGATATGTAGAATATTATGATTCATTTTGAATTATTGGTTTAAAGAAAAGGTAAATTATATTTATACTTTTAATTATCATTGTGGTCAAACTATTTTCTTTGTTACTATTGAGTATAATAACACACTTTATAATTATCCTTTGTGGATCCTCCTGATAGATAATGTTTACAGGTTTGTTTTTGGTATATTTACCTATAATTACCCTCTGTTGAGCTTCCTGATAGGTAATGTTTACTGGTTGGTTTATCATATATTTACCTGTATTGATTATTTTGGGTGCTTTATTTTTTGTTTCTTCTTTGGACTGATTTTCATTACATTTAGTCGCCCTATTTTTATGAGCTTCAGATTTTCTTATTAGATTGTTTTTTATATACTCAAATTGAATAAATTTCTTATTACATACCCATTTTATAAAGTTTTCATTTACATTTAAAATCGTTCCCTTTAAACAGCTGTTAACTGTTGATATGTTTATACATATTTTATCGTTGTTTCTTGACCCAAATGTCAAGGTTGTTATATAAATAGGACACGTGACTTTGTTTCTTACATAGACAAAACCGGTTCTACTGAAACACAATTTTTGGGACTCAACCGGAAAGTAGTGGCTGACAAAGCCGGAACGAATGTGCGTAGATAAGCATTGTGTTTTTTCACTGTAGTAAGTCTAAGACTATTCATGGTGGCACACCAGTGCAAACTATCATGTATATAAGCATTACAAAGGATGTGTGTACTTTAATTACACATATAGACTACTTTTTATAGCTTTATTTGATAATTTCAATCTCATTATTAGCATTTGTCATTGTTTATGTCCATCATTTTATCCATATCTGAGTAATCGATGAAGTTAACCACAGAAACACATAGGTAACAACAAACAAAAATAATCGACTGATAACGACATCTTCTCGATTCAAGATATAATAATACTATATGATCATAATACTTACTTTTTGTCGTCGCCTGTATGTAAATCATGCCTAAATGACTTGTACCGGAAGCTGACAGTGTATATGTCTATAATTTAAAAAGAACACAGGCATATAATATATCTAAGTTTTGTTGTTTCCTTTATGTCACGAAACTTTTTTTTGTTTATTTATAAGGTTCGATTTTGTTAGCATAATAGTTTGTACGATCTTTCAACAACTCCCTATTTCGTAGTAATGGTGGCTGCAGAATTGTTCAATCTTTTTCTTTGAACGTTCCATTGCCTTGTTATTGTTGGAATATCTCCATTTATGTATGTGTAGTATTTGCGACCTTACTATCCTGGTGTACGGAAACAATCTTTTAATTTTATTTAACTGAATAATTTGAGTTAAATTCCGTAAATCACATAACGGAATTTGATCAATTTCGTTCCCGTTGCAATGGACAACTAAAATATTAGGCCACCTTTAATACGTGGACATGATCTCTACTTTGGAGTGTAACTGTCTCGACTTCATTCCCCGGACCCATGCCACCAAATATTCAAACTACATTTGTTTAAGGATAAACTTAGCTCGACACCAAGCACTCTTCATAATCGAAGACACAACAGTTCACAAGAGAACTGAATCTAAAATATTTGATTGATTTTGCTTCTTTTTAGCTAAAGCCCTGAAGGGACAAACATTAACCAATATCTAACATACAATTTAAAAGCTGACGATTTCCAACGACTAGCTTCTTTCATATTTTCTTCAGGATATCCAACCATGGATAATACAGTTGTCGCGCCAATCCTGATTGAATGAGGTTTATATTTACTCTCACCTAGACCAGCTATGTCCAATATTTTTCGTAGCACGACTGAAAATTGAAATCGGATTAATGGGACACTACTGAAATGACAAAACAGGAACCCTTCAACGGGATGCCTCACCTTCAGATATTCGGCCATATTAGAAACAGCACATGTTTAATTTTCCTTTTTGGGGAATACTACTGTTGCCCCATGACCCATTTGATCAGTTTTAAGCTTGCGCAAATGAACAATTAAGCTCTCAGTTTCGTTTTCGAAACTAACGTCATTGTGAGACAACACATGCGGAAATTGTTTGCTTTTTTGAAGCAAATACTACCTCTCCTACTCCAAATGTCCCCCAAGATAAAACGTCTTACTTCAACTGTGTTGCAACATATCGGAAGCTTGGTGTCTGCTCTCTTGCTTGCCCTCTTAATCGATACAGGTCTATAGTTAGGACTATAATGAGAATGACGAGAGCTAGTCTACAGTAGTGAGGAGACTTATTGATAATAATTTGCTCTGAACATCGTGTCAGCATCATACAGTTAGGTTCCGTTGGTCACTTTAACAATCCCATTCTTCATTTCTAATGTATGACTTATTATCAGATTGTTATCACTATATGTATATATTGTATTGTGTATTGCTAAAGTTGAGTATCTGCAGATGAAAAATGATTCCATATAAACGTTAGAGAAAACAGAATGTGCAATCAACAATGGACAATCCAGAGACACTGTCAACATTGAGTACACAAGACACAGGACAAATAAACGTTAGAGAAAACCGAGGTGGCAATCAAGAATTGACAATCCAGAGACACTGTCAACATTGAATACGCAAGATACGGGACAAATAAACGTTAGAGAAAACCGAGGGGACAACCAAGAATGGAAAATCCAGAGGTACCGTCAACATTGAATACGCAAGACACAGAACAAATAAACGTTAGAGAAAACCGAGGGGTCAACCAAGAATGGACAATCCAGAGGCACTGTCAACATTGAGTACACAAGACATAGGACAAATAAACGTTAGAGAAAACCGAGGGGACAATCAAGAATGGACAATCCAGAGACACTGTCAACATTGAGTACACAAGACATAGGACAAATAAACGTTAGAGAAAACCGAGGGGACAACCAAGAATGGAAAATCCAGAGACACTGTTAACATTGAGTACACAAGACATAGGACAAATAAACGTTAGAGAAAACCGAGGGGACAACCAAGAATGGAAAATCCAGAGACACTGTTAACATTGAGTACACAAGACAGAGGACAAATAAACGTTAGAGAAAACCGAGGGGACAACCAAGAATGGAAAATCCAGAGACACTGTTAACATTGAGTACACAAGACATAGGACAAATAAACATTAGAGCAAACCGAGGGGGCAATTAAGAATGGACAATCCAGAGACACTGGTAGCATTGAGTACGCAAGACACAGGACAGATAAACGTTAAAAAAAACCGAGGTGATAATCAAGAGTGGACAATCCAAAGGCACTGTCAACATTGAGTACACAAGACACAGGACAAATAAACGTTAGAGAAAACCGAATGGACAATCAACAATGGACAATCCAGAGGCACTGTCAATATTGAGTACACAAGACACAGGATAGGTAAACATTAGAGAAAACCGAGGGGGCCATCAAGAATGGACAATCCAGAGGTACTGTCAACATTGAGTACACAAGACATAGGACAAATAAACATTAGGGAAAACCGAATGGGCAATCAAGAATGGACAATCCAGAGGCACTGTCAACATTGAGTACACAAGACACAGGACAAATAAACATTAGAGAAAACCGAGGGGGCAATTAAGAATGGACAATCCAGAGACACTGGCAGCATTGAGTACGCAAGAAACAGGACAGATAAACGTTAAAGAAAACCGAGGGGAAAATCAAGAATGGACAATCCAGAGGCACTGTCAACATTGAGTACACAAGACACAGGACAAATAAACGTTAGAGAAAACCGAATGGAAAATCAAGAATGGACAATCCATAGGCACTGTCAACATTGAGTACACAAGACACAGGATAAGTAAACATTAGAGAAAACCGAGGGAGCAATTAAGAATGGACAATCCAGAGACACTGACAGCATTGAGTACGCAAGACACGGGACAGATAAACGTTAAAGAAAACCGGGGGGATAATCAAGAATGGACAATCCAGAGGGACTGTCAACAAGGAGTACACAAGACACAGGACAAATAAACGTTAGAGAAAACCGAATGGACAATCAACAATGGACAATCCATAGGCACTGTCAACATTGAGTACACAAGACACAGGATAAATAAACATTAGAGAAAACCGAGGGGGCCATCAAGAATGGACAATCCAGAGGTACTGTCAACATTAAGTACGCAAGACAAAGGAGAAATAAACGTAAGTGAAAACCGAGGGGACCATCAAGAATGGAAAATCCAGAGACATTGTCAACATTGAGTACACATGACACAGGAGAAATAAATGTTAGAGAAAAACGAATGGGCAATCAAGAATGGGCAATCCAGAAGCACTGTCAACATTGAGTACACAAGACACATGAGAAAGAAACGTTAGAGAAAACCGAGGGGGCAATTAAGAATGGACAATCAAGAGACACTGGCAGCATGGAGTACGCAAGACACAGGACAAATAAACGTTAGAGAAAACCGAATGGACGATCAAGAATGGACAATCCAGAGACACTGTCAACATTGAGTACACGAGACACAGGCCAAGTAGACGTTTGAGAAAACCGAGGGGCGACCAAAAATGGATAATCCAGAGGTACTGTCAACATTGAGTACACAAGACACAGGACAAATAAACATTAGAGAAAACCGAATGGGCAATCAAGAATGGACAAACCAGAGGCACTGTCAACATTGAGTACACAAGACATAGGACAAATAAACATTAGAGAAAACCGAGGGGGCGATTAAGAATGGACAATCCAGAGACACTGGCAACATTGAGTACGCAAGACACAGGACAGATAAACGTTAAAGAAAACCGAGGGGGTAATCAAGAATGGACAATCCAGAGACACTGGCAACATTGAGTACGCAAGACACAGGACAGATAAACGTTAAAGAAAACCGAGGGGGTAATCAAGAGTGGAAAATCCAGAGAAACTGTCAACATTGAGTACACAAGACATAGGAGAAATAAACGTTAGAGAAAACCGAATGAGCAATCAAGAATGGGCAATCCAGAGGCACTGTCAACATTGAGTACACAAGACACATGAGAAAGAAACGTTAGAGAAAACCGAGGGGACAATCAAGAATGGATAATCCAGAGACACTGTCTACATTGAGTACACAAGATATAGGACAAATAAACGTTAGAGAAAACCGAATGGACGATCAAGAATGGACAATCCAGAAGCACTGTCAACATTGAGTACACGCCACACAGGCCAAGTAGACGTTAGAGAAAACCGAGGGGGCAATTAAGAATGGACAATCCAGAGACACTGGCAACATGGAGGACACAAGATATAGGACAAATAAACGTTAGACAAAACCGAGAGGGCAATTAAGAATGGACAATCCAGAGACACTGGCAACATTGAGTACACAAGACACAGGACAGATAAACGTTAAAGAAAACCGAGGGGATAATCAAGAATGGACAATCCAGAGGTACTGTCAACATTAAGTACGCAAGACACATGACAAATAAACGTAAGAGAAAATCGAGGGGACCATCAAGAATGGAAAATCCAGAGACACTGGCAACATTGAGTACACAAGACACAGGAGAAATAAACGCTAGAGAAAACCGAAGGGGCAATTAAGAATGGATAATCCAGAGACACTGTCTACATTGAATACACAAGACAGAGGACAAATAAACGTTAGAGAAAACCGAGGGGACAATCAAGAATGGACAATCCATAGGCACTGTCAACATTGAGTACACAAGACACAGGACACATACACGTTAGAGAAAACCGAGGGGGCAATTAAGAATGGACAATCCAGAGACACTGGCAGCATTGAGTACGCAAGACACAGGAAGAATAAACGTTTGAGAAAACCGAATGGACAATCAAGAATGGACAATCCAGAGACACTGTCAACATTGAGTACACGAGAAACAGGCCAAGTAGACGTTAGAGAAAACAGAGGGGGCGACCAAGAATGGACAATCCAGAGGTACTGTCAACATTGAGTACCCAAGACACAGGGCAAATAAACGTTAGAGAAAACCGAATGGGCAATCAAGAATGGACAATCCAGAGGCACTGTCAACATTGAGTACACAAGACACAGGACAAATAAACATTAGAGAAAACCGAGGGGACAATCAAGAATGGATAATCCAGAGACACTGTCTACATTGAATACATAAGACTGAGGACAAATAAACGTTAGAGAAAACCGAATGGACGATCAAGAATGGACAATTCAGAAGCACTGTCAACATTGAGTACACGACACACAGGCCAAGTAGACGTTAGAGAAAACCGAGGGGGCAATTA
Organism: Bathymodiolus brooksi; assembly: GCA_963680875.1. Lineage (NCBI taxonomy): Eukaryota > Metazoa > Mollusca > Bivalvia > Mytilida > Modiolidae > Bathymodiolus > Bathymodiolus brooksi. The sequence goes on along the minus strand of OY804580.1, from coordinate 50,079,406 downwards.
AGAATGGACAACCCAGAGACACTGGCAACATTGAGTACACAAGATATAGGACAAATAAACGTTAGACAAAACCGAGAGGGCAATTAAGAATGGACAATCCAGAGACACTGGCAGCATTGAGTACGCAAGACACAGGACAGATAAACGTTAAAGAAAACCGAGGGGATAATCAAGAATGGACAATCCAGAGGTACTGTCAACATTAAGTACGCAAGACACATGACAAATAAACGTAAGAGAAAATCGAGGGGACCATCAAGAATGGAAAATCCAGAGACACTGTCAACATTGAGTACACAAGACACAGGAGAAATAAACGCTAGAGAAAAACGAATGGGCAATCAAGAATGGGCAATCCAGAAGCACTGTCAACATTGAGTACACAAGACACATAAGAAAGAAACGTTAGAGAAAACCGAGGGGACAAACAAGAATGGACAATCCAGAGGCACTGTCAACATTGAGTACACAAGTCACAGGACACATAACGTTAGAGAAAACCGAAGGGGCAATTAAGAATTGATAATCCAGAGACACTGTCTACATTGAATACACAAGACAGAGGACAAATAAACGTTAGAGAAAACCGAGGGGACAATCAAGAATGGACAATCCAGAGGCACTGTCAACATTGAGTACACAAGACACAGGACACATACACGTTAGAGAAAACCGAGCGGGCAATTAAGAATGGACAATACAGAGACACTGTCAACATTGAGTACACGAGACACAGGCCAAGTAGACGTTTGAGAAAACCGAGGGGCGACCAAAAATGGATAATCCAGAGGTACTGTCAACATTGAGTACACAAGACACAGGACAAATAAACATTAGAGAAAACCGAATGGGCAATCAAGAATGGACAAACCAGAGGCACTGTCAACATTGAGTACACAAGACATAGGACAAATAAACATTAGAGAAAACCGAGGGGGCGATTAAGAATGGACAATCCAGAGACACTGGCAACATTGAGTACGTAAGACACAGGACAGATAAACGTTAAAGAAAACCGAGGGGGTAATCAAGAGTGGAAAATCCAGAGAAACTGTCAACATTGAGTACACAAGACATAGGAGAAATAAACGTTAGAGAAAACCGAATGGGCAATCAAGAATGGGCAATCCAGAGGCACTGTCAACATTGAGTACACAAGACACATGAGAAAGAAACGTTAGAGAAAACCGAGGGGACAATCAAGAATGGATAATCCAGAGACACTGTCTACATTGAGTACACAAGATATAGGACAAATAAACGTTAGAGAAAACCGAATGGACGATCAAGAATGGACAATCCAGAAGCACTGTCAACATTGAGTACACGACACACAGGCCAAGTAGACGTTAGAGAAAACCGAGGGGGCAATTAAGAATGGACAATCCAGAGACACTGGCAACATTGAGTACACAAGATATAGGACAAATAAACGTTAGACAAAACCGAGAGGGCAATTAAGAATGAACAATCCAGAGACACTGGCAACATTGAGTACACAAGACACAGGACAGATAAACGTTAAAGAAAACCGAGGGGATAATCAAGAATGGACAATCCAGAGGTACTGTCAACATTAAGTACGCAAGACACATGACAAATAAACGTAAGAGAAAATCGAGGGGACCATCAAGAATGGAAAATCCAGAGACACTGTCAACATTGAATACACAAGTCAGAGGACAAATAAACGTTAGAGAAAACCGAGGGGACAATCAAGAATGGACAATCCATAGGCACTGTCAACATTGAGTACACAAGACACAGGACACATACACGTTAGAGAAAACCGAGGGGGCAATTAAGAATGGACAATCCAGAGACACTGGCAGCATTGAGTACACAAGACACAGGAGAAATAAACGCTAGAGAAAACCGAATGGACAATCAAGAATGGATAATCCAGAGACACTGTCTACATTGAATACACAAGTCAGAGGACAAATAAACGTTAGAGAAAACCGAGGGGACAATCAAGAATGGACAATCCATAGGCACTGTCAACATTGAGTACACAAGACACAGGACACATACACGTTAGAGAAAACCGAGGGGGCAATTAAGAATGGACAATCCAGAGACACTGGCAGCATTGAGTACGCAAGACACAGGAAAAATAAACGTTTGAGAAAACCGAATGGACAATCAAGAATGGACAATCCAGAGACACTGTCAACATTGAGTACACGAGAAACAGGCCAAGTAGACGTTAGAGAAAACAGAGGGGGCGACCAAGAATGGACAATCCGGAGGTACTGTCAACATTGAGTACCCAAGACACAGGGCAAATAAACGTTAGAGAAAACCGAATGGGCAATCAAGAATGGACAATCCAGAGGCACTGTCAACATTGAGTACACAAGACACAGGACAAATAAACATTAGAGAAAACCGAGGGGACAATCAAGAATGGATAATCCAGAGACACTGTCTACATTGAATACATAAGACTGAGGACAAATAAACGTTAGAGAAAACCGAATGGACGATCAAGAATGGACAATTCAGAAGCACTGTCAACATTGAGTACACGACACACAGGCCAAGTAGACGTTAGAGAAAACCGAGGGGGCAATTAAGAATGGACAATCCAGAGACACTGGCAACATTGAGTACACAAGATATAGGACAAATAAACGTTAGACAAAACCGAGAGGGCAATTAAGAATGGACAATCCAGAGACACTGGCAGCATTGAGTACGCAAGACACAGGACAGATAAACGTTAAAGAAAACCGAGGGGATAATCAAGAATGGACAATCCAGAGGTACTGTCAACATTAAGTACGCAAGACACATCACAAATAAACGTAAGAGAAAATCGAGGGGACCATCAAGAATGGAAAATCCAGAGACACTGTCAACATTGAGTACACAAGACACAGGAGAAATAAACGCTAGAGAAAAACGAATGGGCAATCAAGAATGGGCAATCCAGAAGCACTGTCAACATTGAGTACACAAGACACATGAGAAAGAAACGTTAGAGAAAACCGAGGGGACAAACAAGAATGGACAATCCAGAGGCACTGTCAACATTGAGTACACAAGTCACAGGACACATAACGTTAGAGAAAACCGAAGGGGCAATTAAGAATGGATAATCCAGAGACACTCTCTACATTGAATACACAAGACAGAGGACAAATAAACGTTAGAGAAAACCGAGGGGACAATCAAGAATGGACAATCCAGAGGCACTGTCAACATTGAGTACACAAGACACAGGACACATACACGTTAGAGAAAACCGAGGGGGCAATTAAGAATGGACAATCCAGAGACACTGGCAGCATTGAGTACGCAAGACACAGGAAAAATAAACGTTTGAGAAAACCGAATGGACAATCAAGAATGGACAATCCAGAGACACTGTCAACATTGAGTACACGAGAAACAGGCCAAGTAGACGTTAGAGAAAACCGAGGGGACAAACAAGAATGGACAATCCAGAGGCACTGTCAACATTGAGTACACAAGTCACAGGACACATAACGTTAGAGAAAACCGAAGGGGCAATTAAGAATGGATAATCCAGAGACACTGTCTACATTGAATACACAAGACAGAGGACAAATAAACGTTAGAGAAAACCGAGGGGACAATCAAGAATGGACAATCCAGAGGCACTGTCAACATTGAGTACACAAGACACAGGACACATACACGTTAGAGAAAACCGAGGGGGCAATTAAGAATGGACAATCCAGAGACACTGGCAGCATTGAATACGCAAGACACAGGAAAAATAAACGTTTGAGAAAACCGAATGGACAATCAAGAATGGACAATCCAGAGACACTGTCAACATTGAGTACACGAGAAACAGGCCAAGTAGACGTTAGAGAAAACCGAGGGGGCGACCAAGAATGGACAATCCAGAGGTACTGTCAACATTGAGTACCCAAGACACAGGGCAAATAAACGTTAGAGAAAACCGAATGGGCAATCAAAAATGGACAATCCAGAGGCACTGTCAACATTGAGTACACAAGACACAGGACAAATAAACATTAGAGAAAACCGAAAGGGCAATCAAGAATGGACAATCCAGAAGGACTGTCAACATTGAGTACACAAGACAGAGGACAAATAAACATTAGAGAAAACCAAGGGGGCGATTAAGAATGGACAATCCAGAGACACTGGCAACATTGAGTACGCAAGACACAGGACAGATAAACCTTAAAGGAAACCGAGGGGGCAATCAAGAATGGACAATCCAGAGGTACTGTCAACATTGAGTACGCAAGACACAGGACAAATAAACGTAAGAGAAAACGAGGGACTATCAAGAGCGGAAAATCCAGAGAAACTGTCAACATTGAGTACACAAGACAGAGGACAAATAAACGTTAGAGAAAACCGAGGGGACAATCAAGAATGGACAATCCATAGGCACTGTCAACATTGAGTACACAGGACACAGGACACATACACGTTAGAGAAAACCGAGGGGGCAATTAAAAATGGACAATCCAGAGACATTGGCAGCATTGAGTACGCAAGACACAGGAAAAATAAACGTTAGAGAAAACCGAATGGACAATCAAGAATGGACAATCCAGAGACACTGTCAACATTTAGTACACGAGAAACAGGCCAAGTAGACGTTAGAGAAAACCGAGAGGGCGACCAAGAATGGACAATCCAGAGGAACTGTCAACATTGAGTACCCAAGACACAGGGCAAATAAACGTTAGAGAAAACCGAATGGGCAATCAAGAATGGACAATCCAGAGGCACTGTCAACATTGAGTACACAAGACACAGGACAAATAAACATTAGAGAAAACCGAAAGGGCAATCAAGAATGGACAATCCAGAGGCACTCAACATTGAGTACACAAGTCACATGAGAAAGAAACGCTAGAGAAAACCGAGGGGACAATCAAGAATGGATAATCCAGAGACACTGTCTACATTGAATACACAAGACAGAGGACAAATAAACAGAGAAAACCGAATGGACGATCAAGAATGGACAATCCAGAAGCACTGTCAACATTGAGTACACGAGACACAGGCCAAGAAGACGTTAGAGAAAACCGATGGGCAATTAAGAATGGACCATCCAGAGACACTGTCTACATTGAGTACACAAGACACAGGACACATAAACGTTAGAGAAAACCGAGGGGGCAATTAAGAATGGATAATGCAGAGACACTGTCTACATTGAATGCACAAGACAGAGGACAAATAAACGTTAGAGAAAACCGAGGGGACAATCAAGAATGGACAATCCAGAGGTACTGTCAACATTGAGTACACAAGACACAGGACACATACACGTTAGAGAAAACCGAGGGGGCAATTAAGAATGGACAATCCAGAGACACTGGCAGCATTGAGTACGCAAGACACAGGACAAATAAACGTTAGAGAAAACCGAGGGGACAAACAAGAATGGACAATCCAGAGGCACTGTCAACATTGAGTACACAAGTCACAGGACACATAGACGTTAGAGAAAATCGAAGGGGCAATTAAGAATGGATAATCCAGAGAGACTGTCTACATTTAATACACAAGACAGAGGACAAATAAACGTTAGAGAAAACCGAGGGGACAATCAAAAATGGACAATCCAGAGGCACTGTCAACATTGAGTACACAAGAGACAGGACACATACACGTTAGAGAAAACCGAGGGGGCAATTAAGAATGGACAATCCAGAGACACTGGCAGCATTGAGTACGCAAGACACAGGACAAATAAACGTTGGAGAAAACCGAATGGACAATCCAGAGAGACTGTCAACATTGAGTACACAGGACATAGGAGAAATAAACGTTAGAGAAAACCGAATGGGCAATCAAGAATGGACAATCCAGAGGCACTGTCAACATTGAGTACACAAGACACATGAGAAAGAAACGTTAGAGAAAACCGAGGGGACAATCAAGAATGGATAATGCAGAGACACTGTCTACATTGAATACACAAGACAGAGGACAAATAAATGTTAAAGAAAACCGAGGGGATAATCAAGAATGGACAATCCAGAGGCACTGTCAACATTGAGTACACAAGATATAGGACAAATAAACATTAGAGAAAACCGAGGGAGCAATTAAGAATGGACAATCCAGAGACACTCTCAACATTGAGTACACAAGACATAGGACAAATAAACATTAGAGAAAACCGAGAGAGCAATTAAGAATGGACAATCCAGAGACACTGTCAACTTTGAGTACACAAGACATAGGACAAATAAACATTAGAGAAAACCGAGGGAGCAATTAAGAATGGACAATCCAGAGACACTGACAGCATTGACTACGCAAGACACGGGACAGATAAACGTTAAAGAAAACCGAGGGGATGATCAAGAATGGACAATCCAGAGGGACTGTCAACAAGGAGTACACAAGACATAGGACAAATAAACGTTAGAGAAAACCGAATGGACAATCAACAATGGACAATCCATAGGCACTATCAACATTGAGTACACAAGACACAGGATAAATAAACATTAGAGAAAACCGAGGGGGCCATCAAGAATGGACAATCCAGAGGTACTGTCAACATTAAGTATGCAAGAGAAAGGACAAATAAACGTAAGAGAAACCCGAGGGGACCATCAAGAATGGAAAATCCAGAGACACTGTCAACATTGAGTACACAAGACACAGGAGAAATAAACGTTAGAGAAAAACGAATGGGCAATCAAGAATGGGCAATCCAGAAGCACTTTCAATATTGAGTACACAAGACACATTAGAAAGAAACGTTAGAGAAAACCGAGGGGGCAATTAAGAATGGACAATCAAGAGACACTGGCAGCATTGAGTACACAAGACACAGGACAAATAAACGTTAGAGAAAACCGAATGGACGATCAAGAATGGACAATCCAGAGACACTGTCAACATTGAGTACACGAGACACAGGCCAAGTATACGTTTGAGAAAACCGAGGGGCGACCAAGAATGGACAATCCAGAGACACTGTCAACATTGACTACCCAAGACACAGGGCAAATAAACATTAGAGAAAACTTAATGGGCAATCAAGAATGGACAATCCAGAGGCACTGTCAACATTGAGTGCACAGGACATAGGAGAAATAAACATTAGAGAAAACCGAATGGGCAATCAAGAATGGACAATCCAGAGGCACTGTCAACATTGAGTACACAAGACACATGAGAAAGAAACGTTAGAGAAAACCGAGGGGACAATCAAGAATGGATAATGCAGAGACACTGTCTACATTGAATACACAAGACAGAGGACAAATACACGTTAGAGAAAACCGAGGGGACAATCAAGAATGGACAATCCAGAGGTACTGTCAAGATTGAGTACACAAGACACAGGACACATACACGTTAGAGAAAACCGAGGGGGCAATTAAGAATGGACAATCCAGAGACACTGGCAACATTGAGTACGCAAGAAACAGGACAAATAAACGTTAGAGAAAACCGAGGGGACAAACAAGAATGGACAATCCAGAGGCACTGTCAACATTGAGTACACAAGTCACAGGACACATAGACGTTAGAGAAAATCGAAGGGGCAATTAAGAATGGATAGTCCAGAGAGACTGTCTACATTTAATACACAAGACAGAGGACAAATAAACGTTAGAGAAAACCGAGGGGACAATCAAAAATGGACAATCCAGAGGCACTGTCAACATTGAGTACACAAGAGACAGGACACATACACGTTAGAGAAAACCGAGGGGGCAATTAAGAATGGACAATCCAGAGACACTGGCAGCATTGAGTACGCAAGACACAGGACAAATAAACGTTGGAGAAAACCGAATGGACAATCCAGAGAGACTGTCAACATTGAGTACACAGGACATAGGAGAAATAAACGTTAGAGAAAACCGAATGGGCAATCAAGAATGGACAATCCAGAGGCACTGTCAACATTGAGTACACAAGACACATGAGAAAGAAACGTTAGAGAAAACCGAGGGGACAATCAAGAATGGATAATGCAGAGACACTGTCTACATTGAATACACAAGACAGAGGACAAATAAATGTTAAAGAAAACCGAGGGGATAATCAAGAATGGACAATCCAGAGGCACTGTCAACATTGAGTACACAAGATATAGGACAAATAAACATTAGAGAAAACCGAGGGAGCAATTAAGAATGGACAATCCAGAGACACTCTCAACATTGAGTACACAAGACATAGGACAAATAAACATTAGAGAAAACCGAGAGAGCAATTAAGAATGGACAATCCAGAGACACTGTCAACTTTGAGTACACAAGACATAGGACAAATAAACATTAGAGAAAACCGAGGGAGCAATTAAGAATGGACAATCCAGAGACACTGACAGCATTGACTACGCAAGACACGGGACAGATAAACGTTAAAGAAAACCGAGGGGATGATCAAGAATGGACAATCCAGAGGGACTGTCAACAAGGAGTACACAAGACATAGGACAAATAAACGTTAGAGAAAACCGAATGGACAATCAACAATGGACAATCCATAGGCACTATCAACATTGAGTACACAAGACACAGGATAAATAAACATTAGAGAAAACCGAGGGGGCCATCAAGAATGGACAATCCAGAGGTACTGTCAACATTAAGTATGCAAGAGAAAGGACAAATAAACGTAAGAGAAACCCGAGGGGACCATCAAGAATGGAAAATCCAGAGACACTGTCAACATTGAGTACACAAGACACAGGAGAAATAAACGTTAGAGAAAAACGAATGGGCAATCAAGAATGGGCAATCCAGAAGCACTTTCAATATTGAGTACACAAGACACATTAGAAAGAAACGTTAGAGAAAACCGAGGGGGCAATTAAGAATGGACAATCAAGAGACACTGGCAGCATTGAGTACACAAGACACAGGACAAATAAACGTTAGAGAAAACCGAATGGACGATCAAGAATGGACAATCCAGAGACACTGTCAACATTGAGTACACGAGACACAGGCCAAGTATACGTTTGAGAAAACCGAGGGGCGACCAAGAATGGACAATCCAGAGACACTGTCAACATTGACTACCCAAGACACAGGGCAAATAAACATTAGAGAAAACTTAATGGGCAATCAAGAATGGACAATCCAGAGGCACTGTCAACATTGAGTGCACAGGACATAGGAGAAATAAACATTAGAGAAAACCGAATGGGCAATCAAGAATGGACAATCCAGAGGCACTGTCAACATTGAGTACACAAGACACATGAGAAAGAAACGTTAGAGAAAACCGAGGGGACAATCAAGAATGGATAATGCAGAGACACTGTCTACATTGAATACACAAGACAGAGGACAAATACACGTTAGAGAAAACCGAGGGGACAATCAAGAATGGACAATCCAGAGGTACTGTCAAGATTGAGTACACAAGACACAGGACACATACACGTTAGAGAAAACCGAGGGGGCAATTAAGAATGGACAATCCAGAGACACTGGCAACATTGAGTACGCAAGAAACAGGACAAATAAACGTTAGAGAAAACCGAGGGGACAAACAAGAATGGACAATCCAGAGGCACTGTCAACATTGAGTACACAAGTCACAGGACACATAGACGTTAGAGAAAATCGAAGGGGCAATTAAGAATGGATAGTCCAGAGAGACTGTCTACATTTAATACACAAGACAGAGGACAAATAAACGTTAGAGAAAACCGAGGGGACAATCAAAAATGGACAATCCAGAGGCACTGTCAACATTGAGTACACAAGAGACAGGACACATACACGTTAGAGAAAACCGAGGGGGCAATTAAGAATGGACAATCCAGAGACACTGGCAGCATTGAGTACGCAAGACACAGGACAAATAAACGTTGGAGAAAACCGAATGGACAATCCAGAGACACTGTCAACATTGAGTACACAGGACATAGGAGAAATAAACGTTAGAGAAAACCGAATGGGCAATCAAGAATGGACAATCCAGAGGCACTGTCAACATTGAGTACACAAGACACATGAGAAAGAAACGTTAGAGAAAACCGAGGGGACAATCAAGAATGGATAATGCAGAGACACTGTCTACATTGAATACACAAGACAGAGGACAAATAAACGTTAAAGAAAACCGAGGGGATAATCAAGAATGGACAATCCAGAGGCACTGTCAACATTGAGTACACAAGATATAGGACAAATAAACATTAGAGAAAACCGAGGGAGCAATTAAGAATGGACAATCCAGAGACACTGTCAACATTGAGTACACAAGACATAGGACAAATAAACATTAGAGAAAACCGAGAGAGCAATTAAGAATGGACAATCCAGAGACACTGTCAACTTTGAGTACACAAGACATAGGACAAATAAACATTAGAGAAAACCGAGGGAGCAATTAAGAATGGACAATCCAGAGACACTGACAGCATTGACTACGCAAGACACGGGACAGATAAACGTTAAAGAAAACCGAGGGGATGATCAAGAATCGACAATCCAGAGGGACTGTCAACAAGGAGTACACAAGACATAGGACAAATAAACGTTAGAGAAAACCGAATGGACAATCAACAATGGACAATCCATAGGCACTATCAACATTGAGTACACAAGACACAGGATAAATAAACATTATAGAAAACCGAGGGGGCCATCAAGAATGGACAATCCAGAGGTACTGTCAACATTAAGTATGCAAGAGAAAGGACAAATAAACGTAAGAGAAACCCGAGGGGACCATCAAGAATGGAAAATCCAGAGACACTGTCAACATTGAGTACACAAGACACAGGAGAAATAAACGTTAGAGAAAAACGAATGGGCAATCAAGAATGGGCAATGCAGAAGCACTTTCAACATTGAGTACACAAGACACATTAGAAAGAAACGTTAGAGAAAACCGAGGGGGCAATTAAGAATGGACAATCAAGAGACACTGGCAGCATTGAGTACGCAAGACAGAGGACAAATAAACGTTAGAGAAAACCGAATGGACGATCAAGAATGGACAATCCAGAGACACTGTCAACATTGAGTACACGAGACACAGGCCAAGTATACGTTTGAGAAAACCGAGGGGCGACCAAGAATGGACAATCCAGAGACACTGTCAACATTGAGTACCCAAGACACAGGGCAAATAAACATTAGAGAAAACTTAATGGGCAATCAAGAATGGACAATCCAGAGGCACTGTCAACATGGAGTGCACAGGACATAGGAGAAATAAACGTTAGAGAAAACCGAATGGGCAATCAAGAATGGACAATCCAGAGGCACTGTCAACATTGAGTACACAAGACACATGAGAAAGAAACGTTAGAGAAAACCGAGGGGACAATCAAGAATGGATAATGCAGAGACACTGTCTACATTGAATACACAAGACAGAGGACAAATAAACGTTAGAGAAAACCGAGGGGACAATCAAGAATGGACAATCCAGAGGTACTGTCAACATTGAGTACACAAGACACAGGAAAATAAACGCTAGAGAAAACCAAGGGGGCAATTAAGAATGGACAATCCAGAGACACTGTCAACATTGAGTACACAAGACAGAGGACACATAAACGTTAGAGAAAACCGAGGGGGCAATTGAGAATGGATAATCCAGAGACACTGGCAGCATTGAGTACGCAAGACACAGGACAAATAAACGTTAGAGAAAATCGAATGGACAATCAAGAATGGACAATCCAGAGACACTGTCAACATTGAGTACACGAGACACAGTCCAAGTAAACGTTAGAGAAAACCGAGGGGGCCACCAAGAATGGATAATCCAGAGGTCCTGTCAACATTGAGTACACAAGACACAGGACAAATAAACATTAGAGAAAACTGAATGGGCAATCAACAATGGACAATCCAGAGACAGTGGCAACATTGAGTACGAAAGACACAGGACAAATAAACGTTCGAGAAAACCGAATGGACAATCAAGAATGGACAATCCATAGGCACTGTCAACATTGAGTACCCAAGACACAGTGCAAATAAACATTAGAGAAAACTTAATGGGCAATCAAGAATGGACAATCCAGAGGCACTGTCAACATTGAGTACACAGGACATAGGAGAAATAAACGTTAGAGAAAACCGAATGGGCAAGCAAGAATGGATAATCCAGAGGCACTGTCAACATTGAGTACACAAGACACATGAGAAAGGAACGTTAGAGAAAACCGAGGGGACAATCAAGAATGGATAATGCAGAGACAATGTCTACATTGAATACACAAGACAGAGGACAAATAAACGTTAGAGAAAACCGAGGGGACAATCAAGAATGGACAATCCAGAGGTACTGTCAACATTGAGTACACAAGACACAGGACAAATAAACGCTAGAGAAAACCGAGGGGGCAATTAAGAATGGACAATCCAGAGACACTGTCAACATTGAGTACACAAGACAGAGGACACATAAACGTTAGAGAAAACTGAGGGGGCAATTGAGAATGGATAATCCAGAGACACTGGCAGCATTGAGTACACGAGACACAGGCCAAGTAAACGTTAGAGAAAATCGAATGGACAATCAAGAATGGACAATCCAGAGACACTGTCAACATTGAGTACACGAGACACAGGCCAAGTAAACGTTAGAGAAAACCGAGGGGGCCACCAAGAATGGATAATCCAGAGGTCCTGTCAACATTGAGTACACAAGACACAGGACAAATAAACATTAGAGAAAACTTAATGGGCAATTAACAATGGACAATCCAGAGACACTGGCAACATTGAGTACGCAAGACACAAGACAAATAAACGTTCGAGAAAACCGAATGGACAATCAAGAATGGACAATCCAGAAGCACTGTCAACATTGAGTACACAAGACACAGGCCAAGTAGACGTTAGAGAAAACCAAGGGGGCGACGAAAAATGGATAATCCAGAGGTACTGTCAACATTGAGTACACAAGACACAGGACAAATAAATATTAGAGAAAACCGAATGGGCAATCAAGAATGGACAATCCAGAGGCACTGTCAACATTGAGTACACAAGACATAGGACAAATAAACATTGGAGAAAATCGAGGGGGCAATTAAGAATGGACAATCCAGAGACACTGGCAACATTGAGTACGCAAGACACAGGACAGATAAACGTTAAAGAAAACCGAGGGGATAATCAGGAATGGACAATCCAGAGGCACTGTCAACATTGAGTACACAAGACACAAGGCAAATAAACGTTAGAGAAAACCGAATGGACAATCAACAATGGACAATCGATAGGCACTGTCAGCATTGAGTACACAAGACACAGGATAAATAAACATTAGAGAAAACCGAGGGGGCCATCAAGAATGGACAATCCAGAGACACTGTCAACATTGAGTACAGCGGACATAGGACAAATAAACATTAGAGAAAACCGAGGGGGCAATCAAGAATGGACAATCCAGAGACACTGGCAGCATTGAGTACGCAAGACACAGGACAAATAAACGCTAGAGAAAACCCAATGGACAATCAAGAATGGACAATCCAGAGACACTGTCAAAGTTGAGTACACGAGACACAGGCCAAGTAGACGTTAGAGAAAATCGAGGGGGCCATCAAGAATGGACAATCCAGAGGTACTGTCTACATTGAATACACAAGACAGAGGACAAATAAACGTTAGAGAAAACCGAGGGGACAATCAAGAATGGACAATCCAGAGGCACTGTCAATATTCAGTACACAAGACACAGGACAAATAAACGTTAGAGAAAACAGAGGGGGCAATTAAGAATGGACAATCCAGAGACACTGGCAGCATTGAGTACGCAAGACACAGGACAAACAAACGTTAGAGAAAACCGAATGGACAATCAAGAATGGACAATCCAGAGACACTGTCAACATTGAGTACACAAGACACAGGCCAAGTAGACGTTAGAGAAAACCGAGGGGGCGACCAATAATGGATAATCTAGAGGCACTGTCAACATTGAGTACACAAGACACAGGACAAATAAACATTAGAGAAAACCGAGGGGGCAATCAAGAATGGACAATCCAAAGATACTGGCAACATTGAGTACACAAGACAGAGGACAAATACACATTAGAGAAAACCGAGGGGACAATTAAGAATGGACAATCCAGAGACACTGTCAACATTGAGTACACAAGACACAGGACAAATAAACGTTAGAGAAAACCGAGGGGACAATCATGAATGGACAATCCTGAGACACTGTCAACATTGAGTACACAAGACACAGGACAAATAAACGTTAGAGAAAACCGAGGGGACAATCAAGAATGGACAATCCAGAGACACTGTCAACATTGAGTACATAAGCTACAGTTTTCTGATATTATACTCGATACAGTGTTCTAATTCGGTGTTTGTCGAGTATTAGTACAACATTCATACTTGAAAGTTTTCACTCATAATCGACAACTGACCAATCACACCAATGTATTTATTATATGTAGTGGTCTAATTGAACAATTGTTTTATACTGTGTGCAAAATTGTACTCGAACGTTTTCAGATAATAAGTCCAGATCTATTGTATTGCACCTTATTTGTATTTAGCACAGACTTTGTAAGTGCAAACTTCATGACTGATGGCTGTTGTTCCCATCAAGCGCCTGGGCTAACTTTCGATACATGTGGGAGCTCGTTTTATTAAATTTTGTTGTAATTTATATGTTTCATTAGTATTTCTTTTTTTTCGTTAATTCATGTTGTGATTTTTTTTATTTGTGCCTTTAATTTATTTTCTACCTTTGTCGTATATGAGCTGGTATCTACTCTATTTTGTTAACATTAAAGTGCTTAAGAACTACATCAATATAACAACGTTTTTTCTGTGTGGTTTTACCTTATTCTATCTTTTATTACAAAAAAAAAACAAATAATGTTCTATTTCATATTCTTTTTAAAAGTATGAGGACAAAAAACATCCATTTTTTAGACATTTACAGTTTATTAGAAAATCTGCACATTGCATAATATTTCTGTTTTTTCTAACAATGCTTTATTTGAAACAACACCTACATTGACATTATCTAACATTGAAGGTCTAACATAGGCGAGAATATGGCCTGATTTCGTAGAAAACAATCTAGTATCTGACTTGTGTTTTAAAACATGGTATCAAGTGACACGGGAATGAATTCCAAGCAGGGTGTTAATATAAGCAAAAATCCAGTAATTCATAGTTATTAATAGACAAGTAGAATAGAAGAAAGCGTCCATCGTCCATAGCTCCCTACCTAATATAGAATAAAAAATATGGTTGCTACCTTAGGTTTCCATATACACGAGTTCACTTCCTGATATTAAGTGGTTGCTACCTTAGGTTTCCATATACACGAGTTCACTTCCTGGTATTAAGTGGTTGCTACCTTAGGTTTTCATATACACGAGTTCACTTCCTGATATTAAGTGGTTGCTACCTTAGGTTTTCATATACACGAGTTCACTTCCTGATATTAAGTGGTTGCTACCTTAGGTTACCATATACACGATTTCACTTCCTGATATTAAGTGGTTGCTACCTGAGATTTCCATGTACACGAGTTCACTTCCTGATATTAAGTGTGATTTGTGCTGCTCAATCTTCAGTTTTCTGTGTAGTGTTTTGTAGATCATTGTCAGAGACTTTGAATTGGACGGGAACGATAGGGAACACACTGGAGGGTCAAGTTTCCAAAAATGTCAAGAAAAAACAGCAGAAGAGGTATTTGGGTTTCAAAGCACACCCTTATACCCTTATTTATCTAAACAACGTTTAGTTTAGTTGCTCCTATCCTGGAAAAAGCTTTTTTTCTGAATATTAGCCAAAACATGTGGAGAAAGCAACAAATATATCCACACGCCCGCCCACCCGCCCGCCCGCCTGTCCGCCCTCCACACACGCACGCACGCACGCACCTAAACTAAACAATTACCATGACAATACAATTTGGGGTTCGTGTTACTCGATCTGCCTACCCTTCCGGAGCACGTGAGTTCACCCCGGTTTTTAGTGGGGTTCGTGTTACTCGATCTTAAGTTTTATGTTTTGTAGGTCGTTGTTTGTCCTTTTGTCCTTTTTCTTTTGGCCATTGTGTTGTCTATTCTTCTTAGATTTACGGATTTTGATTAGCCATTTGGTATCTTCAAACTCTTCTTAAAACTTCAAATTTCTTTTTAGCAATTTAAGAAAACAAATGAGTCATAATTTCTCAGAACTTTTAAATGAATGTACATTTACTCGGTAGCGAGCATAACCACCATGTTTACACCAAAACTTCAACACTTGCATATTCATTCCACGAACTAGGCGACGAAGTCTCTTTTGTGGGAATCGTCGCCATTCTACCAGAATTGCGTTTGTTTATTCAGCAATATTTTGACATTGTATATTATATCAAGCGTGCCTGATTGTGTTCATATCAGGGGATATCACAGGCCACTGAAATGTTTCAATCGCCTCTTGCTGTCTGAAGTCTCTTACAATGCGAGCTCTGTGCGGTCTGGCGTTATCGTCCATAAAGATTCTCCTGTCACGTTGTCGTAGTATGAAACTCCATTAATATTACCTTGTAAGACATGTAAGTCTTACTTACAGTTCAAATAAAAGCAGCCCCAGACAGCTATACAGCGGATACCGAACGCTGTTGTACCCATCAAGTTCCCGTCATGTTGCTATGCCACCAGACTCGAACGCAGTCATCCACGAGGTGCAATAAAAATATACTTTTTTCTGACCAATGGACTCGTTTCCGACTTCGAATATTCCAGCGGAGACTGTCACGTGACAAATTCCACCGAGCCCGCCGATGACATAATGATAGTTGCGGTCGTTTTATGGGTCGCCGTGCGCACAGGTGCTGCTCATTTGTGGGTCATCTGTTAACTATCCTTACAGATGCATGACCCCCAAAATTCAATTCATCTCGAATACAAGCTGATGTACAAAAATGTAGCAAACCGATTTCTCCTGGCACGCCGAGCTATTAGCCTATCTACTCTAGGTGTAGCTTTGCGGGACCTGTCAGGTCGCGGACGTTCATCAAGCATTCCAGTCGCTTGCAAACATCGCATAAGACGATCAATTACAGAATGGTGTACCCTTATTGGTCCAGTCACCCTTCTTGGCTAATACATGCCTGTGACATGCTAACAGCCTGCAATCTCTCTGCTAAAGTCAATTTTCGCCTAACCATAATTTAGCGATAAAAACACTCTATACGAAAGACTTTATCGATGGATGACGTGTTACATATTTAATTAAAGCTTATGTGAATATGCATTCTTTACAGCAATCGCATTTCAAAAAAGTAAATTAATTTTCAAAAAAGATTTTTATGAAATAAATTAACTTTTGTCGAAGTGTGTGTATATATATATATGCATAATTATTTTCGAGATTAGTAGGTCATATTGTGGACGTTTATCGTAAAAAGCCAATAGCTTGACATACACACACTTATGACAACATTATGCTTTGATTTGATTTTTGGTGTTTTAACGCCACTTTCAGCAATATTTCAGTTATATCATGGCGACCAGTTTTAGTGGTGGAGGAAGCCGGAATACCCGGAGAGAACCACCGACCACGGGCAAGCAACTGGTAAGCTTTATCACTTGCGCTACGAGTCGAGTGCACCCTTTTTGTAATTTACAAAGCCGGGCGCGAACCCACGCCGTATTGGTGATAGGCTTGTATGAGCCGTTAGATCCAGCGACCTAACTCATCGAGTCACATTATGTTACCCGTTCTTTACAAAACTAGTGAAAAAAAAAATGTTATTACGGTATCTGATTTAGTCCGGGACGTGCACACGATGCTTTTCTGGAATTACTTTCATCAGGTACGCTCTAAATCAAAAGATTAGAAAGCCAGGTAATTTGCTTCTTTGGGAGCAATAAAACCAATGGGCACACGTGCACTTCATGTGTCCTATGATAGTTTATAAACATTGCTTTTAATTTGTATAAGATCGTGATCACATGTCATGAAAACGAAATCAAATATTATTTTATTGTTTTGCTTACATCATTGTTCTTTTATAGAACATGTTTGAAACAATATTAATTATAAATATGTTGTGGCTTTCTGCCAATTGGAGTAGATATCTAATTTAGTGCGTACGACTCGTTTCTGTAATAACCATAACGACAGCGCTGTAATTATTTCTATATATAGAATATTTACAGATGGATGTACCAAAACGTGACAGAATAAAATATAATAATATACAAGAGCCTAGAAAAAAAGAAGCCATGCTATTGATGTATGTCATCAAAACACTATTCTAAATGCAACGTGTGTAACAATAAATCGCGATAACATGATTAAAATCTCGTAAAATATAAAAGGTATGCATGTTTAGATCTGTCATTTTTATAGTACCCAAATATAAAGTCATATTCCAGAAAAGGCGCTTTCCAGGGGCGTAGGAACCTGGGGGAAGGGTATTTGCAACCGTCTTCTCCCGCTGTGAAAAATGGGTATCTTAAAGTTTTGACACTAAGTTAAAAAAAAACAGAAATCTTAGCATGGAGGCGAAATTCACAGTATATTTGCCTTTTGAAGACTAAGATACAGTACACATCACTTAAGAGTGTGTGGTTGTTGTTTAACTCAGCAATTAGTCAGCTATATCATGGCGAGAACATGTTAGATTTCAATGCGATGATGATGCCATACGCTTTGTACTCGACCAACAATCTTAGTTCAATTTTTTAATAGTGCTAGCTCACTGAAACAACAGTTCGTGGATAGACATGACGCTCCACTCGGACACATTATCATGATTTCTAGCCATTCAGTAAACAACAAATACCTCACTGAAACAACAGTCCGTGGATAGACATGACGCCCACTCGGACACATTATCATGATTTCGAGCCAACCAGTAAACAACAGTCCGTGGTTGGACATGACGCCCACTCGGACACATTATCATGATTTCGAGCCAACCAGTAAACAACAGTCCGTGGATAGACATGATGCCCACTCGGACACATTATCATGATTTCGAGCCAACCAGTAAACAATAGTCCGTGGATAGACATGACGCCCACTCGGACACATTATCATGATTTCTAGCCAACCAGTAAACAACAAATACCAATTTGTATAGTCATTTGTTTGACCCGATCGGGACTCGAACACACGATCTACCTCACTCGAGGCGAGCACGCCAACCATTATACACCTCTGATGCTGTTACACATCATTTAATAGGAAACATGATGGAATCTATTCATACTATCGATGGATGAACAATTCTAGATTTTAAAATATCAACATTAAATTGTAACAATATCGTTTTCTACTTCACATTAACATAAGGTATTATTGAATCCTTTCTATTTACATGTAATGAAGTGGGGGTGAGCGTATGTCATATTTAGAAGTCATTTTGTGTCGATTTTACTTATAGTATTAATTATTGTAAGGATAATATTAAACTGTGATAGTGCGTCATATGCCCCTCAATGTCCGCTGAACAACGACGTGTCCATCTTTCAAAAACTTGTCGTCAAATTCTCAAACACTTCGACAATTTTATTTACACCTGTTGCGAAAATGTTGTCGAATTGTAATTGAATTATCTAAAAAACAAAAAAAAAACAATAGGGAAACCTTAAAGAACCTTTTTGTTTAATTTCTAGATACATGTTTTATTTAAAGTATGTACCAAATAAACTCGTATATTTCGAAATAAATTTACATATACAAATTAAAAAATATTTCAGCAACAGCTGTAATACAAAAAAAAACAACAAAAAAACAAACATATACATTTGCACATGTACTATGTCATTGTATCTCGGCAACCTGATTGCATACTGGTAAGACGTTTCATGTTAATTATCTTGCATGGAAATAATTTGGCGACTTGTTTACGTTTTATAGACATTTAAGGGGCCGTCGTGGTCGTGATCGTATGGTAGTTGGATTTACAACTACCTATGCAATCAGTGACTATCACCACTGATGCTGTGAGTTCAAATCTTGATCAGGGCGAGGTTTACAACATTATGTATTATTATATGTTAATCTATATGATAGATTTTGATTGGATTAAATTAGTCATGTGATAATAAAATAATTGAGATGTCTTGCCAAAATTTGCGCTGCCGTGAAACAACCATATTGTTCCTCTCCGAACAACCCTATTGTTCCCCGCCGAACAACCCAATTTTCCCCCACAAGGGAGATAACATATAAAACATTGGCAAAAATTTGCGCTGCCGGGAAACAGCCCTATTGTTCCCCGCCGAACAACCCAATTTCCCCCCACAAGGGAGATATCCTATAAAACATTGACAAATATATAATAAAACAATTACGGCCCTCTGTGTAGGGAAACATCCAGATTTGTCAAACCTTGGGGGCTGTTTTCACTCGGGCAAGCCCTTGAGAAAACAACTACCCCCTCAGGTTGACAAATCTGGATGTTTCCCTACACAAAGGGCCGTAATTGTATAATAAAGTTTGTCAGTGACTTGCGCAGGTCGGTTGTTTTCTCCGGATACTCCGGTTTCCTCCACCAATAAAACTGACCGTCACTATATAGCTGAAATATTGTTCAAAGTGGCGTTAAACACCATCAAGCAAATAAACAAACATACAGATATTGTATTGGTAAAATTTGTTTGTCATGTTAAATAAAAACAAAAACAAACAACAATTATTACATAGATGCTTATGCTTATCAGATTTCTAACTAAATTTAAAAAACAGACCGCAACAATATAACTGGAATATTGTTGAATGTGGCGTTAAACACCATACTCCTATGTCTAACCCTATAAAATGATCACTGATTCTCCAACTTATCTTTCTGTTTAGAATGGAAGCGAAAATTACATATGCATCTAAAAAACACATCCGGTTCATGGTCTTTAGGTAAAATCTAATATTATTTGCAAGGCGATGTACAATTTCGAACATCCATGCCCAAACGAAATCATGGAAAAAACAACACAACAAAATATCTGATAAAGATTTTCTTTACTCAATAGAGACGTCACTGAAATGAGTAAATAACTTAAATTGATCTTCATACATTATACTTCTAATTAAAGTTGCAGAATGAAGCGTTATGTTCTGACATTAGTCATTATTGGGATGTTGTCAGAATTGATTGAGGGAACGGATTGTGATTGTACGTCAAAACATCCACAAACGTCACTATGTCACTCTGATTTTGGTACGTATTGCTACACAAACATTACTACGTCACTTTGACTTCCATGCGTATTGGTGCACAAACATCACTATGTCACTTTGATTTTGGTGCGTATTGCTACACAAACGTCACTATGTCACTCTTATTTCGATACGTATTGCTACACAAACGTCACTGTGCCACTCTGATTTCGATATGCATTGCTACACAAACGTCACTATGTCACTCTGATTTCGATACGCATTGCTACACAAACATCACTATGTCACTCTGATTTTGGTACGTATTGCTACACAAGACATCACTATGTCACTCTGATTTCGGTACGTATTGCTACACAAACGTCACTATGTCACTCTGATTTCGACATGATTGCTACACAAACGTCACTATGTCAATCTGATTTCGGCTCATATAGCTGCACAAACGTCATTATGTCACTCTGATGTCCGTCCGTATAACTGCACAGACGTCATTATGTCACTCTGATTTCGGTACGCATATTGCAACACAAGCGTCATTATGCCACTCTGATTCCAATACGTATTGTTACACAAAGTTCGTTGTGTCGCTCTGATCTTGGTACGTATATTGTTACACTTACGTCATTATGTCACCGATTCAGTACGTAATTGTTACACACACGTCTTTATGTCACTGATTCAGTACGTAATTGTTACACAAACGTCATTATGTCACTGATCAAGTACGTATAGATACGCAAGCTTCATTATGCCACTCTGATTCCAATACGTATTGTTACACAAAGTTCGTTGTGTCACTCTGATCTTGGTACGTATATTGTTACACTTACGTCATTATGTCACCGATTCAGTACGTAATTGTTACACACACGTCTTTATGTCACTGATTCAGTACGTAATTGTTACACAAACGGCATTATGTCACTGATCAAGTACGTATAGATACGCAAGCTTCATTATGTCACTGATCAAGTACGTATAGATACACAAACTTCATTCTGTCACTGATTCAGTACTTCACTGTTTACACCTTTGAAGCACATGAGTTCATACGGGGTTTTTAGTGAGGTTCGTGTGGCTCGGTCTTTAATTTTCTGTGGTGTTTGTGGTAGATCGTTGGTTGTCGTTTTGCCTTTATGTGTCATTGTGGTGTTTGTCGTCCTTCGATTTACGGATTCTGATTACCCCTTATATCATCTTCAAACTTTTCTTTCCTCAAGATTGGTAAAAACGGTTTTCGGATTACCAATAATGTGGAAATGGCAGAGTGTGATATTGATTTGTCGGCCTAGTCAGTGCAGTCGATACTAGAAAAAAAATGTATTCAAAGACAAGAGTTGATATCATTCACCTTGTTATAAAATAGACGAAGATGGCTTTAAATAGTGCTAGAACAAGTTACGTGTTGCAAACTGGACGAAGATGACTTTAAACAGTGCTAGAACAAATTAACTGTTGTAAACTGGACAAAGGTGACCTTAAACAGTGTTAGAACAAGTTAGATGTTGTAAACTGGACGAAGATGACTTTAAACAGTGCTAGCACAAATTAACTGTTGTAAACTGGACGAAGATGGCTTTAAATAGTGTTAGAACAAGTTAGATGTTGTAAAATGGACGAAGATGACTTTAAATAGTGTCAGAATAAGGTAGGTATTGTGAAATGGACGAAGATGACTTTAGATAGTGTTAGAACAAGTTACGTGTTGTAAACTGGACGAAGATGGCTTTGAATGGTGTTAGAACAAGTTATGTGTTGCAAACTGGACGAAGATGACTTTAAACAGTGCTAGAACAAATTAACTGTTGTAAACTGGACAAAGGTGACCTTAAACAGTGTTAGAACAAGTTAGATGTTGTAAACTGGACGAAGATGACTTTAAACAGTGCTAGCACAAATTAACTGTTGTAAACTGGACGAAGATGGCTTTAAATAGTGTTAGAACAAGTTAGATGTTGTAAAATGGACGAAGATGACTTTAAATAGTGTCAGAATAAGGTAGGTATTGTGAAATGGACGAAGATGACTTTAGATAGTGTTAGAACAAGTTACGTGTTGTAAACTGGACGAAGATGGCTTTGAATGGTGTTAGAACAAGTTACGTGTGGTAAAATGGACGAAGATGGCCTTAAACAGTGTTAGAACAAGTTACATTTTAAATCGGGTTAGTATTCTAAATATACTCCCAGTGTGTCTAAATATACTACGAACAAGATATGTTTTTTTTATTTTTCAGTATTTTTTGGCAAAGTCGTCTCAATTACCAGTGGTTCAACACCTACAGATCCAGGGGAAACAGTTTACCACATTAAAATATTATTCGTATTAAAGGTATATATATACATATTCCAAAGTGAAGGCAAATTAATACATGTAATTATTTTTGTTCGACAGGAAATGTAGTTCAATTCGCTTGATTAATTACAATAATGCAATTTTTTTTTCATAATTGTGCAATTAGTGCAAGTCATTTATGACAAATGCATATATTTATCTATCATGTATCGTAGTGAGCTGTGACTGAGTGTATTGTAAGTAAAACGGTGACCGGAAATAAACGGCTATAAACCTTTTGGGAGGTAACATTTGTTGATGTCTTTGTTTGAGGTATATGTTTTACAAAACAATTGGGGGAAATACATTTTTGAAACTTGTCATTCTAAAAGTTCTGGCTACGAAGATTATTAATAAAATAGACGATTTGCCTGTTTCCGACTTTATTCTATTATATGCTTTTGACGTCTTTTTTATATGAGTTATTTCCCATTTTGGTTTCCGTTGAATACAAAATCAACAGAAAGGACATCAAATTCGACTATAATTTTCTTCAAATTTATTGATATTTGAACCTTGTAAAAGATCAGAGGTTAAATTTATAGCAAATAAAAAATTTACAAGTCGTTACAACATTTAAATTGTACACAGAGTATGACAAATAATATATGGTATTTTGGTTGAATATTGCAAGAAATGGAAATTTTTTGTCACGCTTAAAGGGAATGAAAACGTGAAAACTATGAAAACTATGAAAACTATGAAAACGTGGGAAAAGTGTATTATTTATTAATCAAGTCGGAAACTGGCGAATTGTCCATTAATCCTGGTAACAAACATTTACATGTGAAAATATGAATTTTTTTTTATATTAAACTAGCAATTATCAACAAAAACTAAAAAATTACTCGAATATTTCTATAAACCTTCTGCTTATGAGTGATTGAGTGTGTGATTGTTGTTTAACGCCAATTCAGCAATTTTTTAGCCTGTATCATGGCGAGACCAAGTTAATTTTCAATGAGATGATGATCAGGTCCGCTCTCTACTAGACCAACACGCTGAGTTGAATTTTTATTGTGCTAGCTCACTGAAATAGCAGTCCGCGGGTAGACATGTCGCTCCACTCGGACACATTATTCTGATTCCGTGACAACAAGTCTTTTTTCTGTCTCCTTAATGTTGCGTGCGCGTGCTTAGCGGAGAAGCAGCAAATGCCAATGTTATAGTTTTTTGCTTGACCCGACCGGGGCTCGAACACACGATCTACTGCACTCGAGGCGAGCATGCTAACCATTACGACACGGATGTGATCACATTTTCGAAAGAATACAGTGAGATCCATATCGATGTCTTGAAAGAAGAGTTTGAAGATACCAAAGGAGTAATCAGAATCTATATATCGAAGAAGGTCAGACAATGCAATGGCCAAAGGGCAAATGACAAACAGCAATCTACAAAATAATACACAGAAAATTAAAGATCAGGTAACACGACAAGACGATCTACCCTTCCCACAAGGCAGTACGGGTTTATTAGCCATGTAGTTGTACAAAGAATGTAAGACTAAAAAAGATAACGAACAGCTTTCGTAATTAACGTGGTTTCACAACAGATGGTGGTTTGGTCTAAACTTGTATCACTGTATTTGTACCTGTCTCAGTATCCACTTTATATATACCAGATATCGTGTAGAAATATTTTATAGAAATTTGTCTACCTTGGATATTATATCTTTCAATTTGCAGGGTAAGATAGGGAAACCTTGGCATTTTGTTCGTATTGCGACTCCAAATGACCCACAGTTGTGTGGAGTAAAAGGACTGGCTCTTGATAATTATTTATTTTCTGGACAGATTGCTTCAGGTTTGTTATTTCCACTCCAATTTATTCAAACTAATTATATATTATTTTATTTTTTAATTCCCAAACGCAACCATAGGTTACATTATTGTTAAATAAAATGTAAAATCGGAATTTCCGGAATAATTTTTAACGTTTGTAACTGCTTAATCTTATCTTAAGCAATCACAAATTTGAAATTTGTGATCTAATTTTTAGGGGGTATTCATAGCTGCTACATGATAAATTACAATTGAAGATAGGCTATGATTGGTCAATAATAAGAACAATTTAAAAAATAAACCTATAGGCAACATAACCGAACGGTCAAAACAAGTATATAAGATATATTTATGGGCCGTCCAGCATCAATGTATTTATTAAAAGCGATGCATGCATTGTATAAACTTGCACCAAGGGAACTCTGATGAAGAGAAAAGGGACTCGAGAAAGAAGGCATTTCAAATATACATCTGGTCCACAGGCGTTCGTGGTACAGAATTACCACACTTTTTCAACTTTCTGTTTACATATAAGATATTATTATGCTTTCTGTAAATTTCTTCTGTAATATAATTTCATACGATATTTTGGCATATATCACAAAGAATTATATAGCGTTGATATACTATGCGAAAATAGTACATCTACTATGTCAGTTTCACGCGGGGAAGGTTGGGTTTTCAACTGTCTGTCAAGCTATATATAGCTAGTCCACGTGCAAGGGGGCGGATCCAATCTGCCAATCTATCATAGTCGCCACCAACATTAGTATTCATGTTACTGTTTTTTTAATACTTGTTATTGTTGTTAATTAAATTTCAAACTTCAAAAATCTTTATATTTTTAAAGCCTTAGATGAAACAAAGAATATTCTCACACTTTCAAGACTATCTGATCCAATATATTTGTCACCAATATCAGGACCTCCTTTATTGTAATAGTTCTCAATATATGTTGTCTACATATAACAGTCGGCATAATAATAATAATAATGTGTTAGCAATGACTATGCCATATAGTGGTCAGGGTTGAAGACATGGTGCACTCCCCTTCGGGTCGTGCACTATGTCTTCAACCCTGACCGCTCAATTGGCATAGTCAATGCTAACACAACATTATTATATAAATAAGAGTACATGTAGGTAGAGTCGACACATGCAAGTTGCTGTTAACATAAGATTCTAACAATATGGACACGAACAGGTTAAATTAAGAGTATATAGGGTCGACAGATGTAAGTTGCTGTTAACATAAGATTTTATGAATATGGACATGGACAAGTTAAATTAAGTAAAAAGAGATGAAATAATAAAGAAATTTTATTGAAAACAAATATGTAAACAGAAAGTTAGACAAAAGGGGGTGGGTGATAATTCTTTGTCACAAACGCATGTGATCTTGCCCTGAAGACGTACATAATTTCAACTTTGTATGAATGCCTTGTTTGGATAATTCCACTCTCCAATAGATTGTTTGTAGTTTGTTGCTATTCAGATGTTTCGTTCATAATTCACTTTCTCCCATCAGATATCTGCCAACCAAAGCCTCCTCCTTTACACACATGTCCGTGATATCTTTATATCTTTCTAGCTACATGATTTATTGTTTTGACCTTTGACCTTGTTCTATTTATAAATATAGCAGGCATACAGCTAACTTGACGTTAAATATCAATCAATCGATGAACAACACGATCCTCTGTATGATATTATCTATTTATAGTCTTGTCCTGAAGTTTTAAATAAACCAATTAAATGAATAACATGCATTTTCATTAATTAATTGTCTACAATTTACAATCATATGTACACGTGCAAACATATTTGTCCTGTATATTAATAAAAACAAAGTATTTTCATCGGAGAATGGCTGTATCTCTTCGATTCAGAATTTGTTATCAACCGACAACATTTGTTACATAACGCTGCCATAACCACCAATCGGGGTTAAACACTGATATTATCGCAAGTACAATGATTGATTGATTGATTGATTGATTGATTGATTGATGCTTAATGCCCACTTTAGCAGTATTTCAACAATATCGCGGCGTTACTCTTACAATTCATTTATGACGAAAACGACATGGCGTTAAACAACAAACACACACACACACACACAGAATGTTTGTTTCAAGATCTAAGGTATACAGACGATCAATATGCATACATGGGATATATGCCTTGCTGTCCAGTGACACATAGGGCGGACACAATAGTTCAAGCAGGCAGACAACAATTTTACTTTTATTTTTCATTTAAAATCAAAGAGCCGGAAAATCGGATATGATGTATTGTTCGACGTGTGTCGTTAGTTAAGTAGAAACTGCTTACTACTCCTGGGCACTTGACGTCACGTCCGGTGTTTAGAGGGGATCGTCAAGGTCAATCTTTAGTTTTCTATGTAGTGTTTTGAAGATCATTGTTTATCAGTTGTTTGTCTTTTTTCTTTTGGTCATTGTATTATCTGTACTTCTCAGATTACACCCCTTTGATATCTTCAAATTTTTCTCACATGCACCCTTTACTAAAACATAACAATATACTGTGCTTGCTTTATTTTTTGTAGATGGTACAAAAACGATATTGAAGTGTCGTGACTTTGTTGTGCGTACATCACACATAACCTTACAACAGTGGATATATCTGTTATATGGTAACACACGTGGCTTATACATGAACAACTGTCAATGTTTAGTAAGCTATAATTATCTACAGCATCTACATTAATATTGTGGTGTATAATATGCAAATTATGTTCATAATTACAAGTAGTATCAATACAATGGAACAATTTGGGAATTATCACATATTTCACACATGCATGGGAAGGAAGACAATATTTCAGTTATATAGTGGCTGTCATTTGTATTGGTGGAAGAAAACGTAGTACCTTGTGAAAACCACCGACCTGCAGGAAATCACTGTCAAACTTCATTACATAATGTTGCATCGAGTAGATCTCGCCTAATCGGGATTCAAACTCACTACGTTAGTTGTGTTAGGCATCCATTGCATAGGTAGTTATAAATCCAACTATCATACCATCACGACCACAACGACCACCAGTGTTACTAATATCCGCCAACCAATGTTACAACTCAAAATACATTCTGGCTTCCATGAATTATTTCGCTTCTGATATGTCTAACAGTACCAATACGATAGTATACTTTGATTGGAAGACGGTAATTTATATTTACGGTTGCAGACAATGTCGCACACATTTCATGCTGCCAAATTCGAGCAGACGATAATTCCCAACATGTACTTTTAATACGGGAAAGTCAATTACATATACTTTGACGACGGGAAATTTAGTCGTATTAATGGAGCATCCGTAACAATAATATTGTGTTTGCATGTTTTAATTGCACGTCGCATATGATTAATTTCGGATATGTTGATTATTTTCAATGAATATAGATGTTTAAAACGTTAACAACCGTGTAAATTATTTCATTTTGTGATTGTATCACCTAGCTTAAATGTGTACCGTGCATGTGCTTATGAGATTTTGTCATCGGGTTCATCGCTCGTTTGTTTGCAAAGCTAAAGAAGGACGCCATGTTAGAATAACTGGTATATTGCACATTGAATATCATTTTAACTTAAGCTGTAAAAGTTATTATACTCATTAATTAGTGGTTGTCATGGTCGTGATCGCATGGTAGTTGGATTTACAGATACCTATGTAATCAGTACCTATCACCACTAATGCTGTGAGTTCAAATATCCGCTCGTGGCGAGGTGTACTCGATACAATATTTTCCATTTTTTTTTAAACTTAGGGCGTACCTGGAGGTTATTCCTTGGGCGGGTTCAGAGCACTAATATATATCAACGTTTTATAGTGGAAGGAAAGACACACAATCTCCACTGCTATCAACTGTGATCCCATCGATTTAGCAATATGTTGTTTGTCGAAATATTGCCTATTTTGTAATAATCTGAAATTGTCTTTAAAGAGGGTTATGCTTGTGGTTTTTAGCGCCACTTTTAACAATGGTTCAGTTATATTTTGTTAATTATTTATAGACACGGTATAAACGGGTTACGATAACAATATATCTATGAGGGTATATCCGGTAGTACAGATGTATCCAATAATGTAAAAAAAAATTAAAATCGTAGATATAAGATTTAGTGCGCACGCAGTCTTTCTAGAATAACCTTCAAACGGTGTAATTTTATTAATAGGAAGTCATATTGTATCATATCTAATATTTAAATAACAGAAATGTTTACATTTACAGATTCAAACTGACAGCTACAGGCCACTACGTCATAAGGGATGTATAATTCCATATAAAAATCAGACTCAATGTTATTTTAAAACAGGGCTTTGCTACGGCACTAGAAAACACTATCACTATAATAAGTACTACTGTAGATGGTCAAAAAACCAATGTGATAAATAAAATCTAGACAATTGTCCATTCTTGCTTTTTTATTTTAATCGACCATGGGTATTGCTGACGGGTGCCACTAGTGGAGTAGGAACTGCTTCCCCTTCCAGGGCACCTGAGTTTACCCCGGATTTTAGTGGTGTTCGTGTTTCTCGAAATTTATTTTCTATGTAGTGTTTTGTATATTGTTGTTTGTCCTTTTGTCCTTTTTCATTTGACCATTGTGGTGTCTGTCCTGTTTCGATTTACAGATTCCGATTACCCATTTGGTATCTTCAAGCTCTTCTTAATAAATGAAAATGTTAGAAAAAAACTGAAGGGACAATTATGAATGGACAATCTAGAGATATTTTCAACTAAAATGATCAGCAACGTGGACCCACCATAAAACTGGGGGTAAAATCAAGTGCTCGCAAAATCATGGTTTTACACATTCTACAGTCTTCAGGAGGCGGTATCATCGTATTCGTATGGTCTGTTGTTTTCTCGGGGTACTTGAGTTTCCTGCACTAATAATTATCGATAAAATTGATTGATCCATTCTGATTACATATATGTTCAGTAAGGACTTGTAAATTTTCTTTACTTTGGCACTCTGGTTTTGTTTTCAGTCAGTTTAGTGGAAGGGTATCATTCATGGGAGAGGCGATGCTTACCGTTCCAAAACATTGTTTAAGGGTTTATATTGCTTGTCCAGTGACATTGCACAACTATTCCCTACCCAAGACTACAAAACAGGTTAAAGGAGTTAATTCAAGATTGTTTCATAAGAAAGAATGGCCAAAGTAGATACAAATACAGATATCTTGCATTAGGAAGGAAACAATCTTATTTTGTAACAAAAAACCCGCTAACAAAAAGTTATCTGATACTGACTTCATAAGCAGCTTTTACATTTGGCTGACAACATGTTTATTCTATTTCGTGGATGTGTTTTTCAGTTGACAGTCGGCATTCCTGTCCCATGGGTAGTAATTGTGCTCCTTTTCTCTCCGACTTGTTCTTTTATTCATATGAAGCAAAATTCATACAGGACCTTTTCAAGGTTAATGAAAATAAACTAGCCCGTCCCTTTAATTTCACGTTCTGCTATATAGATGATGACCTGTCACTAAATAATTGTAAGTTTGGTGATTAGGTAGATCGCATATATCACATTGAGTTTGATATAAAGGATATCACCGATACAGCTAGATCTGTCCCATGTTTTGCTCTGCTCCTGGAGATTGACAGTGAGGACAACACTTTAAGATAAAAGAAAGGGTTTCTATTTCCCATTGTGAACTTTACATTTATATGTATCAATTAACATTCCAGCAACACATGCATGAGGGGTATATAATTCTCAGTTCATACGATATTCCAGAGCTTGTAGTTTTTATTTATATGGTTTTAGTTGATAGAGGGTTGATGTTAACAAGGAAGCTACTGAACCAAGGATTCCTAGTGGTTAAGTACTTTAAAAATTTAATAATCGCCAACATAATGGAATATATGTGTCACAAATGAACACGAATATGTTCTGTTTGTCGTAATCCCAGTCCAATCGTTTCCTCACTCACGACTTACAACCTGATTTTAAACAAGAATAGCACGATGGATATCAATATGTGGAGCAGGAACTGTTTAACCTTCGAGAAAACCTTAATTCACCACTGTTTTTGTGTGGTTTGTGTTTCTGTGCAGTGTTTTGTAGATTATTGTATGTCTTTTTCGTCTTTTTTGTTTTGCCATGGTATTGTCTCACCTCAGATTTACGGTTTCTGATTGTCTGTTTGGTATCTTCAGATTTCTTTTTGATAGCTGTTCATGTATGAGCCACGTGTGTTACCATATAACAGATATATCCACTGTTGTAAGGTTATGTGTGATGTACGTACAATATATATATATATGATGTCATCACTTTTACAAACCATTGTAGACGTTTATAATTTATTTTACTTGTATAGTATCGTTATACTGTAACGATCCAACACCCCGTAAGATCGAACGTTGACTGGTTTTCCAGACGTTGTATATATGTATAATATACTTTATTTCCTGTGACTGTATAATGAATAATTCTTCATTATCCTATCCAATATATTAAAAATTGCTGAGTTGGATTGCTGTCAAATTATAATATTAAGTATATATGTACCATCTACACACGCTTATACACATGTCTTACGCCTATCCCTAGATTTGCCTTACGAGACAAGGTAACACTACGACTATTGAAGCTCCTTTTTTAGGGAGTGGATGTAGTCGAGTGGTCTAGGGCGCTGGACGTAAGGCTAAGCGAATGGTGCTGCAGTGTAACAATGGTGTGGGTTCAAATCCCGTCGAGGGAAGAACAAAAATTTGACAGCTCTAAAATCTAATTTTAACACTGTTTGGTTTAATTTTCAGACGTATATATATATATAGGTTTAATTTTCAGACGTATATATATATATATATATATATCAGACGTATATATATATATATATATATATATACGTCTGAAAATTAAACCAAACAGTGTTAGAATTAGATTTTAGAGCTGTCAAATTTGTCTTCTTCCCTCGACGGGAATAAAGTATATTATACAAACGTCTAGACGCTAGTGACAACCATACAATATATCTGTCCCACTGGATCTCAAAGTTACGAAGGATACTAGGCTAATACTAAATATTATATACGTCTGAAAATTAAACCAAACAGTGTTAGAATTGGATTTTAGAGCTGTCAAATTTTCGTTCTTCCCTCGACGGGATTTGAACCCACACCATTGATACACTGCAGCACCATTCGCTTAGCCATACGTCGAGCGCCCTAGACCACTCGACCACATCCACTCCCTACCCACCCCTTCACATCGGGGGCAGATACAGGCGGGATACCTTCAGTGCGTCTAAAATATAATTATGTACATATTACAAAATAAAATAAAATAGATAATTGTTTAGGTAATGTATTAAAAATATATTTCAATCAATATTTAAAACACTTGATCGGAGAACATACATCCTTTTCAAAATAGTTTTACATATCCGACCGAAGAAATCACCATACTCTTGGTTAAAATAATAGCAGGTGTTCTCAATAAAAAAAATGTAGATTTTGCAATGACGACAACTCTGTGAAATCCAGAGAGGGCATACATGCATTCATATGATCAATAATTTCTTGAAAACGTTGATCTCTTATATTTTTGTATGCCGGATATTCAAGTAAGAAGTGTTGAAGAGATTATGTAGCATTATAAGGACACGCTTCGTATACCGGGCTGTCACGTAACTTAATTATATTAAGTGTAGTATGCAGAGCAAGAGCATTAGTATTAGTTCTTGCTGGTAATTTTAACCTTGACGACTAAAATTCTACCACATTTGACAAGTACGGTTGTTTACCTTGAAATATACAAATATTTTTGAAAAATTCAAGACTGCACGTTTTATTAACGCAGTCGAATTCTTTTTTTCCTTACAAAAGAACCGAAGAATCTTTTGAAAGTATTTATGTTAATTTCATTATTCATTAAATGATCAAGACCAATATTATTAAAAACGAATTTCAAATGGTCTAAGTATTTCCAACCAGATGAAGTATTACTATATTCTACCTCCATGAGAAATAACTTACACAGTCTTGTGATCGGTAGATTCTTAATCCTAGCAAAGTAGGAAACCCTCTCTCTGTCCAGATAATCATTTATCGGTTCCCATCCCAATACGAAGAATAAAGCTGACTTAGGGATGTTTATATTGGTGCTTAGAATCAACTTGGCGACTTTATATTGCCACGATTCTAAAGATGATATACTTGCATTGGAAGATGGAATCCAATCTGCACAGCCGTGAGCAATTGATGGACGAATAATACCACACTGTCGGAACAGTTATAAAAATACCACACTGTCGGAACAATTATAAAAATACCACACTGTCGGAACAATTATAAAAATACCACACTGTCGGAACAATTATAAAAATACCACACTGTCGGAACAATTAAACAAATACCACACTGTCGGAACAATTATAAAAATACCACACTGTCGGAACAATTACAAAAATACCACACTGTCGGAACAATTACAAAAATACCACACTGTCGGAACAATTATAAAAATACCACACTGTCGGAACAATTATAAAAATATCACACTGTCGGAACAATTATAAAAATACCACACTGTCGGAACAATTATAAAAATACCACACTGTCGGAACAATTATAAAAATACCACACTGTCGGAGCAATTATAAAAATACCACACTGTCGGAACAATTATAAAAATACCACACTGTCGGAACAATTATAAAAATACCACACTGTCGGAACAATTATAAAAATACCACACTGTCGGAACAATTATAAAAATACCACACTGTCGGCACAATTATAAAAATACCACACTGTCGGAACAATTATAAAAATACCACACTGTCGGAACAATTATAAAAATACCACACTGTCGGAACAATTATAAAAATACCACACTGTCGGAACAATTATAAAAATACCACACTGTCAGAACAATTATAAAAATACCACACTGTCGGAACAATTATAAAAATACCACACTGTCGGAACAATTATAAAAATACCACACTGTCGGAACAATTAAAAAAATACCACACTGTCGGAACAATTATAAAAATACCACACTGTCGGAACAATTATAAAAATACCACACTGTCAGAACAATTATAAAAATACCACACTGTCGGAACAATTATAAAAATACCACACTGTCGGAACAATTATGAAAATACCACACTGTCGGAACAATTATAAAAATACCACACTGTCGGAACAATTATAAAAATACCACACTGTCGGAACAATTATAAAAATACTACACTGTCGGATCAATTATAAAAATACCACACTGTCTGAACAATTATAAAAATACCACACTGTCGGAACAATTATAAAAATACCACACTGTCGGAACAATTATAAAAATACCACACTTTCGGAACAATTATAAAAATACCACACTGTCGGAACAATTATAAAAATACACACTGTCGGAGAAATTATAAAAATACGACACTGTCGGAACAATTATAAAAATACCACACTGTCTGAACAATTATAAAAATACCACACTGTCGGAACAATTATAAAAATACCACACTGTCGGAACAATTATAAAAATACCACACTGTCGGAACAATTATGAAAATACCACACTGTCGGAACAATTATAAAAATACCTCACTGTCGGAGCAATTATAAAAATACCACACTGTCGGAACAATTATAAAAAAACCACACTGTCGGAACAATTAAAAAAATACCACACTGTCGGAACAATTATAAAAAAACAACACTGTCGGAATAATTATAAAAATACCTCACTGTCGGAGCAATTATAAAAATACCACACTGTCGGAACAATTATAAAAAAACCACACTGTCGGAACAATTATAAAAATACCACACTGTTGGAACAATTATAAAAATACCACACTGTCGGAACAATTATAAAAATACCACACTGTCGGAACAATTATAAAAATACCACACTGTCGGAACAATTATAAAATAACCACACTGTCGGAACAATTATAAAAATACCACACTGTCGGAGCAATTATAAAAATACCACACTGTCGAAACAATTATAAAAATACCACACTGTCGGAACAATTATAAAAAAACCACACTGTCGGAACAATTATAAAAATACCACACTGTCGGAACAATTATAAAAATACCACACTGTCGGAATAATTATAAAAATACCACACTGTCGGAACAATTATAAAAATACCACACTGTCGGAACAATAATAAAAATACCACACTGTCGGAACAATTATGAAAATACCACACTGTCGGAACAATTATAAAAATACCACACTGTCGGAACAATTATACAAATACCACACTGTCGGAACAATTATAAAAATCCCACAGTGTCGGAACAATTATAAAAATACCACACTGTCGGAACAATTATACAAATACCACACTGTCGGAACAATTATAAAAATACCACACTGTCGGAACAATTACAAAAATACCACACTGTCGGAACAATTTCAAAAATACCACACTGTCGGAACAATTATAAAAATACCACACTGTCGGAACAATTATAAAAATACCACACTGTCGGAACAATTATAAAAATACCACACTGTCGGAGCAATTATAAAAATAGCACACTGTCGGAGCAATTATAAAAATAGCACACTGTCGGAACAATTATAAAAATACCACACTGTCGGAACAATTATAAAAATACCACACTGTCGGAACAATTATAAAAATACCACACTGTCGGAATAATTATAAAAATACCACACTGTCGGAACAATTATAAAAATACCACACTGTCGGGACAATTATAAAAATACCACACTGTTGGAACAATTATAAAAATACCACACTGTCGGAACAATTATAAAAATACCACACTGTTGGAACAATTATAAAAATACGACACTGTCGGAACAATTATAAAAATACCACACTGTCGGAACAATTATAAAAATACCACACTGTCGGAACAATTATAAATATACCACACTGTCGGAACAATTATAAAAATACCACACTGTCGGAACAATTATAAAAATACCACACTGTCGGAACAATTATAAAAATACCACACTGTCGGAACAATTATAAAAATACCACACTGTCGGAACAATTATAAAAATACCACACTGTCGGAACAATTATAAAAATACCACACTGTCGGAACAATTATAAAAATACCACATTGTCGGAACAATTATAAAAATACCACCCTGACGGAGCAATTATAAAAATACCACACTGTCGGAACAATTATAAAAATACCACACTGTCGGAACAATTATAAAAATACCACACTGTCGAACAATTATAAAAATACCACACTGTCGGAGCAATTATAAAAATACCACATTGTCGGAACAATTATAAAAATACCACCCTGACGGAGCAATTATAAAAATACCACACTGTCGGAACAATTATAAAAATACCACACTGTCGGAACAATTATAAAAATACCACACTGTCGAACAATTATAAAAATACCACACTGTCGGAGCAATTATAAAAATACCACACTGTCGGAAAAATTATAAAAATACCACACTGTCGGAACAACTATAAAAATACCACACTGTCGGAACAATTATAAAAATACCACACTGTCGGAACAATTATAAAAATACCACACTGTCGGAACAATTATACAAATACCACACTGTCGGAACAATTATAAAAATACCACACTGTCGGAACAGTTTTAAAAATACCACACTGTCGGAACAGTTATAAAAATACCACACTGTCGGAACAATTATAAAAATACCACACTGTCGGAACAATTATAAAAATACCACACTGTCGGAACATTTATAAAAATACCACACTGTCGGAACAATTATAAAAATACCACACTGTCGGAACAATTATAAAAATACCACACTGTCGGAACAATTATAAAAATACCACACTGTCGGAACAATTAAACAAATACCACACTGTCGGAACAATTATAAAAATACCAGACTGTCGGAACAATTACAAAAATACCACACTGTCGGAACAATTACAAAAATACCACACTGTCGGAACAATTATAAAAATACCACACTGTCGGAACAATTATAAAAATATCACACTGTCGGAACAATTATAAAAATACCTCACTGTCGGAACAATTATAAAAATACCACACTGTCGGAACAATTATAAAAATACCACACTGTCGGAGCAATTATAAAAATACCACACTGTCGGAACAATTATAAAAATACCACACTGTCGGAAAAATTATAAAAATACCACACTGTCGGAACAATAATAAAAATACCACACTGTCGGAACAATTATAAAAATACCACACTGTCGGAACAATTATAAAAATACCACACTGTCGGAACAATTAGAAAAATACCACACTGTCGGAACAATTATAAAAATACCACACTGTCGGAACAATTATAAAAATACCACACTGTCGGAACAATTATAAAAATACCACACTGTCGGAACAATTATAAAAATACCACACTGTCGGAACAATTATAAAAATACCACACTGTCGGAACAATTATAAAAATACCACACTGTCGGAACAATTATGAAAATACCACACTGTCGGAACAATTATAAAAATACCACACTGTCGGAACAATTATAAAAATACCACACTGTCGGAACAATTATAAAAATACCACACTGTCGGATCAATTATAAAAATACCACACTGTCTGAACAATTATAAAAATACCACACTGTCGGAACAATTATAAAAATACCACACTGTCGGAACAATTATAAAAATACCACACTTTCGGAACAATTATAAAAATACACACTGTCGGAGAAATTATAAAAATACGACACTGTCGGAACAATTATAAAAATACCACACTGTCGGAACAATTATAAAAATACCACACTGTCGGAACAATTATAAAAATACCACACTGTCGGAACAATTATAAAAATACCACACTGTCGGAATAATTATGAAAATACCACACTGTCGGAACAAATATAAAAATACCTCACTGTCGGAGCAATTATAAAAATACCACACTGTCGGAACAATTATAAAAATACCACACTGTCGGAACAATTATAAAAATACCACACTGTCGGAACAATTATAAAAAAACCACACTGTCGGAACAATTATAAAAATACCTCACTGTCGGAGCAATTATAAAAATACCACACTGTCGGAACAATTATAAAAAAACCACACTGTCGGAACAATTATAAAAATACCACACTGTCGGAACAATTATAAAAATACCACACTGTCGGAACAATTATAAAAATACCACACTGTCGGAACAATTATAAAAATACCACACTGTCGGAACAATTATAAAAATACCACACTGTCGGAACAATTATAAAAATACCACACTGTCGGAACAATTATACAAATACCACACTGTCGGAACAATTATAAAAATACCACACTGTCGGAACAGTTATAAAAATACCACACTGTCGGAACAGTTATAAAAATACCACACTGTCGGAACAATTATAAAAATACCACACTGTCGGAACAATTATAAAAATACCACACTGTCGGAACAATTATAAAAATACCACACTGTCGGAACAATTATAAAAATACCACACTGTCGGAACAATTATAAAAATACCACACTGTCGGAACAATTATACAAATACCACACTGTCGGAACAATTATAAAAATACCACACTGTCGGAACAATTATACAAATACCACACTGTCGGAACAATTATACAAATACCACACTGTCGGAACAATTATAAAAATACCACACTGTCGGAACAATTACAAAAATACCAAACTGTCGGAACAATTTCAAAAATACCACACTGTCGGAACAATTATAAAAATACCACACTGTCGGAACAATTATAAAAATACCACACTGTCGGAACAATTATAAAAATACCACACTGTCGGAGCAATTATAAAAATAGCACAATGTCGGAGCAATTATTAAAATAGCACACTGTCGGAACAATTATAAAAATACCACACTGTCAGAACAATTATAGAAATACCACACTGTCGGAGCAATTATAAAAATACCACACTGTCGGAACAATTATAAAAATACCACACTGTCGGAACAATTATAAAAATACCACACTGTCGGGACAATTATAAAAATACCACACTGTTGGAACAATTATAAAAATACCACACTGTCGGAACAATTATAAAAATACCACACTGTTGGAACAATTATAAAAATACCACACTGTCGGAACAATTATAAAAATACCACACTGTCGGAACAATTATAAAAATACCACACTGTCGGAACAATTATAAAAATACCACACTGTCGGAACAATTATAAAAATACCACACTGTCGGAACAATTATAAAAATACCACACTGTCGGAACAATTATAAAAATACCACACTGTCGGAACAATTATAAAAATACCACACTGTCGGAACAATTATAAAAATACCACACTGTCGGAACAATTATAAAAATACCACTATGTCGGAACAATTATAAAAATACCACACTGTCGGAACAATTATAAAAATACCACACTGTCGGAACAATTATAAAAATACCACACTGTCGGAACAATTATAAAAAAACCACACTGTCGGAACAATTATAAAAATACCACACTGTCGGAACAATTATAAAAATACCACACTGTCGGAACAATTATAAAAATACCACACTGTCGGAACAATTATAAAAATACCACACTGTCGGAACAATTATAAAAATACCACACTGTCGGAACAATTATAAAAATACCACACTGTCGGAACAGTTATAAAAATACCACACTGTCGGAACAGTTATAAAAATACCACACTGTCGGAACAGTTATAAAAATACCACACTGTCGGAACAATTATAAAAATACCACACTATCGGAACAATTATAAAAATACCACACTGTCGGAACAATTATAAAAATACCACACTGTCGGAACAATTATAAAAATACCACACTGTCGGAACAATTATAAAAATACCACACTGTCGAAACAATTATAAAAATACCACACTGTCGGAACAATTATAAAAATACCACACTGTCGGAACAATTATAAAAATACCACACTGTCGGAACAATTATAAAAATACCACACTGTCGGAACAATTATTAAAATACCACACTGTCGGAGCAATTATAAAAATACCACACTGTCGGAACAATTATAAAAATACCACACTGTCGGAACAATTATAAAAATACCACACTGTCGGAACAATTATAAAAATACCACACTGTCGGAGAAATTATAAAAATACCACACTGTCGGAAAAATTATAAAAATACCACACTGTCGGAACAACTATAAAAATACCACACTGTCGGAACAATTATAAAAATACCACACTGTCGGAACAATTATAAAAATACCACACGGTCGAACAATTATAAAAATACCACACTGTCGGAGCAATTATAAAAATACCACACTGTCGGAAAAATTATTAAAATACCACACTGTCGGAACAACTATAAAAATACCACACTGTCGGAACAATTATAAAAATACCACACTGCCGGAACAATTATAAAAATACCTCACTGTCGGAGCAATTATAAAAATACCACACTGTCGGAACAATTATAAAAAAACCACACTGTCGGAACAATTATAAAAATACCTCACTGTCGGAGCAATTATAAAAATACCACACTGTCGGAACAATTATAAAAAAACCACACTGTCGGAACAATTATAAAAATACCACACTGTCGGAACAATTATAAAAATACCACACTGTCGGAACAATTATAAAAATACCACACTGTCGGAACAATTATAAAAATACCACACTGTCGGAACAATTATAAAATAACCACACTGTCGGAACAATTATAAAAATACCACACTGTCGGAGCAATTATAAAAATACCACACTGTCGGAACAATTATAAAAATACCACACTGTCGGAACAATTATAAAAAAACCACACTGTCGGAACAATTATAAAAATACCACACTGTCGGAACAATTATAAAAATACCACACTGTCGGAACAATTATACAAATGCCACACTGTCGGAACAATTATAAAAATACCACACTGTCGGAACAGTTATAAAAATACCACACTGTCGGAACAGTTATAAAAATACCACACTGTCGGAACAATTATAAAAATACCACACTGTCGGAACAATTATAAAAATACCACACTGTCGGAACAATTATAAAAATAACACACTGTCGGAACAATTATAAAAATACCACACTGTCGGAACAATTATAAAAATACCACACTGTCGGAACAATTATACAAATACCACACTGTCGGAACAATTATAAAAATACCACACTGTCGGAACAATTATAAAAATACCACACTGTCGGAACAATTATACAAATACCACACTGTCGGAACAATTATAAAAATACCACACTGTCGGAACAATTACAAAAATACCACACTGTCGGAACAATTTCAAAAATACCACACTGTCGGAACAATTATAAAAATACCACACTGTCGGAACAATTATAAAAATACCACACTGTCGGAACAATTATAAAAATACCACACTCTCGGAACAATTATAAAAATACCACACTTTCGGAACAATTATAAAAATACCACACTGTCGGAACAATTATAAAAATACACACTGTCGGAGAAATTATAAAAATACGACACTTTCGGAACAATTATAAAAATACCACACTGTCTGAACAATTATAAAAATACCACACTGTCGGAACAATTATGAAAATACCACACTGTCGGAACAATTATAAAAATACCACACTGTCGGAACAATTATGAAAATACCACACTGTCGGAACAAATATAAAAATACCTCACTGTCGGAGCAATTATAAAAATACCACACTGTCGGAACAATTATAAAAAAACCACACTGTCGGAACAATTATAAAAATACCACACTGTCGGAACAATTATAAAAAAACCACACTGTCGGAACAATTATAAAAATACCTCACTGTCGGAGCAATTATAAAAATACCACACTGTCGGAACAATTATAAAAAAACCACACTGTCGGAACAATTATAAAAATACCACACTGTCGGAACAATTATAAAAATACCACACTGTCGGAACAATTATAAAAATACCACACTGTCGGAACAATTATAAAAATACCACACTGTCGGAACAATTATAAAATAACCACACTGTCGGAACAATTATAAAAATACCACACTGTCGGAGCAATTATAAAAATACCACACTGTCGGAACAATTATAAAAATACCACACTGTCGGAACAATTATAAAAAAACCACACTGTCGGAACAATTATAAAAATACCACACTGTCGGAACAATTATAAAAATACCACACTGTCGGAACAATTATACAAATACCACACTGTCGGAACAATTATAAAAATACCACACTGTCGGAACAGTTATAAAAATACCACACTGTCGGAACAGTTATAAAAATACCACACTGTCGGAACAATTATAAAAATACCACACTGTCGGAACAATTATAAAAATACCACACTGTCGGAACAATTATAAAAATACCACACTGTCGGAACAATTATAAAAATAACACACTGTCGGAACAATTATAAAAATACCACACTGTCGGAACAATTATACAAATACCACACTGTCGGAACAATTATAAAAATACCACACTGTCGGAACAATTATAAAAATACCACACTGTCGGAACAATTATACAAATACCACACTGTCGGAACAATTATAAAAATACCACACTGTCGGAACAATTACAAAAATACCAAACTGTCGGAACAATTTCAAAAATACCACACTGTCGGAACAATTATAAAAATACCACACTGTCGGAACAATTATAAAAATACCACACTGTCGGAACAATTATAAAAATACCACACTGTCGGAGCAATTATAAAAATAGCACAATGTCGGAGCAATTATAAAAATAGCACACTGTCGGAACAATTATAAAAATACCACACTGTCAGAACAATTATAAAAATACCACACTGTCGGAGCAATTATAAAAATACCACACTGTCGGAACAATTATAAAAATACCACACTGTCGGAACAATTATAAAAATACCACACTTTCGGGACAATTATAAAAATACCACACTGTTGGAACAATTATAAAAATACCACACTGTCGGAACAATTATAAAAATACCACACTGTCGGAACAATTATAAAAATACCACACTGTCGGAACAATTATTAAAATACCACACTGTTGGAACAATTATAAAAATACCACACTGTCGGAACAATTATAAAAATACCACACTGTCGGAACAATTATAAAAATACCACACTGTCGGAACAATTATAAAAATACCACACTGTCGGAACAATTATAAAAATACCACACTGTCGGAACAATTATAAAAATACCACACTGTCGGAACAATTATAAAAATACCACACTGTCGGAGCAATTATAAAAATAGCACACTGTCGGAACAATTATAAAAATACCACACTGTCGGAACAATTATAAAAATACCACACTGTCGGAGCAATTATAAAAATAGCACACTGTCGGAGCAATTATAAAAATAGCACACTGTCGGAACAATTATAAAAATACCACACTGTCGGAACAATTATAAAAATACCACACTGTTGGAACAATTATAAAAATACCACACTGTCGGAACAATTATAAAAATACCACACTGTCGGAACAATTATGAAAATACCACACTGTCGGGACAATTATAAAAATACCACACTGTTGGAACAATTATAAAAATACCACACTGTCGGAACAATTATAAAAATACCACACTGTTGGAACAATTATAAAAATACCACACTGTCGGAA
Source organism: Bathymodiolus brooksi (assembly GCA_963680875.1). Lineage (NCBI taxonomy): Eukaryota > Metazoa > Mollusca > Bivalvia > Mytilida > Modiolidae > Bathymodiolus > Bathymodiolus brooksi. The sequence goes on along the minus strand of OY804580.1, from coordinate 50,035,546 downwards.
CAATTATAAAAATACCACACTGTCGGAACAATTATAAAAATACCACACTGTCGGAACAATTATAAAAATACCACACTGTCGGAACAATTATAAAAATACCACACTGTCGGAACAATTATAAAAATACCACACTGTCGAACAATTATAAAAATACCACACTGTCGGAAAAATTATAAAAATACCACACTGTCGGAACAACTATAAAAATACCACACTGTCGGAACAATTATACAAATACCACACTGTCGGAACAATTATAAAAATACCACACTGTCGGAACAGTTTTAAAAATACCACACTGTCGGAACAGTTATAAAAATACCACACTGTCGGAACAATTATAAAAATACCACACTGTCGGAACAATTATAAAAATACCACACTGTCGAAACATTTATAAAAATACCACACTGTCGGAACAATTATAAAAATACCACACTGTCGGAACAATTATAAAAATACCACACTGTCGGAACAATTATAAAAATACCACACTGTCGGAACAATTATAAAAATACCACACTGTCGGAACAATTATAAAAATACCACACTGTCGGAACAATTATAAAAATACCACACTGTCGGAACAATTATAAAAATACCACACTGTCGGAACAATTATTAAAATACCACACTGTCGGAGCAATTATAAAAATACCACACTGTCGGAACAATTATAAAAATACCACACTGTCGGAACAATTATAAAAAAACCACACTGTCGGAACAATTATAAAAATACCACACTGTCGGAACAATTATAAAAATACCACACTGTCGGAACAATTATACAAATACCACACTGTCGGAACAATTATAAAAATACCACACTGTCGGAACAATTATAAAAATACCACACTGTCGGAACAATTATACAAATACCACACTGTCGGAACAGTTATAAAAATACCACACTGTCGGAACAGTTATAAAAATACCACACTGTCGGAACAATTATAAAAAAACCACACTGTCGGAACAATTATAAAAATACCACACTGTCGGAACAATTATAAAAATACCACACTGTCGGAACAATTATAAAAATACCACACTGTCGGAACAATTGTACAAATACCACACTGTCGGAACAATTATAAAAATACCACACTGTCGGAACAATTATAAAAATACCACACTGTCGGAACAATTATACAAATACCACACTGTCGGAACAATTATAAAAATACCACACTGTCGGAACAATTACAAAAATACCAAACTGTCGGAACAATTTCAAAAATACCACACTGTCGGAACAATTATAAAAATACCACACTGTCGGAACAATTATAAAAATACCACACTGTCGGAACAATTATAAAAATACCACACTGTCGGAGCAATTATAAAAATAGCACAATGTCGGAGCAATTATAAAAATAGCACACTGTCGGAACAATTATAAAAATACCACACTGTCAGAACAATTATAAAAATACCACACTGTCGGAGCAATTATAAAAATACCACACTGTCGGAACAATTATAAAAATACCACACTGTCGGAACAATTATAAAAATACCACACTGTCGGGACAATTATAAAAATACCACACTGTTGGAACAATTATAAAAATACCACACTGTCGGAACAATTATAAAAATACCACACTGTCGGAACAATTATAAAAATACCACACTGTCGGAACAATTATTAAAATACCACACTGTTGGAACAATTATAAAAATACCACACTGTCGGAACAATTATAAAAATACGACACTTTCGGAACAATTATAAAAATACCACACTGTCGGAACAATTATAAAAATACCACACTGTCGGAACAATTATAAAAATACCACACTGTCGGAACAATTATAAAAATACCACACTGTCGGAACAATTATAAAAATACCACACTGTCGGAGCAATTATAAAAATACCACACTGTCGGAGCAATTATAAAAATAGCACACTGTCGGAACAATTATAAAAATACCACACTGTCGGAACAATTATAAAAATACCACACTGTCGGAGCAATTATAAAAATAGCACACTGTCGGAGCAATTATAAAAATAGCACACTGTCGGAACAATTATAAAAATACCACACTGTCGGAACAATTATAAAAATACCACACTGTTGGAACAATTATAAAAATACCACACTGTCGGAACAATTATAAAAATACCACACTGTCGGAACAATTATGAAAATACCACACTGTCGGGACAATTATAAAAATACCACACTGTTGGAACAATTATAAAAATACCACACTGTCGGAACAATTATAAAAATACCACACTGTTGGAACAATTATAAAAATACCACACTGTCGGAACAATTATAAAAATACCACACTGTCGGAACAATTATAAAAAAACCACACTGTCGGAACAATTATAAAAATACCACACTGTCGGAACAATTATAAAAATACCACACTGTCGGAACAATTATAAAAATACCACACTGTCGGAACAATTATAAAAATACCACACTGTCGGAACAATTATAAAATAACCACACTGTCGGAACAATTATAAAAATACCACACTGTCGGAGCAATTATAAAAATACCACACTGTCGGAACAATTATAAAAATACCACACTGTCGGAACAATTATAAAAAAACCACACTGTCGGAACAATTATAAAAATACCACACTGTCGGAACAATTATAAAAATACCACACTGTCGGAACAATTATACAAATACCACACTGTCGGAACAATTATAAAAATACCACACTGTCGGAACAGTTATAAAAATACCACACTGTCGGAACAGTTATAAAAATACCACACTGTCGGAACAATTATAAAAATACCACACTGTCGGAACAATTATAAAAATACCACACTGTCGGAACAATTATAAAAATACCACACTGTCGGAACAATTATAAAAATAACACACTGTCGGAACAATTATAAAAATACCACACTGTCGGAACAATTATACAAATACCACACTGTCGGAACAATTATAAAAATACCACACTGTCGGAACAATTATAAAAATACCACACTGTCGGAACAATTATACAAATACCACACTGTCGGAACAATTATAAAAATACCACACTGTCGGAACAATTACAAAAATACCAAACTGTCGGAACAATTTCAAAAATACCACACTGTCGGAACAATTATAAAAATACCACACTGTCGGAACAATTATAAAAATACCACACTGTCGGAACAATTATAAAAATACCACACTGTCGGAGCAATTATAAAAATAGCACAATGTCGGAGCAATTATAAAAATAGCACACTGTCGGAACAATTATAAAAATACCACACTGTCAGAACAATTATAAAAATACCACACTGTCGGAGCAATTATAAAAATACCACACTGTCGGAACAATTATAAAAATACCACACTGTCGGAACAATTATAAAAATACCACACTGTCGGGACAATTATAAAAATACCACACTGTTGGAACAATTATAAAAATACCACACTGTCGGAACAATTATAAAAATACCACACTGTCGGAACAATTATAAAAATACCACACTGTCGGAACAATTATTAAAATACCACACTGTTGGAACAATTATAAAAATACCACACTGTCGGAACAATTATAAAAATACCACACTGTCGGAACAATTATAAAAATACCACACTGTCGGAACAATTATAAAAATACCACACTGTCGGAACAATTATAAAAATACCACACTGTCGGAACAATTATAAAAATACCACACTGTCGGAACAATTATAAAAATACCACACTGTCGGAGCAATTATAAAAATAGCACACTGTCGGAACAATTATAAAAATACCACACTGTCGGAACAATTATAAAAATACCACACTGTCGGAGCAATTATAAAAATAGCACACTGTCGGAGCAATTATAAAAATAGCACACTGTCGGAACAATTATAAAAATACCACACTGTCGGAACAATTATAAAAATACCACACTGTTGGAACAATTATAAAAATACCACACTGTCGGAACAATTATAAAAATACCACACTGTCGGAACAATTATGAAAATACCACACTGTCGGGACAATTATAAAAATACCACACTGTTGGAACAATTATAAAAATACCACACTGTCGGAACAATTATAAAAATACCACACTGTTGGAACAATTATAAAAATACCACACTGTCGGAACAATTATAAAAATACCACACTGTCGGAACAATTATAAAAATACCACACTGTCGGAACAATTATAAAAATACCACACTGTCGGAACAATTATAAAAATACCACACTGTCGGAACAATTATAAAAATACCACACTGTCGAACAATTATAAAAATACCACACTGTCGGAAAAATTATAAAAATACCACACTGTCGGAACAACTATAAAAATACCACACTGTCGGAACAATTATAAAAATACCACACTGTCGGAACAATTATAAAAATACCACACTGTCGGAACAATTATACAAATACCACACTGTCGGAACAATTATAAAAATACCACACTGTCGGAACAGTTTTAAAAATACCACACTGTCGGAACAGTTATAAAAATACCACACTGTCGGAACAATTATAAAAATACCACACTGTCGGAACAATTATAAAAATACCACACTGTCGAAACATTTATAAAAATACCACACTGTCGGAACAATTATAAAAATACCACACTGTCGGAACAATTATAAAAATACCACACTGTCGGAACAATTATAAAAATACCACACTGTCGGAACAATTATAAAAATACCACACTGTCGGAACAATTATAAAAATACCACACTGTCGGAACAATTATAAAAATACCACACTGTCGGAACAATTATAAAAATACCACACTGTCGGAACAATTATTAAAATACCACACTGTCGGAGCAATTATAAAAATACCACACTGTCGGAACAATTATAAAAATACCACACTGTCGGAACAATTATAAAAAAACCACACTGTCGGAACAATTATAAAAATACCACACTGTCGGAACAATTATAAAAATACCACACTGTCGGAACAATTATACAAATACCACACTGTCGGAACAATTATAAAAATACCACACTGTCGGAACAATTATAAAAATACCACACTGTCGGAACAATTATACAAATACCACACTGTCGGAACAGTTATAAAAATACCACACTGTCGGAACAGTTATAAAAATACCACACTGTCGGAACAATTATAAAAAAACCACACTGTCGGAACAATTATAAAAATACCACACTGTCGGAACAATTATAAAAATACCACACTGTCGGAACAATTATAAAAATACCACACTGTCGGAACAATTATACAAATACCACACTGTCGGAACAATTATAAAAATACCACACTGTCGGAACAATTATAAAAATACCACACTGTCGGAACAATTATACAAATACCACACTGTCGGAACAATTATAAAAATACCACACTGTCGGAACAATTACAAAAATACCAAACTGTCGGAACAATTTCAAAAATACCACACTGTCGGAACAATTATAAAAATACCACACTGTCGGAACAATTATAAAAATACCACACTGTCGGAACAATTATAAAAATACCACACTGTCGGAGCAATTATAAAAATAGCACAATGTCGGAGCAATTATAAAAATAGCACACTGTCGGAACAATTATAAAAATACCACACTGTCAGAACAATTATAAAAATACCACACTGTCGGAGCAATTATAAAAATACCACACTGTCGGAACAATTATAAAAATACCACACTGTCGGAACAATTATAAAAATACCACACTGTCGGGACAATTATAAAAATACCACACTGTTGGAACAATTATAAAAATACCACACTGTCGGAACAATTATAAAAATACCACACTGTCGGAACAATTATAAAAATACCACACTGTCGGAACAATTATTAAAATACCACACTGTTGGAACAATTATAAAAATACCACACTGTCGGAACAATTATAAAAATACGACACTTTCGGAACAATTATAAAAATACCACACTGTCGGAACAATTATAAAAATACCACACTGTCGGAACAATTATAAAAATACCACACTGTCGGAACAATTATAAAAATACCACACTGTCGGAACAATTATAAAAATACCACACTGTCGGAGCAATTATAAAAATAGCACACTGTCGGAGCAATTATAAAAATAGCACACTGTCGGAACAATTATAAAAATACCACACTGTCGGAACAATTATAAAAATACCACACTGTCGGAGCAATTATAAAAATAGCACACTGTCGGAGCAATTATAAAAATAGCACACTGTCGGAACAATTATAAAAATACCACACTGTCGGAACAATTATAAAAATACCACACTGTTGGAACAATTATAAAAATACCACACTGTCGGAACAATTATAAAAATACCACACTGTCGGAACAATTATGAAAATACCACACTGTCGGGACAATTATAAAAATACCACACTGTTGGAACAATTATAAAAATACCACACTGTCGGAACAATTATAAAAATACCACACTGTTGGAACAATTATAAAAATACCACACTGTCGGAACAATTATAAAAATACCACACTGTCGGAACAATTATAAAAATACCACACTGTCGTAACAATTATAAAAATACCACACTGTCGGAACAATTATAAAAATACCACACTGTCGGAACAATTATAAAAATACCACACTGTCGAACAATTATAAAAATACCACACTGTCGGAAAAATTATAAAAATACCACACTGTCGGAACAATTATACAAATACCACACTGTCGGAACAATTATAAAAATACCACACTGTCGGAACAATTATAAAAATACCACACTGTCGGAACAATTATAAAAATACCACACTGTCGGAACAATTATACAAATACCACACTGTCGGAACAATTATAAAAATACCACACTGTCGGAACAATTACAAAAATACCACACTGTCGGAACAATTTCAAAAATACCACACTGTCGGAACAATTATAAAAATACCACACTGTCGGAACAATTATAAAAATACCACACTGTCGGAACAATTATAAAAATACCACACTGTCGGAACAATTATAAAAATACCACACTTTCGGAACAATTATAAAAATACCACACTGTCGGAACAATTATAAAAATACACACTGTCGGAGAAATTATAAAAATACGACACTTTCGGAACAATTATAAAAATACCACACTGTCTGAACAATTATAAAAATACCACACTGTCGGAACAATTATAAAAATACCACACTGTCGGAACAATTATAAAAATACCACACTGTCGGAACAATTATGAAAATACCACACTGTCGGAACAAATATAAAAATACCTCACTGTCGGAGCAATTATAAAAATACCACACTGTCGGAACAATTATAAAAAAACCACACTGTCGGAACAATTATAAAAATACCACACTGTCGGAACAATTATAAAAAAACCACACTGTCGGAACAATTATAAAAATACCTCACTGTCGGAGCAATTATAAAAATACCACACTGTCGGAACAATTATAAAAAAACCACACTGTCGGAACAATTATAAAAATACCACACTGTCGGAACAATTATAAAAATACCACACTGTCGGAACAATTATAAAAATACCACACTGTCGGAACAATTATAAAAATACCACACTGTCGGAACAATTATAAAATAACCACACTGTCGGAACAATTATAAAAATACCACACTGTCGGAGCAATTATAAAAATACCACACTGTCGGAACAATTATAAAAATACCACACTGTCGGAACAATTATAAAAAAACCACACTGTCGGAACAATTATAAAAATACCACACTGTCGGAACAATTATAAAAATACCACACTGTCGGAACAATTATACAAATACCACACTGTCGGAACAATTATAAAAATACCACACTGTCGGAACAGTTATAAAAATACCACACTGTCGGAACAGTTATAAAAATACCACACTGTCGGAACAATTATAAAAATACCACACTGTCGGAACAATTATAAAAATACCACACTGTCGGAACAATTATAAAAATACCACACTGTCGGAACAATTATAAAAATAACACACTGTCGGAACAATTATAAAAATACCACACTGTCGGAACAATTATACAAATACCACACTGTCGGAACAATTATAAAAATACCACACTGTCGGAGCAATTATAAAAATAGCACACTGTCGGAACAATTATAAAAATACCACACTGTCGGAACAATTATAAAAATACCACACTGTTGGAACAATTATAAAAATACCACACTGTCGGAACAATTATAAAAATACCACACTGTCGGAACAATTATGAAAATACCACACTGTCGGGACAATTATAAAAATACCACACTGTTGGAACAATTATAAAAATACCACACTGTCGGAACAATTATAAAAATACCACACTGTTGGAACAATTATAAAAATACCACACTGTCGGAACAATTATAAAAATACCACACTGTCGGAACAATTATAAAAATACCACACTGTCGTAACAATTATAAAAATACCACACTGTCGGAACAATTATAAAAATACCACACTGTCGGAACAATTATAAAAATACCACACTGTCGAACAATTATAAAAATACCACACTGTCGGAAAAATTATAAAAATACCACACTGTCGGAACAATTATACAAATACCACACTGTCGGAACAATTATAAAAATACCACACTGTCGGAACAATTATAAAAATACCACACTGTCGGAACAATTATAAAAATACCACACTGTCGGAACAATTATACAAATACCACACTGTCGGAACAATTATAAAAATACCACACTGTCGGAACAATTACAAAAATACCACACTGTCGGAACAATTTCAAAAATACCACACTGTCGGAACAATTATAAAAATACCACACTGTCGGAACAATTATAAAAATACCACACTGTCGGAACAATTATAAAAATACCACACTGTCGGAACAATTATAAAAATACCACACTTTCGGAACAATTATAAAAATACCACACTGTCGGAACAATTATAAAAATACACACTGTCGGAGAAATTATAAAAATACGACACTTTCGGAACAATTATAAAAATACCACACTGTCTGAACAATTATAAAAATACCACACTGTCGGAACAATTATAAAAATACCACACTGTCGGAACAATTATAAAAATACCACACTGTCGGAACAATTATGAAAATACCACACTGTCGGAACAAATATAAAAATACCTCACTGTCGGAGCAATTATAAAAATACCACACTGTCGGAACAATTATAAAAAAACCACACTGTCGGAACAATTATAAAAATACCACACTGTCGGAACAATTATAAAAAAACCACACTGTCGGAACAATTATAAAAATACCTCACTGTCGGAGCAATTATAAAAATACCACACTGTCGGAACAATTATAAAAAAACCACACTGTCGGAACAATTATAAAAATACCACACTGTCGGAACAATTATAAAAATACCACACTGTCGGAACAATTATAAAAATACCACACTGTCGGAACAATTATAAAAATACCACACTGTCGGAACAATTATAAAATAACCACACTGTCGGAACAATTATAAAAATACCACACTGTCGGAGCAATTATAAAAATACCACACTGTCGGAACAATTATAAAAATACCACACTGTCGGAACAATTATAAAAAAACCACACTGTCGGAACAATTATAAAAATACCACACTGTCGGAACAATTATAAAAATACCACACTGTCGGAACAATTATACAAATACCACACTGTCGGAACAATTATAAAAATACCACACTGTCGGAACAGTTATAAAAATACCACACTGTCGGAACAGTTATAAAAATACCACACTGTCGGAACAATTATAAAAATACCACACTGTCGGAACAATTATAAAAATACCACACTGTCGGAACAATTATAAAAATACCACACTGTCGGAACAATTATAAAAATAACACACTGTCGGAACAATTATAAAAATACCACACTGTCGGAACAATTATACAAATACCACACTGTCGGAACAATTATAAAAATACCACACTGTCGGAACAATTATAAAAATACCACACTGTCGGAACAATTATACAAATACCACACTGTCGGAACAATTATAAAAATACCACACTGTCGGAACAATTACAAAAATACCAAACTGTCGGAACAATTTCAAAAATACCACACTGTCGGAACAATTATAAAAATACCACACTGTCGGAACAATTATAAAAATACCACACTGTCGGAACAATTATAAAAATACCACACTGTCGGAGCAATTATAAAAATAGCACAATGTCGGAGCAATTATAAAAATAGCACACTGTCGGAACAATTATAAAAATACCACACTGTCAGAACAATTATAAAAATACCACACTGTCGGAGCAATTATAAAAATACCACACTGTCGGAACAATTATAAAAATACCACACTGTCGGAACAATTATAAAAATACCACACTGTCGGGACAATTATAAAAATACCACACTGTTGGAACAATTATAAAAATACCACACTGTCGGAACAATTATAAAAATACCACACTGTCGGAACAATTATAAAAATACCACACTGTCGGAACAATTATTAAAATACCACACTGTTGGAACAATTATAAAAATACCACACTGTCGGAACAATTATAAAAATACCACACTGTCGGAACAATTATAAAAATACCACACTGTCGGAACAATTATAAAAATACCACACTGTCGGAACAATTATAAAAATACCACACTGTCGGAACAATTATAAAAATACCACACTGTCGGAACAATTATAAAAATACCACACTGTCGGAGCAATTATAAAAATAGCACACTGTCGGAACAATTATAAAAATACCACACTGTCGGAACAATTATAAAAATACCACACTGTCGGAGCAATTATAAAAATAGCACACTGTCGGAGCAATTATAAAAATAGCACACTGTCGGAACAATTATAAAAATACCACACTGTCGGAACAATTATAAAAATACCACACTGTTGGAACAATTATAAAAATACCACACTGTCGGAACAATTATAAAAATACCACACTGTCGGAACAATTATGAAAATACCACACTGTCGGGACAATTATAAAAATACCACACTGTTGGAACAATTATAAAAATACCACACTGTCGGAACAATTATAAAAATACCACACTGTTGGAACAATTATAAAAATACCACACTGTCGGAACAATTATAAAAATACCACACTGTCGGAACAATTATAAAAATACCACACTGTCGGAACAATTATAAAAATACCACACTGTCGGAACAATTATAAAAATACCACACTGTCGGAACAATTATAAAAATACCACACTGTCGAACAATTATAAAAATACCACACTGTCGGAAAAATTATAAAAATACCACACTGTCGGAACAACTATAAAAATACCACACTGTCGGAACAATTATAAAAATACCACACTGTCGGAACAATTATAAAAATACCACACTGTCGGAACAATTATACAAATACCACACTGTCGGAACAATTATAAAAATACCACACTGTCGGAACAGTTTTAAAAATACCACACTGTCGGAACAGTTATAAAAATACCACACTGTCGGAACAATTATAAAAATACCACACTGTCGGAACAATTATAAAAATACCACACTGTCGAAACATTTATAAAAATACCACACTGTCGGAACAATTATAAAAATACCACACTGTCGGAACAATTATAAAAATACCACACTGTCGGAACAATTATAAAAATACCACACTGTCGGAACAATTATAAAAATACCACACTGTCGGAACAATTATAAAAATACCACACTGTCGGAACAATTATAAAAATACCACACTGTCGGAACAATTATAAAAATACCACACTGTCGGAACAATTATTAAAATACCACACTGTCGGAGCAATTATAAAAATACCACACTGTCGGAACAATTATAAAAATACCACACTGTCGGAACAATTATAAAAAAACCACACTGTCGGAACAATTATAAAAATACCACACTGTCGGAACAATTATAAAAATACCACACTGTCGGAACAATTATACAAATACCACACTGTCGGAACAATTATAAAAATACCACACTGTCGGAACAATTATAAAAATACCACACTGTCGGAACAATTATACAAATACCACACTGTCGGAACAGTTATAAAAATACCACACTGTCGGAACAGTTATAAAAATACCACACTGTCGGAACAATTATAAAAAAACCACACTGTCGGAACAATTATAAAAATACCACACTGTCGGAACAATTATAAAAATACCACACTGTCGGAACAATTATAAAAATACCACACTGTCGGAACAATTATACAAATACCACACTGTCGGAACAATTATAAAAATACCACACTGTCGGAACAATTATAAAAATACCACACTGTCGGAACAATTATACAAATACCACACTGTCGGAACAATTATAAAAATACCACACTGTCGGAACAATTACAAAAATACCAAACTGTCGGAACAATTTCAAAAATACCACACTGTCGGAACAATTATAAAAATACCACACTGTCGGAACAATTATAAAAATACCACACTGTCGGAACAATTATAAAAATACCACACTGTCGGAGCAATTATAAAAATAGCACAATGTCGGAGCAATTATAAAAATAGCACACTGTCGGAACAATTATAAAAATACCACACTGTCAGAACAATTATAAAAATACCACACTGTCGGAGCAATTATAAAAATACCACACTGTCGGAACAATTATAAAAATACCACACTGTCGGAACAATTATAAAAATACCACACTGTCGGGACAATTATAAAAATACCACACTGTTGGAACAATTATAAAAATACCACACTGTCGGAACAATTATAAAAATACCACACTGTCGGAACAATTATAAAAATACCACACTGTCGGAACAATTATTAAAATACCACACTGTTGGAACAATTATAAAAATACCACACTGTCGGAACAATTATAAAAATACGACACTTTCGGAACAATTATAAAAATACCACACTGTCGGAACAATTATAAAAATACCACACTGTCGGAACAATTATAAAAATACCACACTGTCGGAACAATTATAAAAATACCACACTGTCGGAACAATTATAAAAATACCACACTGTCGGAGCAATTATAAAAATAGCACACTGTCGGAGCAATTATAAAAATAGCACACTGTCGGAACAATTATAAAAATACCACACTGTCGGAACAATTATAAAAATACCACACTGTCGGAGCAATTATAAAAATAGCACACTGTCGGAGCAATTATAAAAATAGCACACTGTCGGAACAATTATAAAAATACCACACTGTCGGAACAATTATAAAAATACCACACTGTTGGAACAATTATAAAAATACCACACTGTCGGAACAATTATAAAAATACCACACTGTCGGAACAATTATGAAAATACCACACTGTCGGGACAATTATAAAAATACCACACTGTTGGAACAATTATAAAAATACCACACTGTCGGAACAATTATAAAAATACCACACTGTTGGAACAATTATAAAAATACCACACTGTCGGAACAATTATAAAAATACCACACTGTCGGAACAATTATAAAAATACCACACTGTCGTAACAATTATAAAAATACCACACTGTCGGAACAATTATAAAAATACCACACTGTCGGAACAATTATAAAAATACCACACTGTCGAACAATTATAAAAATACCACACTGTCGGAAAAATTATAAAAATACCACACTGTCGGAACAACTATAAAAATACCACACTGTCGGAACAATTATAAAAATACCACACTGTCGGAACAATTATAAAAATACCACACTGTCGGAACAATTATACAAATACCACACTGTCGGAACAATTATAAAAATACCACACTGTCGGAACAGTTTTAAAAATACCACACTGTCGGAACAGTTATAAAAATACCACACTGTCGGAACAATTATAAAAATACCACACTGTCGGAACAATTATAAAAATACCACACTGTCGAAACATTTATAAAAATACCACACTGTCGGAACAATTATAAAAATATCACACTGTCGGAACAATTATAAAAATACCACACTGTCGGAACAATTATAAAAATACCACACTGTCGGAGCAATTATAAAAATACCACACTGTCGGAACAATTATAAAAATACCACACTGTCGGAACAATTATTAAAATACCACACTGTTGGAACAATTATAAAAATACCACACTGTCGGAACAATTATAAAAATACCACACTGTCGGAACAATTATAAAAATACCACACTGTCGGAACAATTATAAAAATACCACACTGTCGGAACAATTATAAAAATACCACACTGTCGGAACAATTATAAAAATACCACACTGTCGGAACAATTATAAAAATACCACACTGTCGGAGCAATTATAAAAATAGCACACTGTCGGAGCAATTATAAAAATAGCACACTGTCGGAACAATTATAAAAATACCACACTGTCGGAACAATTATAAAAATACCACACTGTCGGAACAATTATAAAAATACCACACTGTCGGAACAATTATAAAAATACCACACTGTCGGAACAATTATAAAAATACCACACTGTCGGGACAATTATAAAAATACCACACTGTTGGAACAATTATAAAAATACCACACTGTCGAAACAATTATAAAAATACCACACTGTTGGAACAATTATAAAAATACCACACTGTCGGAACAATTATAAAAATACCACACTGTCGGAACAATTATAAAAATACCACACTGTCGGAACAATTATAAAAATACCACACTGTCGGAACAATTATACAAATACCACACTGTCGGAACAATTATAAAAATACCACACTGTCGGAACAGTTTTAAAAATACCACACTGTCGGAACAGTTACAAAAATACCACACTGTCGGAACAATTATAAAAATACCACACTGTCGGAACAATTATAAAAATACCACACTGTCGGAACATTTATAAAAATACCACACTGTCGGAACAATTATAAAAATACCACACTGTCGGAACAATTATAAAAATACCACACTGTCGGAACAATTATAAAAATACCACACTGTAGGAACAATTATAAAAATACCACACTGTCGGAACAATTATAAAAATACCACACTGTCGGAACAATTATAAAATTACCACACTGTCGGAACAATTATAAAAATACCACACTGTAGGAACAATTATTAAAATACCACACTGTCGGAACAATTATAAAAATACCACACTGTCGGAACAATTATAAAAATACCACACTGTCGGAACAATTATAAAAATACCACACTGTCGGAACAATTATAAAAATAGCACACTGTCGGAACAATTATAAAAATACCACACTGTCGGAACAATTATAAAAATACCACACTGTCGGAACAATTATAAAAATACCACACTGTCAGAACAATTATAAAAATACCACACTGTCGGAACAATTATAAAAATACCACACTGTCGGAACAATTATAAAAATACCACACTGTCGGAACAATTATAAAAATACCACACTGTCGGAACAATTATAAAAATACCACACTGTCGGAACAGTTATAAAAATACCACACTGTCGGAACAGTTATAAAAATACCACACTGTCGGAACAGTTATAAAAATACCACACTGTCGGAACAATTATAAAAATACCACACTGTTGGAACAATTATAAAAATAGCACACTGTCGGAGCAATTATAAAAATAGCACACTGTCGGAACAATTATAAAAATACCACACTGTCGGAACAATTATAAAAATACCACACTGTCGGAGCAATTATAAAAATAGCACACTGTCGGAGCAATTATAAAAATAGCACACTGTCGGAACAATTATAAAAATACCACACTGTTGGAACAATTATAAAAATACCACACTGTCGGAACAATTATAAAAATACCACACTGTTGGAACAATTATAAAAATACCACACTGTCGGAACAATTATAAAAATACCACACTGTCGGAACAATTATAAAAATACCACACTGTCGGAACAATTATAAAAATACCACACTGTCGGAACAATTATAAAAATACCACACTGTCGGAACAATTATAAAAATACCACACTGTCGAACAATTATAAAAATACCACACTGTCGGAAAAATTATAAAAATACCACACTGTCGGAACAACTATAAAAATACCACACTGTCGGAACAATTATAAAAATACCACACTGTCGGAACAATTATAAAAATACCACACTGTCGGAACAATTATACAAATACCACACTGTCGGAACAATTATAAAAATACCACACTGTCGGAACAGTTTTAAAAATACCACACTGTCGGAACAGTTATAAAAATACCACACTGTCGGAACAATTATAAAAATACCACACTGTCGGAACAATTATAAAAATACCACACTGTCGAAACATTTATAAAAATACCACACTGTCGGAACAATTATAAAAATATCACACTGTCGGAACAATTATAAAAATACCACACTGTCGGAACAATTATAAAAATACCACACTGTCGGAACAATTATAAAAATACCACACTGTCGGAACAATTATAAAAATACCACACTGTCGGAACAATTATAAAAATACCACACTGTCGGAACAATTATAAAAATACCACACTGTCGGAACAATTATTAAAATACCACACTGTTGGAACAATTATAAAAATACCACACTGTCGGAACAATTATAAAAATACCACACTGTCGGAACAATTATAAAAATACCACACTGTCGGAACAATTATAAAAATACCACACTGTCGGAACAATTATAAAAATACCACACTGTCGGAACAATTATAAAAATACCACACTGTCGGAACAATTATAAAAATACCACACTGTCGGAGCAATTATAAAAATACCACACTGTCGGAGCAATTATAAAAATAGCACACTGTCGGAACAATTATAAAAATACCACACTGTCGGAACAATTATAAAAATACCACACTGTCGGAACAATTATAAAAATACCACACTGTCGGAACAATTATAAAAATACCACACTGTCGGAACAATTATAAAAATACCACACTGTCGGGACAATTATAAAAATACCACACTGTTGGAACAATTATAAAAATACCACACTGTCGGAACAATTATAAAAATACCACACTGTTGGAACAATTATAAAAATACCACACTGTCGGAACAATTATAAAAATACCACACTGTCGGAACAATTATAAAAATACCACACTGTCGGAACAATTATAAAAATACCACACTGTCGGAACAATTATACAAATACCACACTGTCGGAACAATTATAAAAATACCACACTGTAGGAACAGTTTTAAAAATACCACACTGTCGGAACAGTTACAAAAATACCACACTGTCGGAACAATTATAAAAATACCACACTGTCGGAACAATTATAAAAATACCACACTGTCGGAACATTTATAAAAATACCACACTGTCGGAACAATTATAAAAATACCACACTGTCGGAACAATTATAAAAATACCACACTGTCGGAACAATTATAAAAATACCACACTGTAGGAACAATTATAAAAATACCACACTGTCGGAACAATTATAAAAATACCACACTGTCGGAACAATTATAAAATTACCACACTGTCGGAACAATTATAAAAATACCACACTGTCGGAACAATTATTAAAATACCACACTGTCGGAACAATTATAAAAATACCACACTGTCGGAACAATTATAAAAATACCACACTGTCGGAACAATTATAAAAATACCACACTGTCGGAACAATTATAAAAATAGCACACTGTCGGAACAATTATAAAAATACCACACTGTCGGAACAATTATAAAAATACCACACTGTCGGAACAATTATAAAAATACCACACTGTCAGAACAATTATAAAAATACCACACTGTCGGAACAATTATAAAAATACCACACTGTCGGAACAATTATAAAAATACCACACTGTCGGAACAATTATAAAAATACCACACTGTCGGAACAATTATAAAAATACCACACTGTCGGAACAGTTATAAAAATACCACACTGTCGGAACAGTTATAAAAATACCACACTGTCGGAACAGTTATAAAAATACCACACTGTCGGAACAATTATAAAAATACCACACTGTCGGAACAATTATAAAAATACCACACTGTCGGAACAATTATAAAAATACCACACTGTCGGAACAATTATAAAAATACCACACTGTCGGAACAATTATAAAAATACCACACTGTCGGAACAATTATAAAAATACCACACTGTCGGAACAATTATAAAAATACCACACTGTCGGAACAATTATAAAAATACCACACTGTCGGAACAATTATTAAAATACCACACTGTCGGAGCAATTATAAAAATACCACACTGTCGGAACAATTATAAAAATACCACACTGTCGGAACAATTATAAAAATACCACACTGTCGGAACAATTATAAAAATACCACACTGTCGGAGAAATTATAAAAATACCACACTGTCGGAACAATTATAAAAATACCACACTGTCGGAACAATTATAAAAATACCACACTGTCGGAACAGTTATAAAAATACCACACTGTCGGAACAGTTATAAAAATACCACACTGTCGGAACAGTTATAAAAATACCACACTGTCGGAACAATTATAAAAATACCACACTGTTGGAACAATTATAAAAATAGCACACTGTCGGAGCAATTATAAAAATAGCACACTGTCGGAACAATTATAAAAATACCACACTGTCGGAACAATTATAAAAATACCACACTGTCGGAGCAATTATAAAAATAGCACACTGTCGGAGCAATTATAAAAATAGCACACTGTCGGAACAATTATAAAAATACCACACTGTTGGAACAATTATAAAAATACCACACTGTCGGAACAATTATAAAAATACCACACTGTTGGAACAATTATAAAAATACCACACTGTCGGAACAATTATAAAAATACCACACTGTCGGAACAATTATAAAAATACCACACTGTCGGAACAATTATAAAAATACCACACTGTCGGAACAATTATAAAAATACCACACTGTCGGAACAATTATAAAAATACCACACTGTCGAACAATTATAAAAATACCACACTGTCGGAAAAATTATAAAAATACCACACTGTCGGAACAACTATAAAAATACCACACTGTCGGAACAATTATAAAAATACCACACTGTCGGAACAATTATAAAAATACCACACTGTCGGAACAATTATACAAATACCACACTGTCGGAACAATTATAAAAATACCACACTGTCGGAACAGTTTTAAAAATACCACACTGTCGGAACAGTTATAAAAATACCACACTGTCGGAACAATTATAAAAATACCACACTGTCGGAACAATTATAAAAATACCACACTGTCGAAACATTTATAAAAATACCACACTGTCGGAACAATTATAAAAATATCACACTGTCGGAACAATTATAAAAATACCACACTGTCGGAACAATTATAAAAATACCACACTGTCGGAACAATTATAAAAATACCACACTGTCGGAACAATTATAAAAATACCACACTGTCGGAACAATTATAAAAATACCACACTGTCGGAACAATTATAAAAATACCACACTGTCGGAACAATTATTAAAATACCACACTGTTGGAACAATTATAAAAATACCACACTGTCGGAACAATTATAAAAATACCACACTGTCGGAACAATTATAAAAATACCACACTGTCGGAACAATTATAAAAATACCACACTGTCGGAACAATTATAAAAATACCACACTGTCGGAACAATTATAAAAATACCACACTGTCGGAACAATTATAAAAATACCACACTGTCGGAGCAATTATAAAAATACCACACTGTCGGAGCAATTATAAAAATAGCACACTGTCGGAACAATTATAAAAATACCACACTGTCGGAACAATTATAAAAATACCACACTGTCGGAACAATTATAAAAATACCACACTGTCGGAACAATTATAAAAATACCACACTGTCGGAACAATTATAAAAATACCACACTGTCGGGACAATTATAAAAATACCACACTGTTGGAACAATTATAAAAATACCACACTGTCGGAACAATTATAAAAATACCACACTGTTGGAACAATTATAAAAATACCACACTGTCGGAACAATTATAAAAATACCACACTGTCGGAACAATTATAAAAATACCACACTGTCGGAACAATTATAAAAATACCACACTGTCGGAACAATTATACAAATACCACACTGTCGGAACAATTATAAAAATACCACACTGTAGGAACAGTTTTAAAAATACCACACTGTCGGAACAGTTACAAAAATACCACACTGTCGGAACAATTATAAAAATACCACACTGTCGGAACAATTATAAAAATACCACACTGTCGGAACATTTATAAAAATACCACACTGTCGGAACAATTATAAAAATACCACACTGTCGGAACAATTATAAAAATACCACACTGTCGGAACAATTATAAAAATACCACACTGTAGGAACAATTATAAAAATACCACACTGTCGGAACAATTATAAAAATACCACACTGTCGGAACAATTATAAAATTACCACACTGTCGGAACAATTATAAAAATACCACACTGTCGGAACAATTATTAAAATACCACACTGTCGGAACAATTATAAAAATACCACACTGTCGGAACAATTATAAAAATACCACACTGTCGGAACAATTATAAAAATACCACACTGTCGGAACAATTATAAAAATAGCACACTGTCGGAACAATTATAAAAATACCACACTGTCGGAACAATTATAAAAATACCACACTGTCGGAACAATTATAAAAATACCACACTGTCAGAACAATTATAAAAATACCACACTGTCGGAACAATTATAAAAATACCACACTGTCGGAACAATTATAAAAATACCACACTGTCGGAACAATTATAAAAATACCACACTGTCGGAACAATTATAAAAATACCACACTGTCGGAACAGTTATAAAAATACCACACTGTCGGAACAGTTATAAAAATACCACACTGTCGGAACAGTTATAAAAATACCACACTGTCGGAACAATTATAAAAATACCACACTGTCGGAACAATTATAAAAATACCACACTGTCGGAACAATTATAAAAATACCACACTGTCGGAACAATTATAAAAATACCACACTGTCGGAACAATTATAAAAATACCACACTGTCGGAACAATTATAAAAATACCACACTGTCGGAACAATTATAAAAATACCACACTGTCGGAACAATTATAAAAATACCACACTGTCGGAACAATTATTAAAATACCACACTGTCGGAGCAATTATAAAAATACCACACTGTCGGAACAATTATAAAAATACCACACTGTCGGAACAATTATAAAAATACCACACTGTCGGAACAATTATAAAAATACCACACTGTCGGAGAAATTATAAAAATACCACACTGTCGGAAAAATTATAAAAATACCACACTGTCGGAACAACTATAAAAATAGCATACTGTCGGAACAATTATAAAAATACCACACTGTCGGAACAATTATAAAAATACCACACTGTCGGAACAATTATAAAAATACCACACTGTCGGAACAATTATAAAAATAACACACTGTCGGAACAATTATAAAAATACCACACTGTCGGAACAATTATAAAAATACCACACTGTCGGAACAATTATACAAATACCACACTGTCGGAACAATTATAAAAATACCACACTGTCGGAACAATTATAAAAATACCACACTGTCGGAACAATTATACAAATACCACACTGTCGGAACAATTATAAAAATACCACACTGTCGGAACAATTACAAAAATACCACACTGTCGGAACAATTTCAAAAATACCACACTGTCGGAACAATTATAAAAATACCACACTGTCGGAACAATTATAAAAATACCACACTGTCGGAACAATTATAAAAATACCACACTGTCGGAACAATTATAAAAATACCACACTTTCGGAACAATTATAAAAATACCACACTGTCGGAACAATTATAAAAATACACACTGTCGGAGAAATTATAAAAATACGACACTTTCGGAACAATTATAAAAATACCACACTGTCGGAACAATTATAAAAATACCACACTGTCGGAACAATTATAAAAATACCACACTGTCGGAACAATTATAAAAATACCACACTGTCGGAACAATTATAAAAATACCACACTGTCGGAACAATTATTAAAATACCACACTGTCGGAGCAATTATAAAAATACCACACTGTCGGAACAATTATAAAAATACCACACTGTCGGAACAATTATAAAAATACCACACTGTCGGAACAATTATAAAAATACCACACTGTCGGAGAAATTATAAAAATACCACACTGTCGGAAAAATTATAAAAATACCACACTGTCGGAACAACTATAAAAATAGCACACTGTCGGAACAATTATAAAAATACCACACTGTCGGAACAATTATAAAAATACCACACGGTCGAACAATTATAAAAATACCACACTGTCGGAGCAATTATAAAAATACCACACTGTCGGAAAAATTATAAAAATACCACACTGTCGGAACAACTATAAAAATACCACACTGTCGGAACAATTATAAAAATACCACACTGCCGGAACAATTATAAAAATACCTCACTGTCGGAGCAATTATAAAAATACCACACTGTCGGAACAATTATAAAAAAACCACACTGTCGGAACAATTATAAAAATACCTCACTGTCGGAGCAATTATAAAAATACCACACTGTCGGAACAATTATAAAAAAACCACACTGTCGGAACAATTATAAAAATACCACACTGTCGGAACAATTATAAAAATACCACACTGTCGGAACAATTATAAAAATACCACACTGTCGGAACAATTATAAAAATACCACACTGTCGGAACAATTATAAAATAACCACACTGTCGGAACAATTATAAAAATACCACACTGTCGGAGCAATTATAAAAATACCACACTGTCGGAACAATTATAAAAATACCACACTGTCGGAACAATTATAAAAAAACCACACTGTCGGAACAATTATAAAAATACCACACTGTCGGAACAATTATAAAAATACAACACTGTCGGAACAATTATACAAATACCACACTGTCGGAACAATTATAAAAATACCACACTGTCGGAACAGTTATAAAAATACCACACTGTCGGAACAGTTATAAAAATACCACACTGTCGGAACAATTATAAAAATACCACACTGTCGGAACAATTATAAAAATACCACACTGTCGGAACAATTATAAAAATACCTCACTGTCGGAACAATTATAAAAATACCACACTGTCGGAACAATTATAAAATTACCACACTGTCGGAACAATTATAAAAATACCACACTGTCGGAACAATTATTAAAATACCACACTGTCGGAACAATTATAAAAATACCACACTGTCGGAACAATTATAAAAATACCACACTGTCGGAACAATTATAAAAATACCACACTGTCGGAACAATTATAAAAATAGCACACTGTCGGAACAATTATAAAAATACCACACTGTCGGAACAATTATAAAAATACCACACTGTCGGAACAATTATAAAAATACCACACTGTCAGAACAATTATAAAAATACCACACTGTCGGAACAATTATAAAAATACCACACTGTCGGAACAATTATAAAAATACCACACTGTCGGAACAATTATAAAAATACCACACTGTCGGAACAATTATAAAAATACCACACTGTCGGAACAGTTATAAAAATACCACACTGTCGGAACAGTTATAAAAATACCACACTGTCGGAACAGTTATAAAAATACCACACTGTCGGAACAATTATAAAAATACCACACTGTCGGAACAATTATAAAAATACCACACAGTCGGAACAATTATAAAAATACCACACTGTCGGAACAATTATAAAAATACCACACTGTCGGAACAATTATAAAAATACCACACTGTCGGAACAATTATAAAAATACCACACTGTCGGAACAATTATAAAAATACCACACTGTCGGAACAATTATAAAAATACCACACTGTCGGAACAATTATTAAAATACCACACTGTCGGAGCAATTATAAAAATACCACACTGTCGGAACAATTATAAAAATACCACACTGTCGGAACAATTATAAAAATACCACACTGTCGGAACAATTATAAAAATACCACACTGTCGGAGAAATTATAAAAATACCACACTGTCGGAAAAATTATAAAAATACCACACTGTCGGAACAACTATAAAAATAGCACACTGTCGGAACAATTATAAAAATACCACACTGTCGGAACAATTATAAAAATACCACACGGTCGAACAATTATAAAAATACCACACTGTCGGAGCAATTATAAAAATACCACACTGTCGGAAAAATTATAAAAATACCACACTGTCGGAACAACTATAAAAATACCACACTGTCGGAACAATTATAAAAATACCACACTGCCGGAACAATTATAAAAATACCTCACTGTCGGAGCAATTATAAAAATACCACACTGTCGGAACAATTATAAAAAAACCACACTGTCGGAACAATTATAAAAATACCTCACTGTCGGAGCAATTATAAAAATACCACACTGTCGGAACAATTATAAAAAAACCACACTGTCGGAACAATTATAAAAATACCACACTGTCGGAACAATTATAAAAATACCACACTGTCGGAACAATTATAAAAATACCACACTGTCGGAACAATTATAAAAATACCACACTGTCGGAACAATTATAAAATAACCACACTGTCGGAACAATTATAAAAATACCACACTGTCGGAGCAATTATAAAAATACCACACTGTCGGAACAATTATAAAAATACCACACTGTCGGAACAATTATAAAAAAACCACACTGTCGGAACAATTATAAAAATACCACACTGTCGGAACAATTATAAAAATACAACACTGTCGGAACAATTATACAAATACCACACTGTCGGAACAATTATAAAAATACCACACTGTCGGAACAGTTATAAAAATACCACACTGTCGGAACAGTTATAAAAATACCACACTGTCGGAACAATTATAAAAATACCACACTGTCGGAACAATTATAAAAATACCACACTGTCGGAACAATTATAAAAATACCACACTGTCGGAACAATTATACAAATACCACACTGTCGGAACAATTATAAAAATACCACACTGTCGGAACAATTACAAAAATACCACACTGTCGGAACAATTTCAAAAATACCACACTGTCGGAACAATTATAAAAATACCACACTGTCGGAACAATTATAAAAATACCACACTGTCGGAACAATTATAAAAATACCACACTGTCGGAACAATTATAAAAATACCACACTTTCGGAACAATTATAAAAATACCACACTGTCGGAACAATTATAAAAATACACACTGTCGGAGAAATTATAAAAATACGACACTTTCGGAACAATTATAAAAATACCACACTGTCGGAACAATTATAAAAATACCACACTGTCGGAACAATTATAAAAATACCACACTGTCGGAACAATTATAAAAATACCACACTGTCGGAACAATTATAAAAATACCACACTGTCGGAACAATTATTAAAATACCACACTGTCGGAGCAATTATAAAAATACCACACTGTCGGAACAATTATAAAAATACCACACTGTCGGAACAATTATAAAAATACCACACTGTCGGAACAATTATAAAAATACCACACTGTCGGAGAAATTATAAAAATACCACACTGTCGGAAAAATTATAAAAATACCACACTGTCGGAACAACTATAAAAATAGCACACTGTCGGAACAATTATAAAAATACCACACTGTCGGAACAATTATAAAAATACCACACGGTCGAACAATTATAAAAATACCACACTGTCGGAGCAATTATAAAAATACCACACTGTCGGAAAAATTATAAAAATACCACACTGTCGGAACAACTATAAAAATACCACACTGTCGGAACAATTATAAAAATACCACACTGCCGGAACAATTATAAAAATACCTCTCTGTCGGAGCAATTATAAAAATACCACACTGTCGGAACAATTATAAAAAAACCACACTGTCGGAACAATTATAAAAATACCTCACTGTCGGAGCAATTATAAAAATACCACACTGTCGGAACAATTATAAAAAAACCACACTGTCGGAACAATTATAAAAATACCACACTGTCGGAACAATTATAAAAATACCACACTGTCGGAACAATTATAAAAATACCACACTGTCGGAACAATTATAAAAATACCACACTGTCGGAACAATTATAAAATAACCACACTGTCGGAACAATTATAAAAATACCACACTGTCGGAGCAATTATAAAAATACCACACTCTCGGAACAATTATAAAAATACCACACTGTCGGAACAATTATAAAAATACAACACTGTCGGAACAATTATAAAAATACCACACTGTCGGAACAATTATAAAAATACCACACTGTCGGAACAGTTATAAAAATACCACACTGTCGGAACAGTTATAAAAATACCACACTGTCGGAACAATTATAAAAATACCACACTGTCGGAACAATTATAAAAATACCACACTGTCGGAACAATTATAAAAATAACACACTGTCGGAACAATTATAAAAATACCACACTGTCGGAACAATTATAAAAATACCACACTGTCGGAACAATTATACAAATACCACACTGTCGGAACAATTATAAAAATACCACACTGTCGGAACAATTATAAAAATACCACACTGTCGGAACAATTATACAAATACCACACTGTCGGAACAATTATAAAAATACCACACTGTCGGAACAATTACAAAAATACCACACTGTCGGAACAATTTCAAAAATACCACACTGTCGGAACAATTATAAAAATACCACACTGTCGGAACAATTATAAAAATACCACACTGTCGGAACAATTATAAAAATACCACACTGTCGGAACAATTATAAAAATACCACACTTTCGGAACAATTATAAAAATACCACACTGTCGGAACAATTATAAAAATACACACTGTCGGAGAAATTATAAAAATACGACACTTTCGGAACAATTATAAAAATACCACACTGTCTGAACAATTATAAAAATACCACACTGTCGGAACAATTATAAAAATACCACACTGTCGGAACAATTATAAAAATACCACACTGTCGGAACAATTATGAAAATACCACACTGTCGGAACAAATATAAAAATACCTCACTGTCGGAGCAATTATAAAAATACCACACTGTCGGAACAATTATAAAAAAACCACACTGTCGGAACAATTATAAAAATACCACACTGTCGGAACAATTATAAAAAAACCACACTGTCGGAACAATTATAAAAATACCTCACTGTCGGAGCAATTATAAAAATACCACACTGTCGGAACAATTATAAAAAAACCACACTGTCGGAACAATTATAAAAATACCACACTGTCGGAACAATTATAAAAATACCACACTGTCGGAACAATTATAAAAATACCACACTGTCGGAACAATTATAAAATAACCACACTGTCGGAACAATTATAAAAATACCACACTGTCGGAGCAATTATAAAAATACCACACTGTCGGAACAATTATAAAAATACCACACTGTCGGAACAATTATAAAAAAACCACACTGTCGGAACAATTATAAAAATACCACACTGTCGGAACAATTATAAAAATACCACACTGTCGGAACAATTATAAAAATACCACACTGTCGGAACAATTATAAAATAACCACACTGTCGGAACAATTATAAAAATACCACACTGTCGGAGCAATTATAAAAATACCACACTGTCGGAACAATTATAAAAATACCACACTGTCGGAACAATTATAAAAAAACCACACTGTCGGAACAATTATAAAAATACCACACTGTCGGAACAATTATAAAAATACCACACTGTCGGAACAATTATACAAATACCACACTGTCGGAACAATTATAAAAATACCACACTGTCGGAACAGTTATAAAAATACCACACTGTCGGAACAGTTATAAAAATACCACACTGTCGGAACAATTATAAAAATACCACACTGTCGGAACAATTATAAAAATACCACACTGTCGGAACAATTATAAAAATACCACACTGTCGGAACAATTATAAAAATACCACACTGTCGGAACAATTATAAAAATACCACACTGTCGGAACAATTATACAAATACCACACTGTCGGAACAATTATAAAAATACCACACTGTCGGAACAATTATAAAAATACCACACTGTCGGAACAATTATACAAATACCACACTGTCGGAACAATTATAAAAATACCACACTGTCGGAACAATTACAAAAATACCAAACTGTCGGAACAATTTCAAAAATACCACACTGTCGGAACAATTATAAAAATACCACACTGTCGGAACAATTATAAAAATACCACACTGTCGGAACAATTATAAAAATACCACACTGTCGGAGCAATTATAAAAATAGCACAATGTCGGAGCAATTATAAAAATAGCACACTGTCGGAACAATTATAAAAATACCACACTGTCAGAACAATTATAAAAATACCACACTGTCGGAGCAATTATAAAAATACCACACTGTCGGAACAATTATAAAAATACCACACTGTCGGAACAATTATAAAAATACCACACTGTCGGGACAATTATAAAAATACCACACTGTTGGAACAATTATAAAAATACCACACTGTCGGAACAATTATAAAAATACCACACTGTCGGAACAATTATAAAAATACCACACTGTCGGAACAATTATTAAAATACCACACTGTTGGAACAATTATAAAAATACCACACTGTCGGAACAATTATAAAAATACCACACTGTCGGAACAATTATAAAAATACCACACTGTCGGAACAATTATAAAAATACCACACTGTCGGAACAATTATAAAAATACCACACTGTCGGAACAATTATAAAAATACCACACTGTCGGAACAATTATAAAAATACCACACTGTCGGAGCAATTATAAAAATAGCACACTGTCGGAGCAATTATAAAAATAGCACACTGTCGGAACAATTATAAAAATACCACACTGTCGGAACAATTATAAAAATACCACACTGTCGGAGCAATTATAAAAATAGCACACTGTCGGAGCAATTATAAAAATAGCACACTGTCGGAACAATTATAAAAATACCACACTGTCGGAACAATTATAAAAATACCACACTGTTGGAACAATTATAAAAATACCACACTGTCGGAACAATTATAAAAATACCACACTGTCGGAACAATTATGAAAATACCACACTGTCGGGACAATTATAAAAATACCACACTGTTGGAACAATTATAAAAATACCACACTGTCGGAACAATTATAAAAATACCACACTGTTGGAACAATTATAAAAATACCACACTGTCGGAACAATTATAAAAATACCACACTGTCGGAACAATTATAAAAATACCACACTGTCGGAACAATTATAAAAATACCACACTGTCGGAACAATTATAAAAATACCACACTGTCGGAACAATTATAAAAATACCACACTGTCGAACAATTATAAAAATACCACACTGTCGGAAAAATTATAAAAATACCACACTGTCGGAACAACTATAAAAATACCACACTTACGGAACAATTATAAAAATACCACACTGTCGGAACAATTATAAAAATACCACACTGTCGGAACAATTATACAAATACCACACTGTCGGAACAATTATAAAAATACCACACTGTCGGAACAGTTTTAAAAATACCACACTGTCGGAACAGTTATAAAAATACCACACTGTCGGAACAATTATAAAAATACCACACTGTCGGAACAATTATAAAAATACCACACTGTCGAAACATTTATAAAAATACCACACTGTCGGAACAATTATAAAAATACCACACTGTCGGAACAATTATAAAAATACCACACTGTCGGAACAATTATAAAAATACCACACTGTCGGAACAATTATAAAAATACCACACTGTCGGAACAATTATAAAAATACCACACTGTCGGAACAATTATAAAAATACCACACTGTCGGAACAATTATAAAAATACCACACTGTCGGAACAATTATTAGAATACCACACTGTTGGAACAATTATAAAAATACCACACTGTCGGAACAATTATAAAAATACCACACTGTCGGAACAATTATAAAAATACCACACTGTCGGAACAATTATAAAAATACCACACAGTCGGAACAATTATAAAAATACCACACTGTCGGAACAATTATTAAAATACCACACTGTTGGAACAATTATAAAAATACCACACTGTCGGAACAATTATAAAAATACCACACTGTCGGAACAATTATAAAAATACCACACTGTCGGAACAATTATAAAAATACCACACTGTCGGAACAATTATAAAAATACCACACTGTCGGAACAATTATAAAAATACCACACTGTCGGAACAATTATAAAAATACCACACTGTCGGAGCAATTATAAAAATACCACACTGTCGGAGCAATTATAAAAATAGCACACTGTCGGAACAATTATAAAAATACCACACTGTCGGAACAATTATAAAAATACCACACTGTCGGAACAATTATAAAAATACCACACTGTCGGAACAATTATAAAAATACCACACTGTCGGAACAATTATAAAAATACCACACTGTCGGGACAATTATAAAAATACCACACTGTTGGAACAATTATAAAAATACCACACTGTCGGAACAATTATAAAAATACCACACTGTTGGAACAATTATAAAAATACCACACTGTCGGAACAATTATAAAAATACCACACTGTCGGAACAATTATAAAAATACCACACTGTCGGAACAATTATAAAAATACCACACTGTCGGAACAATTATACAAATACCACACTGTCGGAACAATTATAAAAATACCACACTGTCGGAACAGTTTTAAAAATACCACACTGTCGGAACAGTTACAAAAATACCACACTGTCGGAACAATTATAAAAATACCACACTGTCGGAACAATTATAAAAATACCACACTGTCGGAACATTTATAAAAATACCACACTGTCGGAACAATTATAAAAATACCACACTGTCGGAACATTATAAAAATACCACACTGTCGGAACAATTATAAAAATACCACACTGTAGGAACAATTATAAAAATACCACACTGTCGGAACAATTATAAAAATACCACACTGTCGGAACAATTATAAAATTACCACACTGTCGGAACAATTATAAAAATACCACACTGTCGGAACAATTATTAAAATACCACACTGTCGGAACAATTATAAAAATACCACACTGTCGGAACAATTATAAAAATACCACACTGTCGGAACAATTATAAAAATACCACACTGTCGGAACAATTATAAAAATAGCACACTGTCGGAACAATTATAAAAATACCACACTGTCGGAACAATTATAAAAATACCACACTGTCGGAACAATTATAAAAATACCACACTGTCAGAACAATTATAAAAATACCACACTGTCGGAACAATTATAAAAATACCACACTGTCGGAACAATTATAAAAATACCACACTGTCGGAACAATTATAAAAATACCACACTGTCGGAACAATTATAAAAATACCACACTGTCGGAACAGTTATAAAAATACCACACTGTCGGAACAGTTATAAAAATACCACACTGTCGGAACAGTTATAAAAATACCACACTGTCGGAACAATTATAAAAATACCACACTGTCGGAACAATTATAAAAATACCACACTGTCGGAACAATTATAAAAATACCACACTGTCGGAACAATTATAAAAATACCACACTGTCGGAACAATTATAAAAATACCACACTGTCGGAACAATTATAAAAATACCACACTGTCGGAACAATTATAAAAATACCACACTGTCGGAACAATTATAAAAATACCACACTGTCGGAACAATTATTAAAATACCACACTGTCGGAGCAATTATAAAAATACCACACTGTCGGAACAATTATAAAAATACCACACTGTCGGAACAATTATAAAAATACCACACTGTCGGAACAATTATAAAAATACCACACTGTCGGAGAAATTATAAAAATACCACACTGTCGGAAAAATTATAAAAATACCACACTGTCGGAACAACTATAAAAATAGCACACTGTCGGAACAATTATAAAAATACCACACTGTCGGAACAATTATAAAAATACCACACTGCCGGAACAATTATAAAAATACCTCACTGTCGGAGCAATTATAAAAATACCACACTGTCGGAACAATTATAAAAAAACCACACTGTCGGAACAATTATAAAAATACCTCACTGTCGGAGCAATTATAAAAATACCACACTGTCGGAACAATTATAAAAAAACCACACTGTCGGAACAATTATAAAAATACCACACTGTCGGAACAATTATAAAAATACCACACTGTCGGAACAATTATAAAAATACCACACTGTCGGAACAATTATAAAAATACCACACTGTCGGAACAATTATAAAATAACCACACTGTCGGAACAATTATAAAAATACCACACTGTCGGAGCAATTATAAAAATACCACACTGTCGGAACAATTATAAAAATACCACACTGTCGGAACAATTATAAAAAAACCACACTGTCGGAACAATTATAAAAATACCACACTGTCGGAACAATTATAAAAATACAACACTGTCGGAACAATTATACAAATACCACACTGTCGGAACAATTATAAAAATACCACACTGTCGGAACAGTTATAAAAATACCACACTGTCGGAACAGTTATAAAAATACCACACTGTCGGAACAATTATAAAAATACCACACTGTCGGAACAATTATAAAAATACCACACTGTCGGAACAATTATAAAAATAACACACTGTCGGAACAATTATAAAAATACCACACTGTCGGAACAATTATAAAAATACCACACTGTCGGAACAATTATACAAATACCACACTGTCGGAACAATTATAAAAATACCACACTGTCGGAACAATTATAAAAATACCACACTGTCGGAACAATTATACAAATACCACACTGTCGGAACAATTATAAAAATACCACACTGTCGGAACAATTACAAAAATACCACACTGTCGGAACAATTTCAAAAATACCACACTGTCGGAACAATTATAAAAATACCACACTGTCGGAACAATTATAAAAATACCACACTGTCGGAACAATTATAAAAATACCACACTGTCGGAACAATTATAAAAATACCACACTTTCGGAACAATTATAAAAATACCACACTGTCGGAACAATTATAAAAATACACACTGTCGGAGAAATTATAAAAATACGACACTTTCGGAACAATTATAAAAATACCACACTGTCGGAACAATTATAAAAATACCACACTGTCGGAACAATTATAAAAATACCACACTGTCGGAACAATTATAAAAATACCACACTGTCGGAACAATTATAAAAATACCACACTGTCGGAACAATTATTAAAATACCACACTGTCGGAGCTATTATAAAAATACCACACTGTCGGAACAATTATAAAAATACCACACTGTCGGAACAATTATAAAAATACCACACTGTCGGAACAATTATAAAAATACCACACTGTCGGAGAAATTATAAAAATACCACACTGTCGGAAAAATTATAAAAATACCACACTGTCGGAACAACTATAAAAATAGCACACTGTCGGAACAATTATAAAAATACCACACTGTCGGAACAATTATAAAAATACCACACGGTCGAACAATTATAAAAATACCACACTGTCGGAGCAATTATAAAAATACCACACTGTCGGAAAAATTATAAAAATACCACACTGTCGGAACAACTATAAAAATACCACACTGTCGGAACAATTATAAAAATACCACACTGCCGGAACAATTATAAAAATACCTCACTGTCGGAGCAATTATAAAAATACCACACTGTCGGAACAATTATAAAAAAACCACACTGTCGGAACAATTATAAAAATACCTCACTGTCGGAGCAATTATAAAAATACCACACTGTCGGAACAATTATAAAAAAACCACACTGTCGGAACAATTATAAAAATACCACACTGTCGGAACAATTATAAAAATACCACACTGTCGGAACAATTATAAAAATACCACACTGTCGGAACAATTATAAAAATACCACACTGTCGGAACAATTATAAAATAACCACACTGTCGGAACAATTATAAAAATACCACACTGTCGGAGCAATTATAAAAATACCACACTGTCGGAACAATTATAAAAATACCACACTGTCGGAACAATTATAAAAAAACCACACTGTCGGAACAATTATAAAAATACCACACTGTCGGAACAATTATAAAAATACAACACTGTCGGAACAATTATACAAATACCACACTGTCGGAACAATTATAAAAATACCACACTGTCGGAACAGTTATAAAAATACCACACTGTCGGAACAGTTATAAAAATACCACACTGTCGGAACAATTATAAAAATACCACACTGTCGGAACAATTATAAAAATACCACACTGTCGGAACAATTATAAAAATACCTCACTGTCGGAACAATTATAAAAATACCACACTGTCGGAACAATTATAAAATTACCACACTGTCGGAACAATTATAAAAATACCACACTCTCGGAACAATTATAAAAATACCACACTGTCGGAACAATTATAAAAATACAACACTGTCGGAACAATTATACAAATACCACACTGTCGGAACAATTATAAAAATACCACACTGTCGGAACAGTTATAAAAATACCACACTGTCGGAACAGTTATAAAAATACCACACTGTCGGAACAATTATAAAAATACCACACTGTCGGAACAATTATAAAAATACCACACTGTCGGAACAATTATAAAAATAACACACTATCGGAACAATTATAAAAATACCACACTGTCGGAACAATTATAAAAATACCACACTGTCGGAACAATTATACAAATACCACACTGTCGGAACAATTATAAAAATACCACACTGTCGGAACAATTATAAAAATACCACACTGTCGGAACAATTATACAAATACCACACTGTCGGAACAATTATAAAAATACCACACTGTCGGAACAATTACAAAAATACCACACTGTCGGAACAATTTCAAAAATACCACACTGTCGGAACAATTATAAAAATACCACACTGTCGGAACAATTATAAAAATACCACACTGTCGGAACAATTATAAAAATACCACACTGTCGGAACAATTATAAAAATACCACACTTTCGGAACAATTATAAAAATACCACACTGTCGGAACAATTATAAAAATACACACTGTCGGAGAAATTATAAAAATACGACACTTTCGGAACAATTATAAAAATACCACACTGTCTGAACAATTATAAAAATACCACACTGTCGGAACAATTATAAAAATACCACACTGTCGGAACAATTATAAAAATACCACACTGTCGGAACAATTATGAAAATACCACACTGTCGGAACAAATATAAAAATACCTCACTGTCGGAGCAATTATAAAAATACCACACTGTCGGAACAATTATAAAAAAACCACACTGTCGGAACAATTATAAAAATACCACACTGTCGGAACAATTATAAAAAAACCACACTGTCGGAACAATTATAAAAATACCTCACTGTCGGAGCAATTATAAAAATACCACACTGTCGGAACAATTATAAAAAAACCACACTGTCGGAACAATTATAAAAATACCACACTGTCGGAACAATTATAAAAATACCACACTGTCGGAACAATTATAAAAATACCACACTGTCAGAACAATTATAAAATAACCACACTGTCGGAACAATTATAAAAATACCACACTGTCGGAGCAATTATAAAAATACCACACTGTCGGAACAATTATAAAAATACCACACTGTCGGAACAATTATAAAAAAACCACACTGTCGGAACAATTATAAAAATACCACACTGTCGGAACAATTATAAAAATACCACACTGTCGGAACAATTATAAAAATACCACACTGTCGGAACAATTATAAAATAACCACACTGTCGGAACAATTATAAAAATACCACACTGTCGGAGCAATTATAAAAATACCACACTGTCGGAACAATTATAAAAATACCACACTGTCGGAACAATTATAAAAAAACCACACTGTCGGAACAATTATAAAAATACCACACTGTCGGAACAATTATAAAAATACCACACTGTCGGAACAATTATACAAATACCACACTGTCGGAACAATTATAAAAATACCACACTGTCGGAACAGTTATAAAAATACCACACTGTCGGAACAGTTATAAAAATACCACACTGTCGGAACAATTATAAAAATACCACACTGTCGGAACAATTATAAAAATACCACACTGTCGGAACAATTATAAAAATACCACACTGTCGGAACAATTATAAAAATACCACACTGTCGGAACAATTATAAAAATACCACACTGTCGGAACAATTATACAAATACCACACTGTCGGAACAATTATAAAAATACCACACTGTCGGAACAATTATAAAAATACCACACTGTCGGAACAATTATACAAATACCACACTGTCGGAACAATTATAAAAATACCACACTGTCGGAACAATTACAAAAATACCAAACTGTCGGAACAATTTCAAAAATACCACACTGTCGGAACAATTATAAAAATACCACACTGTCGGAACAATTATAAAAATACCACACTGTCGGAACAATTATAAAAATACCACACTGTCGGAGCAATTATAAAAATAGCACAATGTCGGAGCAATTATAAAAATAGCACACTGTCGGAACAATTATAAAAATACCACACTGTCAGAACAATTATAAAAATACCACACTGTCGGAGCAATTATAAAAATACCACACTGTCGGAACAATTATAAAAATACCACACTGTCGGAACAATTATAAAAATACCACACTGTCGGGACAATTATAAAAATACCACACTGTTGGAACAATTATAAAAATACCACACTGTCGGAACAATTATAAAAATACCACACTGTCGGAACAATTATAAAAATACCACACTGTCGGAACAATTATTAAAATACCACACTGTTGGAACAATTATAAAAATACCACACTGTCGGAACAATTATAAAAATACCACACTGTCGGAACAATTATAAAAATACCACACTGTCGGAACAATTATAAAAATACCACACTGTCGGAACAATTATAAAAATACCACACTGTCGGAACAATTATAAAAATACCACACTGTCGGAACAATTATAAAAATACCACACTGTCGGAGCAATTATAAAAATAGCACACTGTCGGAGCAATTATAAAAATAGCACACTGTCGGAACAATTATAAAAATACCACACTGTCGGAACAATTATAAAAATACCACACTGTCGGAGCAATTATAAAAATAGCACACTGTCGGAGCAATTATAAAAATAGCACACTGTCGGAACAATTATAAAAATACCACACTGTCGGAACAATTATAAAAATACCACACTGTTGGAACAATTATAAAAATACCACACTGTCGGAACAATTATAAAAATACCACACTGTCGGAACAATTATGAAAATACCACACTGTCGGGACAATTATAAAAATACCACACTGTTGGAACAATTATAAAAATACCACACTGTCGGAACAATTATAAAAATACCACACTGTTGGAACAATTATAAAAATACCACACTGTCGGAACAATTATAAAAATACCACACTGTCGGAACAATTATAAAAATACCACACTGTCGGAACAATTATAAAAATACCACACTGTCGGAACAATTATAAAAATACCACACTGTCGGAACAATTATAAAAATACCACACTGTCGAACAATTATAAAAATACCACACTGTCGGAAAAATTATAAAAATACCACACTGTCGGAACAACTATAAAAATACCACACTTACGGAACAATTATAAAAATACCACACTGTCGGAACAATTATAAAAATACCACACTGTCGGAACAATTATACAAATACCACACTGTCGGAACAATTATAAAAATACCACACTGTCGGAACAGTTTTAAAAATACCACACTGTCGGAACAGTTATAAAAATACCACACTGTCGGAACAATTATAAAAATACCACACTGTCGGAACAATTATAAAAATACCACACTGTCGAATCATTTATAAAAATACCACACTGTCGGAACAATTATAAAAATACCACACTGTCGGAACAATTATAAAAATACCACACTGTCGGAACAATTATAAAAATACCACACTGTCGGAACAATTATAAAAATACCACACTGTCGGAACAATTATAAAAATACCACACTGTCGGAACAATTATAAAAATACCACACTGTCGGAACAATTATAAAAATACCACACTGTCGGAACAATTATTAGAATACCACACTGTTGGAACAATTATAAAAATACCACACTGTCGGAACAATTATAAAAATACCACACTGTCGGAACAATTATAAAAATACCACACTGTCGGAACAATTATAAAAATACCACACTGTCGGAACAATTATAAAAATACCACACTGTCGGAACAATTATAAAAATACCACACTGTCGGAACAATTATAAAAATACCACACTGTCGGAGCAATTATAAAAATAGCACACTGTCGGAGCAATTATAAAAATAGCACACTGTCGGAACAATTATAAAAATACCACACTGTCGGAACAATTATAAAAATACCACACTGTCGGAACAATTATAAAAATACCACACTGTCGGAACAATTATAAAAATACCACACTGTCGGAACAATTATAAAAATACCACACTGTCGGGACAATTATAAAAATACCACACTGTTGGAACAATTATAAAAATACCACACTGTCGGAACAATTATAAAAATACCACACTGTTGGAACAATTATAAAAATACCACACTGTCGGAACAATTATAAAAATACCACACTGTCGGAACAATTATAAAAATACCACACTGTCGGAACAATTATAAAAATACCACACTGTCGGAACAATTATACAAATACCACACTGTCGGAACAATTATAAAAATACCACACTGTCGGAACAGTTTTAAAAATACCACACTGTCGGAACAGTTACAAAAATACCACACTGTCGGAACAATTATAAAAATACCACACTGTCGGAACAATTATAAAAATACCACACTGTCGGATCATTTATAAAAATACCACACTGTCGGAACAATTATAAAAATACCACACTGTCGGAACAATTATAAAAATACCACACTGTCGGAACAATTATAAAAATACCACACTGTAGGAACAATTATAAAAATACCACACTGTCGGAACAATTATAAAAATACCACACTGTCGGAACAATTATAAAATTACCACACTGTCGGAACAATTATAAAAATACCACACTGTCGGAACAATTATTAAAATACCACACTGTCGGAACAATTATAAAAATACCACACTGTCGGAACAATTATAAAAATACCACACTGTCGGAACAATTATAAAAATACCACACTGTCGGAACAATTATAAAAATAGCACACTGTCGGAACAATTATAAAAATACCACACTGTCGGAACAATTATAAAAATACCACACTGTCGGAACAATTATAAAAATACCACACTGTCAGAACAATTATAAAAATACCACACTGTCGGAACAATTATAAAAATACCACACTGTCGGAACAATTATAAAAATACCACACTGTCGGAACAATTATGAAAATACCACACTGTCGGAACAATTATAAAAATACCACACTGTCGGAACAATTATAAAAATACCACACTGTCGGAACAATTATAAAAATACCACACTGTCGGATCAATTATAAAAATACCACACTGTCTGAACAATTATAAAAATACCACACTGTCGGAACAATTATAAAAATACCACACTGTCGGAACAATTATAAAGATACCACACTGTCGGAACAATTATAAAAATACCACACTATCGGAACAATTATAAAA
This sequence comes from Bathymodiolus brooksi, assembly GCA_963680875.1. Taxonomy (NCBI): domain Eukaryota; kingdom Metazoa; phylum Mollusca; class Bivalvia; order Mytilida; family Modiolidae; genus Bathymodiolus; species Bathymodiolus brooksi. Next base: position 49,995,741 of record OY804580.1, on the reverse strand, counting down.
ATACACACTGTCGGAGAAATTATAAAAATACGACACTGTCGGAACAATTATAAAAATACCACACTGTCTGAACAATTATAAAAATACCACACTGTCGGAACAATTATAAAAATACCACACTGTCGGAACAATTATAAAAATACCACACTGTCGGAACAATTATGAAAATACCACACTGTCGGAACAATTATAAAAATACCTCACTGTCGGAGCAATTATAAAAATACCACACTGTCGGAACAATTATAAAAAAAACCACACTGTCGGAACAATTATAAAAATACCACACTGTCGGAAAATTATATAAAAACCACACTGTCGGAACAATTATAAAAATACCTCACTGTCGGAGCAATTATAAAAATACCACACTGTCGGAACAATTATAAAAAAAACCACACTGTCGGAACAATTATAAAAATACCACACTGTCGGAAAATTATATAAAAACCACACTGTCGGAACAATTATAAAAATACCTCACTGTCGGAGCAATTATAAAAATACCACACTGTCGGAACAATTATAAAAATACCACACTGTCGGAATAATTATAAAAATACCACACTGTCGGAACAATTATAAAAATACCACACTGTCGGAACAATTATAAAAATATCACACTGTCGGAACAATTATAAAAATACCACACTGTCGGAACAATTATAAAATAACCACACTGTCGGAACAATTATAAAAATACCACACTGTCGGAGCAATTATAAAAATACCACACTGTCGGAACAATTATAAAAATACCACACTGTCGGAACAATTATAAAAATACCACACTGTCGGAACAATTATAAAAATACCACACTGTCGGAACAATTATAAAAATACCACACTGTCGGAACAATTATAAAAATACCACACTGTCGGAACAATTATACAAATACCACACTGTCGGAACAATTATAAAAATACCACACTGTCGGAACAATTATAAAAATACCACACTGTCGGAACAATTATACAAATACCACACTGTCGGAACAATTATAAAAATACCACACTGTCGGAACAATTACAAAAATACCACACTGTCGGAACAATTATAAAAATACCACACTGTTGTAACAATTATAAAAATACCACACTGTCGGAACAATTATAAAAATACCACACTGTTGGAACAATTATAAAAATACCACACTGTCGGAACAATTATAAAAATACCACACTGTCGGAACAATTATAAAAATACCACACTGTCGGAACAATTATAAAAATACCACACTGTCGGAACAATTATAAAAATACCACACTGTCGGAACAATTATAAAAATACCACACTGTCGAACAATTATAAAAATACCACACTGTCGGAAAAATTATAAAAATACCACACTGTCGGAACAACTATAAAAATACCACACTGTCGGAACAATTTTAAAAATACCATACTGTCGGAACAATTATAAAAATACCACACTGTCGGAACAATTATACAAATACCACACTGTCGGAACAATTATAAAAATACCACACTGTCGGAACAGTTTTAAAAATACCACACTGTCGGAACAGTTATAAAAATACCACACTGTCGGAACAATTATAAAAATACCACACTGTCGGAACAATTATAAAAATACCACACTGTCGAAACATTTATAAAAATACCACACTGTCGGAACAATTATAAAAATACCACACTGACGGAACAATTATAAAAATACCACACTGTCGGAACAATTATAAAAATACCACACTGTCGGAACAATTATAAAAATACCACACTGTCGGATCAATTATAAAAATACCACACTGTCGAACAATTATAAAAATACCACACTGTCGGAACAATTATAAAAATACCACACTGTCGGAACAATTATTAAAATACCACACTGTTGGAACAATTATAAAAATACCACACTGTCGGAACAATTATAAAAATACCACACTGTCGGAACAATTATAAAAATACCACACTGTCGGAACAATTATAAAAATACCACACTGTCGGAACAATTATAAAAATACCACACTGTCGGAACAATTATAAAAATACCACACTGTCGGAACAATTATAAAAATACCACACTGTCGGAGCAATTATAGAAATAGCACACTGTCGGAGCAATTATAAAAATAGCACACTGTCGGAACAATTATAAAAATACCACACTGTCGGAACAATTATAAAAATACCACACTGTCGGAACAATTATAAAAATACCACACTGTCGGAACAATTATAAAAATACCACACTGTCGGGACAATTATAAAAATACCACACTGTTGGAACAATTATAAAAATACTACACTGTCGGAACAATTATAAAAATACCACACTGTTGGAACAATTATAAAAATACCACACTGTCGGAACAATTATAAAAATACCACACTGTCGGAACAATTATAAAAATACCACACTGTCGGAACAATTATAAAAATACCACACTGTCGGAACAATTATACAAATACCACACTGTCGGAACAATTATAAAAATACCACACTGTCGGAACAGTTTTAAAAATACCACACTGTCGGAACAGTTACAAAAATACCACACTGTCGGAACAATTATAAAAATACCACACTGTCGGAACAATTATAAAAATACCACACTGTCGGAACATTTATAAAAATACCACACTGTCGGAACAATTATAAAAATACCACACTGTCGGAACAATTATAAAAATACCACACTGTCGGAACAATTATAAAAATACCACAATGTAGGAACAATTATAAAAATACCACACTGTCGGAACAATTATAAAAATACCACACTGTCGGAACAATTATAAAATTACCACACTGTCGGAACAATTATAAAAATACCACACTGTCGGAACAATTATTAAAATACCACACTGTCGGAACAATTATAAAAATACCACACTGTCGGAACAATTATAAAAATACCACACTGTCGGAACAATTATAAAAATACCACACTGTCGGAACAATTATAAAAATACCACACAGTCGGAACAATTATAAAAATACCACATTGTCGGAACAATTATAAAAATACCACCCTGACGGAGCAATTATAAAAATACCCCACTGTCGGAACAATTATAAAAATACCACACTGTCGGAACAATTATAAAAATACCACACTGTCGGAACAATTATAAAAATACCACACTGTCGGAGCAATTATAAAAATACCACACTGTCGGAAAAATTATAAAAATACCACACTGTCGGAACAACTATAAAAATACCACACTGTCGGAACAATAATAAAAATACCACACTGTCGGAACAATTATAAAAATACCACACTGTCGGAACAATTATACAAATACCACACTGTCGGAACAATTATAAAAATACCACACTGTCGGAACAGTTTTAAAAATACCACACTGTCGGAACAGTTATAAAAATACGACACTGTCGGAACAATTATAAAAATACCACACTGTCGGAACAATTATAAAAATACCACACTGTCGGAACATTTATAAAAATACCACACTGTCGGAACAATTATAAAAATACCACACTGTCGGAACAATTATAAAAATACCACACTGTCGGAACAATTATAAAAATACCACACTGTCGAAACAATTATAAAAATACCACACTGTCGGAACAATTATAAAAATACCACACTGTCGGAACAATTATAAAAATACCACACTGTCGGAACAATTATACAAATACCACACTGTCGGAACAATTATAAAAATACCACACTGTCGGAACAATTACAAAAATACCACACTGTCGGAACAATTTCAAAAATACCACACTGTCGGAACAATTATAAAAATACCACACTGTCTGAACAATTATAAAAATACCACACTGTCGGAACAATTATAAAAATACCACACTGTCGGATCAATTATAAAAATACCACACTGTCGGAGCAATTATAAAAATAGCACACTGTCGGAACAATTATAAAATACCACACTGTCGGAACAATTATAAAAATACCACACTGTCGGAACAATTATAAAAATACCACACTGTCGGAACAATTATAAAAATACCACACTGTCGGAACAATTATAAAAATACCACACTGTCGGAACAATTATAAAAATACCACACTGTCGGAACAATTATAAAAATACCACACTGTCGGAACAATTATAAAAATACCACACTGTCGGAACAATTATAAAAATACCACACTGTCGGAACAATTATAAAAATACCACACTGTCGGAACAATTATAAAAATACCACACTGTCGGAACAATTATAAAAATACCACACTGTCGGAACAATTATAAAAATACCACACTGTCGGAACAATTATAAAAATACCACACTGTCGGAACAATTATAAAAATACCACACTGTCGGATCAATTATAAAAATACCACACTGTCGAACAATTATAAAAATACCACACTGTCGGAACAATTATAAAAATACCACACTGTCGGAACAATTATAAAAATACCACACTGTCGGAGAAATTATAAAAATACCACACTGTCGGAAAAATTATAAAAATACCACACTGTCGGAACAACTATAAAAATAGCACACTGTCGGAACAATTATAAAAATACCACACTGTCGGAACAATTATAAAAATACCACACGGTCGAACAATTATAAAAATACCACACTGTCGGAGCAATTATAAAAATACCACACTGTCGGAAAAATTATAAAAATACCACACTGTCGGAACAACTATAAAAATACCACACTGTCGGAACAATTATAAAAATACCACACTGCCGGAACAATTATAAAAATACCTCACTGTCGGAGCAATTATAAAAATACCACACTGTCGGAACAATTATAAAAAAACCACACTGTCGGAACAATTATAAAAATACCTCACTGTCGGAGCAATTATAAAAATACCACACTGTCGGAACAATTATAAAAAAACTACACTGTCGGAACAATTATAAAAATACCACACTGTCGGAACAATTATAAAAATACCACACTGTCGGAACAATTATAAAAATACCACACTGTCGGAACAATTATAAAAATACCACACTGTCGGAACAATTATAAAATAACCACACTGTCGGAACAATTATAAAAATACCACACTGTCGGAGCAATTATAAAATTACCACACTGTCGGAACAATTATAAAAATACCACACTGTCGGAACAATTATAAAAAAACCACACTGTCGGAACAATTATAAAAATACCACACTGTCGGAACAATTATAAAAATACAACACTGTCGGAACAATTATACAAATACCACACTGTCGGAACAATTATAAAAATACCACACTGTCGGAACAGTTATAAAAATACCACACTGTCGGAACAGTTATAAAAATACCACACTGTCGGAACAATTATAAAAATACCACACTGTCGGAACAATTATAAAAATACCACACTGTCGGAACAATTATAAAAATACCTCACTGTCGGAACAATTATAAAAATACCACACTGTCGGAACAATTATAAAATTACCACACTGTCGGAACAATTATAAAAATACCACACTGTCGGAACAATTATTAAAATACCACACTGTCGGAACAATTATAAAAATACCACACTGTCGGAACAATTATAAAAATACCACACTGTCGGAACAATTATAAAAATACCACACTGTCGGAACAATTATAAAAATACCACACTGTCGGAACAATTATAAAAATACCACACTGTCGGAACAATTATAAAAATACCACACTGTCGGAACAATTATAAAAATACCACACTGTCAGAACAATTATAAAAATACCACACTGTCGGAACAATTATAAAAATACCACACTGTCGGAACAATTATAAAAATACCACACTGTCGGAACAATTATAAAAATACCACACTGTCGGAACAATTATAAAAATACCACACTGTCGGGACAATTATAAAAATACCACACTGTTGGAACAATTATAAAAATACCACACTGTCGGAACAATTATAAAAATACCACACTGTTGGAACAATTATAAAAATACCACACTGTCGGAACAATTATAAAAATACCACACTGTCGGAACAATTATAAAAATACCACACTGTCGGAACAATTATAAAAATACCACACTGTCGGAACAATTATACAAATACCACACTGTCGGAACAATTATAAAAATACCACACTGTCGGAACAGTTTTAAAAATACCACACTGTCGGAACAGTTACAAAAATACCACACTGTCGGAACAATTATAAAAATACCACACTGTCGGAACAATTATAAAAATACCACACTGTCGGATCATTTATAAAAATACCACACTGTCGGAACAATTATAAAAATACCACACTGTCGGAACAATTATAAAAATACCACACTGTCGGAACAATTATAAAAATACCACACTGTAGGAACAATTATAAAAATACCACACTGTCGGAACAATTATAAAAATACCACACTGTCGGAACAATTATAAAATTACCACACTGTCGGAACAATTATAAAAATACCACACTGTCGGAACAATTATTAAAATACCACACTGTCGGAACAATTATAAAAATACCACACTGTCGGAACAATTATAAAAATACCACACTGTCGGAACAATTATAAAAATACCACACTGTCGGAACAATTATAAAAATAGCACACTGTCGGAACAATTATAAAAATACCACACTGTCGGAACAATTATAAAAATACCACACTGTCGGAACAATTATAAAAATACCACACTGTCAGAACAATTATAAAAATACCACACTGTCGGAACAATTATAAAAATACCACACTGTCGGAACAATTATAAAAATACCACACTGTCGGAACAATTATGAAAATACCACACTGTCGGAACAATTATAAAAATACCACACTGTCGGAACAATTATAAAAATACCACACTGTCGGAACAATTATAAAAATACCACACTGTCGGATCAATTATAAAAATACCACACTGTCTGAACAATTATAAAAATACCACACTGTCGGAACAATTATAAAAATACCACACTGTCGGAACAATTATAAAGATACCACACTGTCGGAACAATTATAAAAATACCACACTATCGGAACAATTATAAAAATACACACTGTCGGAGAAATTATAAAAATACGACACTGTCGGAACAATTATAAAAATACCACACTGTCTGAACAATTATAAAAATACCACACTGTCGGAACAATTATAAAAATACCACACTGTCGGAACAATTATAAAAATACCACACTGTCGGAACAATTATGAAAATACCACACTGTCGGAACAATTATAAAAATACCTCACTGTCGGAGCAATTATAAAAATACCACACTGTCGGAACAATTATAAAAAAAACCACACTGTCGGAACAATTATAAAAATACCACACTGTCGGAAAATTATATAAAAACCACACTGTCGGAACAATTATAAAAATACCTCACTGTCGGAGCAATTATAAAAATACCACACTGTCGGAACAATTATAAAAAAAACCACACTGTCGGAACAATTATAAAAATACCACACTGTCGGAAAATTATATAAAAACCACACTGTCGGAACAATTATAAAAATACCTCACTGTCGGAGCAATTATAAAAATACCACACTGTCGGAACAATTATAAAAATACCACACTGTCGGAATAATTATAAAAATACCACACTGTCGGAACAATTATAAAAATACCACACTGTCGGAACAATTATAAAAATATCACACTGTCGGAACAATTATAAAAATACCACACTGTCGGAACAATTATAAAATAACCACACTGTCGGAACAATTATAAAAATACCACACTGTCGGAGCAATTATAAAAATACCACACTGTCGGAACAATTATAAAAATACCACACTGTCGGAACAATTATAAAAATACCACACTGTCGGAACAATTATAAAAATACCACACTGTCGGAACAATTATAAAAATACCACACTGTCGGAACAATTATAAAAATACCACACTGTCGGAACAATTATACAAATACCACACTGTCGGAACAATTATAAAAATACCACACTGTCGGAACAATTATAAAAATACCACACTGTCGGAACAATTATACAAATACCACACTGTCGGAACAATTATAAAAATACCACACTGTCGGAACAATTACAAAAATACCACACTGTCGGAACAATTATAAAAATACCACACTGTTGTAACAATTATAAAAATACCACACTGTCGGAACAATTATAAAAATACCACACTGTTGGAACAATTATAAAAATACCACACTGTCGGAACAATTATAAAAATACCACACTGTCGGAACAATTATAAAAATACCACACTGTCGGAACAATTATAAAAATACCACACTGTCGGAACAATTATAAAAATACCACACTGTCGGAACAATTATAAAAATACCACACTGTCGAACAATTATAAAAATACCACACTGTCGGAAAAATTATAAAAATACCACACTGTCGGAACAACTATAAAAATACCACACTGTCGGAACAATTTTAAAAATACCATACTGTCGGAACAATTATAAAAATACCACACTGTCGGAACAATTATACAAATACCACACTGTCGGAACAATTATAAAAATACCACACTGTCGGAACAGTTTTAAAAATACCACACTGTCGGAACAGTTATAAAAATACCACACTGTCGGAACAATTATAAAAATACCACACTGTCGGAACAATTATAAAAATACCACACTGTCGAAACATTTATAAAAATACCACACTGTCGGAACAATTATAAAAATACCACACTGACGGAACAATTATAAAAATACCACACTGTCGGAACAATTATAAAAATACCACACTGTCGGAACAATTATAAAAATACCACACTGTCGGATCAATTATAAAAATACCACACTGTCGAACAATTATAAAAATACCACACTGTCGGAACAATTATAAAAATACCACACTGTCGGAACAATTATTAAAATACCACACTGTTGGAACAATTATAAAAATACCACACTGTCGGAACAATTATAAAAATACCACACTGTCGGAACAATTATAAAAATACCACACTGTCGGAACAATTATAAAAATACCACACTGTCGGAACAATTATAAAAATACCACACTGTCGGAACAATTATAAAAATACCACACTGTCGGAACAATTATAAAAATACCACACTGTCGGAGCAATTATAGAAATAGCACACTGTCGGAGCAATTATAAAAATAGCACACTGTCGGAACAATTATAAAAATACCACACTGTCGGAACAATTATAAAAATACCACACTGTCGGAACAATTATAAAAATACCACACTGTCGGAACAATTATAAAAATACCACACTGTCGGGACAATTATAAAAATACCACACTGTTGGAACAATTATAAAAATACTACACTGTCGGAACAATTATAAAAATACCACACTGTTGGAACAATTATAAAAATACCACACTGTCGGAACAATTATAAAAATACCACACTGTCGGAACAATTATAAAAATACCACACTGTCGGAACAATTATAAAAATACCACACTGTCGGAACAATTATACAAATACCACACTGTCGGAACAATTATAAAAATACCACACTGTCGGAACAGTTTTAAAAATACCACACTGTCGGAACAGTTACAAAAATACCACACTGTCGGAACAATTATAAAAATACCACACTGTCGGAACAATTATAAAAATACCACACTGTCGGAACATTTATAAAAATACCACACTGTCGGAACAATTATAAAAATACCACACTGTCGGAACAATTATAAAAATACCACACTGTCGGAACAATTATAAAAATACCACAATGTAGGAACAATTATAAAAATACCACACTGTCGGAACAATTATAAAAATACCACACTGTCGGAACAATTATAAAATTACCACACTGTCGGAACAATTATAAAAATACCACACTGTCGGAACAATTATTAAAATACCACACTGTCGGAACAATTATAAAAATACCACACTGTCGGAACAATTATAAAAATACCACACTGTCGGAACAATTATAAAAATACCACACTGTCGGAACAATTATAAAAATACCACACAGTCGGAACAATTATAAAAATACCACATTGTCGGAACAATTATAAAAATACCACCCTGACGGAGCAATTATAAAAATACCCCACTGTCGGAACAATTATAAAAATACCACACTGTCGGAACAATTATAAAAATACCACACTGTCGGAACAATTATAAAAATACCACACTGTCGGAGCAATTATAAAAATACCACACTGTCGGAAAAATTATAAAAATACCACACTGTCGGAACAACTATAAAAATACCACACTGTCGGAACAATAATAAAAATACCACACTGTCGGAACAATTATAAAAATACCACACTGTCGGAACAATTATACAAATACCACACTGTCGGAACAATTATAAAAATACCACACTGTCGGAACAGTTTTAAAAATACCACACTGTCGGAACAGTTATAAAAATACGACACTGTCGGAACAATTATAAAAATACCACACTGTCGGAACAATTATAAAAATACCACACTGTCGGAACATTTATAAAAATACCACACTGTCGGAACAATTATAAAAATACCACACTGTCGGAACAATTATAAAAATACCACACTGTCGGAACAATTATAAAAATACCACACTGTCGAAACAATTATAAAAATACCACACTGTCGGAACAATTATAAAAATACCACACTGTCGGAACAATTATAAAAATACCACACTGTCGGAACAATTATACAAATACCACACTGTCGGAACAATTATAAAAATACCACACTGTCGGAACAATTACAAAAATACCACACTGTCGGAACAATTTCAAAAATACCACACTGTCGGAACAATTATAAAAATACCACACTGTCTGAACAATTATAAAAATACCACACTGTCGGAACAATTATAAAAATACCACACTGTCGGATCAATTATAAAAATACCACACTGTCGGAGCAATTATAAAAATAGCACACTGTCGGAACAATTATAAAATACCACACTGTCGGAACAATTATAAAAATACCACACTGTCGGAACAATTATAAAAATACCACACTGTCGGAACAATTATAAAAATACCACACTGTCGGAACAATTATAAAAATACCACACTGTCGGAACAATTATAAAAATACCACACTGTCGGAACAATTATAAAAATACCACACTGTCGGAACAATTATAAAAATACCACACTGTCGGAACAATTATAAAAATACCACACTGTCGGAACAATTATAAAAATACCACACTGTCGGAACAATTATAAAAATACCACACTGTCGGAACAATTATAAAAATACCACACTGTCGGAACAATTATAAAAATACCACACTGTCGGAACAATTATAAAAATACCACACTGTCGGAACAATTATAAAAATACCACACTGTCGGATCAATTATAAAAATACCACACTGTCGAACAATTATAAAAATACCACACTGTCGGAACAATTATAAAAATACCACACTGTCGGAACAATTATAAAAATACCACACTGTCGGAGAAATTATAAAAATACCACACTGTCGGAAAAATTATAAAAATACCACACTGTCGGAACAACTATAAAAATAGCACACTGTCGGAACAATTATAAAAATACCACACTGTCGGAACAATTATAAAAATACCACACGGTCGAACAATTATAAAAATACCACACTGTCGGAGCAATTATAAAAATACCACACTGTCGGAAAAATTATAAAAATACCACACTGTCGGAACAACTATAAAAATACCACACTGTCGGAACAATTATAAAAATACCACACTGCCGGAACAATTATAAAAATACCTCACTGTCGGAGCAATTATAAAAATACCACACTGTCGGAACAATTATAAAAAAACCACACTGTCGGAACAATTATAAAAATACCTCACTGTCGGAGCAATTATAAAAATACCACACTGTCGGAACAATTATAAAAAAACTACACTGTCGGAACAATTATAAAAATACCACACTGTCGGAACAATTATAAAAATACCACACTGTCGGAACAATTATAAAAATACCACACTGTCGGAACAATTATAAAAATACCACACTGTCGGAACAATTATAAAATAACCACACTGTCGGAACAATTATAAAAATACCACACTGTCGGAGCAATTATAAAAATACCACACTGTCGGAACAATTATAAAAATACCACACTGTCGGAACAATTATAAAAAAACCACACTGTCGGAACAATTATAAAAATACCACACTGTCGGAACAATTATAAAAATACAACACTGTCGGAACAATTATACAAATACCACACTGTCGGAACAATTATAAAAATACCACACTGTCGGAACAGTTATAAAAATACCACACTGTCGGAACAGTTATAAAAATACCACACTGTCGGAACAATTATAAAAATACCACACTGTCGGAACAATTATAAAAATACCACACTGTCGGAACAATTATAAAAATACCTCACTGTCGGAACAATTATAAAAATACCACACTGTCGGAACAATTATAAAATTACCACACTGTCGGAACAATTATAAAAATACCACACTGTCGGAACAATTATTAAAATACCACACTGTCGGAACAATTATAAAAATACCACACTGTCGGAACAATTATAAAAATACCACACTGTCGGAACAATTATAAAAATACCACACTGTCGGAACAATTATAAAAATACCACACTGTCGGAACAATTATAAAAATACCACACTGTCGGAACAATTATAAAAATACCACACTGTCGGAACAATTATAAAAATACCACACTGTCAGAACAATTATAAAAATACCACACTGTCGGAACAATTATAAAAATACCACACTGTCGGAACAATTATAAAAATACCACACTGTCGGAACAATTATAAAAATACCACACTGTCGGAACAATTATAAAAATACCACACTGTCGGAACAGTTATAAAAATACCACACTGTCGGAACAGTTATAAAAATACCACACTGTCGGAACAGTTATAAAAATACCACACTGTCGGAACAATTATAAAAATACCACACTGTCGGAACAATTATAAAAATACCACACAGTCGGAACAATTATAAAAATACCACACTGTCGGAACAATTATAAAAATACCACACTGTCGGAACAATTATAAAAATACCACACTGTCGGAACAATTATAAAAATACCACACTGTCGGAACAATTATAAAAATACCACACTGTCGGAACAATTATAAAAATACCACACTGTCGGAACAATTATTAAAATACCACACTGTCGGAGCAATTATAAAAATACCACACTGTCGGAACAATTATAAAAATACCACACTGTCGGAACAATTATAAAAATACCACACTGTCGGAACAATTATAAAAATACCACACTGTCGGAGAAATTATAAAAATACCACACTGTCGGAAAAATTATAAAAATACCACACTGTCGGAACAACTATAAAAATAGCACACTGTCGGAACAATTATAAAAATACCACACTGTCGGAACAATTATAAAAATACCACACGGTCGAACAATTATAAAAATACCACACTGTCGGAGCAATTATAAAAATACCACACTGTCGGAAAAATTATAAAAATACCACACTGTCGGAACAACTATAAAAATACCACACTGTCGGAACAATTATAAAAATACCACACTGCCGGAACAATTATAAAAATACCTCACTGTCGGAGCAATTATAAAAATACCACACTGTCGGAACAATTATAAAAAAACCACACTGTCGGAACAATTATAAAAATACCACACTGTCGGAGCAATTATAAAAATACCACACTGTCGGAACAATTATAAAAAAACCACACTGTCGGAACAATTATAAAAATACCACACTGTCGGAACAATTATAAAAATACCACACTGTCGGAACAATTATAAAAATACCACACTGTCGGAACAATTATAAAAATACCACACTGTCGGAACAATTATAAAATAACCACACTGTCGGAACAATTATAAAAATACCACACTGTCGGAGCAATTATAAAAATACCACACTGTCGGAACAATTATAAAAATACCACACTGTCGGAACAATTATAAAAAAACCACACTGTCGGAACAATTATAAAAATACCACACTGTCGGAACAATTATAAAAATACAACACTGTCGGAACAATTATACAAATACCACACTGTCGGAACAATTATAAAAATACCACACTGTCGGAACAGTTATAAAAATACCACACTGTCGGAACAGTTATAAAAATACCACACTGTCGGAAAAATTATAAAAATACCACACTGTCGGAACAACTATAAAAATAGCACACTGTCGGAACAATTATAAAAATACCACACTGTCGGAACAATTATAAAAATACCACACGGTCGAACAATTATAAAAATACCACACTGTCGGAGCAATTATAAAAATACCACACTGTCGGAAAAATTATAAAAATACCACACTGTCGGAACAACTATAAAAATACCACACTGTCGGAACAATTATAAAAATACCACACTGCCGGAACAATTATAAAAATACCTCACTGTCGGAGCAATTATAAAAATACCACACTGTCGGAAAATTATAAAAAAACCACACTGTCGGAACAATTATAAAAATACCTCACTGTCGGAGCAATTATAAAAATACCACACTGTCGGAACAATTATAAAAAAACCACACTGTCGGAACAATTATAAAAATACCACACTGTCGGAACAATTATAAAAATACCACACTGTCGGAACAATTATAAAAATACCACACTGTCGGAACAATTATAAAAATACCACACTGTCGGAACAATTATAAAATAACCACACTGTCGGAACAATTATAAAAATACCACACTGTCGGAGCAATTATAAAAATACCACACTGTCGGAACAATTATAAAAATACCACACTGTCGGAACAATTATAAAAAAACCACACTGTCGGAACAATTATAAAAATACCACACTGTCGGAACAATTATAAAAATACAACACTGTCGGAACAATTATACAAATACCACACTGTCGGAACAATTATAAAAATACCACACTGTCGGAACAGTTATAAAAATACCACACTGTCGGAACAGTTATAAAAATACCACACTGTCGGAACAATTATAAAAATACCACACTGTCGGAACAATTATAAAAATACCACACTGTCGGAACAATTATAAAAATACCTCACTGTCGGAACAATTATAAAAATACCACACTGTCGGAACAATTATAAAATTACCACACTGTCGGAACAATTATAAAAATACCACACTGTCGGAACAATTATTAAAATACCACACTGTCGGAACAATTATAAAAATACCACACTGTCGGAACAATTATAAAAATACCACACTGTCGGAACAATTATAAAAATACCACACTGTCGGAACAATTATAAAAATACCACACTGTCGGAACAATTATAAAAATACCACACTGTCGGAACAATTATAAAAATACCACACTGTCGGAACAATTATAAAAATACCACACTGTCAGAACAATTATAAAAATACCACACTGTCGGAACAATTATAAAAATACCACACTGTCGGAACAATTATAAAAATACCACACTGTCGGAACAATTATAAAAATACCACACTGTCGGAACAATTATAAAAATACCACACTGTCGGAACAGTTATAAAAATACCACACTGTCGGAACAGTTATAAAAATACCACACTGTCGGAACAGTTATAAAAATACCACACTGTCGGAACAATTATAAAAATACCACACTGTCGGAACAATTATAAAAATACCACACAGTCGGAACAATTATAAAAATACCACACTGTCGGAACAATTATAAAAATACCACACTGTCGGAACAATTATAAAAATACCACACTGTCGGAACAATTATAAAAATACCACACTGTCGGAACAATTATAAAAATACCACACTGTCGGAACAATTATAAAAATACCACACTGTCGGAACAATTATTAAAATACCACACTGTCGGAGCAATTATAAAAATACCACACTGTCGGAACAATTATAAAAATACCACACTGTCGGAACAATTATAAAAATACCACACTGTCGGAACAATTATAAAAATACCACACTGTCGGAGAAATTATAAAAATACCACACTGTCGGAAAAATTATAAAAATACCACACTGTCGGAACAACTATAAAAATAGCACACTGTCGGAACAATTATAAAAATACCACACTGTCGGAACAATTATAAAAATACCACACGGTCGAACAATTATAAAAATACCACACTGTCGGAGCAATTATAAAAATACCACACTGTCGGAAAAATTATAAAAATACCACACTGTCGGAACAACTATAAAAATACCACACTGTCGGAACAATTATAAAAATACCACACTGCCGGAACAATTATAAAAATACCTCACTGTCGGAGCAATTATAAAAATACCACACTGTCGGAACAATTATAAAAAAACCACACTGTCGGAACAATTATAAAAATACCTCACTGTCGGAGCAATTATAAAAATACCACACTGTCGGAACAATTATAAAAAAACCACACTGTCGGAACAATTATAAAAATACCACACTGTCGGAACAATTATAAAAATACCACACTGTCGGAACAATTATAAAAATACCACACTGTCGGAACAATTATAAAAATACCACACTGTCGGAACAATTATAAAATAACCACACTGTCGGAACAATTATAAAAATACCACACTGTCGGAGCAATTATAAAAATACCACACTGTCGGAACAATTATAAAAATACCACACTGTCGGAACAATTATAAAAAAACCACACTGTCGGAACAATTATAAAAATACCACACTGTCGGAACAATTATAAAAATACAACACTGTCGGAACAATTATACAAATACCACACTGTCGGAACAGTTATACAAATACCACACTGTCGGAACAGTTATAAAAATACCACACTGTCGGAACAATTATAAAAATACCACACTGTCGGAACAATTATAAAAATACCACACTGTCGGAACAATTATAAAAATAACACACTGTCGGAACAATTATAAAAATACCACACTGTCGGAACAATTATAAAAATACCACACTGTCGGAACAATTATACAAATACCACACTGTCGGAACAATTATAAAAATACCACACTGTCGGAACAATTATAAAAATACCACACTGTCGGAACAATTATAAAAATACCACACTGTCGGAACAATTATAAAAATACCACACTGTCGGAACAATTACAAAAATACCACACTGTCGGAACAATTTCAAAAATACCACACTGTCGGAACAATTATAAAAATACCACACTGTCGGAACAATTATAAAAATACCACACTGTCGGAACAATTATAAAAATACCACACTGTCGGAACAATTATAAAAATACCACACTTTCGGAACAATTATAAAAATACCACACTGTCGGAACAATTATAAAAATACACACTGTCGGAGAAATTATAAAAATACGACACTTTCGGAACAATTATAAAAATACCACACTGTCGGAACAATTATAAAAATACCACACTGTCGGAACAATTATAAAAATACCACACTGTCGGAACAATTATAAAAATACCACACTGTCGGAACAATTATAAAAATACCACACTGTCGGAACAATTATTAAAATACCACACTGTCGGAGCAATTATAAAAATACCACACTGTCGGAACAATTATAAAAATACCACACTGTCGGAACAATTATAAAAATACCACACTGTCGGAACAATTATAAAAATACCACACTGTCGGAGAAATTATAAAAATACCACACTGTCGGAAAAATTATAAAAATACCACACTGTCGGAACAACTATAAAAATAGCACACTGTCGGAACAATTATAAAAATACCACACTGTCGGAACAATTATAAAAATACCACACGGTCGAACAATTATAAAAATACCACACTGTCGGAGCAATTATAAAAATACCACACTGTCGGAAAAATTATAAAAATACCACACTGTCGGAACAACTATAAAAATACCACACTGTCGGAACAATTATAAAAATACCACACTGCCGGAACAATTATAAAAATACCTCTCTGTCGGAGCAATTATAAAAATACCACACTGTCGGAACAATTATAAAAAAACCACACTGTCGGAACAATTATAAAAATACCTCACTGTCGGAGCAATTATAAAAATACCACACTGTCGGAACAATTATAAAAAAACCACACTGTCGGAACAATTATAAAAATACCACACTGTCGGAACAATTATAAAAATACCACACTGTCGGAACAATTATAAAAATACCACACTGTCGGAACAATTATAAAAATACCACACTGTCGGAACAATTATAAAATAACCACACTGTCGGAACAATTATAAAAATACCACACTGTCGGAGCAATTATAAAAATACCACACTCTCGGAACAATTATAAAAATACCACACTGTCGGAACAATTATAAAAATACAACACTGTCGGAACAATTATAAAAATACCACACTGTCGGAACAATTATAAAAATACCACACTGTCGGAACAGTTATAAAAATACCACACTGTCGGAACAGTTATAAAAATACCACACTGTCGGAACAATTATAAAAATACCACACTGTCGGAACAATTATAAAAATACCACACTGTCGGAACAATTATAAAAATAACACACTGTCGGAACAATTATAAAAATACCACACTGTCGGAACAATTATAAAAATACCACACTGTCGGAACAATTATACAAATACCACACTGTCGGAACAATTATAAAAATACCACACTGTCGGAACAATTATAAAAATACCACACTGTCGGAACAATTATACAAATACCACACTGTCGGAACAATTATAAAAATACCACACTGTCGGAACAATTACAAAAATACCACACTGTCGGAACAATTTCAAAAATACCACACTGTCGGAACAATTATAAAAATACCACACTGTCGGAACAATTATAAAAATACCACACTGTCGGAACAATTATAAAAATACCACACTGTCGGAACAATTATAAAAATACCACACTTTCGGAACAATTATAAAAATACCACACTGTCGGAACAATTATAAAAATACACACTGTCGGAGAAATTATAAAAATACGACACTTTCGGAACAATTATAAAAATACCACACTGTCTGAACAATTATAAAAATACCACACTGTCGGAACAATTATAAAAATACCACACTGTCGGAACAATTATAAAAATACCACACTGTCGGAACAATTATGAAAATACCACACTGTCGGAACAAATATAAAAATACCTCACTGTCGGAGCAATTATAAAAATACCACACTGTCGGAACAATTATAAAAAAACCACACTGTCGGAACAATTATAAAAATACCACACTGTCGGAACAATTATAAAAAAACCACACTGTCGGAACAATTATAAAAATACCTCACTGTCGGAGCAATTATAAAAATACCACACTGTCGGAATAATTATAAAAAAACCACACTGTCGGAACAATTATAAAAATACCACACTGTTGGAACAATTATAAAAATACCACACTGTCGGAACAATTATAAAAATACCACACTGTCGGAACAATTATAAAATAACCACACTGTCGGAACAATTATAAAAATACCACACTGTCGGAGCAATTATAAAAATACCACACTGTCGGAACAATTATAAAAATACCACACTGTCGGAACAATTATAAAAAAACCACACTGTCGGAACAATTATAAAAATACCACACTGTCGGAACAATTATAAAAATACCACACTGTCGGAACAATTATAAAAATACCACACTGTCGGAACAATTATAAAATAACCACACTGTCGGAACAATTATAAAAATACCACACTGTCGGAGCAATTATAAAAATACCACACTGTCGGAACAATTATAAAAATACCACACTGTCGGAACAATTATAAAAAAACCACACTGTCGGAACAATTATAAAAATACCACACTGTCGGAACAATTATAAAAATACCACACTGTCGGAACAATTATACAAATACCACACTGTCGGAACAATTATAAAAATACCACACTGTCGGAACAGTTATAAAAATACCACACTGTCGGAACAGTTATAAAAATACCACACTGTCGGAACAATTATAAAAATACCACACTGTCGGAACAATTATAAAAATACCACACTGTCGGAACAATTATAAAAATACCACACTGTCGGAACAATTATAAAAATACCACACTGTCGGAACAATTATAAAAATACCACACTGTCGGAACAATTATACAAATACCACACTGTCGGAACAATTATAAAAATACCACACTGTCGGAACAATTATAAAAATACCACACTGTCGGAACAATTATACAAATACCACACTGTCGGAACAATTATAAAAATACCACACTGTCGGAACAATTACAAAAATACCAAACTGTCGGAACAATTTCAAAAATACCACACTGTCGGAACAATTATAAAAATACCACACTGTCGGAACAATTATAAAAATACCACACTGTCGGAACAATTATAAAAATACCACACTGTCGGAGCAATTATAAAAATAGCACAATGTCGGAGCAATTATAAAAATAGCACACTGTCGGAACAATTATAAAAATACCACACTGTCAGAACAATTATAAAAATACCACACTGTCGGAGCAATTATAAAAATACCACACTGTCGGAACAATTATAAAAATACCACACTGTCGGAACAATTATAAAAATACCACACTGTCGGGACAATTATAAAAATACCACACTGTTGGAACAATTATAAAAATACCACACTGTCGGAACAATTATAAAAATACCACACTGTCGGAACAATTATAAAAATACCACACTGTCGGAACAATTATTAAAATACCACACTGTTGGAACAATTATAAAAATACCACACTGTCGGAACAATTATAAAAATACCACACTGTCGGAACAATTATAAAAATACCACACTGTCGGAACAATTATAAAAATACCACACTGTCGGAACAATTATAAAAATACCACACTGTCGGAACAATTATAAAAATACCACACTGTCGGAACAATTATAAAAATACCACACTGTCGGAGCAATTATAAAAATAGCACACTGTCGGAGCAATTATAAAAATAGCACACTGTCGGAACAATTATAAAAATACCACACTGTCGGAACAATTATAAAAATACCACACTGTCGGAGCAATTATAAAAATAGCACACTGTCGGAGCAATTATAAAAATAGCACACTGTCGGAACAATTATAAAAATACCACACTGTCGGAACAATTATAAAAATACCACACTGTTGGAACAATTATAAAAATACCACACTGTCGGAACAATTATAAAAATACCACACTGTCGGAACAATTATGAAAATACCACACTGTCGGGACAATTATAAAAATACCACACTGTTGGAACAATTATAAAAATACCACACTGTCGGAACAATTATAAAAATACCACACTGTTGGAACAATTATAAAAATACCACACTGTCGGAACAATTATAAAAATACCACACTGTCGGAACAATTATAAAAATACCACACTGTCGGAACAATTATAAAAATACCACACTGTCGGAACAATTATAAAAATACCACACTGTCGGAACAATTATAAAAATACCACACTGTCGAACAATTATAAAAATACCACACTGTCGGAAAAATTATAAAAATACCACACTGTCGGAACAACTATAAAAATACCACCCTTACGGAACAATTATAAAAATACCACACTGTCGGAACAATTATAAAAATACCACACTGTCGGAACAATTATACAAATACCACACTGTCGGAACAATTATAAAAATACCACACTGTCGGAACAGTTTTAAAAATACCACACTGTCGGAACAGTTATAAAAATACCACACTGTCGGAACAATTATAAAAATACCACACTGTCGGAACAATTATAAAAATACCACACTGTCGAAACATTTATAAAAATACCACACTGTCGGAACAATTATAAAAATACCACACTGTCGGAACAATTATAAAAATACCACACTGTCGGAACAATTATAAAAATACCACACTGTCGGAACAATTATAAAAATACCACACTGTCGGAACAATTATAAAAATACCACACTGTCGGAACAATTATAAAAATACCACACTGTCGGAACAATTATAAAAATACCACACTGTCGGAACAATTATTAGAATACCACACTGTTGGAACAATTATAAAAATACCACACTGTCGGAACAATTATAAAAATACCACACTGTCGGAACAATTATAAAAATACCACACTGTCGGAACAATTATAAAAATACCACACAGTCGGAACAATTATAAAAATACCACACTGTCGGAACAATTATTAAAATACCACACTGTTGGAACAATTATAAAAATACCACACTGTCGGAACAATTATAAAAATACCACACTGTCGGAACAATTATAAAAATACCACACTGTCGGAACAATTATAAAAATACCACACTGTCGGAACAATTATAAAAATACCACACTGTCGGAACAATTATAAAAATACCACACTGTCGGAACAATTATAAAAATACCACACTGTCGGAGCAATTATAAAAATACCACACTGTCGGAGCAATTATAAAAATAGCACACTGTCGGAACAATTATAAAAATACCACACTGTCGGAACAATTATAAAAATACCACACTGTCGGAACAATTATAAAAATACCACACTGTCGGAACAATTATAAAAATACCACACTGTCGGAACAATTATAAAAATACCACACTGTCGGGACAATTATAAAAATACCACACTGTTGGAACAATTATAAAAATACCACACTGTCGGAACAATTATAAAAATACCACACTGTTGGAACAATTATAAAAATACCACACTGTCGGAACAATTATAAAAATACCACACTGTCGGAACAATTATAAAAATACCACACTGTCGGAACAATTATAAAAATACCACACTGTCGGAACAATTATACAAATACCACACTGTCGGAACAATTATAAAAATACCACACTGTCGGAACAGTTTTAAAAATACCACACTGTCGGAACAGTTACAAAAATACCACACTGTCGGAACAATTATAAAAATACCACACTGTCGGAACAATTATAAAAATACCACACTGTCGGAACATTTATAAAAATACCACACTGTCGGAACAATTATAAAAATACCACACTGTCGGAACAATTATAAAAATACCACACTGTCGGAACAATTATAAAAATACCACACTGTAGGAACAATTATAAAAATACCACACTGTCGGAACAATTATAAAAATACCACACTGTCGGAACAATTATAAAATTACCACACTGTCGGAACAATTATAAAAATACCACACTGTCGGAACAATTATTAAAATACCACACTGTCGGAACAATTATAAAAATACCACACTGTCGGAACAATTATAAAAATACCACACTGTCGGAACAATTATAAAAATACCACACTGTCGGAACAATTATAAAAATAGCACACTGTCGGAACAATTATAAAAATACCACACTGTCGGAACAATTATAAAAATACCACACTGTCGGAACAATTATAAAAATACCACACTGTCAGAACAATTATAAAAATACCACACTGTCGGAACAATTATAAAAATACCACACTGTCGGAACAATTATAAAAATACCACACTGTCGGAACAATTATAAAAATACCACACTGTCGGAACAATTATAAAAATACCACACTGTCGGAACAGTTATAAAAA
Organism: Bathymodiolus brooksi; assembly: GCA_963680875.1. Lineage (NCBI taxonomy): Eukaryota > Metazoa > Mollusca > Bivalvia > Mytilida > Modiolidae > Bathymodiolus > Bathymodiolus brooksi. The sequence continues at coordinate 49,972,268 of OY804580.1, read as the reverse complement.
TACCACACTGTCGGAACAGTTATAAAAATACCATACTGTCGGAACAGTTATAAAAATACCACACTGTCGGAACAATTATAAAAATACCACACTGTCGGAACAATTATAAAAATACCACACTGTCGGAACAATTATAAAAATACCACACTGTCGGAACAATTATAAAAATACCACACTGTCGGAACAATTATAAAAATACCACACTGTCGGAACAATTATAAAAATACCACACTGTCGGAACAATTATAAAAATACCACACTGTCGGAACAATTATAAAAATACCACACTGTCGGAACAATTATTAAAATACCACACTGTCGGAGCAATTATAAAAATACCACACTGTCGGAACAATTATAAAAATACCACACTGTCGGAACAATTATAAAAATACCACACTGTCGGAACAATTATAAAAATACCACACTGTCGGAGAAATTATAAAAATACCACACTGTCGGAAAAATTATAAAAATACCACACTGTCGGAACAACTATAAAAATAGCACACTGTCGGAACAATTATAAAAATACCACACTGTCGGAACAATTATAAAAATACCACACGGTCGAACAATTATAAAAATACCACACTGTCGGAGCAATTATAAAAATACCACACTGTCGGAAAAATTATAAAAATACCACACTGTCGGAACAACTATAAAAATACCACACTGTCGGAACAATTATAAAAATACCACACTGCCGGAACAATTATAAAAATACCTCACTGTCGGAGCAATTATAAAAATACCACACTGTCGGAACAATTATAAAAAAACCACACTGTCGGAACAATTATAAAAATACCTCACTGTCGGAGCAATTATAAAAATACCACACTGTCGGAACAATTATAAAAAAACCACACTGTCGGAACAATTATAAAAATACCACACTGTCGGAACAATTATAAAAATACCACACTGTCGGAACAATTATAAAAATACCACACTGTCGGAACAATTATAAAAATACCACACTGTCGGAACAATTATAAAATAACCACACTGTCGGAACAATTATAAAAATACCACACTGTCGGAGCAATTATAAAAATACCACACTGTCGGAACAATTATAAAAATACCACACTGTCGGAACAATTATAAAAAAACCACACTGTCGGAACAATTATAAAAATACCACACTGTCGGAACAATTATAAAAATACAACACTGTCGGAACAATTATACAAATACCACACTGTCGGAACAATTATAAAAATACCACACTGTCGGAACAGTTATAAAAATACCACACTGTCGGAACAGTTATAAAAATACCACACTGTCGGAACAATTATAAAAATACCACACTGTCGGAACAATTATAAAAATACCACACTGTCGGAACAATTATAAAAATACCACACTGTCGGAACAATTTCAAAAATACCACACTGTCGGAACAATTTCAAAAATACCACACTGTCGGAACAATTATAAAAATACCACACTGTCGGAACAATTATAAAAATACCACACTGTCGGAACAATTATAAAAATACCACACTTTCGGAACAATTATAAAAATACCACACTGTCGGAACAATTATAAAAATACACACTGTCGGAGAAATTATAAAAATACGACACTTTCGGAACAATTATAAAAATACCACACTGTCTGAACAATTATAAAAATACCACACTGTCGGAACAATTATAAAAATACCACACTGTCGGAACAATTATAAAAATACCACACTGTCGGAACAATTATGAAAATACCACACTGTCGGAACAAATATAAAAATACCTCACTGTCGGAGCAATTATAAAAATACCACACTGTCGGAACAATTATAAAAAAACCACACTGTCGGAACAATTATAAAAATACCACACTGTCGGAACAATTATAAAAAAACCACACTGTCGGAACAATTATAAAAATACCTCACTGTCGGAGCAATTATAAAAATACCACACTGTCGGAATAATTATAAAAAAACCACACTGTCGGAACAATTATAAAAATACCACACTGTTGGAACAATTATAAAAATACCACACTGTCGGAACAATTATAAAAATACCACACTGTCGGAACAATTATAAAATAACCACACTGTCGGAACAATTATAAAAATACCACACTGTCGGAGCAATTATAAAAATACCACACTGTCGGAACAATTATAAAAATACCACACTGTCGGAACAATTATAAAAAAACCACACTGTCGGAACAATTATAAAAATACCACACTGTCGGAACAATTATAAAAATACCACACTGTCGGAACAATTATAAAAATACCACACTGTCGGAACAATTATAAAATAACCACACTGTCGGAACAATTATAAAAATACCACACTGTCGGAGCAATTATAAAAATACCACACTGTCGGAACAATTATAAAAATACCACACTGTCGGAACAATTATAAAAAAACCACACTGTCGGAACAATTATAAAAATACCACACTGTCGGAACAATTATAAAAATACCACACTGTCGGAACAATTATACAAATACCACACTGTCGGAACAATTATAAAAATACCACACTGTCGGAACAGTTATAAAAATACCACACTGTCGGAACAGTTATAAAAATACCACACTGTCGGAACAATTATAAAAATACCACACTGTCGGAACAATTATAAAAATACCACACTGTCGGAACAATTATAAAAATACCACACTGTCGGAACAATTATAAAAATACCACACTGTCGGAACAATTATAAAAATACCACACTGTCGGAACAATTATACAAATACCACACTGTCGGAACAATTATAAAAATACCACACTGTCGGAACAATTATAAAAATACCACACTGTCGGAACAATTATACAAATACCACACTGTCGGAACAATTATAAAAATACCACACTGTCGGAACAATTACAAAAATACCAAACTGTCGGAACAATTTCAAAAATACCACACTGTCGGAACAATTATAAAAATACCACACTGTCGGAACAATTATAAAAATACCACACTGTCGGAACAATTATAAAAATACCACACTGTCGGAGCAATTATAAAAATAGCACAATGTCGGAGCAATTATAAAAATAGCACACTGTCGGAACAATTATAAAAATACCACACTGTCAGAACAATTATAAAAATACCACACTGTCGGAGCAATTATAAAAATACCACACTGTCGGAACAATTATAAAAATACCACACTGTCGGAACAATTATAAAAATACCACACTGTCGGGACAATTATAAAAATACCACACTGTTGGAACAATTATAAAAATACCACACTGTCGGAACAATTATAAAAATACCACACTGTCGGAACAATTATAAAAATACCACACTGTCGGAACAATTATTAAAATACCACACTGTTGGAACAATTATAAAAATACCACACTGTCGGAACAATTATAAAAATACCACACTGTCGGAACAATTATAAAAATACCACACTGTCGGAACAATTATAAAAATACCACACTGTCGGAACAATTATAAAAATACCACACTGTCGGAACAATTATAAAAATACCACACTGTCGGAACAATTATAAAAATACCACACTGTCGGAGCAATTATAAAAATAGCACACTGTCGGAGCAATTATAAAAATAGCACACTGTCGGAACAATTATAAAAATACCACACTGTCGGAACAATTATAAAAATACCACACTGTCGGAGCAATTATAAAAATAGCACACTGTCGGAGCAATTATAAAAATAGCACACTGTCGGAACAATTATAAAAATACCACACTGTCGGAACAATTATAAAAATACCACACTGTTGGAACAATTATAAAAATACCACACTGTCGGAACAATTATAAAAATACCACACTGTCGGAACAATTATGAAAATACCACACTGTCGGGACAATTATAAAAATACCACACTGTTGGAACAATTATAAAAATACCACACTGTCGGAACAATTATAAAAATACCACACTGTTGGAACAATTATAAAAATACCACACTGTCGGAACAATTATAAAAATACCACACTGTCGGAACAATTATAAAAATACCACACTGTCGGAACAATTATAAAAATACCACACTGTCGGAACAATTATAAAAATACCACACTGTCGGAACAATTATAAAAATACCACACTGTCGAACAATTATAAAAATACCACACTGTCGGAAAAATTATAAAAATACCACACTGTCGGAACAACTATAAAAATACCACCCTTACGGAACAATTATAAAAATACCACACTGTCGGAACAATTATAAAAATACCACACTGTCGGAACAATTATACAAATACCACACTGTCGGAACAATTATAAAAATACCACACTGTCGGAACAGTTTTAAAAATACCACACTGTCGGAACAGTTATAAAAATACCACACTGTCGGAACAATTATAAAAATACCACACTGTCGGAACAATTATAAAAATACCACACTGTCGAAACATTTATAAAAATACCACACTGTCGGAACAATTATAAAAATACCACACTGTCGGAACAATTATAAAAATACCACACTGTCGGAACAATTATAAAAATACCACACTGTCGGAACAATTATAAAAATACCACACTGTCGGAACAATTATAAAAATACCACACTGTCGGAACAATTATAAAAATACCACACTGTCGGAACAATTATAAAAATACCACACTGTCGGAACAATTATTAGAATACCACACTGTTGGAACAATTATAAAAATACCACACTGTCGGAACAATTATAAAAAATACCACACTGTCGGAACAATTATAAAAATACCACACTGTCGGAACAATTATAAAAATACCACACAGTCGGAACAATTATAAAAATACCACACTGTCGGAACAATTATTAAAATACCACACTGTTGGAACAATTATAAAAATACCACACTGTCGGAACAATTATAAAAATACCACACTGTCGGAACAATTATAAAAATACCACACTGTCGGAACAATTATAAAAATACCACACTGTCGGAACAATTATAAAAATACCACACTGTCGGAACAATTATAAAAATACCACACTGTCGGAACAATTATAAAAATACCACACTGTCGGAGCAATTATAAAAATACCACACTGTCGGAGTAATTATAAAAATAGCACACTGTCGGAACAATTATAAAAATACCACACTGTCGGAACAATTATAAAAATACCACACTGTCGGAACAATTATAAAAATACCACACTGTCGGAACAATTATAAAAATACCACACTGTCGGAACAATTATAAAAATACCACACTGTCGGGACAATTATAAAAATACCACACTGTTGGAACAATTATAAAAATACCACACTGTCGGAACAATTATAAAAATACCACACTGTTGGAACAATTATAAAAATACCACACTGTCGGAACAATTATAAAAATACCACACTGTCGGAACAATTATAAAAATACCACACTGTCGGAACAATTATAAAAATACCACACTGTCGGAACAATTATACAAATACCACACTGTCGGAACAATTATAAAAATACCACACTGTCGGAACAGTTTTAAAAATACCACACTGTCGGAACAGTTACAAAAATACCACACTGTCGGAACAATTATAAAAATACCACACTGTCGGAACAATTATAAAAATACCACACTGTCGGAACATTTATAAAAATACCACACTGTCGGAACAATTATAAAAATACCACACTGTCGGAACAATTATAAAAATACCACACTGTCGGAACAATTATAAAAATACCACACTGTAGGAACAATTATAAAAATACCACACTGTCGGAACAATTATAAAAATACCACACTGTCGGAACAATTATAAAATTACCACACTGTCGGAACAATTATAAAAATACCACACTGTCGGAACAATTATTAAAATACCACACTGTCGGAACAATTATAAAAATACCACACTGTCGGAACAATTATAAAAATACCACACTGTCGGAACAATTATAAAAATACCACACTGTCGGAACAATTATAAAAATAGCACACTGTCGGAACAATTATAAAAATACCACACTGTCGGAACAATTATAAAAATACCACACTGTCGGAACAATTATAAAAATACCACACTGTCAGAACAATTATAAAAATACCACACTGTCGGAACAATTATAAAAATACCACACTGTCGGAACAATTATAAAAATACCACACTGTCGGAACAATTATAAAAATACCACACTGTCGGAACAATTATAAAAATACCACACTGTCGGAACAGTTATAAAAATACCACACTGTCGGAACAGTTATAAAAATACCACACTGTCGGAACAGTTATAAAAATACCACACTGTCGGAACAATTATAAAAATACCACACTGTCGGAACAATTATAAAAATACCACACTGTCGGAACAATTATAAAAATACCACACTGTCGGAACAATTATAAAAATACCACACTGTCGGAACAATTATAAAAATACCACACTGTCGGAACAATTATAAAAATACCACACTGTCGGAACAATTATAAAAATACCACACTGTCGGAACAATTATAAAAATACCACACTGTCGGAACAATTATTAAAATACCACACTGTCGGAGCAATTATAAAAATACCACACTGTCGGAACAATTATAAAAATACCACACTGTCGGAACAATTATAAAAATACCACACTGTCGGAACAATTATAAAAATACCACACTGTCGGAGAAATTATAAAAATACCACACTGTCGGAAAAATTATAAAAATACCACACTGTCGGAACAACTATAAAAATAGCACACTGTCGGAACAATTATAAAAATACCACACTGTCGGAACAATTATAAAAATACCACACGGTCGAACAATTATAAAAATACCACACTGTCGGAGCAATTATAAAAATACCACACTGTCGGAAAAATTATAAAAATACCACACTGTCGGAACAACTATAAAAATACCACACTGTCGGAACAATTATAAAAATACCACACTGCCGGAACAATTATAAAAATACCTCACTGTCGGAGCAATTATAAAAATACCACACTGTCGGAACAATTATAAAAAAACCACACTGTCGGAACAATTATAAAAATACCTCACTGTCGGAGCAATTATAAAAATACCACACTGTCGGAACAATTATAAAAAAACCACACTGTCGGAACAATTATAAAAATACCACACTGTCGGAACAATTATAAAAATACCACACTGTCGGAACAATTATAAAAATACCACACTGTCGGAACAATTATAAAAATACCACACTGTCGGAACAATTATAAAATAACCACACTGTCGGAACAATTATAAAAATACCACACTGTCGGAGCAATTATAAAAATACCACACTGTCGGAACAATTATAAAAATACCACACTGTCGGAACAATTATAAAAAAACCACACTGTCGGAACAATTATAAAAATACCACACTGTCGGAACAATTTCAAAAATACCACACTGTCGGAACAATTATAAAAATACCACACTGTCGGAACAATTATAAAAATACCACACTGTCGGAACAATTATAAAAATACCACACTGTCGGAACAATTATAAAAATACCACACTTTCGGAACAATTATAAAAATACCACACTGTCGGAACAATTATAAAAATACACACTGTCGGAGAAATTATAAAAATACGACACTTTCGGAACAATTATAAAAATACCACACTGTCGGAACAATTATAAAAATACCACACTGTCGGAACAATTATAAAAATACCACACTGTCGGAACAATTATAAAAATACCACACTGTCGGAACAATTATAAAAATACCACACTGTCGGAACAATTATTAAAATACCACACTGTCGGAGCAATTATAAAAATACCACACTGTCGGAACAATTATAAAAATACCACACTGTCGGAACAATTATAAAAATACCACACTGTCGGAACAATTATAAAAATACCACACTGTCGGAGAAATTATAAAAATACCACACTGTCGGAAAAATTATAAAAATACCACACTGTCGGAACAACTATAAAAATAGCACACTGTCGGAACAATTATAAAAATACCACACTGTCGGAACAATTATAAAAATACCACACGGTCGAACAATTATAAAAATACCACACTGTCGGAGCAATTATAAAAATACCACACTGTCGGAAAAATTATAAAAATACCACACTGTCGGAACAACTATAAAAATACCACACTGTCGGAACAATTATAAAAATACCACACTGCCGGAACAATTATAAAAATACCTCACTGTCGGAGCAATTATAAAAATACCACACTGTCGGAACAATTATAAAAAAACCACACTGTCGGAACAATTATAAAAATACCTCACTGTCGGAGCAATTATAAAAATACCACACTGTCGGAACAATTATAAAAAAACCACACTGTCGGAACAATTATAAAAATACCACACTGTCGGAACAATTATAAAAATACCACACTGTCGGAACAATTATAAAAATACCACACTGTCGGAACAATTATAAAAATACCACACTGTCGGAACAATTATAAAATAACCACACTGTCGGAACAATTATAAAAATACCACACTGTCGGAGCAATTATAAAAATACCACACTGTCGGAACAATTATAAAAATACCACACTGTCGGAACAATTATAAAAAAACCACACTGTCGGAACAATTATAAAAATACCACACTGTCGGAACAATTATAAAAATACAACACTGTCGGAACAATTATACAAATACCACACTGTCGGAACAATTATAAAAATACCACACTGTCGGAACAGTTATAAAAATACCAAACTGTCGGAACAGTTATAAAAATACCACACTGTCGGAACAATTATAAAAATACCACACTGTCGGAACAATTATAAAAATACCACACTGTCGGAACAATTATAAAAATACCTCACTGTCGGAACAATTATAAAAATACCACACTGTCGGAACAATTATAAAATTACCACACTGTCGGAACAATTATAAAAATACCACACTCTCGGAACAATTATAAAAATACCACACTGTCGGAACAATTATAAAAATACAACACTGTCGGAACAATTATACAAATACCACACTGTCGGAACAATTATAAAAATACCACACTGTCGGAACAGTTATAAAAATACCACACTGTCGGAACAGTTATAAAAATACCACACTGTCGGAACAATTATAAAAATACCACACTGTCGGAACAATTATAAAAATACCACACTGTCGGAACAATTATAAAAATAACACACTATCGGAACAATTATAAAAATACCACACTGTCGGAACAATTATAAAAATACCACACTGTCGGAACAATTATACAAATACCACACTGTCGGAACAATTATAAAAATACCACACTGTCGGAACAATTATAAAAATACCACACTGTCGGAACAATTATACAAATACCACACTGTCGGAACAATTATAAAAATACCACACTGTCGGAACAATTACAAAAATACCACACTGTCGGAACAATTTCAAAAATACCACACTGTCGGAACAATTATAAAAATACCACACTGTCGGAACAATTATAAAAATACCACACTGTCGGAACAATTATAAAAATACCACACTGTCGGAACAATTATAAAAATACCACACTTTCGGAACAATTATAAAAATACCACACTGTCGGAACAATTATAAAAATACACACTGTCGGAGAAATTATAAAAATACGACACTTTCGGAACAATTATAAAAATACCACACTGTCTGAACAATTATAAAAATACCACACTGTCGGAACAATTATAAAAATACCACACTGTCGGAACAATTATAAAAATACCACACTGTCGGAACAATTATGAAAATACCACACTGTCGGAACAAATATAAAAATACCTCACTGTCGGAGCAATTATAAAAATACCACACTGTCGGAACAATTATAAAAAAACCACACTGTCGGAACAATTATAAAAATACCACACTGTCGGAACAATTATAAAAAAACCACACTGTCGGAACAATTATAAAAATACCTCACTGTCGGAGCAATTATAAAAATACCACACTGTCGGAACAATTATAAAAAAACCACACTGTCGGAACAATTATAAAAATACCACACTGTCGGAACAATTATAAAAATACCACACTGTCGGAACAATTATAAAAATACCACACTGTCAGAACAATTATAAAATAACCACACTGTCGGAACAATTATAAAAATACCACACTGTCGGAGCAATTATAAAAATACCACACTGTCGGAACAATTATAAAAATACCACACTGTCGGAACAATTATAAAAAAACCACACTGTCGGAACAATTATAAAAATACCACACTGTCGGAACAATTATAAAAATACCACACTGTCGGAACAATTATAAAAATACCACACTGTCGGAACAATTATAAAATAACCACACTGTCGGAACAATTATAAAAATACCACACTGTCGGAGCAATTATAAAAATACCACACTGTCGGAACAATTATAAAAATACCACACTGTCGGAACAATTATAAAAAAACCACACTGTCGGAACAATTATAAAAATACCACACTGTCGGAACAATTATAAAAATACCACACTGTCGGAACAATTATACAAATACCACACTGTCGGAACAATTATAAAAATACCACACTGTCGGAACAGTTATAAAAATACCACACTGTCGGAACAGTTATAAAAATACCACACTGTCGGAACAATTATAAAAATACCACACTGTCGGAACAATTATAAAAATACCACACTGTCGGAACAATTATAAAAATACCACACTGTCGGAACAATTATAAAAATACCACACTGTCGGAACAATTATAAAAATACCACACTGTCGGAACAATTATACAAATACCACACTGTCGGAACAATTATAAAAATACCACACTGTCGGAACAATTATAAAAATACCACACTGTCGGAACAATTATACAAATACCACACTGTCGGAACAATTATAAAAATACCACACTGTCGGAACAATTACAAAAATACCAAACTGTCGGAACAATTTCAAAAATACCACACTGTCGGAACAATTATAAAAATACCACACTGTCGGAACAATTATAAAAATACCACACTGTCGGAACAATTATAAAAATACCACACTGTCGGAGCAATTATAAAAATAGCACAATGTCGGAGCAATTATAAAAATAGCACACTGTCGGAACAATTATAAAAATACCACACTGTCAGAACAATTATAAAAATACCACACTGTCGGAGCAATTATAAAAATACCACACTGTCGGAACAATTATAAAAATACCACACTGTCGGAACAATTATAAAAATACCACACTGTCGGGACAATTATAAAAATACCACACTGTTGGAACAATTATAAAAATACCACACTGTCGGAACAATTATAAAAATACCACACTGTCGGAACAATTATAAAAATACCACACTGTCGGAACAATTATTAAAATACCACACTGTTGGAACAATTATAAAAATACCACACTGTCGGAACAATTATAAAAATACCACACTGTCGGAACAATTATAAAAATACCACACTGTCGGAACAATTATAAAAATACCACACTGTCGGAACAATTATAAAAATACCACACTGTCGGAACAATTATAAAAATACCACACTGTCGGAACAATTATAAAAATACCACACTGTCGGAGCAATTATAAAAATAGCACACTGTCGGAGCAATTATAAAAATAGCACACTGTCGGAACAATTATAAAAATACCACACTGTCGGAACAATTATAAAAATACCACACTGTCGGAGCAATTATAAAAATAGCACACTGTCGGAGCAATTATAAAAATAGCACACTGTCGGAACAATTATAAAAATACCACACTGTCGGAACAATTATAAAAATACCACACTGTTGGAACAATTATAAAAATACCACACTGTCGGAACAATTATAAAAATACCACACTGTCGGAACAATTATGAAAATACCACACTGTCGGGACAATTATAAAAATACCACACTGTTGGAACAATTATAAAAATACCACACTGTCGGAACAATTATAAAAATACCACACTGTTGGAACAATTATAAAAATACCACACTGTCGGAACAATTATAAAAATACCACACTGTCGGAACAATTATAAAAATACCACACTGTCGGAACAATTATAAAAATACCACACTGTCGGAACAATTATAAAAATACCACACTGTCGGAACAATTATAAAAATACCACACTGTCGAACAATTATAAAAATACCACACTGTCGGAAAAATTATAAAAATACCACACTGTCGGAACAACTATAAAAATACCACACTTACGGAACAATTATAAAAATACCACACTGTCGGAACAATTATAAAAATACCACACTGTCGGAACAATTATACAAATACCACACTGTCGGAACAATTATAAAAATACCACACTGTCGGAACAGTTTTAAAAATACCACACTGTCGGAACAGTTATAAAAATACCACACTGTCGGAACAATTATAAAAATACCACACTGTCGGAACAATTATAAAAATACCACACTGTCGAAACATTTATAAAAATACCACACTGTCGGAACAATTATAAAAATACCACACTGTCGGAACAATTATAAAAATACCACACTGTCGGAACAATTATAAAAATACCACACTGTCGGAACAATTATAAAAATACCACACTGTCGGAACAATTATAAAAATACCACACTGTCGGAACAATTATAAAAATACCACACTGTCGGAACAATTATAAAAATACCACACTGTCGGAACAATTATTAGAATACCACACTGTTGGAACAATTATAAAAATACCACACTGTCGGAACAATTATAAAAATACCACACTGTCGGAACAATTATAAAAATACCACACTGTCGGAACAATTATAAAAATACCACACTGTCGGAACAATTATAAAAATACCACACTGTCGGAACAATTATAAAAATACCACACTGTCGGAACAATTATAAAAATACCACACTGTCGGAGCAATTATAAAAATAGCACACTGTCGGAGCAATTATAAAAATAGCACACTGTCGGAACAATTATAAAAATACCACACTGTCGGAACAATTATAAAAATACCACACTGTCGGAACAATTATAAAAATACCACACTGTCGGAACAATTATAAAAATACCACACTGTCGGAACAATTATAAAAATACCACACTGTCGGGACAATTATAAAAATACCACACTGTTGGAACAATTATAAAAATACCACACTGTCGGAACAATTATAAAAATACCACACTGTTGGAACAATTATAAAAATACCACACTGTCGGAACAATTATAAAAATACCACACTGTCGGAACAATTATAAAAATACCACACTGTCGGAACAATTATAAAAATACCACACTGTCGGAACAATTATACAAATACCACACTGTCGGAACAATTATAAAAATACCACACTGTCGGAACAGTTTTAAAAATACCACACTGTCGGAACAGTTACAAAAATACCACACTGTCGGAACAATTATAAAAATACCACACTGTCGGAACAATTATAAAAATACCACACTGTCGGATCATTTATAAAAATACCACACTGTCGGAACAATTATAAAAATACCACACTGTCGGAACAATTATAAAAATACCACACTGTCGGAACAATTATAAAAATACCACACTGTAGGAACAATTATAAAAATACCACACTGTCGGAACAATTATAAAAATACCACACTGTCGGAACAATTATAAAATTACCACACTGTCGGAACAATTATAAAAATACCACACTGTCGGAACAATTATTAAAATACCACACTGTCGGAACAATTATAAAAATACCACACTGTCGGAACAATTATAAAAATACCACACTGTCGGAACAATTATAAAAATACCACACTGTCGGAACAATTATAAAAATAGCACACTGTCGGAACAATTATAAAAATACCACACTGTCGGAACAATTATAAAAATACCACACTGTCGGAACAATTATAAAAATACCACACTGTCAGAACAATTATAAAAATACCACACTGTCGGAACAATTATAAAAATACCACACTGTCGGAACAATTATAAAAATACCACACTGTCGGAACAATTATGAAAATACCACACTGTCGGAACAATTATAAAAATACCACACTGTCGGAACAATTATAAAAATACCACACTGTCGGAACAATTATAAAAATACCACACTGTCGGATCAATTATAAAAATACCACACTGTCTGAACAATTATAAAAATACCACACTGTCGGAACAATTATAAAAATACCACACTGTCGGAACAATTATAAAGATACCACACTGTCGGAACAATTATAAAAATACCACACTATCGGAACAATTATAAAAATACACACTGTCGGAGAAATTATAAAAATACGACACTGTCGGAACAATTATAAAAATACCACACTGTCTGAACAATTATAAAAATACCACACTGTCGGAACAATTATAAAAATACCACACTGTCGGAACAATTATAAAAATACCACACTGTCGGAACAATTATGAAAATACCACACTGTCGGAACAATTATAAAAATACCTCACTGTCGGAGCAATTATAAAAATACCACACTGTCGGAACAATTATAAAAAAAACCACACTGTCGGAACAATTATAAAAATACCACACTGTCGGAAAATTATATAAAAACCACACTGTCGGAACAATTATAAAAATACCTCACTGTCGGAGCAATTATAAAAATACCACACTGTCGGAACAATTATAAAAATACCACACTGTCGGAATAATTATAAAAATACCACACTGTCGGAACAATTATAAAAATACCACACTGTCGGAACAATTATAAAAATATCACACTGTCGGAACAATTATAAAAATACCACACTGTCGGAACAATTATAAAATAACCACACTGTCGGAACAATTATAAAAATACCACACTGTCGGAGCAATTATAAAAATACCACACTGTCGGAACAATTATAAAAATACCACACTGTCGGAACAATTATAAAAATACCACACTGTCGGAACAATTATAAAAATACCACACTGTCGGAACAATTATAAAAATACCACACTGTCGGAACAATTATAAAAATACCACACTGTCGGAACAATTATACAAATACCACACTGTCGGAACAATTATAAAAATACCACACTGTCGGAACAATTATAAAAATACCACACTGTCGGAACAATTATACAAATACCACACTGTCGGAACAATTATAAAAATACCACACTGTCGGAACAATTACAAAAATACCACACTGTCGGAACAATTATAAAAATACCACACTGTTGTAACAATTATAAAAATACCACACTGTCGGAACAATTATAAAAATACCACACTGTTGGAACAATTATAAAAATACCACACTGTCGGAACAATTATAAAAATACCACACTGTCGGAACAATTATAAAAATACCACACTGTCGGAACAATTATAAAAATACCACACTGTCGGAACAATTATAAAAATACCACACTGTCGGAACAATTATAAAAATACCACACTGTCGAACAATTATAAAAATACCACACTGTCGGAAAAATTATAAAAATACCACACTGTCGGAACAACTATAAAAATACCACACTGTCGGAACAATTTTAAAAATACCATACTGTCGGAACAATTATAAAAATACCACACTGTCGGAACAATTATACAAATACCACACTGTCGGAACAATTATAAAAATACCACACTGTCGGAACAGTTTTAAAAATACCACACTGTCGGAACAGTTATAAAAATACCACACTGTCGGAACAATTATAAAAATACCACACTGTCGGAACAATTATAAAAATACCACACTGTCGAAACATTTATAAAAATACCACACTGTCGGAACAATTATAAAAATACCACACTGACGGAACAATTATAAAAATACCACACTGTCGGAACAATTATAAAAATACCACACTGTCGGAACAATTATAAAAATACCACACTGTCGGATCAATTATAAAAATACCACACTGTCGAACAATTATAAAAATACCACACTGTCGGAACAATTATAAAAATACCACACTGTCGGAACAATTATTAAAATACCACACTGTTGGAACAATTATAAAAATACCACACTGTCGGAACAATTATAAAAATACCACACTGTCGGAACAATTATAAAAATACCACACTGTCGGAACAATTATAAAAATACCACACTGTCGGAACAATTATAAAAATACCACACTGTCGGAACAATTATAAAAATACCACACTGTCGGAACAATTATAAAAATACCACACTGTCGGAGCAATTATAGAAATAGCACACTGTCGGAGCAATTATAAAAATAGCACACTGTCGGAACAATTATAAAAATACCACACTGTCGGAACAATTATAAAAATACCACACTGTCGGAACAATTATAAAAATACCACACTGTCGGAACAATTATAAAAATACCACACTGTCGGAACAATTATAAAAATACCACACTGTCGGGACAATTATAAAAATACCACACTGTTGGAACAATTATAAAAATACTACACTGTCGGAACAATTATAAAAATACCACACTGTTGGAACAATTATAAAAATACCACACTGTCGGAACAATTATAAAAATACCACACTGTCGGAACAATTATAAAAATACCACACTGTCGGAACAATTATAAAAATACCACACTGTCGGAACAATTATACAAATACCACACTGTCGGAACAATTATAAAAATACCACACTGTCGGAACAGTTTTAAAAATACCACACTGTCGGAACAGTTACAAAAATACCACACTGTCGGAACAATTATAAAAATACCACACTGTCGGAACAATTATAAAAATACCACACTGTCGGAACATTTATAAAAATACCACACTGTCGGAACAATTATAAAAATACCACACTGTCGGAACAATTATAAAAATACCACACTGTCGGAACAATTATAAAAATACCACACTGTAGGAACAATTATAAAAATACCACACTGTCGGAATAATTATAAAAATACCACACTGTCGGAACAATTATAAAATTACCACACTGTCGGAACAATTATAAAAATACCACACTGTCGGAACAATTATTAAAATACCACACTGTCGGAACAATTATAAAAATACCACACTGTCGGAACAATTATAAAAATACCACACTGTCGGAACAATTATAAAAATACCACACTGTCGGAACAATTATAAAAATACCACACAGTCGGAACAATTATAAAAATACCACATTGTCGGAACAATTATAAAAATACCACCCTGACGGAGCAATTATAAAAATACCCCACTGTCGGAACAATTATAAAAATACCACACTGTCGGAACAATTATAAAAATACCACACTGTCGGAACAATTATAAAAATACCACACTGTCGGAGCAATTATAAAAATACCACACTGTCGGAAAAATTATAAAAATACCACACTGTCGGAACAACTATAAAAATACCACACTGTCGGAACAATAATAAAAATACCACACTGTCGGAACAATTATAAAAATACCACACTGTCGGAACAATTATACAAATACCACACTGTCGGAACAATTATAAAAATACCACACTGTCGGAACAGTTTTAAAAATACCACACTGTCGGAACAGTTATAAAAATACGACACTGTCGGAACAATTATAAAAATACCACACTGTCGGAACAATTATAAAAATACCACACTGTCGGAACATTTATAAAAATACCACACTGTCGGAACAATTATAAAAATACCACACTGTCGGAACAATTATAAAAATACCACACTGTCGGAACAATTATAAAAATACCACACTGTCGAAACAATTATAAAAATACCACACTGTCGGAACAATTATAAAAATACCACACTGTCGGAACAATTATAAAAATACCACACTGTCGGAACAATTATACAAATACCACACTGTCGGAACAATTATAAAAATACCACACTGTCGGAACAATTACAAAAATACCACACTGTCGGAACAATTTCAAAAATACCACACTGTCGGAACAATTATAAAAATACCACACTGTCTGAACAATTATAAAAATACCACACTGTCGGAACAATTATAAAAATACCACACTGTCGGATCAATTATAAAAATACCACACTGTCGGAGCAATTATAAAAATAGCACACTGTCGGAACAATTATAAAATACCACACTGTCGGAACAATTATAAAAATACCACACTGTCGGAACAATTATAAAAATACCACACTGTCGGAACAATTATAAAAATACCACACTGTCGGAACAATTATAAAAATACCACACTGTCGGAACAATTATAAAAATACCACACTGTCGGAACAATTATAAAAATACCACACTGTCGGAACAATTATAAAAATACCACACTGTCGGAACAATTATAAAAATACCACACTGTCGGAACAATTATAAAAATACCACACTGTCGGAACAATTATAAAAATACCACACTGTCGGAACAATTATAAAAATACCACACTGTCGGAACAATTATAAAAATACCACACTGTCGGAACAATTATAAAAATACCACACTGTCGGAACAATTATAAAAATACCACACTGTCGGAACAATTATAAAAATACCACACTGTCGGAACAATTATAAAAATACCACACTGTCGGAACAATTATAAAAATACCGCACTGTCGGAACAATTATGAAAATACCACACTGTCAGAACAATTATAAAAATACCACACTGTCGGAACAATTATAAAAATACCACACTGTCGGAACAATTATAAAAATTCCACACTGTCGGATCAATTATAAAAATACCACACTGTCTGAACAATTATAAAAATACCACACTGTCGGAACAATTATAAAAATACCACACTGTCGGAACAATTATAAAAATACCACACTTTCGGAACAATTATAAAAATACCACACTGTCGGAACAATTATAAAAATACCACACTGTCGGAGAAATTATAAAAATACGACACTGTCGGAACAATTATAAAAATACCACACTGTCTGAACAATAATAAAAATACCACACTGTCGGAATAATTATAAAAATACCACACTGTCGGAACAATTATAAAAATACCACACTGTCGGAAAAATTATGAAAATACCACACTGTCGGAACAATTATAAAAATACCACACTGTCGGAACAATTATAAAAATACCACACTGTCGGAACAATTATAAAAATACCACACTGTCGGATCAATTATAAAAATACCACACTGTCGGAACAATTATAAAAATACCACACTGTCGGAACAATTATAAAAATACCACACTGTCGGATCAATTATAAAAATACCACACTGTCGGAACAATTATAAAAATACCATACTGTCGGATCAATTATAAAAATACCACACTGTCGGAACAATTATAAAAATACCACACTGTCGGAACAATTATAAAAATACCACACTGTCGGAACAATTATAAAAATACCACACTGTCGGAACAATTATAAAAATACCACACTGTCGGAACAATTATAAAAATATCACACTGTCGGAACAATTATAAAAATACCACACTGTCGGAACAATTATAAAAATACCACACTGTCGCAACAATTTATTTTATAGGTTCAGTCAAATCAATATGTTAACTGATGTTGAAAAAGTCTTTGTTTTATTTTGTTTCAATGCTGACTGATAAAAGAGAATACCATACAGAATGATATTTGATAATATTGATTGATAGATTTTTATTTAAATCCCAGCAAGCAGCATTACTTCTATATCTATAAAAAGAAATAGAGTAAAAGGTCAAAACAATAAACTATGTAGGTTAAAAGATGTCACTGACATGTGTCTACTGACTGAAGATTTCGTTGGTACATGTAAGATGGAGGAAAGTGGATTTTGTTTGAAATATTTGCATTACAACGTAACACCACCGACTACTACAAACAATATGTTGTTCGTGCTCGTTAGGAGCCGTGTAAATAATGGAAAGAAAGTTTAAACAGTAAACGAACAAACGCTTTTCACACCAATGCCTTGGCTCCCTCTGTGTGGTCTGTGTTTGCATAGATAAACATTAGCGAAAATCGAAGGGATGAACAAGAATGGACAATCCAGAGAAACTTGCAACATTGGGTACACAAGACGAAGACAAACAAAACAAAATACACAACACAATATGTGATGGACACCACGATACGCAAACAAACACAAATAACATAAATAAGACATGAGCCCTCCTACAAACAACTGGATGATAGAACGAACCGAACCACGTGTATATGCGGAAATCGGACACACCACAACACGGAACTAAGAACATAACAGCAAATAATAGAACAATACAAAAAAACTAAAAAGATGAGCAGCCAGAATCCCCAAAAAACACTCACTACTGGGGTGAACGCAGGTGCTCGCGAAGAGTAAACAGTTTTTGCTTCTTATAAGACACTCGTCGTGTTACTCATATATACAGTCAAGTTGGGTCAAAAGTTTTGTCATTGATAGAGGAAAGAAAAGAATCTACGTACAAAGTATAAGTTAGGCTAACCATACAGAGGAATATTTGGCGGGGTTTCATTGAATTTACACCGCATCGGCAGTGTAATGATTAGTGTTCTTGCCTCGAGTGCGGTAGATCGTAGGTTCGAGCACTTGTCGGTCCAAACCAAAGACTATAAAATTGGTATTTGTGCTTCTTCACTACACCCGCAGCATTAAGGAGTAAGAGTAAAGACTGATTGGTTCGGAAATAGATAATGTGTCCGAGTGGAGCGACATGTCTATCCGTGGACTGTTGTTTCAGTGAGCTACCACTATAAAGATACAACTAAGCGTGTTTGTCTAGTACAAATCGGACCTCATCATCATCTCATTGAAAATTAAATTGTTCTCTCCATGATATAGCTGACAAATTGCTGAGTTGGCGATAAACAACAATAACTCTCTCACTCAATCATTGAATTGACTTTATTACTCCATGTAAATACAATGAGAAATATAAGTTCCCGTCTTTTAATGTTGAACTCTCGTACAAACTATTACGCTAACAAAATCAAACTTATAAATAAACAAAAAATTGTTGAAAGATGAACCGAACGTGAGATAAAGGGAATAACAAAACCTAGGTGTATTATTATATACCTGTGATTTTTTTAAATAACAGACACAAAAAGATCTCAAATAAGGATATGTTGTACCACGTCATTTAAATACTAGTATCTCAAGCCGAGTCTAATAAGAATGTGTTGATAAAGGACAATAATTGTATATCATTATTTACAATAATTATACAGAATCAGAGGTTAGTGTAGACAACAACTAGATCTACTTTTATTTTCTTTATGATTACTTATTCATATCCAGAAGTTCTATAAAATACACAAAAACTTAAATATCACGATAAGAAAACTGAACCAGGAAGTTGGGGGATCATGTTATGTAGTACACAATCTCCGCCATTTTGTCTACTTTTCAATTGGTCTCATTTATTTAGCCCTTTATTGTTTGCAATCAGTATGTTTCTTCTCAGTCTAGCTAATTTTCATGATATTTACAACCCGCGAAGTAAAATAACCGTAGTTCTGAGTAAAAGAACAAAATGAAAGCTGCATAATGCAAATATTGATAATAAAAGGCTACAGGGATGGGCCTATGTATGTATGATGAGATTGCTACAAGTAAAATGGGAGATAGCGGATGTGATCATCAATTTTGACTTGTAACGGGTCATAACGAATGTTGCTTATCGAACTCTCGAAAGTGTTGGGTGCTTACTTAGGAATCCGTGGCTCCCTTTTCTAGTCTTCATGGTTTCCAGTTCCCACCCCGTCCCGTCCCAACTCCCCGTCCCTGCACCTTCTCCAATTTTTCGTTTCTCTTCTTGTTTTCCCTCCTCCTTTTATATTCTTCAATTCCTCGATCTTCACTCCCATTTTTTACTGTTATTATTTTAATCAGCTTTTATTTCCTTTTACTTTGTATATAGAATAAAACAATTCGAATTCATTTGTTTTATTTACAATTAAAGATGTGATTTTCTAAAAACGTCAATACTAAGTTAAACAACTGACTGTGACAGCCTTCTTTTTATGATAGGGTTAGGGTTATTGTGCTTAACACCATTTTCAACAATATTTCAGTTATATCGTACGGTCAGTTTTATTGGTGGAAGAAACCACCTACCTGCCACAAGTCACTGACAAACTTAATCACATAATGTTGTATCGAGTACACATCGCATGAGCGGGATTCGAACTCACAACGTTAATTGGTATAGGTACTGATTGCATACGTAGTTATAAATCCAACTACCATGCGATCACGACCACGATGGCCCCTCCTTTTATGATAGATAGTTCACGAATGTAACTGATGTATGGCTAAAACACTGTATAAACTTTTAAGGTCTTGTTTCTAAATACTATTCAACGTTCCAAATAAAAATTGTTTTTATTGAAATACAATTCAAAAATATGATCGTCTCCAAAAGACAATGTTAAACATACATAATATTTATACTGCCAACGATATTTTACTTCTGTACAATTTAAATAAATGCTTTGTTTGATGAATGTCAACCGTATACAATTGTCTGTGTATTAGGAGCAAAGTTACATGTGTTGTTACTCATGAACGAGTATGTAATTTTCTATACAGGTGTCATTCTATGTTGTTCGTGCTCGTTAGGAGCCAAGTTACATGTGTTGTTACTCATGAACGAGTGTGTAATTGTCTATACAGGTGTCATTCTATGTTGTTCGTGCTCGTTGGGAGACGTGGTACATGTGTTTTTACTCATGAATGAGTGTGTAATTGTCTATACAGGAGTCATTCTATGTTGTTCGTGCTCGTTAGGAGCCAAGTTACATGTGTTGTTACTCATGAACGAGTGTGTAATTGTCTATACAGATGTCATTCTATGTTGTTCGTGCTTATTAGGAGCCATGTTACATGTGGTTTTACTCATGAACGAGTATGTAATTGTCTATACAGGTGTCATTCTATGTTGTTCGTGCTCGTTAGGAGCCAAGTTACATGTGTTGTTACTCATGAACGAGTGTGTAATTGTCTATACAGATGTCATTCTATGTTGTTCGTGCTTATTAGGAGCCGTGTTACATTTGTTTTTACTCATGAACGAGTGTGTTATTGTCTATACAGGAGTAATTCTATGTTGTTCGTGCTCGTTAGGAGCCGAGTTACATGTGTTGTTACTCATGAACGAGTGTGTAATTGTCTATACAGGAGTCATTCTATGTTGTTCGTGCTCGTTAGGAGCCGTGTTAGATGTGTTTTCCTCATAAACGAGTGTGTAATTGTCTATACAGGTGTCATTCTATGTTGTTCGTGCTCGTTAGGAGCCGTGGTACATATGGTTTTACTCATGAACGAGTGTGTAATTGTCTATACAGGTGTCATTCTATGTTGTTTGTGCTCGTTAGGAGCTGTGGTAAATGTGTTTTTATTCATGAACGAGTGTGTAAATGTCTATACAGGTGTCATTCTATGTTGTTCATGCTCGTTAGGAGCCGTTATCCATATGGTTTTACTCATGAACGAGTGTGTAACTGTCTATACAGGAGTCATTATATGTTGTTCGTGCTCGTTAGGAGCCGTGTTACATATGTTTTCCTTATAAACGAGTGTGTAATTGTCTATACAGGTGTCTTTCTATGTTGTTCGTGCTCGTTAGGAGCCGTGGTACATGTGTTTCTACTCATGAATGAGTGTGTAATTTTCTATACAGGTGTCATTCTATGTTGTTCATGCCCGTTAGGAGCCAAGTTACATGTGTTGTTACTCATGAACGAGTGTGTAATTTTCTATACAGGTGTCATTCTATGTTGTTCGTGCTCGTTAGGAGCCAAGTTACATGTGTTGTTACTCATGAACGAGTGTGTAATTGTCTATACAGGTGTCATTCTATGTTGTTCGTGCTTATTAGGAGCCATGTTACATGTGTTTTTACTCATGAACGAGTATGTAATTGTCTATACAGGTGTCATTCTATGTTGTTCGTGCTCGTTAGGAGACGTGTTACATGTGGTTTTCCTCATGGACGAGTGTGTAATTGTCTATACAGGAGTCATTCTATGTTGTTCGTGCTCGTTAGGAGCCAAGTTACATGTGTTGTTACTCATGAACGAGTGTGTAATTGTCTATACAGCTGTCATTCTATGTTGTTCGTGCTTATTAGGAGCCGTGTTACATTTATTTTTACTCATGAACGAGTGTGTAATTGTCTATACAGGTGTCATTCTATGTTGTTCGTGTTTATTAGGAGCCGTGTTACATGTGTTTTTATTCATGAATGAGTGTGTTATTGTCTATACAGGAGTAATTCTATGTTGTTCGTGCTCGTTAGGAGCCAAGATACATGTGTTGTTACTCATGAACAAGTGTGTAATTGTCTATTCAGGTGTCATTCTTTGTTGTTCGTGCTCGTTGGGAGCCGTGTTACATATGTTGTTACTCATGAACGAGTGTGTAATTGTCTCTAAGGGTGTCATTCTATGTTGTTCGTGCTCGTTAGGAGCCAAGTTACATGTGTCTTTATTCATGAACGAGTGTGTAATTGTCTATTCAGGTGTCAGTCTATGTTGTTCGTGATTTAGGAGCCGTGGTACAGATGTTTTTATTCATGAACGAGTGTGTAATTGTCTATACAGGAGTCATTCTATGTTGTTCGTGCTCGTTAGGAGCCAAGTTACATGTGTCTTTATTCATGAACGAGTGTGTAATTGTCTATTCAGGTGTCAGTCTATGTTGTTCGTGATTTAGGAGCCGTGGTACAGATGTTTTTATTCATAAACGAGTGTGTAATTGTCTATACAGGTGTCATTCTATGTTGTTCGTGCTCGTTAGGAGCCGTTGTACATATAGTTTTACTCATGAACGAGTGTGTAATTGTCTATACAGGTGTCATTCTATGTTGTTCGTGCTCGTTAGGAGCTGTGGTAAATGTGTTTTTACTCATGAACGAGTGTGTAAATGTCTATACAGATGTCAATCTATGTTGTTCATCCTCGTTAGGAGCCGTTGTACATATTGTTTTACTCATGAACGAGTGTGTAATTGTCTATACAGGAGTCATTATATGTTGTTCGTGCTCGTAAGGAGCCATGTTACATGTGTTTTTACTCATGAACGAGTGTGTAATTGTCTATACAGGTGTCATTCTATGTTGTTCGTGCTCGTTGGGAGACGTGGTACATGTGTTTTTACTCATGAATGAGTGTGTAATTGTCTATACAGGAGTCATTCTATGTTGTTCGTGCTCGTTAGGAGCCAAGTTACATGTGTTGTTACTCATGAACGAGTGTGTAATTGTCTATGCAGATGTTATTCTATGTTGTTCGTGCTTATTAGGAGCCGTGTTACATTTGTTTTTACTCATGAACGAGTGTGTAATTGTCTATACAGGTGTCATTCTATGTTGTTCGTGCTTATTAGGAGCCGTGTTACATGTGTTGTTACTCATGAATGAGTGTGTTATTGTCTATACAGGAGTAATTCTATGTTGTTCGTGCTCGTTAGGAGCCAAGTTACATGTGCTGTTACTCATGAATGAGTGTATACTTGTCTATTCAGGTGTCATTCTTTGTTGTTCGTGCTCGTTGGGAGCCGTGTTACATATGTTGTTACTCATGAAACAGTGTGTAATTGTCTATACAGGTGTCATTCTATGTTGCTCGTGATTTAGGAACCGTGGTACAGATGTTTTATTCATGAACGAGTGTGTAATTGTCTATTCAGGTGTCATTCTATGTTGTTCGTGATCGTTAGGAGCCGTGTTAGATGTGTTTTCCTCATAAACGAGTGTGTAAGTGTCTATACAGGTGTCATTCTATGTTGTTCGTGCTCGTTAGGAGCCGTTGTACATATGGTTTTACTCATGAACGAGTGTGTAATTGTCTATACAGGTGTCAATCTATGTTGTTCGTGCTCGTTAGGAGCTGAGGTAAATGTGTTTTTACTCATGAACGAGTGTGTAAATGTCTATACAGGTGTCATTCTATGTTGTTCATGCTCGTTAGGAGACGTTGTACATATGGTTTTACTCATGAACGAGTGTGTAATTGTCTATACAGGAGTCATTATATGTTGTTCGTGCTCATTAGGAGCCGTGTTACATGTGTTTTCCTCATAAACGAGTGTGTAAATGTCAATACAGGTGTCTTTCTATGTTGTTCGTGCTCGTTAGGAGCCGTGGTACATGTGCTTTTACTCATGAATGAGTGTGTAATTGTCTATACAGGTGTCATTCTATGTTGTTCGTGCCCGTTAGGAGCCAAGTTACATGTGTTGTTACTCATGAACGAGTGTGTAATTTTCTATACAGGTGTCATTCTATGTTGTTCGTGCTCGTTAGGAGCCAAGTTACATGTGTTATTACTCATGAACGAGTGTGTAATTGTCTATACAGGTGTCATTCTATGTTGTTCGTGCTTATTAGGAGCCATGTTACATGTGTTGTTACTCATGAACGAGTATGTAATTGTCTATACAGGTGTCATTCTATGTTGTTCGTGCTCGTTAGGAGCCGTGGTACATGTGTTTTTACTCATGAATGAATGTGTAATTGTCTATACAGGTGTCATTCTATGTTGTTCGTGATCGTTAGGAGCCAAGTTACATGTGTTGTTACTCATGAACGAGTGTGTAATTGTCTATACAGGTGTCATTCTATGTTGTTCGTGCTTATTAGGAGCCGTGTTACATGTGATTTCACTCATGAATGAATGTGTAATTGTCTATACAGGTGTCATTCTATGTTGTTCGTGCTCGTTAGGAGCCGTGGTACATGTGTTTTTACTCATGAATGAGTTTGTAATTGTCTATACAGGAGTCATTCTATGTTGTTCGTGCTCGTTAGGAGCCAAGTTACATGTGTTGTTACTCATGAACGAGTGTGTAATTGTCTATACAAGTGTCATTCTATGTTGTTCGTGCTTATTAGGAGCCGTGTTACATGTGATTTTACTCATGAACGAGTGTGTAATTGTCTATACAGGTGTCATTCTATGTTGTTCGTGCTCGTTAGGAGCCAAGTTACATGTGTCTTTTTTCATGAACGAGTGTGTAATTGTCTATTCAGGTGTCAGTCTATGTTGTTCGTGATTTAGGAGCCGTGGTACATATGTTATTATTCATGAACGAGTGTGTAATTGCCTATTCAGGTGTCATTCTATGTTGTTCGTGTTCGTTAGGAGCCGTTGTACATATGGTTTTACTCATGAACGAGTGTGTAAATGTCTATACAGGTGTCATTCTATGTTGTTCGTGCTCGTTTGGAGCCGTGTTAAATGTGTTTTCCTCATAAACGAGTGTGTAATTGTCTATACAGGTGTCATTCTATGTTGTTCGTGCTCGTTAGGAGCTGTGGTAAATGTGTTTTTACTCATGAACGAGTGTGTAAATGTCTATACAGGTGTCATTCTATGTTGTTCATGCTCGTTAGGAGCCGTTGTACATATGGTTTTACTCATGAACGAGTGTGTAATTGTCTATACAGGAGTCATTATATGTTGTTCGTGCTCGTTAGGAGCCGTGTTAGATGTGTTTTCCTCATAAACGAGTGTGTAAGTGTCTATACAGGTGTCATTCTATGTTGTTCGTGCTCGTTAGGAGCCGTTGAACATATGGTTTTACTCATGAACGAGTGTGTAATTGTCTATACAGGTGTCATTCTATGTTGTTCGTGCTCGTTAGGAGCCGTGGTACATATGTTTTTACTCATGAATGAGCGTGTAATTGTCTATACAGGTGTCATTCTATGTTGTTCGTGCTCGTTAGGAGCCAAGTTACATGTGTTGTTACTCATTAACGAGTGTGTAATTTTCTATAGAGGTCTCATTCTATGTTGTTCGTGATCGTTAGGAGCCGTGGTACAGATGTTTTTACTCATGAACGAGTGTGTAATTGTCTATACAGGAGTCATTATATGTTGTTCGTGCTCGTTAGGAGCCGTGCTAGATGTGTTTTCCTCATAAACGAGTGTGTAAGTGTCTATATAGGTGTCAATCTATGTTGTTCATGCTCGTTAGGAGCCGTTGTACATATGGTTTTACTCATGAACGAGTGTGTAATTGTCTATACAGGAGTCATTATATGTTGTTCGTGCTCGTTAGGAGCCGTGTTACATGTGTTTTCCTCATAAACGAGTGTGCAATTGTCTATACAGGTGTCTTTCTATGTTGTTCGTGCTCGTTAGGGGCCGTGGTACATGTGTTTTTACTCATGAATGAGTGTGTAATTGTCTATACAGGTGTCAATCTATGTTGTTCGTTCTTATTAGGAGCCGTGTTACATGTGTTTTTACTCATGAACGAGTGTGTAAATGTCTATACAGATGTCAATCTATGTTGTTCATGCTCGTTAGGAACCGTTGTACATGTGTTTTTACTCATGAATGAGTGTGTAATTGTCTATGCAAGTGTCTTTCTATGTTGTTCGTGCTCGTTAGGAGCCGTGGTACATGTGTTTTTACTCATGAATGAGTGTGTAATTGTCTATACAGGTGTCATTCTATGTTGTTCGTGCCCGTTAGGTGCCAAGTTACATGTGTTGTTACTCATGAACGAGTGTGTAATTTTCTATACGGGTATCATTCTATGTTGTTCGTGCTCGTTAGGAGCCAAGTTACATGTGTTGTTACTCATGAACGAGTGTGTAATTGTCTATACATGTGTCATTCTATGTTGTTCGTGTTTATTAGGAGCCATGTTACATGTGTTTTTACTCATGAACGAGTATGTAATTGTCTATACAGGTGTCATTCTATGTTGTTCGTGCTCGTTAGGAGACGTGGTACATGTGTTTTTACTCATGAATGAGTGTGTAATTGTCTATACAGGAGTCATTCTATGTTGTTCGTGCTCGTTAGGAGCCAAGTTACATGTGTTGTTACTCATGAACGAGTGTGTAATTGTCTATACAGGTGTCATTCTATGTTGTTCGTGCTTATTAGGAGCCGTGTCACATGTGATTTTACTCATGAACGAGTGTGTAATAGTCTATACAGGTGTCATTCTATGTTGTTCGTGCTCGTTAGGAGCCAAGTTACATGTGTCTTTTTTCATGAACGAGTGTGTAATTGTCTATTCAGGTGTCAGTCTATGTTGTTCGTGATTTAGGAGCCGTGGTACAGATGTTTTTATTCATGAACGAGTGTGTAATTGTCTATTCAGGTGTCATTCTATGTTGTTCGTGTTCGTTAGGAGCCGTTGTACATATGGTTTTACTCATGAACGAGTGTGTAATTGTCTATACAGGAGTCATTCTATGTTGTTCGTGCTCGTTAGGAGCCGTGTTAAATGTGTTTTCCTCATAAACGATTGTGTAATTGTCTATACAGGTGTCATTCTATGTTGTTCGTGCTCGTTAGGAGCCGTGTTAAATGTGTTTTCCTCATAAATGAGTGTGTAAGTGTCTATACAGGTGTCATTCTATGTTGTTCGTGCTCGTTAGGAGCCGTTGAATATATGGTTTTACTCATGAACGAGTGTGTAATTGTCTATACAGGTGTCATTCTATGTTGTTCGTGCTCGTTAGGAGCCGTGGTACATATGTTTTTACTCATGAATGAGTGTGTAATTGTCTATACAGGTGTCATTCTATGTTGTTCGTGCTCGTTAGGAGCCAAGTTACATGTGTTGTTACTCATGAACGAGTGTGTAATTTTCTATAGAGGTCTCATTCTATGTTGTTCGTGATCGTTAGGAGCCGTGGTACAGATGTTTTTACTCATGAACGAGTGTGTAATTGTCTATACAGGAGTCATTATATGTTGTTCGTGCTCGTTAGGAGCCGTGCTAGATGTGTTTTCCTCATAAACGAGTGTGTAAGTGTCTATACAGGTGTCAATCTATGTTGTTCATGCTCGTTAGGAGCCGTTGTACATATGGTATTAGTCATGAACGAGTGTGTAATTGTCTATACAGGAGTCATTATATGTTGTTCGTGCTCGTTAGGAGCCGTGTTACATGTGTTTTCCTCATAAACGAGTGTGTAATTGTCTATACAGGTGTCTTTCTATGTTGTTCGTGCTCGTTAGGGCCCGTGGTACATGTGTTTTTACTCATGAATGAATGTGTAATTGTCTATACAGGTGTCAATCTATGTTGTTCGTGCTTATTAGGAGCCGTGTTACATGTGTTTTTACTCATGAACGAGTATGTAAATGTCTATACAGATGTCAATCTATGTTGTTCATGCTCGTTAGGAACCGTTGTACATATGGTTTTACTCATGAACGAGTGTGTAATTGTCTATACAGGAGTCATTCTATGTTGTTCGTACTCGTTAGGAGCCGTGCTAGATGTGTTTTCCTCATAAACGAGTGTGTAAGTGTCTATACAGGTGTCATTCTATGTTGTTCGTGCTCGTTAGGAGCCGTGGTACATGTGTTTTTACTCATGAATGAGTGTGTAATTGTCTATACAGGTGTCATTCTATGTTGTTCGTGCCCGTTAGGAGCCGTGGTACAGATGTTTTTACTCATGGACGAGTTTGTAATTGTCTATACAAGAGTCATTCTATGTTGTTCGTGTTCGTTAGCAGCCGTGTTACATGTGTTTTTACTCATGAATATCGCAGAAAGAGTGTGTTACATGTGTTTTTCCTCATGAACGAGTGGTGTGTAATTATCTATACAGGTGTCATTCTATGTTGTTCGTGCTCATTAGGAGCCGTGATATATATGTTTTTACTCATGAACGAGTGTGTAATTGTCTATACAGGAGTCCTGCTATACTGTTCGTGCTCGTTAGGAGCCGTGGTACAGGTGTTTTTACTCATGAACGAGTGTGTAATTGTCTATTCAGGTGTCATTCTATGTTGTTCGTGCTCGTTAGGAGCCATTGTACATATGGTTTTACTCATGAACGAGTGTGTAATTGTCTATACTGGTGTCATTCTATGTTGTTCGTGCTCGTTAGGAGCTGTGGTAAATGTGTTTTTACTCATGAACGAGTGTGTAAATGTCTATACAGATGTCAATCTATGTTGTTCATGCTCGTTAGGAGCCGTTGTACATATGGTTTTACTCATGAACGAGTGTGTAATTGTCTATACAGGTGTCATTCTATGTTTTTCGTGCTCGTTAGGAGCCGTGGTACAGATGTATATACTCATGAACGAGTTTGTAATTATCTATACAGGAGTCATTCTATGTTTTTCGTGCTCGTTAGGAGCCGTGGTACAGATGTATATACTCATGAACGAGTGTGTAATTGTCTATACAAGAGTCATTATATGTTGTTCGTGCTCGTTAGGAGCCGTGTTACATGTGTTTTCCTCATAAACGAGTGCGTAATTGTCTATACAGGTGTCTTTCTATGTTGTTCGTGCTCGTTAGGGGCCGTGGTACATGTGTTTTTACTCATGAATGAGTGTGTAAATGTCTATACAGGTGTCATTCTATGTTGTTCATGCTCGTTAGGAGCCGTTGTACATATGGTTTTACTCGTGAACGAGTGTGTAATTGTCTATACAGGAGTCATTATATGTTGTTCGTGCTCGTTAGGAGCCGTGTTAGATGTGTTTTCCTCATAAACGAGTGTGTAAGTGTCTATACAGGTGTCTTTCTATGTTGTTCGTGTTCGTTAGGAGCCGTTGAACATATGGTTTTACTCATGAACGAGTGTGTAATTGTCTATACAGGTGTCATTCTATGTTGTTCGTGCTCGTTAGGAGCCGTGGTACATGTGTTTTTACTCATGAATGAGTGTGTAATTGTCTATACAGGTGTCATTCTATGTTGTTCGAGCTCGTTAGGAGCCGTTGAACATATGGTTTTACTCATGAACGAGTGTGTAATTGTCTATACAGGTGTCTTTCTATGTTGTTCGTGTTCGTTAGGGGCCGTTGAACATATGGTTTTACTCATGAACGAGTGTGTAATTGTCTATACAGGTGTCATTCTATGTTGTTCGTGCTCGTTAGGAGCCGTGGTACATGTGTTTTTACTCATGAATGAGTGTGTAATTGTCTATACAGGTGTCATTCTATGTTGTTCGTGCTCGTTAGGAGCCAAGTTACATGTGTTGTTACTCATGAACGAGTGTGTAATTTTCTATAGAGGTCTCATTCTATGTTGTTCGTGATCGTTAGGAGCCGTGGTACAGATGTTTTTGCTCATGAATGAGTGTGTAATTGTCTATACAGGAGTCATTATATGTTGTTCGTGCTCGTTAGGAGCCGTGCTAGATGTGTTTTCCTCATAAACGAGTGTGTAAGTGTCTATACAGGTGTCATTCTATGTTGTTCGTGCTCGTTAGGAGCCGTGGTACATGTGTTTTTACTCATGAATGAGTGTGTAATTGTCTATACAGGTGTCATTCTATGTTGTTCGTGCCCGTTAGGAGCCGTGGTACAGATGTTTTTACTCATGAACGAGTGTGTAATTGTCTATACAGGTGTCATTCTATGTTGTTCGTGCTCGTTAGGAGCCGTGTTAGATGTGTTTTCCTCATAAACGAGTGTGTAAGTGTCTATACAGGTGTCTTTCTATGTTGTTCGTGTTCGTTAGGAGCCGTTGAAGATATGGTTTTACTCATGAACGAGTGTGTAATTGTCTATACAGGTGTCATTCTATGTTGTTCGTGCTCGTTAGGAGCCGTGGTACATGTGTTTTTACTCATGAATGAGTGTGTAATTGTCTATACAGGTGTCATTCTATGTTGTTCGTGCTCGTTAGGAGCCGTTGAACATATGGTTTTACTCATGAACGAGTGTGTAATTGTCTATACAGGTGTCTTTCTATGTTGTTCGTGTTCGTTAGGAGCCGTTGAACATATGGTTTTACTCATGAACGAGTGTGTAATTGTCTATACAGGTGTCATTCTATGTTGTTCGTGCTCGTTAGGAGCCAAGTTACATGTGTTGTTACTCATGAACGAGTGTGTAATTTTCTATAGAGGTCTCATTCTATGTTGTTCGTGATCGTTAGGAGCCGTGGTACAGATGTTTTTACTCATGAACGAGTGTGTAATTGTCTATACAGGAGTCCTGCTATACTGTTCGTGCTCGTTAGGAGCCGTGGTACAGGTGTTTTTACTCATGAACGAGTGTGTAATTGTCTATTCAGGTGTCATTCTATGTTGTTCGTGCTCGTTAGGAGCCGTTGTACATATGGTTTTATTCATGAACGAGTGTGTAATTGTCTATACAGGTGTCATTCTATGTTGTTCGTGCTCGTTAGGAGCTGTGGTAAATGTGTTTTTACTCATGAACGAGTGTGTAATTGTTTATTGAGGTGTCATTCTATGTTTTTCGTGCTCGTTAGGAGCCGTGTTATATGTGTTTTTACCTATGAACGAGTGTGTAATTGTTTATTGGGGTGTCATTCTATGTTTTTCGTGCTCATTAGGAGCCGTGGTACAGATGTATATACTCATGAACGAGTTTGTAATTATCTATACAGGTGTCATTCTATGTTGTTCGTGCTCGTTAGGAGCCGTTGTACATATGGTTTTATTCATGAACGAGTGTGTAATTGTCTATACTGGTGTCATTCTATGTTGTTCGTGCTCGTTAGGAGCTGTGGTAAATGTGTTTTTACTCATGAACGAGTGTGTAAATGTCTATACAGATGTCAATCTATGTTGTTCATGCTCGTTAGGAGCCGTTGTACATATGGTTTTACTCATGAACGAGTGTGTAATTGTCTATACAGGAGTCATTATATGTTGTTCGTGCTCGTTAGGAGGCGTGTTACATGTGTTTTCCTCTTAAACGAGTGCGTAATTGTCTATACAGGTGTCTTTCTATGTTGTTCGTGCTCGTTAGGGGCCGCCGTACATGTGTTTTCACTCATGAATGAGTGTGTAATTGTCTATACAGGTGTCATTCTATGTTGTTCGTGCTTATTAGGAGCCGTGTTACATGTGTTTTTACTCATGAACGAGTGTGTAAATGTCTATACAGATGTCAATCTATGTTGTTCATTCTCGTTAGGAACCGTTGTACATATGGTTTTACTCATGAACGAGTGTGTAATTGTCTATACAGGAGTCATTATATTTTGTTCGTGCTCGTTAGGAGCCGTGGTACATGTGTTTTTACTCATGAATGAGTGTGTAATTGTCTATACAGGTGTCATTCTATGTTGTTCGTGCCCGATATGAGCCAAGTTACATGTGTTGTTACTCATGAACGAGTGTGTAATTTTCTATACAGGTATAATTCTATGTTGTTCGTGCTCGTTAGGAGCCAAGTTACATGTGTTGTTACTCATGAACGAGTGTGTAATTTTCTATACAGGTGTGATTCTATGTTGTTCGTGCTTATTAGGAGCCATGTTACATGTGTTTTTACTCATGAACGAGTATGTAATTGTCTATACAGGTGTCATTCTATGTTGTTCGTGCTCGTTAGGAGACGTGGTACATGTGTTTTTACTCATGAATGAGTGTGTAATTGTCTATACAGGAGTCATTCTATGTTGTTCGTGCTCGTTAGGAGCCAAGTTACATGTGTTGTTACTCATGAACGAGTGTGTAATTGTCTATACAGATGTCATTCTATGTTGTTCGTGCTTATTAGGAGCCGTGTTACATTTGTTTTTACTCATGAACGAGTGTGTAATTGTCTATACAGGTGTCATTCTATGTTGTTCGTGCTGATTAGGAGCGTGTTACATGTGTTTTTACTCATGAATGAGTGTGTTATTGTCTATACAGGAGTAATTCTATGTTGTTCGTGCTCGTTAGGAGCCAAGTTACATGTGTTGTTACTCATGAATGAGTGTGTAATTGTCTATTCAGGTGTCATTCTTTGTTGTTCGTGCTCGTTGGGAGCCGTGTTACATATGTTTTTACTCATGAACGAGTGTGTAATTGTCTATACAGGTGTCATTCTATGTTGTTCGTGATTTAGGAGCCGTGGTACAGATGTTTTTATTCATGAACGAGTGTGTAGTTGTCTATACAGGAGTCATTCTATGTTGTTCGTGCTCGTTAGGAGCCGTGTTAGATGTGTTTTTACTCATGAATGAGTGTGTTATTGTCTATACAGGAGTAATTCTATGTTGTTCGTGCTCGTTAGGAGCCAAGTTACATGTGTTGTTACTCATGAATGAGTGTGTAATTGTCTATTCAGGTGTCATTCTTTGTTGTTCGTGCTCGTTGGGAGCCGTGTTACATATGTTTTTACTCATGAACGAGTGTGTAAATGTCTATACAGGTGTCATTCTATGTTGTTCGTGATTTAGGAGCCGTGGTACAGATGTTTTTATTCATGAACGAGTGTGTAGTTGTCTATACAGGAGTCATTCTATGTTGTTCGTGCTCGTTAGGAGCCGTGTTAGATGTGTTTTCCTCATAAACGAGTGTGTAAGTGTCTATACAGGTGTCATTCTATGTTGTTCGTGCTCGTTCGGAGCTGTGGTAAATGTGTTTTTACTCATGAACGAGTGTGTAAATGTGCATACAGGTGTCATTCTATGTTGTTCATGCTCGTTAGGAGCCGTTGTACATATGGTTTTACTCATGAACGAGTGTGTAATTGTCTATACATGAGTCATTATATGTTGTTCGTGCTCATTAGGAGCCGTGTTACATGTGTTTTCCTCATACACGAGTGTGTAAATGTCTATACAGGTGTCTTTCTATGTTGTTCGTGCTCGTTAGGAGCCGTGGTACATGTGCTTTTACTCATGAATGAGTGTGTAATTGTCTATACAGGTGTCATTATATGTTGTTCGTGCCCGTTAGGAGCCAAGTTACATGTGTTGTTACTCATGAACGAGTGTGTAATTTTCTATACAGGTGCCATTCTATGTTGTTCGTGCACGTTAGGAGCCAAGTTACATGTGTTATTACTCATGAACGAGTGTGTAATTGTCTATACAGGTGTCATTCTATGTTGTTCGTGCTCGTTAGGAGCCGTGTTACATGTGTTTTCCTCATAAATGAGTGCGTAATTGTCTATACATCTAACTACCATACGATCACGACCACGACCACCCATAAAAAACAAGACAAAGATAACAAACAGTGATCTACGTACATAGAAAGCGAAAGCAATTGTTCTCATACAGAAAAGATCATCCCCGAGTTTTATCTGGTCTTATAACTATAATTATTGTGGCTTCATTTGTTGATATTGTCTTGTATTTCCTGATTATGGTTCTGTATTTCTCAGAGGATACAGAAAATGTACCCTGTCCTACACTATGCATATAAGATGTATTCTTGTTTCCTACACTATAAATATAAAATGTATTGTTATATGTCAATATATCAGTCCCTACATAAAGATTGAATGTACACTGTACATGAAAGATCATATTAAATTGAAAAATAGCAAAAATACTACACCGTCAAAACAGTTCCAAAAATCTAATCGTAAATCGTAAAAACATAGAAATGACCACACATCTTCCCGGCTCGGAAATGTGGCGGGGGTCAAAAAGAGTTTGAAGACACCAAAGGGGCAATCAGAATCCACGAATCGAAGGACAAGCCTAGATTTATTGGCCCAACAAACCCCCTCTTAGTGAATTGACGGGGTCATACAAGTTGTTCATCATGTGAGTAACACATAACTGGGTGAGCAGCGTTGCTATATAGAACACACTAAATTTGTAAGGTGAATAATTAGCCCGGTAGATTAGTGAAACAATCGTTCACATTGTGGTACAAGCGCCAACATTGACATGGATACTCCTTAGGGACTACTGATTCGGAAAATCCGGTTAGCCACGTGAAATTCATAATGGCGGCCATATTTTCAAGATGGCCGTCATTCCAAGTAATTATAACTGTTTTTATTATATAACTTGTCGTGCATGACCAAACTAAGCGGTTTTTGGTCAGAAATCATGCATATTTGTTTTATATATATTTACAATGATAAAATACAACTTTTTGTTTTTGTTTTTCCTAGTTATATGGGGGGGGGGGGGGGGGTATTAATTTTTTGTTTTTTGTTTTTTTGATTATGTGTATTTTTAAACAAACATTCTCGTTGTTTTATCCTTAAAATTTACCATTTGAGATGCAGTTTAATTGAACAATTCATCCTCACTGCCTTTATAGACCTTAAAGTGAGAAATCAATGTTTTGGATTTCGTTAATTTACCGATTTTTTACCGAGTTAGGCAAAAATCATGAATAGATTGTAGCCGCCGCAATTGCAGCTACACAAAGCTATGCAAGGAAGACTAATGCAATAGCACTTGCACCTGCCACGGAATTCAGTCTTGCAGCCACTCTTCATAAGCTGTTGGCAACTCTGAGTAATTGGCGGAAGTACTGTCCAAAACATTTGCCACATGTCATCTTGCTTGTGCCAACCCCAGTACGCAAGGCTTTTGGTTTCCATATGACATATAGTAGTTTCTTGTCCCCATATGCAAACTGCTTGGTATGCAGCACGCTTAATATGTAGAAGGAGAGCTGCTTGTGCTGTGGGTGGGGGTGAAAGGGTGAGTCATATGACCTGTTTTTGGTGGCACTAGAAATATCAGACATAATGATTACAAACTTTTCCAGAATACTTTGATCGTCTTTGCCAAGTACTGGTGGGTATTGACTGAGTTTTCTAAAAACAGTAGACGCCTCAGGCCATGCATTCCATGTGTGCCATGCAGTCTTTTCCCCTTTACCATGGTATGCAAATACGACATCACAGCCATTAAACGCATGAATAAATAGAAGTTATATTGACTTGTCTAGGCCAATTGAAGGACTTCTATCATTTATGAGAATCCACTTTTTGTTCTTGACCAAATGCGACCCACAGTTTGTCTACACCAAGGTCATGCAGAATTAACAGAGCACTGACCGAAATGACAAGAACATCTGTGTCGCTGGCTTTATTCATTATAGTGTTGTTACCGTCTGCTGCAGTGTGTTTTGAATGCAGGAACATTTGTGTGTCTGCTCTCTCATGATTGCAGGGAGTTAGTCCTTCAAGGCTTATTGAATGATTGCAGAATTCTTGGGTGACTATAACTGTATTATTAGTATTAGGACACATTTTACAATTTTATCTGCCAGAAAGTTATATAGCTCAGTCTTGTTGCTGTTGTCTCTCACGAAGATGTGCCAATTTTCCCTTTATCAGTCACTCTGCGTCTAGCGTCTATGCCTCGCTTTGATCGTTTCTCAGCTTTTAAACTAGAAGACCAGTATACGTCAAACACAATATCTTCTCATGTAAGTACAAATGTATCCTTGATCTTTTGGGACTATCTCTAGTACTGCATATTTTTCAAACGTCTTCGATATCCTTGAAGGCAATGCATTTATTAAAGCCGATCCGTCCAAAATGATGAAGCTAGCTTCTGGCTCAGTATCAGGTGGAGTAACGTGTGTCTCCAGAATTGTTGCAAGCTGCGATTTCTGACAGCTCTGGAGATTACCATTATCACTCAGTACAGCGGGAAAAGACTGATTCTCATGCTGAAAAAATTACATCAGGTCATCTTCTCTAGACTGGCAGGATATGAAAATCGTAGAGAACAGACGATAGTCGTCCTTTAATGTGTTTTGCTTTGAATCACCCGCGTTTGGTTCTGGCTTTTGCTGAAAGAAATCTGTCTTGTTCTTCTTGATTGGTTGATAAAATTAATACTCATCTGTATCTAGCCCTTTCAAGAACTTATTGAATCGAGTTTTACCATTATCATATTGAGAAGCAACCATTTCAGCAACACCAGGATGGGCAATAATTTTTGTATCTAGTGTAAACAGACCTCCAGTCTCTTCCATTAACGGACTGCCCATTATCTTTCATTGTGTACATCTTCTGTACTTTATCGAAGAAAGCCTTGACATCATGATTTTTCATTCCTAGTTGTTCAAATCGCTGTTTGGAGAGACTGACTAGATCTGCAAGGAGGAATACAACAGGATTATCACTACTTGTTTTTTTCCCCAAATATATAGGTGAGGAGCTTAGAAAACACGAGTAGATACACTTCCCTTTCTTGAGGCAGTTCGCTGTCATCCTGATTTTCAATTGTCAGTAAATAAGCCCTCTCCTTATTATACAGAGCTGTCAGGCAGAAATAATGATACTGTGCAACCAGTAAGATGAATATTTAGCTGAAACTGAACCCTATGTTGAGTTTAACAGCAGTGCTGTCACCAGTGTGCCCTGCTTGTGCTTCGACACTCACTCTATTTCTCCGGTAAATGATGGTGGGAGCTTAAATTTGTTCATACATTTTGTATTTTATATGCATTTATTTATTTCGTTTCTTTGTTAAAGGAAATGTTTTATTTGACATTTAGATGGAACTACTAAGTCAATTTTTATACTCAGAAAACATTTTTTCAACCGTGATTGGCAGCCATCTTGGAAATAGCCGCCATTTTGAAAAAAACCAGGTGGCTAACGGGTTTTATCAAACAAATACCATAAGAGGAGTACCCTTGCCAACTGTTATGCTTGTACCACAAAGTGAACGATTTTGTCTAAATAGTTACTTAATCTGCCGGGCTAAACAGTATAATTTATCGATTACAAACAAAGTTAATTCAAAAATGTGATTGTGTCTCATAATAGTTAGCCTTTACAATTGTACAATATAATTATATCCCCCTCCCCCACAAACTCTAGTTAACCTTTACAATGGTGCAATATAATTGTTATCCCCCACCATCCCCCTACCCATAAAACCTAGTTAGCCTATGCAACTGTACAATACAATGTTTATCCCCCGCCACCCTCCCCATTAAATCTAGTTAGCCTTTACAATTGTACAATACAATTTTATCCCCGGCCACCCCCATCAAATATAATTATCCTTAGCAATTGTACAATACCATTTTTATCCCCAAACCCCATAAACTCAGCTTCAAATAATACTACGCGTAAGTGTTCACATAATTTGACGTGGAAAAATTGATAAAATATTTAGTTACGGTTGAAGAAATTATATTGGTAAAATTAGAAAGTCAGTTTTTCTGATTTAACCACCAACCGTTAATAAAATATTGCAACTATTCACTCAAGCAATATATTGTCATGCTCCATAGCACATAACCATCACTTGTTTTTGTACATTAAAAATACGAATAAATACGGATATGCAGGTGCAAAAAGGAAGACTATTGCAAGACATGTTGATGGTGAATGTATGAACAAAACGGACATCTAAATTGAGGTAGGTTTTTTTCTTGGCAACATTAACTTTCATTTAGTGATCATTCAGAAAACGAGGTCAAATTCTGGGTTGATTAAGCAACAACTAAGCAATAACATATCACCCGCTTAAATAACCGATGTAGGAATTTATCATTATTGGGGAATGGGGAGACTCGCTTCTGTTACTCTCTACTGCTAACCTGCTGATGTTATACCAGAAGTTACTCGCTACTGCTAACCTGCTGATGGTTCTACCAGAAGTTACTCGCTACTGCTAACCTGCTAATGGTTTTATCAGAATTGTGAATATCTTGTCTACCATTGTTTGTCTTGTTTTTGTTGCCCTTTGTATCTTCTGACGTTCATCGATTAACGACTTTTGATTTCTCCTTGATATCTTCGAACTTTTCCTTTCTCGAATTTTCCGAGAATTCGAGTTTCCATGACAATGCAAGCTCACATTGACTATGACTGGACCATGTTTATCTTCTTCTTATCAAATAAAGGGACGTATCCGAGTCCGCGAAAACGATGATTTGATTTTTGGTGTTTAACGCCACTTTCAGTAGTATTTCAGCTATATCACGGCGACCAGTTTTAGTAGTGGAAAAAGCCGGAGTACCCGGAGAGAACCACCGACCATAGGCAAGTAACTGGTAAACTTTATCACTTGCGGCTGCGAGTCGTGTGCATCCTTTTTGTAAGCGCAAAAACGAAATTCGACTATATGAATATCAAATTTAGTGCGTACGACATATTTCTGGAATAACCTTCATCAGGTATGTTCAAAGTCAGAAGATTGGAAAGCCATTTGAACTATATTTCTATATCATAGTTGTGTGAAATTATATATTGAATACACTGGTGGATACTACATAATCAGTGTTGGGACTAATAATACAATTAGCTTTTTTCATCAATTATAGAGATAACAAAACAGAATATACAATTACAATATAAAATGGTGGACCAAAATTCAAAAATCAACATTAACACAGCTGAAGCTGCTGAACTTGAACTGATAAAAGGTGTAGGAGCAATATTAGCTAAATGTATTGTGGAATATAGGGCGGACAATGGACCATTTAAATCTCTCGATGATTTGGTAAAAGTCGGAGGAGTGGGTCGAAAGAAACTAAGTGCAATAAGAGACCAGATATGTATAGAAGATTTGTCATTGTCAGAACACGAGGAAATGGACCACGATGGCTCCACCAACGATAATTATTCTAATGTCAACACAGAGTTTAGAGAATCAATGAAATATATGCTCGATATATTAGAACCCATTGCAAAAGCAACAATACGACCACAAGTACCTCAGTTTAATTACAGATACAGTAACAAAGGTGTTGTGCGGATAGCTAGCTGGAACGTAGAGAGATTTGACGAAGAAAAGGCAAATAATCCAGGCGTTAAGGAGGTCATTTGTATGACAATTTTAGAAAACGGGTAAGCAATGTGAGGTTGACTGTTTGTATATGTTTATTAAAGTTACATGATTCAAAGCTAAAACAAAAGTTCCCCCTGTATGGTCGTTTTGGGAGAAACACGGAAACAGAATAATTGATAGTAATAGCTTATCTATGTTAGATTGAAATAATCCAATTATTTAGACTAACACATTGTTTAAAGTATAATCAATGCATGTTGAAAGGTAATTCCACATTACTTGTTATATTACAATAAAGCATACCTTTATATACTTCAAATCGACAATAGGCGATCTTGTTTAGTCACTTTGGTTTTATTGCTTCCAGAACTTTAAATTATTTGACTTTCTAATCTTTCAATTTTGAGCAGACATGATGAAGGTTATCCCAGAAACGCGTCGTGACCACTAAATTTGATATCTACATTTTTATTGCAGATTTGGACTGATAGCTGTACAAGAACTTGCTGATGAGAAAGCTTTACATGTAGTTAGTGTTTGTAGTCATCATAAAACAAGTAGATTATCTCCCTTGATATCTGTAGAAATAGTAAGGGTGTATTGTCATCCTAAAACAAGCAGATTATCTCCTTTTGATATTTGTAGAATTAATTAATGTTTCCCCAGAGTTCATTTACATGTTTATCTCAAGTTGATGTGAATTTACCGTCCATTCACATTCACTATTATTAAAATAAATGTGTTTACCTAAGCGTAAGTATAAAACGCAAATAAAACGCATAAATGAATAGCACATTAATGTTTCACAGCTGATTTCATCCCGGATTTTATTTAACTGATAGCGTCATTTATAATGAGGATTACATTTTGAAGTTCAACCTTATTGATGCGATTTATATGTCAAGGATTTCAATATGTATATATACATGTTAAGTATGAATACATACCTGACAAGGATGTGACTGAATAAA
Organism: Bathymodiolus brooksi; assembly: GCA_963680875.1. Lineage (NCBI taxonomy): Eukaryota > Metazoa > Mollusca > Bivalvia > Mytilida > Modiolidae > Bathymodiolus > Bathymodiolus brooksi. The sequence continues at coordinate 49,930,055 of OY804580.1, read as the reverse complement.
TTATATAGCCTTGCTGAGAGTATACAGGTGAACAATAATTGTCACTCGACAACGGGGGAATATTAAAAACAAAACTCTACGACAAAGGTCTTCCTCCCCTTCATCAGTAGCAATATTCCAGCATCACCAGCGTATGGAGATTACATTTCGCAACTTATACTTTATTCTAGAGGTTGCGCACAGTACAGTGATTTTCTTGACAGTGCTCGGCTACTAACGTAACAGCTTCTCAAGGAAGGCTACGTTCCTCCCAGGTTGAAGTCATCGATACAAAAATGCTACGGTCGTAATCACAATCTTGTTGACCGCTAAGAAATATCAATATCTCAAATAACAATTGATCTTTTACTTTTTACGTAGCTGTTTCTTTTCTCTATCATTGTCAAGACTGTTACTGGACTTGACTGTATATAATGAGTAATACGGCGGGTGTCTTATAAGAGAATGGAACTGCTTACACTTCGCGAGATGATTTGTCTTTGTTTGCCTATAATGGTGTCCAAAACATATTGTGTTTTGTTTTTGCTTTGTTTTCCTTCGTCTTGTATGCCCTATGTTGCCATTTTATCTGGATTGTCCTTTTTTTTATTCGGTATTCTCTACCGTTTATTTGCACATTATATCCGCATTGTTACCGGACCAACTACAGGATCGTATTAAAAAACAAAAAACAAAAAAACCAACAACATTCAGTTAATTTTATTTCCGTTCTAAAAATCTGTTTTCACAATTAAAATTGCAGATTTCTGATCAAAACTTTTATTGTCAACCGAGTTTGAACAATACTTAAAGACTACAATTTGACATAATTGGTTTTTGACAAAGGTAAGCTCTTGTTCAAATGTAGATCATTTTATGGCTGTCCCAGTAGGTTCTCCAACAACTAAATTTATTTGGGAACAATTCATTATTGTTCGTTATACTAGTATTCATATGACTGCTGGAAGACAAGTTTGAGGATAATAAAGAGGTAATCAGAGGCCGCAAATCTAAGTACAGACAATACAATGGGAAAAAGAAAACAGACATACAATTGACAGAAGAAAAGGACAAAAAGACAGATAGCGATCTATAAAACACTGTACAAAAATTGATGTATCACGAAAGGAGTAAATGAATGAATCGGATGTTTGTACATATCTAAAACATTGACCAGTCCTATTACATCAGCTGATGCAGTTGTGACGTTTGGCATGGGCGTCGTCGTGGTCAAGACCGCATAGTAGTTGGATTTACAACTACCTGTACAATCAGTGCCTATCACCACAAAAGTTGTGAGTTCGAATTCCGTTCGTGGCGGGGTGCACTGGATACAACATTATGTGATATAGTGTGTCAGAGACTTGCGGCAGGTCTGTGGTTTTTTACAGTTTCATCTACCCATAAAACTGGCCGCCATGATTTAAATGAAATATTGTTTGAAAGTGGTGTTGAAAACCATACCCGAAATCCTGTAGATTGCCTAATCTTAATGACTTCGCGAAAAACTTACTCCCCCTGTTTTTTTGGTGTGGTCGGTGTTGATCATCTTTTTAGTTTTCTGTGTTGTGTTTTTATTAGGTTTTTGCTTTGTTTTTGTTTTTTTCTTTGTCTTCATCTTGTATCTTGTGTGCCCAATATTGCCAGTGTCTCTGAATTGCGTTCTCCCAAACATGATTAAACCCAACATGTGCATGATTGGTTATTTAATGATCCCTTGAAAAGTTGGAATTTGTTGGATATCCAAGATGACAACCAATGCATTACTTAGTTTTCAACAAAGGACCGTTTTATACCGATGATACCGTTTTCATAGATTATTGAAAACTTTCAGTAAATTGAGGTTAGGTTAGGCTTATGGTATTTAACGCCAATTTCAACAATATCTGAGATAAAACGTGGCGGTCAGATTTATTGGTGGAGGAAACAGGAGGACCCGGAGAAAACCATTCAGTAAATTTATTTAATACCATAAATATATTGTATATAAATACAACTCTGCATGCAAAGATCTAACCAAAAATAGTATTTCTCATTCAAAGCTTATCAAATCAATAAAAATCATCTCCTTAAAGGGTATGATGTGGTAACTATAAAAGTTCTTTGCTAAAATATAGACAATCTGCTGGTGCTGGTTCAATTACAAATTAAAGCAGTGGATTTATATTTTATACCATATCATATTTGTATTTAATTTCAACACATTAATAACCTATTTTGTCTGGTCTTACAGGAAGACTATTAATGTCTTAAGTTGTTAATGATAATGTTAAGCATTATGACTGTTGTTCTAAGAGTAAGGATCATTAACCAACAGCAAATGCCTCGTTTTAGCCAGTACTCAATTAACTACGAACCTTCATTAATTGATCCAACAATTGTATTGTCAATGTTATTGTTGTAGCTATTATTATCAGAAAGAGGACCCAAGCCCGATCTATGTCAGCATATGTCGTGGATTTAAGGTATTTATTGATATGAGACGAACGAAACAGTGTCTTTTTCCCACTAATTAGACACCCCGATAATTTCATACATTTTTGTTTGTAGATTTGTGAGGAATTAAACAACCCCACCTTGTCGAATGTAAAGGAATTGTCAAGATCTCAAAGTCTGTGGAAGTGCAGTGTGTCCGAAGCAACAGGAAGGATGTATAAGGTATATATTCATAAGCGGGCGATAGCTTGTTCTTAGCAGTAGAAATGTAGTGAAAAAAGTTGAATACCATGGACAAATATTTCTTAGTCGCAACCGGAAAGCGGAGGCTTGTGCGCCAAAAAATCAAGATTACTTACGCTTCTAAAAAAAACACAATAAAAATAACAAATATTTGAGCTTCACTCGAAAATGTTAAGAACTTTAGTTTGAACTTAATGCTGACCTAAGATGGGGGGCTTGGGACCAGGAAATTAATTTGTCCCCGCCAAGTTTTATTGAATAAGGATAATAACAAAATTACCGAACACCTCCAAAGGGAAAGGCAATTCTCATAAATCGATAAACAGACAAAATTAGTCAACAACCAGAAAACTGGGAAAACCGCAATGGCCTTGACATGGTACAGGCTTTTCCAAAGAAATGGTGGGTTGAATCAGATTTTACGGCGCCAAACTTCCCGCTTCCATTACGGTTAAAAGGTTCCGGTTGTCACAATAACAGCATTTTAACAATACTGGGACAAATATGTATAATAGTAGTCAACGCAGTACCTTGTAAAAATCAATTGTTTATTATTGTCTCTGCAGAACGTTCTAACTAAACTGTCATCTTCTTACTCAGTTTGAATTCAAATGAGATGTTGAATGATGTCATGTCTAAACCACGATTACTTAATCCTTATCTTTATACCTTTTCACTTTATGAAAATCCATCGTTTATTTATGTTGCACATCAGGAAGGTAAGATATGATGTATATACATGTATGATTAGTGGTGTAGATTTTTCCTCTGTATGCGAGTTTTCGACTGGACTTAGGGACTGTTCTGATTGTTTGTGGTTTGCCTTTTAATTTGTGTTGTAACAATACACGGATACCATGACAAAATGCACAGGTTATATCTTGAAGTGTATTTGAACCACATTTGGACTCGATATACTATGCCCAATATATATGTGTCTAGTGCCTGAAGGTTAATCCACTTTATTTACACAAAACGAAACCATTGAGCACTTCCTCTTTCACTTTCCTCGGTATGATATCGTTACACAACGCTACATCAGCTCTCGGTTCCTTACTACACCACTACTTCTAGACGTAGTACTATTTGGATCTAATGTATACACACCCATAGTAACCAAACTGCTGAAGTCTTCTAAACCGTCCACAAAAGTATCTTGCGCAGCAAAAGATTGACATCTTGTCTTTACCCTTCATCAAATAACATCTCAAGTTGCACATAATAACTTCTTCTTTTACAAACCTTTTTTACTACACCGTTCTTATATGTCATCATCAAATTGTGTTATCTTTCAAGACATATTATAGAAGGAATATCTCTTTGGAAAAAATGAATTCCCATAAGCTTAATAGCTTGTTTTCAGATCTCTTTAATTCAAGCAAATTCAGACGTGATTGATATTATATATATGTAACTGTATTATATTTAATAACGTGCATGTACAATGAGCGTACTAGCTAAGACAACCAGTCAGTACATACTATAAGTCATATAAGTTGATTGTTTGTTCTTATGTTCTATTTCTTTTGGACATTGAATTGTCTGTTCCTCTTCGATTTACGACACTTGATTACCCCTTTGGTATCTTTAAGCTTTTCTTATAGTCTTTATTGTTAGTTTTATCAAAGGAGTAGGTATGATAAGGCCAGAAATTGGCCTAAAAAATAGACAAATAATAAATGAAACGTATAGCTTTCGTTGTTTCTTGATTTTGTAAGACCTTTACCCCAACTACTATTTTGATAACAATTTTCCGTATTTGCACGTGCGATGACGTCACACTAGTCAATGAAAAGTCTATCGTTTCGTGAAAATGTATGAAATCTAGCAAGAAATGTGTATTTAATGTCAATTTTCAGTATAACCACAAGCAGTTACCAACGACATATTTTAGTATGATGTTTAATATACATAAACACATATCTCATTTAATTTTTGTATTGGTACCCGAGTGTGGTGAGTATGAAATCTGCAATCAAAAAATAATATTAAGGTCGATTTCTCGTCAGCGGCCATTTTTTATTGACCGTTTTCATCCGTAATAGACAGAAATAGAAATCGATCTTTTAATCTCATCCAAAATAAAGTTGGTTATCGTAGTTGTTTTGCTACGGGAGTAAAACTTGATCTTTTTTTATGAAACAGTTTTGACGTTATTTAAATAAAAATAAAAACGGCTAAATTTTGGAAGTGATTTACTGCCGACCTGATTGTGCATCGAGTCCGACGTGGTTTTTTTTATAACCCTCAGTGGAATTTCATTTGTTACTATACTAAAGTATACTTTAATATTATCCCCACCATTCACAAAAAGTACAGAAAACAAAACAAGCAACCGGCAAAAAGAAAAAGTCAGATTATCTTAGAAATTAATTCATTGGACATGTAAACGACACATCGGAACTTTCTTTTTTAGCAGACACTTTACTTTTTATTATTATTATTATTTTTTCTTTGGACAAATATATTTTATTTAGCTCTTTTGCACAGTGAATTCTTGATGAATAATTGCAATAACGTAAATTTCATTTATATATAGCTTAATTCTACTACTTAAATATTGACGTTGCGGTGGCGTAATGGTTAGCACACAAGACTGCCGATAACAACATTGTGAGATCGAATCACCGATATTTTTTTTTTCTGTATTTTTGTGGGTTATTTTTGGACAAAATTATTATGCATCATAAGAAAAAGTTTTTGATGTGCTAACATTATTTAATGTTAAAATAACCGTTAAGATAAAATATCAAATGTCCATAGATTATAGCACTTCATTTTGGGTTAACTACTCAGAGACAAATAAAATAACTTGATATTTATTAGACAGACACAAAATGAAATTCACATGTTCAGATTTTGAGAACTGATTAATAATTAATTTGATAGATTGTCATTATATTAAAGTTTTAACATGGATTGGCGGATATTAGTAAATTTTATCCCTCGCTTCTGGCTCGGAATAAAATACTAATATCCGCCAATCCATGTTACAACTCCCAACACATGCTGGCTTCCATGATTTATTTCTTAATTATTCAACATGGATTATATCCTTTCCTGCCGCTGTAGCGCTGCTTTACCATGTTATGCAGTTGACTTGGTTCCTTTGACATTCTAATTACTGAGAATAATTTCCTCTCATGATTTAAAGAATAAAAAGATCAACATTCGGTTATAAAAAGAAAAAAAAAGCAATTTACAGAGCTCAGCATTGACGAGTTTCTCTGTTGCTAGGGATAATATTTGGTTACTAGGGACATTGTAAGGTTTAAGGAATTCTTATAATATATATTGGTTAGTAAATGATAAGATGTCTCTAGATCTGCTAAGGTGCTGTTGTAGAATTTGTGTTCTCGATTAAATAAAAGGTCCATGAGATCTACAGGAAAATACTGTGCATAGGGAAACCTGTTGCTATGGATAAAAATATCAAAATGTATTTTTGAAATATGAAATGATATTTGTAGTGTGTATAGCTTGACAAAAATGTACCGCTTAGTCAAATATCAAGTCAAAAGATCGTAGATGTCAAAATTCAACCATTAATTGCAATAATATAAGCTAATTTAATGTTTACAAAACCGTTGCTAGGGTGACAAAACTACACAATAATACAATATGCTACCATAGAGAGTTGGAATATTATTTTTAGAGTGTACATACACAGAATATAACATTTTGTCGAAAAGACTATGCAAGATATGTAAAATAAACCCACCATATTTGAATTTCCAATGATTAATTGGACCCTCCTCCATTTACGTTGCTAAGCAACAAAGGACAAAGTGAAATCATCCAAAAAATTATTTTTCTTACCTTTCAATGATTGTGTTTAATATTATATCTATATAAACAGTTTCTGAGATTGGGCCAAAATCGACCCTTATCATACCCACTCCTTTGCAGTTTTGTAAGAAGAGCTTGAATATACCAAAGGGTAATCAGAATCCGTTAATCGATGAAAGACAGTCCCTGCTCCACTAGTAACTATAGCAACATTTTAGAAACTTAGTTTTTATATGTTTTTGATTGTTTGTAGAGTATGGAATATAACGGTTTCCTGTATGATTCCTCTCAAGGCATCACACTTCACAATTCTGCATTATTGCAAAAACCGAAAAAAGCTTCGAAGCCTTTTACCAGAAAACCATTTATTGGTACATTCAAGGTAATAGTTTGAATTGTTTAAGAGCAACAGTGATGTTCTGTGATAGCACGGTACTAGAAATAAAAATCATGAATTAATTAGTAAGAAAGGATATGGATTTAAATAAATATGAACGATCATCCAACATTACACTAGGATACACATTAGAGTAAAAGGACAAGCTTGTAGTAAGAAAGGATATGGATGTAATTGAACATGAGAGACAATCCAACATTACACTTAGACACAAATTAAAGTAAAGTAACAGCTTGTAGTACGAAAGGTTATGTATATAAATGAGCATGAGATACTATCCAACATCACACTTAGATGCAAATTAAAGTAAAGTAACAGCTTGTAGTAAGAAAGGTTATGGATATAAATGAACATGAGATACTATCCAACATTACACTTAGACACAAATTAAAGTAAAGTAACAGCTTGTAGTAAGAAAGGATATGGATGTAAATGAACATGAGAGACTATCCAACATTATACCTAGACACAAATTAAAGTAAAGTAACAGCTTGTAGTAAGAAAGGTTATGGATATAAATGAACATGAGAGACTATCCAACATTACACCTAGACACAAATTAAAGTAAAATAACAGCTTGTAGTAAGAAAGGTTATGGATATAAATGAACATGAGATACTATCCAACATCACTCTTAGATGCAAATTAAAGTAAAGTAACAGCTTGTAGTAAGAAAGGATATGGATATAAATGAACATGAGAGACTATTCAACATTACACTTAGACACAAATTAAAGTAAAGGAACAGCTTGTAGTAAGAAAGGATATGGGTGTAATTGAACATAAGAGACAATCCAACATTACACTTAGACACAAATTAAAGTAAAGGAACAGCTTGTAGTAAGAAAGGATATGGATATAAATGAACATGAGAGACTATTCAACATTACACTTAGACACAAATTAAAGTAAAGGAACAGCTTGTAGTAAGAAAGGATATGGGTGTAATTGAACATGAGAGACAATCCAACATTATACTTAGACACAAATTAAAGTAAAGGAACAGCTTGTAGTAAGACAGGATATGGATATAAATGAACATAAGAGACTATCTAACTTTACACTTAGACACAAATTAAAGTAGAGGAACAGCTTGTAGTAAGAAAGTACATGGATGTAATTGAACATGAGAGACAATCCAACATTACATTTAGACACAAATTAAAGTAAAGTAACAGCTTGTAGTAAGAAAGGTTATGGATATAATTGAACATGAGATACTATCCAGCATCACACTTTGATGCAAATTGAAGTAAAGTAATAGCTTGTAGTAAGGAAGGACATGGATGCAAATGAATATGAGAGACTATCTAACATTACACATGGACACAAATTAAAGTAAAGGAACAGTGGTTTTATTGCTATTCTTCATTTTACAGTCACAGTGGGGTCTTTAGCAATGATCAAAACTCATATCACATACTCTTTATGTCTATCGATAAACGTAGCATCTGGGCATCTATTGCGCTTAGCAAAGGATAGTAATATTGACTAATGTTATAACATTTGATTCAACAAAGGGATAGACAAGAGTTAGAGTGACAAGAAATATTGTAATACGCATTTCTGGAATGGTTCCGTTTCTTCCATCCAAATATGGATGAAGGTACATAATCGGCCTAAGTGAGCCGAATGTAGAAACGCAATTTAGAGGATGGGGTTATGTGTTATAGTGTTTAACGCCACATTAAGAGGAAGCATTTACAATCAAGAAATTGTGTTTGGCTTGTGGTGTTTAGCGCCACTTTCAACAATATTTTAGTCATATCGTGGCGTTCAGTCTTATTGGAGAAAACCGCCGACCTTTCGCAAATAACTGATAAACTTTATCACATAATGTTATATCGAGTACACCTCGCCATGAACCGAGTTCGAACTCACAGCTGTAGTGGTGATAGGCGCTGATTGCACAGGTGGGCGAAAACATAGCCACCATACGAACACGACCACGATCCCCCCCCCCATAAAAAAATACGATAAATAAATTAATTGATAAAACATCAATGTATCAACTGACAAAGCATGATAGAAACCTTATTTCGCCCATGTTTTCACTGCATATTTATATTAGACGATGTATTTGATTAACTTTCGAAATAGGACTTCATGGATATTATATATATTATGTCACGTGACATCATCATCAGTTGACATCATACACATTTTTTTCTTTGTGAATTTTGTTGAAATGTGTGTAATGTGTTATTATTAAAGTGTTGGCATAAGATTACGTATGGTTTCCAATGGAAACCGGGGTATCTATAGTAGAAATAGTTATGCTTAATGGCCTCATATAACCGGATCTGTCTTCATTGGTGACTTCATGTAATGACAGCAAATATTTCTGAGTATATTCAGCCAATTTATTAAATATGGCAGTGATATCGTCCATCATTCCATTTTTATTTGTATGACGTTCGTGTTGTTATTATTTTGCTAATCCAGTATGTTTTAACAATAAACCAACAACCTTAACTAACCGAAAGAAGATATATTGAAATAACATTGAATAAAAAGGTTAACAGATAAGAATTACTTTTGTTTTGGTTCGTTTTCTTACATTATACATATGAAGTAGGAACGTTTATTTGTAAGACTGGGTACTGCTGACACTTCTGAAGGCTCAACCTAAAGAGCTTCCCTGTAGGTTCCGGGCCAATTGGAAGAATGGAAATGTGGTTCCGAGGGCATAGGATGATTGGGTTGTCCGGTTATAAAATGGAACGCCTGTTTTTAGACTTAGTGTGACCTTCTTTGGAGAGTGCCTCGCCCCTTGCCCCTTAATGGCTATTTATGTAGATTTCAGAAAAGTGTAGGTCCATTTTAGAAGCTACATACCGCTATCCATTCGTCCCTACCTAACTAACTGTTCGCCATATCCCTCCTTCATTTTTGTATGCTTTTATTATATCTTGTTTTTGTCCTGGTTAGGCATGTAATATTTCCCGCTGACCGTTAAGCAATTGCCAATCAATCAATAATGACGTTAATGCTGAAAAGAGGTGACTACATGAGCTGGTTTGACTGTACTTCTGTACATATATCTTACAGAGAGATTACTGATTAGATGTTGTACGGTCAATGTTCAGTCACTTTGTGCTATTACCATAAAATCTTCTTTTTAGATAAAGAACTTTGACTGTATCATTGTGAGTGTTCATCTGAAAGCTACTGGATTACGCAATGAAGATTTAGACAGACTACAAGCAGAAATAGATAGAGTCCCCGCTATATATAAAGCAGTTGAGGAAGAATACCCAGGTTCAAATATATGTCCTCATATCGGATATAGCATATGCAATCAAACTTAATACGGCGAGGTTCTCGCCCGGCTTTGTAAATTACAAAAATGGGTGCACTCGATTCGCAACCGTAAGTGATAAAGTTTACCAGTTGCTTGTCCATGATCAATGGTTCTCTCCGGGCACTACGGCTTCTTCCACCACTAAAACTGGTCGCCATGATATAGCTGAGAAATTGCTGAAAGTGGCGTTAAGCATAATAAATCAATCAATCACAAAAACAATCACACTTCTGAGTTCTTTTGTTAGATCAAATATTACTTGTGTACGGTAGTCCTCATTACGGTAGACCACCTCGGTAAACCACATACTGATGTACTATTTCTCGCGTCGGTCTCGCGATCTTCTTCTTCGCGAGACTAAAATGTTGGGGCGCTGATATTTAAACCCGGATGTGGAAAGCCAACATAGATACGAAAGTAAATACTTTCATGAAATATATTTAAATAATAGATACTTTGTTTTGTTTTTGTTAAATAAAATCTTGTATTTTCATTCCCAAGTCAAGCAATGTCCAAACTACATCTATTTCATTTGCAACTGCGTCAATTCCGTAAATCGTGACGACAGTGTACTGTAAACAAAGACAGCACCTTTTTCAAGCGTGGCCAGAAAAAACACTTTCTAGTTTATACGGATTAGTAAAAGATGATTATAGAATAAATTTGACTTAATTTAAAACTACACTATAATTTAGAACTACAATATTTTCAGAAAATATCAAATTTATTTTTTAGACCATTTGCAGTGGATTTGAAAAACTCGCCTTGGTGTGTTTTTTGCTTTGTTTTGTTTTTTGCAGAATTTACGCGTCTGGTCTAATATTTACTCGGATCGATCAAAATTTAGACCAATACAACACGGACGTACTGAAAGGACTTTAGGTTAATATGGACTATCTTTAAGGACAACTACTTTTCGTTTTTTTTACCACTGAATGACTCTAAGACAACTCGGGTCATTTTTTTGACGTATAGACATTTTATGTCACGCCCAACTGCATTTCACTGTCGAATTTCAGATTATTGGCATATCGTTATATATGACTTACCAGTTTAAGAGAAATCCAAACACAATTCCTGTCTAATTATCCAAGATTATTTATACCACAATATTCCTAAAGTTCTACAATAAATGCGTAAATAAAAACGAATCTTGCCACCATTCATCGCAATGTTAATGTTTTTTTAATCACGTCATATTTTACGTTGCAACAATGACAGCATTGGAATCGTATTTGGGTCACAACTGACACGCACAGATGACAATGTCGACACAAAATCAATATTTTTAATACGCATAGTACACGTACAATAACTAGAATGAGGAGATCCCATACATGTATGCTGTTAATCCAAGTTTGACATTTGTTCACTTTCTTTACTGGTCTCTTTTGGCTCTTTTTGGCTTTATATTTCTTTATCTCAGAATCATAAGAACTACAGGTAGGTCTGAAGGGAAAAACCTTAGCAATATCAGACTCGAAATAAAATACATAATTTTGGGCGTTGAACGCTTTGTACTCGCGTATATTTGAAAGGATAAATTACAACAAATTTGTTGAAACACGGAGAAGAGAAGACTTTTTCAAAGGAATAAAACTGCATATAAAACAATATACAGAAAACAAACTGCATACAAAAAAGTCTTAAAATAAAAAAAAATATGTTAGATGTTGGTCAGTTTTAACTCCCTATGACCCTTTCTATCTCGGAAACATTTCTTGGATGGTGTCTAGACATGCATTGAATTGGCAGATGAGTAGGAGTGGACCAGAAAGTGGGGGACTAGTTTTGAGGGTGGACCAGAAAAAGTGGCCAGGTTTCAAAACTGATAAGCAAATAAGTAAAAAATGAAATGATATTAAAAAAATGTCATTTGAATGCATGCTTCTATACTAAAAATCCAGCTTTTTAAAAACATTTCAAAAGGGGGGATGGGGGCATGTGCCCCATGCCACCGGCTCATATGTCTCTGATAAGAAAAGATAGTTGAACATAAACATTTTCCATTTTTATACAATTTTTGCATTTATTATTTCTTTAGCTAAGATAATAAAACCAACACTTTCTAACCATGATGTGCTCGCATGGAACAAGGAACACAATGCATTAGTTTTTCCTTACTTCTATTAGTGTTAATTATTTCTATCAGTACCCATTTATTTATTCATCTTACTACCCAAAAGAAGAAGAAAAAAGAAATTATACAAAATATCTATAGATACATTGTGAAAAATATAAAGAAAAGAAGAACTTTGTTTGCATAGTAAGAGAAGAGAATATTTGGCCACAGGTACTCAGGGACAGAATATCCCCACCTTTCTTCCAACACTACGGAAAAAAAATGTATTATATCATATCCTTCAGCATTATTTACAGCTTAAGCATTGGTTAATTTGATATGCATGCATATCATCACAAAATGACCCAAAACATTCATCTTCGATTTAGTTTTACATTGCATTTGTATAACAGTGGTTCGTGTACAAAGGTTTTGAAAGATTTTCCGTCAATCTGATCCTACAAAATATTTGAATACTACCAACATCTGCCGAAAATGGTTTCGAATAGTAAGACACAATGAATTTTATTTATTTAACTATTTAGTATGCCGTTCATACTATATGTCTATCTGCTATTATTTATTAAACTCAGTCTTCCCAAAATAAATGCTATGCTGAAATTATTAACCAGCTTGTTGTTGAAACTTTAAAAGATAATAACATTACACAAGAAGGATTATATTCTCTGTATAATTTTGTCACAGATAATTTTAAAGAGTATGAATTATATACTGAATATTGCCTTTAACATTTTGTATGTGAAAGCAGAGACATGTCTGATGAAAGCGGTGCCTATATCATTCTTTTAAAATTAAAAACCATTTTGTTAACTTGGAGCTAGCATAATATTGGCCGAAATACACATACTTTAAAATGTCGAAATGAAGATTATCAGTATTACAGTAACCGTACGCAGTGCGGTCTTATGTATGGGCACAATGGGCAGTTGCCCGGTGGTCCCACAAGCAAATGAACCCCATACTAATCTATGTATGTTGTAGACGGCATGAATTTTAATGTTTAAACACTGATTTTGTTGAAAGTATCAATACAAGAAATATATGTTTAATTTTATCGACCATTTACAGTTTTATTTCTGTGAGTGTTTGTATACATAGGGGCCTCAGTGCACTGCTTTGACTAGAGCCTATATTGCTGATAAGACGGCCCTGACCGTACGCCATTCATCATTTACACTTCATGAACATGTATCGGCTGTACATAGCATGGTATAGGCCAATATTGATTATGTATGTTGGTTATATTAATTGATATTTTCGTAATAAAACTCTTTTCTTATGACATAAAAGACAGGATACTTTCATTTTACATACACCGCGTCTACTACCCCCTTTATGGTTGATACCACCCGCGTACTAGTACTAGTTAGCCTCCAATTTGTGCCCTGTCACTAGTCCAACAATAAAAGATTCCATACTTGTTTTCTCGTAATTTTCTTTTCTACTTCATTTAACTTTCCAGTGAATGTCATAGGGATATAAAGTATTTTTAGAATCATTTAATTTCAAATACTTCCGTCCTCTCTATAGACTGTGCCTACTCATCTTAAAAACATAGATATCTAGATTAGTGCGCATCACTCATTTCTAGAATAATATAATTTAGGCATGATCAAATTGGCTAAGGTTCGTACGGATTCACCCCGTACATTCATAGCTTTTACGAATAAGATTTTGCAATGCATGTTATCGTAGATGAGAATTGCTCTCGTCTCCATCTTTGTCTGGTACAATTACATCGCATGTTTCAATACAAATGTAATAAGAATAAAAGTACCACACCGTCAAAGCAGTTAAAAAATTAACACGGAAAATCATAGAAACAGAGCTAAACTTGATTCCCCGAACACATATGTACATGGCCGCGCACACATATATACCAGCCATGGTACAGGCACTTCCCCAAACTTGATTCCCCGAACACATATGTACATGGCCGTCAATCATATATACCAGGCTACGTACAGGCACTTCCCCAAACTTGATTCCCCGAACACATATGTACATGGCCGCCCAATCATATATGCCGGACTTGGTACAGGCACTTCCCCGAACACATATGTACATGGCCGCCCAATCATACATACCGGGCTTGGTACAGGCACTTCCCCGAACACATATGTACATGACCGCCCAATCATATATACCGGGCTTGGTACAGGCACTTCCCCGAACACATATGTACATGGCCGCCCAATCATATATACAAGGCTTGGTACAGGCACTTCCCAAACTTGATTCCCTGAACACACATGTACATGGCCGCCCAATCATATATAGCGGGCTTGGTACAGGCACTTCAATATTAAGTGAATGACTCTATAGTTTTATGAAGCCAAACCTCCATTCATAGTAACATGATGTGTCATTAAAATGTTTTTCGCATGTAATTAAAATGATGATCCTGACATATAAAACTGGCTAATTGTTAGACATCAACAGAATGGTTGTTTTTTTCTGTATTTTGCAGGAGAACGGGATATTATGATTGTAGGTGATTTCAATTTAAATCCACAAAAAGAAGGTATGTCGAGTGTATGATATATCAAACAATTTATACATTACTTAATCATATTGTTTTGATTATATCATTATTATATCATACAAATGTAAAATATGTTTTTGTCGTAATACCCACTAAGCACATTTCATTCACCAGATGCACTGTGTGTTCATGGTACTCACTACTGGACACCAAATTCCAACGCAAGATACTCAAAACTAAAACTTCTTAGGAATATAAACCTTAGATATACAATTATGTTTAACATTTTCTCTCGTTAAATTTGAGAAAATAGTTTTGCTTGAACGTCAATGTCACAGTGATAGTAAGAAAATATAGATATCTCAATTTTCATTTTAGAAGCCAGGCACAAATAGTTGTAGTAAGCGACTTCAGGTGTATATAATGCAAAAAAAAATACTATATTAGGACATTAAAAAGGTTGTTTTACTAAGCTTACAAGAATAAAATTAACAGTTTCTTCATTTAATCGATCACAAAATATGACTACTAATACCAGTTCCTCTGTGCATTTAGTTGTTGCTCAAATAAGTATTTTCTTGCATAGCTTATTGAAATAACAGACTGCATTTGTTTTTCGTATGAACAATATTATTTACATCTGTTACGTTTGATTGACAATTGTTTTTCTGTTGAGGCTTACACAACAGTACGTCAATTTTCCGTCCGGTCTGTATGTTGGTCTTCACCGCCATGTATTGTTTTCTGTTAACCTTACTTGTAACTAGCTATCTATATTATTAGCTACTAAAGAGTAAATGATGAAAGCAACGTCAATTGATTATCAGCAGTACCTCTCGTCAACAGGGTTAGGGATATGGTGTTCAACGCCGCCACTTTCAACAATAGTTAAGTTATATCGTGAAGGTCAGTTATTTTGGAGGAGGATATCAGAGTAGCCGAAGAAAACCACCGACCTGTCGCAACTCATTGACAAACTGTATGAATCATGTTGTATCGAGTAGATTTCGCCATGTGTGGGATTTGAACTCATAACTTTTGTGGTGATAGACACTGATTGCATTGGTAGTTGTCAAATCAACTACCATATTATCTCCACCACGACAGTCCCCTTCTCGTCCTCAAATAGTTTATTTTCTGTAAATGGGGCATGCATGTTTGCCACATCGTAAATATTTTTTACAACTGTCATTTCAGATTTTGATATATTACGAAAAAAAGGATATGCAAATTGCATACCGCTGGGAAAATTTACAAACATTAGCAACAGTAACCCTAAAGGCAGTGAAAGTTATGACCATATATGGATAACAAAAAGTACTAAAAAGGTGTTTTCAGGTGAGTTATCGTTATGTGTTATACCTGTTAAGTGTATTCACATGTATCGAGTAGTAAATGTAGAATTGATTGACTTGATTTGATTTATTGTGTTTAACGCCACTTTCGGCAATATTTCAGCTATATCATGACGACCAGTTTTAGTGGTGAAAGAAGCCGGAGTTCCGGGAGAGAACCACCGACCATGGGCAAGCAACTGGTAAACTTTATCACCTGCGGCTGCGAGTCGATTGCCCCTTTTTTGTAATATACAGAGCTGGGCGCAAACCCACGCCGTATTGGGGATAGGCTTGTATGTGTTGTTAGGTAATCCAATTACCTAACCCATTGAGCCACCCTCACAGTACATTACATATTGAATAAACCTGTATTTAGCGACTACCTGTCTTATATGACCTTACTTCAATGTTCCCTTGGAAGGTCAAATAAGACAGGTTTGATTGTATATACATACCAACCAATTCAAACACGGTTTGTGTGTATTAACATATGGTGAATTTGTATCTATTACTTATGTAACCGGTCTAGATCCTACATCTGTTGAATGTTCATGTTTATATGTGTCTTAGGGCGAGATTATCTCTGTTTCTACCATGTTTCTATTGCATGAATTGTTCTAAGAGTGTCATACGTTTTCCTTTTCATTTTATTTTTACGATTTTTCTGCTGGAGTTTGGAACCGTTCTGATGGTAATGTATTTTTTCAATTTTCATGTGGAAATCGTAATGTAAAAAAATATATTTTACAGGAAGATCTGATGTCATTCGAGAAGGATTACGACATGCCTTTATACCTAAAGGATGGTCATGGGGAGGTGTCGTTAGTGACCACTGTCCAGTATGGACAGAGATATATACTGGTCAGGATTATGATGAAGCCAACCTGAAAGAAGATACAGATTTCCTATTTGATGATTAACGCTGCGCCATCATCATAATAAATATAAACACATTTATGCAAGTTAAAATATACATGTACTTAGGAAAATATTTGAAAATCACGAAAACAAATATTGTAGAAGTAAAATGCTAATATAATTTTGAATTGTTGTTGAATGAAGTGTCCACAATCTTTGTTGGTTTTAGGTTTGATCTTATGGCGCTTAAGGCCACTTTTAACAATATTTCAGTTATATCGTGGCGGCCAGTTTTATTGCTGGAGGAAACCGGAAGACTCGGAAAAAAAACCCGACCTGCTGGAGGTCACTGACAAACTTTATCACATAATGTTGTACACCTCACCCTGAGTGGGATTCGAACTCACAACATTAGTGGGGACACGCACTGATTGCATAGGTAGTTGTAAATCCAACTGCCATACGATCACGGCCACGACGGCCCTTAGTCTATGAATAGTATTTTTATTTTGCGCAGAATATATAGACACAGATGATGATGGTATAACAGCTACAGTTTAGCCGATACTAGAGCGTAGTGTCACCCTTTCAAGACAAATCCAGTGTACTGAGTTATGAACAGTATTCCAAATTTCCAACTATTTCCAAATGTAGAATCAAACCTAACAGAACTGACGGGGATACCAGCCCCTTTATTTATTCTTAGTGTTAAGATTTCTAGATACTTTCCACAACCGAGGGTTTCACATATCGGTTCTTTATAACTATCCCAGTTTTTCTCCTCAATAAGTATAATAAGCACTACGACGCTGTGTTTGTCTTTTCCCTAGAATGCCAGGGATAAACACTATAATTGTAATGTCTTCTCTCTAGGATTCCAGGGGATGCACACTACATTGTGTCTTCTCCCGATGATACCAGGAGGATAACTCTAAATTGTTGGTGTGTGTCTTGGTTGAAAGAAGATTGGGATTGTAGGAATATAATTTAATAGGGATAATCTTACACAAGCTGTAATCAATGTGTTCGACTGAACAAAATGTTGCAATATACAATTTCATGGTCGACCATTACGGGATTGTTAACAATGTGTTCCCGATATGATAATTACGTAAATGAAGTAAATTCAGAATGTACAAATGTACAAGAATCTGAGCAAAACCCCGTACTCAATAAAAAAAAACTCGACAAGATAACGATTATAAGGAAAACAATATGAACAAAACGGAGTCACCAAAATTGAACATAGAAAACTAAGATAGTTCAACACGTACCTAACCAAGATAAAAACAAAACAAAGGAAACAAATAATAATAAAAAAGAAGAAAAAATAACTAAAAAAACTGGAGGTGCAGTAAAGTGCTTCGGAAAGGTAAACAGGTGCCAACTTTTTTTCATGTGAAAAATTCGTATTTTTTGGAATATGAAACCATTTTTTAGCATTTATATATCTTTACGTTATATTTTGACATAATACCTACACTACATAGACTGTTAATACAAGGGCGAAGTGGATGCCTACATAGACATTTCTTCTACACTTTGTCATAAACTCTAATTACTGTTATTTTATGTCTGTCTATATAGATTATGTCATAGTCTGATAAATTGCATAACTAGAAGGAAATACCTCAATAATGTAACAGTACTTAATCAAACAGTCGACATAGACATTCTTTATAGGCGGCTGCTGGTTTATACTGTACATAGACAAATCAAAATCTGAAAAATAATAAAATTTTGAGTATACATATGCAGAGCAACAATAATTTTTTTTTCTATTTCGGCATATCTCAACACTTTACCCACCTAGACATTAATCCATTAATGCATTGATTAATTACATTATTTAGAAACTAAATTTGAGACACAAACATGTCTAATAAACCATGTCAGCGCCGAATCACTTACTACTTGGCAGATGATACTATCGGGGACTAATAGTCCATAAACAGTGGTATCGAGCCAGAGTTTGTAAGTCGTAGTTATATAATTAAGTGCACACGACACCTTTCTGGAATAACCTTCATAGCGTTATTTTACTTTGTCAGCATTGTTGTAATTATAATCGATAGACATACTTAATGTAAAAAATCACCTTAAACTCCTGGTAAAATTTTTAATATTGCTTCATTACTACTGATTAATGTATTTCGTGTATATAAAATAACAAAGTAATAAATGAAAGCAAAAAAAAAGTTAATAGATGGAAGTAATTTCTGAATATTTTGAAGTATTTTATCGAAGGACTTCCGTATACATTCACTGAATAAATAGAAGAATAATTCTTCTAAAATATCAATTGACAAAAATCATGAGTAAAATGCTTCGTCGTTACCTCTAGTTGTTTGTTTGCGCATAGTGGTTTTCACCACATATTCTGTTGTGTTTATGTTTGGTTATCGTCGTCTTCTGTACCCTATGTTGCCAGTTTATCTGGATTGTCCATTTTTTATCGCCCCTTTGGTATTTTCTAACGTTTATTTAATATCGAATGCACATGCAAATTAGTTATTGGTCAGACATCAGCCATACAGCTTCAAATGTCTTCCAAAGTTTAATAACCATCCTTTGTATAACGACCTAATGAGTGTGTTCTAATACATAAATACACCAAATACAAGTGTGAGACATACACAAACAGCTTCAGTATGAGGCCTATAACAGATACATTGGAGTCTAAATTAGAGATCTCATCTGTGTTGTTGTAGTTAGCAATGTCGACACTACGACCACAGGATTTATTTGTGTTCAATCTGTGGGCGGGTCAAACTAAAGAAACTAAAGACCATATAATGGGTATTTGACGATTCCCGCCACCAATACAGCAACATTAAGGATCAAGAACAAAAAACAGATTTGGTAGGGGTCAAGATAATAAATACAGGTTTGGTAGGGGTCAAGATAATAAATACAGGTTTGGTAGGGGTCAAGATAATAAATACAGGTTTGGTAGGGGTCAAGATAATAAATACAGGTTTGGTAGGGGTCATGATAATAAATACAGGTTTGACAGTGGTCAAGATAATAAATACAGGTTTGGTAGGGGTCAAGATAATACATACATGTTTGGTAGGGGTCAAGATAGTAAATGCAGGTTTGACAGGGGTCAAGATAATAAATACAGGTTTGGTAGGGGTCAAGATAATAAATACTGGTTTGGTGGGGGTCAAGATAATAAATACAGGTTTGGTAGGGGTCATGATAATAAATACAGGTTTGACAGGGGTCAAGATAATAAATACAGGTTTGGTAGGGGTCAAGATAATAAATACAGGTTTGGTAGGAGTCATGATGATAAATACAGGTTTGGTAGGGGTCAAGATAATAAATACAGGTATGATAAAATATAAGTACAGCTGGTAGGACACTCTACAGCCTGTGTTTACACTGCTTACTAAGAAGCCATTAAAACATGGATGTTCGATTGTGAGCTTGAAGTATGTTCTATGAAAATAGCATGGTAGAAATCACAATTGGCTTGACTGGTCCAGAGTATAAGATGATCAAAGAAGTGTTCCCCTCTTTAATCAATTATCTCAATCCTCTTACTCAATTGTGATAATTTACTAGATTGCATCTATAGGTAACAGGACGGTACCATTATGGATGATGAATTAATTTCCTTTCTGTATGACTTAGGGTGGTCTTAGTTAAAACACGAGGCAAGTTCACTTGTAAATTTCCTATCAGGGCGAGGTGTACAACAGTATGTGATCAAGTTTGTCAGTGACTTGCCACAGGTCGATGGTTTTCTCCGGGTCCTCCAGTTTCCTGCACTAATAAAACTGTCCGCCACGATATCACTGAAATATTGTTGAAAGTGGCGCTAAACACAATCAAACAATAATGTTTGTAAATTCCCTACGGTAAATGTTGTCCTTCATAGACTTTGGCAACTTTGTCATCATGGATGGTTGTTGTCCGACTTTGTGTCTTTTTACTTTTTTAATTTGAGTAATAAAATTAGAAGCAAAAAGTACCACATTGTCCTGAACAATTCCAAAATCAAATATCAAAATCGATACCTTTAATGCAGAAATGCATGACTACTCATCTTCCTGGCTTTGCACTGATACTTAAGTATTATGTTTGTTTGTTTGTTTACATATGTTGTGTATCCCAGTACTAGAGATATCTTACTAGGTACTTACTTACTTCACATAGCGGTCCAATATCCTCCCAAGAGGCGGGATATAGGATGCCCTTTCGAAGTAGTATTGCAAGGTTGTGATACGGAAAACTTGATTGTGACGTTTTTTGAGACTACCACGTTGTTCTTTGGATGTTAAAGATGACATTTGTAGAATCTGTAGCTGCTGCAAAAGTATGTATTGTTCGTCGTTACTCGGGTTCGCATATTTTGCAACGACATTCAAAAGTCGCTGCATCTGTGTTTTCCATTTTCTTTCTTCCTTCTGTATACAGTAAAACCTGTCTAAACCGAACCCTGAGTAACCCGAAAACATGGCTAAACCAGACAGACTTTACAGTCCCATCTACTGAACCCTGAGTAACCCGAAAATCGGCCAAACCAGACAGGCCCATCTGATTAATGTCTATGTAGTTTGAAAATTATTCAGTCCCAAAGGGGTTCGGTTTAGACAGGTTTCACTGTATATGCATCAATATATATATATATATATATATATACGTCTGAAAATTAAACCAAACAGTGTTAGAATTAGATTTTAGAGCTGTCAAATTTTTGTTCTTCCCTCGACGGGATTTGAACCCACACCATTGTTACACTGCAGCACCATTCGTTTAGCCTTACATCCAGCGCCCTAGACCACTCAACTACATCCACTCCCTAAAAAAGGGAGCTTCAATAGTCGTAGTGTTACCTTGTCTCGTAAGGCAAATCTAGGGATAGACGTAAGACATGTGTATAAGCGTGTGTAGATGGAACATATATACTTAATATTATAATTTGACAGCAATCTAACTCAGCAATTTATATATATATATATATATATATATATAGGGAGTGGATGTAGTCGAGTGGTCTAGGGCGCTGGACGTAAGGCTAAGCGAATGGTGTTGCAGTGTAACAATGGTGTGGGTTCAAATCCCGTCGAGGGAAGAACAACAATTTGACAGCTCTAAAATCTAATTCTAACACTGTTTGGTTTAATTTTCAGACGTATATATATATATATATATATATGTGTGTGTTTATTTAGAATACCTACCCCTTCACATCGGGGGCAGATACAGGCGGGATACCTGCAGTGCGTCTAAAATATAATTATGTACATATTACAAAATAAAATTAAATAGATAATTGTTTAGGTAATGTATTAAAAATATATTTCAATCAATATTTAAAACACTTGATCGCAGAACATACATCCTTTTTAACATCGTTTTACCTATCCGATCGAAGAAATCACCATACTCTTGGTTAAAATAATAACAGGTGTTCTCAATAAAAAAATGTAGTTTTTGCAATGACGACAACTCTGTGAAATCCAGAGAGGGCATACATATATTCATATGATCAATAATTTCTTGAAAACGTTGATCTCTTATATTTTTGTATGCCGGATATTAAAGTAAGAAGTGTTGAAGAGATTATGTGGCATTATAAGGACATGCTTCGTATACCGGGCTGTCACGTAACTTAATTATATTAAGTGTAGTATGCAGAGCAAGAGTATTAGTATTAGTTCTTGCTAGTAATTTTAACCTTGACGACTAAAATTCTACCACATTTGACAAGTACGGTTGTTTACCTTGAAATATACAAATATTTTTGAAAAATTCAAGACTGCACGTTTTATTAACGCAGTCGAATTCTTTTTTTCCATACAAAAGAACCGCAGAATCTTTTGAAAGTATTTATGTTAATTTCATTACTCATTAAATGATCAAGACCAATATTATTAAAAACGAATTTCAAATGGTCTAAGTATTTCCAACCAGATGAAGTATTACTATGTTCTACCTCCATGAGAACTAACTTACACAGTCTTGTGATCGGTAGATTCTTAATCCTAGCAAAGTAGGAAACCCTCTGTCTGTCCAGATAATCCTTTATCGGTTCCCATCCCAATACTAAGAATAAATCTGACTTAGGGATGTTCATATTGGTGCTTAGAATCAACTTGGCGACTTTGTATTGCCACGATTCTAAAGATGATATACTTGCATTGGAAGATGGTATCCAAACTGCACAGCCATGAGCAATTGATGGACGAATAATACATCACCAATAGAAATTACGATTGAAGGAACCATGTTCACCTAACAGTTTCATTATATAATTATGCTTTTTCTCAAAATTTTCTTTGTCACGACACTCCAATATCGTTTTTGTTCCATCTACGAAAAATAAAGCAAACATAATCTAGTGTTATTTATTTATGTGAAATATGTAGAAATTACGAACAATAGAGTCAGTGATCTTCGACAGGTTGGTTGTTTTCTCCACCAATAAAACTGACCGCCACGATATAACTGAAATATTATTGAAAGTGGCGTCAACATCATAACCATTACCCTAAGGAACAATTGAGTAGACACCAACAAGAATTGCTTATGATAATTAATAAAAACGCGTTAGGATTGATAAAGCTTAAATATATGTGTTATCAATAGAAGGAAGAACCGTATTAAGATATTATTAATAAATTAAAAAATCTGATATTAATAATAGAAAATTAAGGCATGTAATAAAAATTAAAAAAATAATTATTATAAAAAAATGAAAAACAAAAAATACCACACTGTCGGAACAATTTATTTTATAGGTTCAGTCAAATCAATATTTTAACTGATGTTGAAAAGGTCTTTGTTTTATTTTGTTACAATGCTGACTGATAAAAGAGAATACCATACAGAATGATATTTGATAATATTGATTGATTGATTTTTATTTAAAACCCAGCAAGCAGCATTACTTCTATATTTATAAAAAGAAATAGAGTCAAAGGTCAAAACAATAAACTATGTAGGTTGAAAGATGTCACTGACATGTGTCTACTGACTGAAGATTTCGTTGGTACATGTAAGATGGAGGAAAGTGGATTTTGTTTGAAATATTTGCATTACAACGTAACACCACCGACTACTACACACAATATGTTGTTCGTGCTCGTTAGGAGCCGTGTAAATAATGGAAAGAAAGTTTAAACAGTAAACGAACAAACGCTTTTCACACCAATGCCTTGGCTCCCTCTGTGTGGTCTGTGTTTGCATAGATAAACATTAGCGAAAATCGAAGGGATGAACAAGAATGGACAATCCAGAGAAACTTGCAACATTGGGTACACAAGACGAAGACAAACAAAACAAAATACTCAACACAAAATGTGATGGACACCACGATGCGCAAACAAACACAAATAACATAAATAAGACATGAGCCCTCCTACAAACAACTGGATGATAGAACGAACCGAACCACGTGTATATGTGGAAATCGGACACCACAACACGGAACTAAGAACATAACGGCAAATAATAGAACAATACAAAAAAACTAAAAAGATGAGCAGCCAGAATTCCACAAAAAAATACTGGGGTGAACGCAGGTGCTCGCGAAGAGTAAGCAGTTTTTGCTTCTTATAAGACACTCGTCGTGTTACTCATATATACAGTCAAGTTCAGTCAAAGGTCTTGTCATTGATAGAGGAAAGAAAAGAATCTACGTACAAAGTATAAGTTAGGCTAACCATACAGAGGAATATTTGGCGGGGTTTCATTGAATTTACACCGCATCGGCTGTGTAATGATTAATGTGCTCGCCGCCAGTGCGGTAGATCGTAGGTTCGAGCACTGGTTGGTCCAAACCAAAGACTATAAAATTGGTAAGTGTGCTTCTTTACTACACCCGCAGCATTAAGGAGTAAGAGTAAAGACTGATTGGTTCGGAAACAGATAATGTGTCCGAGTGGAGTGACATGTTTATCCGTGGACTGTTGTTTCAGTGAGCTACCACTATAAAGATACAACTAAGCGTGTTTGTCTAGTACAAAGAGGACCTCATCATCATCTCATTGAAAAATAAATTGTTCTCTCCATGATATAGCTGACAAATTGCTGAGTTGGCGATAAGCAACAATCACTCACTCAATCATTGAATTGATGATATTACTCCATGCAAATGTGATGAGAAATATAATATGGGAGCCAACACGTATTACCCATACATCAGCTACATGTATCGATTTATTTATTACAAACAGACCAAATCTTATACTTGATATTAAAGCTTCACCGAACTTTTGCAGTGACCACTGCCCAGTCAGTGTAGACATTAATATCAAAACGAGTAAAGAGCAGTGTTATAAACGCACAATTAGAAAATATGATCAGGCTGATTATAATTCCATAATCCATGAAATTGAAGGCAAGAATTGGAGTATTCTCTTTGAAAATAAAACTGTCAATGAGAACTACTCCAATTTCCTTTCTATTTTAAATGAGACGTGTAATAAACACATACCTACTAAAACTGTAATTATTAGACCAGATGATAAACCGTTTATGAATAGCTCTATAAGGAAGGCGATTCGAAAGAGAAATCGCATTCATTATAGAGCTAAGTCTACCAACAACCCAGATCACTGGTCACAATATAGACATTTGCGAAATGATGTTATAAGATTGGTAAGAGAAGCCAAAACTGAATATAGAAATAAACTTACTTCTCAATTAATGGACAAAAGTATCCCACCAGACAAATGGTGGAGAATTGCCAAATCAGTTTGTAAACTAAACAAGTGTAATAAAGTTTCACCCCCTATAAAACATGAAGGTAGAATAATAATTCATCCCTCAGAGAAATGTGATATTTTTAATAAGTACTTTGCTGATATTTCAAATATTGAAAATGAACCAAATCTCCCGAATGAAGATTTTGCCCGTGACAATATTTGTCCTGAATTATTGATTACTGAACAAGAAGTAAAAGACCAATTAGAAATACTGAATAATTCCAAACCAAGTGGCTCCGATGGTGTTGCACCCAGGATCTTACCCAGTGTTTCTCAGTGCCTTGTATCCCCCCTTACATTATTATTTAATCAGTCATTGCAATGTGGACAACTTCCATATATTTGGAAACGCTCACACGTAACCCCTGTGTACAAAAATAAAGGGGTTGCATCCGACATTACAAACTTTCGACCTATTGCCCTTACTTGTGTTCTGTGTAAGATGATGGAAAAAATAATTGTGAAACATTTGCATATCTATGTATTGGAGCATCATATTATTACAGAACACCAGTCAGGATTTCAACCAAAAGATTCTACAGTAAATCAACTTGTATATATTTACAACACTATTATCAGTAACCTTGATATTGGTAAAGACATAAGGTTTATATTTTGTGATATTTCTAAAGCATTCGATAGGGTTTGGCATACAGGACTTTTATATAAATTACGCAAAATTGGTATAGATGGAAATTTACTAAGTTGGGTTACAGATTATTTAGATGAAAGGAAACAAAAGTGTTCTTTGATGGATTCTCATCTGGGTGGGAAGGAATTGATGCTAGGGTTCCCCAAGGGTCAGTGTTGGGACCTTTCCTGTTCCTTATATACATAAACGATATTGTTGATGATCTTGATTGTAATATCAAACTCTTCGCCGATGATACATCTTTGCATGTAATAGTCGATGAACAAAATTATATACAAGCTGCAGATATGCTTTCGACAGACTTGTCTCATATTCATAACTGGGCACAAAACTGGGCTATTAAATTTAATCCTAATAAAACTGAATCAGTTTTATTTACTAGACGAAATATAAATAACCCTCCAGTTTATTTTGGGAATATGGACAACAGAGTGACAGATGTTAATACTCACTGTCATCTGGGTCTGGATCTCCAAAGTAATTGTAAATGGGGTGATTATGTAAGTAAAATTTATAAGAAAGCATGTGACAGACTGAAAATTCTTAGGATGCTCAAATATCAAGTTGACAGAAATGTATTGATTAATATATATTTGTCATTTATCCGACCTATGCTAGAATATGGAAATGTAATTTGGGAAAATTGTACCCAAAATGAAGCAAATCTATTGGAAAGTGTTCAGGTTGAGGCAGGCAGGATAATTACAGGGTTGAGAGTAAATTCATCCAGATCTAAATTATATAGTGAACTTGACTGGGAACCCCTTTATAAAAGAAGAGAGAAACAAAATTTGATTTTACTCTATAAAATAATAAATGGTTTAACTCCGGACTATATGTATGACATGATCCAACCATACACAGAAAATATTCACGATTATAATCTACGACAACAAATATCGGGGGACAATTTTAGACTACACTTTTGTAATACTGTCTCATATAGCAAAAGTTTCATCCCTTGTACGTTACGACTCTGGAATGGTCTGCCTGCCTCAACAAAGTCCAGTCCTTCTCTTAATATATTTAACACAAGACTGAACTCTGGTACAAAAGCCTCGCCTAAATATTTTCATATAGGTGACAGAAAAGAAAATAGCATACACTGTCAGATGAGGAATGATGCTAGCAATCTAAATCTACATTTGCAGCAACATCACTTATCTGACAGACCATCTTGCCCACATTGCAATGATCCCTGTGAATGCCCCTCCTATTATTTTATGCACAGCCCTTTATATAATATTCATAGGCAACAACTTGTTGATTCCTTTAATAAACTTAACATAGAATTTACTATTCAAACCATTCTTTATGGAAGTGAAACCTCTGATTATAATCAGAATGTAAAACTTTTTCGTGCAGTACATTCCTTTATTAAGCGGAGCAAACGATTTGATAATAATATAGTAATATAAATTTAATTTTTTAAACATTTTAAACTATAACAGTATTCTCACATATAATGGACCATGATTGCAAATATCGGTACTATTCCTCTCACATGACTAAATTAAATTAACTTATTGATATTCTATTTATAATTTATTTTGTTTCATAAATATATACATGTATATATAATGTCATAAATCTCATATTTACACTATGATTACCTACTGCATGCTAATAAAACATTTCTGAAATGAATTAAGTATTTAAATTAAATTGAGACGTAATAAATCTAGCAACATCGTACACTGGTAACACTTTTAGATAGCAACTAATTGTATTTAAAAAAAATTAGTAGATCTCATATCAGCCAAATTATCGATAAAATCTAATCAAAGAGTTATTTCCCTTTGAGTATGAAATTCTATATTGTGTATTGTAAATATTAACTGCATGCATTATTGATTGTTGCTGTTGCCTTGTGTATGGAGAGGATTTATATAGGCTATTGCCTGCTATCCAATCCATTTCATTTATTTATGAATAAAATATGTTTAAAATGAAATGAGAAATATAAGTTCCCGTCTTTTAATGTTGAACTCTCGTACAAACTATTATGTTAACAAAAATCAAACCTTATAGATAAACAAAAATATGTTGAACGTGACATAAAGGGAACAACAAAACCCAGGTGTATTATTGTATACCTGTGATTTTTTGAAATAACAGACACAAAAAGATCTGAAATAACGATATATTGTATCACGTCATTTAAATATCTCAAACCGAGTCTACTTAGACTGTGTTGATGAAGGACAATAATTGTATATCATTATTTACAATAATTATACAGAATCGGAGGTAAGTGTAGACAACAACTAGATGTGATATACTTTTATTTTCTTAATAATTACTTCATATCCAGCAGTTCTATAAAATACACACAAAATTAAATATCACGATAATAAAATCTCCACCGTTTTGTCAACTTTTCAATTAGTCTCATTTATTTAGCCCTTTATTGTTTTCAATCAGTATTTTTCTTCTCGTTCTAGCAAATGTCGCTTGATATTTACAACTCCCAAAGGGAAATAACTGTAGTTCTGAGTAAAAGTACATAATACAAATATTGATTACAAAAACGGTAATGGGGTGGGCCTATAGGTGTATAATGGGATTGCTACAAGTAAAATGGGAATAGTGGATGTGATCAGAAATTTAGACTTGTAACGGGCCATAACGAATATTCCTTATCGGATTCTCGAAAGTGTTGGGTGGTTACATAGGAATCCGTGGTTCCCAGTTCTAGTTTTCATGACTCCCAGTTCCCACCCGTCCAGTCCCGACTCCCCGTTCCTCCACCATTCATCAATTGTTCGTGTCTCTTCTTGCTGTTCCTCCTCCTTTTATAGTCTTCAATTCCTCGTTTTTCATCCCCATCTTTTACTGTCATCATTTGTAATCAGCTCTTTTTTCCTTTTACTTTGTAAATATATAACAAAACAAATTCGAATTCAATTTTTTAATGCAATTTAAAAATGTGATTGTCTTCAAACGACAATACTACGTTAAACAACTGACTGAGACATCCTTCTTGTTATGATAGGGTTAGGGTTATGGTGTTTAACACCATTTTCAACAATATGTCAGTTATATCTTGGATTAACAGTTTTATTGATGGAGAAAACCGGAGTACCCGGAGTAAACAACCGACCTGCTGCAAGTCACTGACAAACTTTATCACATAAAGTTGTATCGAGTATACACCGCATGAGCGGGATTCAAACTCACAACGTTAATAGTTATAGGTACTGATTGCATAATAATAGGTTATTCAATACCTGGTCATATACTAATGACCAGAGGTATTGTATAATCAATTTAGCCCATACTTTCTTTGTCGAGTGTCATGATTACCAATTATTACAAATTTAGGCAGTCTAAGCCAGATTAGATTTAATGAGTATCAGCTCAAAAGCATTTCCTTCAATTACAACACATGTGGTATATGAAAAATATTCAATAACACAAGACAAAGAAAGCATGGGCTAAATTCACCTACCATACGATCACGACCACGACGGCCGCTCCGTTTGTGATCGATAGTTCACGAATGTAAGTGATGTTTAATACACTGCATAAACTTTTTAAAGTCTTGTTTCTAAATACTGTTCAACGTTCCATATTAATGTTTTTTTTATTGAAATACAATTCAAAAATGTGATTGCTTCAATCGACAATACAATGTTAAACAACTGACTGTGACATCCCCCCTTTTTATGATAGATAGTTCACGATTGTAACTATTGTTTAATGCACTGCATAGACTTAAAGGATTGTTTCTAAATACTGTTCAACGTTCCAAATTAAAGATTCTTTTTTTATTGATATACAATTCAAAAATATAATTGTCTTCAAACGACAATACAATGTTAAACATACATAATATTTATACTGACAACGATATCTTACATCTGTGCAATTTAAATACCTGTTTTGTTTGATCAATGTGAACCGTATAAAATTGCCTTTGTATGGTCCTGTATCTATGTATTTTACTGCATATTATTAATATAAATATGAATCAATCAACAATGAACACTAATTAATCAGTTGTATATTTAGAATTTGCATTTTTACTGTACAGCTCTCTATAATGGCCGTCGTGATTAATAATAATGTATATATGTGTTTGTATTTGTATCAGAGGTATATTGCTTAACGTGCTCACCTCGAGTGCAATACATCGTGGGTATGATCTCCGGTCATGTTAAATCTAAAATCAATTTAATTTGGTTTTATTCTCCTCTAAATATACAGCATTTAAGACTTGTTGGCTCGGGATCAAGATAATATTTACGTGTGGAGTGACATGTCTATTCACGAACTGTTGCACAATATTCCACTAAATATTTCTAAATCTGCTTCGCTTTGGGTTGGTATATTTCGGTGAAACAAAAGGTAAATCAAACAAACCGATATCCGTTCATAGACTGGGCATCACTAAAAATGTTAATGACATTGTTTTTCAGCATTTTAATTAATCTCACGATCATTTGATCCTTTCAATGCGAGTTCGTATCATCGTAAATATATAGTCCTAACAACAACTCACCGTAAACAAAAAGAAGATTACTGGATACTAGAATTAGGATCTGAAACATCCTATAGTTGTAACGACAAAATTGATGGTATAGATATTCTATCTAGCCCTACCTGTAGATCAGTGAATATGATGCATATTTTCAACTCCACTCACCGGCATGAACGAAGCCATGGTCATCGTCATTATGAAACACATAATTTATGCTCCATGGTGTGTCACTAAATGACGTTCTACCATTTATACAAAAGTCGTTGGGTATACATCACATTAATACGAATTCAAAGCTTAATGGGTCAATGAGCACTCATGCAGCATCTATCTTCATGACAAGTATGTTGTTGTCCCTGCAGACAAGGCCCCTAACAATATCGAAAGTTTAACTGTCGCCACTATAACTTGCAATTGGCTAACCGTTACTGAATATCTCTGTTATAAATGACAACTGATATGTTCTCTGTGTCGTAATTACAAATCCGACTCCATTCATGACTTAACACCGGGTTTGTGACAAGAGTAACACGACGGTGCCACTAGTGAAGCAGCATAGATCAATCTGTAGTTTTCTGTGTAGCATTTTGTAGATCATTTTGTGTCTTTTTGTCTTTTTTCTATTGATCATTGCCGCCATTGGGTTGTCTGCCCTTCGATTTATGGTTTGTAATTAGCCCATTAATATCTTAGAACTTTTCTCATTAAACATTTGATTTTGTGTTGATTTTGTTAGTTGATGTCACGTATCATTTCGAAAATTACCTCCGTGTATTACGAATCCTATTTTTTTCTACCCATCCTTTAAAAATCGCCAAGTTTACAGAGATGAGAAAGAGTAATGTACTGGCCTTAAAATGAATGATGTGAGATACATTGATGTTGAAATTGATTCCAAAAAATAGGGAAAATAACTATCATTTTTTTATAAAATCAACTCTTGAAAACTAAAACTCGTTACTTTTTAGTAAATTTTCAAGTTCAAGGATTGATATTTTCATTAGTTGTCTATCAATTTGAAGTTAGCTTGCACCCACGTGAAGCTTATGCATCGTACATTTCTACAGCTAACTTGATAATACAGGATTCACCCTCCAAATGTTCATAAAATCAGACTTAGCATACCTACTTCAACAGTTGTATACTGCCTATTGCTCTGTGGATGACGGACCCCTCCGTGGACGACGGATCGGGATACCCGGTGTGATAAACATTCAAAATGCTGATACATGTTGAAATTAAAACATAACATAAAACTGCTGGTATATGAACATTACCAAGTAAGACAAAGTAAGAATTGTGACTAGAACATAAAAAGTATCTTTGTAGTTACAGAAAAGCTCATTAAGTTTAGAAAATTTGCTTCCAAGCAACACACGATATTGGGGGTAAATAAATGTTCTTGTTGTTCTGATTAATGTATGTAGACTTCTCATCTCTTTTTGTAAAGGTTGAGCTCTACAAGACGTCTTTTGATAAATATCTGCTTGAATTTACTAGTAAAACTTTTGTAAAAAAAATCTTTGAAAATTTGTTTTTGCCTCATTTTGTATGTATAAAAAAAATGTGATCTACTTTTTCTTGTAATTTGTTTATTTTTCCAAGAACAGATTTATACATACATGATTCTATGTACACGATGTTTCAGTACACAAAAGTTACATTGCAAAAAAGTTGATCTTCATACCTTTTGAAATTCAATGTTAGCATTTTAAGTTATATAATTATACATATATTTTAGTATTATAGATATATTTTAAATATTAACCACTCAATACCGCCTCCAGAACTAACCATTTTCTTTTAACATGTTCCTTTTGTACTGGGGACAGATATATCATTGATGCCTTTTCAATATTAATAGCATATTTCAGGAATTCAACACCACCTTCTAAATTAAGGACCCTGCATTTGCATCTGCAGACATATATATAGTATTTCAAAATGATTAAAACATTGTTTATTGTGCCCTGTGCTGAAATCTGTTCAGTCAGGCCAATAATTATGTCCTTTGCATTAAAGGGTAAGCTAACACCACAGATTTTCAGGAAATTGCCAATTGATAACCAAAAGTTCGAACATAATTGCATTCCCTAAAAATGTGGACAATACTTTCATTGGTGTCTGTACAAAATGTACAGAGCTCAGTTTCTTTTAACCCACATTTATGTAAAAAGGCATTTGTAATTAAGATTCTATGTATAAGTTTATATTGAAAGTCCTGTAATTTAGTATATTTTGTAACAGAAAAAGGTATACAGTAAATGAAACTCCAATCTTCAATAGCAACCCCTGTATGAACTTCCTTTTCCCATTTACTCTGTATGCTTACAGGAAGCATTTTTACATTTAACATGTATTGTTTTGAAAAGTATTTACATAGCTTATGGTCCCTTTTCAGTTTATCAACAATGTCATTTTCAATTAAGTTTAATTTTCCTATCCCTCTTATCAAAAGTTTCCATCTATGTGGAATGGCACTTAGAATACTGAAATATTCTATAAAATTTAATCTAATATTATAGTGATTTATAACTTGATTCCTTATATGTAAAAAACATTTTATTTTCTGATATTAAATCATTTACAAAAAAGACACCATGTTCACAACATATTTTGTTCATACACATACAGAGGAAACAGCGTGTTTTTTTTTATATTTCCCACGATTTTCCACTACATATCGTGGGCGTGTTGTTTCAATCGCCAGCGTGGTATAGCGTGCTTTCCGTCACGGAACACGCTATATAATGGGAACCCACGATGTGTGTTGGATTGTCGTGGTAATCCGTCGCGAAAAACACGACAGCACTTTATGGATTGGTACACGGCACACGTATATTTTATGTAATCGTTTTAAAAAAAAAAAAATATTACTTGATTTGATGTTAAAAGTTCTTGTTGCTTCATTTTGGGAGTAATATAACAGGTTCAACGGAACTTGAAAACCGTGATGCACGTAATTTACAACTGACTGTTAAATAAACACATTTGTATAATAATCTTAGAAAGATTGTTTGCTTACCAAATAAAATCTACTTGCAATAAAATTAAATTAATCCTGTTATCGTATTGATTTTCAAGTGCATGCATTTATTACAGATCAAATTATTTACATAGAAATAAATAATTGATTGAAGTGATGGAATTGTGTAAATCGTATGTTTATGAAAACAAATACACATATTTGAAAATATATGCATTAATTTCGCCGATCATTTGTCAGGGTAGATTGTAACGGTTTTTGAATTTATTTGTTGTTTGTATTGAAATTAAAGGAGTAAAAGCTAACATTTAAAAATATATATACATGCATTTTATAAATTCGGTAATTGCTTATCTAGAGCTTCCGAAGATTATCTTCAAAGAAAGATTCCCCCATCACGTTTACTATTCCGTGTAATATAACAATAAGCATAACTAATTGACTTTCTACAATACAATTTAAAAATGTGCTTGTCTGTAATTTATTGCTGTTGGAGAATTTGGAAAATATCTCCAAGGCGTTAGTTTACATTTGCAATAGATAGTAAAGTTTATTTCTTGAAAGGTCCGAATATTTGATAAGCCACATTTGTATAATATGATCAAGGCTGACACTTTCAGTCATGCACATAAAGATAACCTTGTCGGAAACTGTAAACGGACAAAAAGTCACGGGACATAAAGTCACAATTTTTATAGGACAAAAAGTCACAATTAATATTTTGGGTTAAAAATGTAATAACAATGGAATGTCACAATACACATATCACCTGTATGCGGAACAATAAAAGTTAATTCTTTTTTTAATAATAGTTGGCTTAAGACTACGATGTTAATTCAATGACCATTGTTTTTTTTAATTATCTCTTTATTAGATGGTTTTTCATTATTATCCAAATTTTGGATCTTTCCTGTAAAGCCTTACACGTCTTTATTATTATTTTTTATTTGACAATTAACCTATTCAACCTATGCCAACATTTTGAAAAATATGTATAAAAAGGTAAGAAAAAATGTTGGCATAGGTTGAATAGGTTAATTGTTATATAAACATGACTAGTCATGTTTAATTAGTGTAAAATCGGGGGAGATATCAATGTCCACAATTAACTTTTTTTTAAATGTAGAAGTTGTCTTGTTTTTGTGTGAGTATTGAGTGAACACACTATATTCGATTGTTGGCTGCACGTCTGGCGAGCTGATCCCAAAATATTTTGTGTTTGTGTCTTTTTATGATAATTGATGATGTTAAATACATAAATAATTTATGCTCGGTTGAGGAACGAATAAGGGCATAAACTAAGTTAGAAGTAAATATTTATGAAAATAAATCGCGACATTATGAGCACATATATTTTATTATCAACCTTTATGAAAATAAACCAGGATATTTTAATATCAAACTTTATGAAAATAAATCAGGACATTATTGTAACTTACTGGACTCTTACTGGGTTCCCATATATACCCTTTGCTAGCTTGGTCAAATCATTAAAGTAGTGATCCTTTTTCATTAATTACGGCAATCAAATATTACCCAAAATCACATCAACGCGAAAATAACTGATCTGCTGATTAATTAGCTTGGAGTGAGCAATTAAAAAGTACTCTCCAAAATTCTAGTAATTCTAAATTTA
This sequence comes from Bathymodiolus brooksi, assembly GCA_963680875.1. Lineage (NCBI taxonomy): Eukaryota > Metazoa > Mollusca > Bivalvia > Mytilida > Modiolidae > Bathymodiolus > Bathymodiolus brooksi. Next base: position 49,894,664 of record OY804580.1, on the reverse strand, counting down.
TAAATAAATATTATTCTAAAATATTGAATTTATATCTTAAGAAAATTGTTTAATTGCATAAGTATCATATACTATTTTAAATTATGACTTTTTAATAAGATTGTTTATTTAAATTATTCTAAAATTTTAGAATTTCATCTTTTTTATTTACAAATTTTTGTTTAATTTTAACAAACTTATAATTTTATCTATAAATTTTACAAAACTTTTTTGGTTAATTTTAACAGAATTATTATCTTATATATAAATTATTACAAAACTTAATATTTTTTTTTCCAGTTAACAATCACTTCTTTTTTTTAAGGATTATTCGTATCTTATGAATTTAGATTTTTTTATATGAATATACAAAACTTTTTTGTTAAATGTTAACTAACTTATTCCTATATTTTTAGATTAAAAAAAATACTTTATCAATTTCACTTTTGATACCTGCATTTCCAAATTGACTTACCTGTAACTAATCATTAATTGTTATATAAACACCTGTAATAAAATGTTTGTTGGCATACCTTGAATATGATATTTCAAAATGTTGGCATAGGTTGAAGACACCATTGCTACATGTAAGACTGCAAATTCTGTTTGATTAATTTACGATTTTTATGACAGAAATATCAATCACAATACCATTATTTAAGCTAATACTGATAAGACTGATTTTTAAACTGTCTTTTTTTAATTGATATATGACCAAGTTATGCTTAATATATGAAATGTGTGTTAATTAATTTTCATTATAAAAATAGGTTTTCAATAAATTTAAATTTCTTATCTAATTTGTACACCAATAAATATAACAAATATTTAAAAATGTGAATTTTTGTCCAATAAAGTTTGCATTGTAAATAATTAAGATACTAGTAGATTTTTTCAAATTACAAATTGTGACTCTTTATCGAAATATGTGAGTTGTTACCTTTTGTCCGGTGACTTTCTGTCCTACATTCGACGGAAACATCCATACAAATAATGTACATATACAACATTTATACATGGCTTAATCAATTTGTTTTTGGTAAAAGGAAATATGTCTTTTTTCAAAATGACGACAAGCATAAAAAAGCATGGATCTAGTGGTACATGTACCTCATTCATCTATCGCCTTGCTATACATTTTCAATACAAATAGGAATGTGTATCTAAGAAACCAGCACGTGTGCCACACATCAACGTCGTGCGGAAAAAAATGTAAAAAAATGGACTACACATTATTTGTTTCACTCTGGTTACAATAAGCTGTCGAATTATCAGACTGTCAGACAATAAGATGATCCGATTAAGTGTAGGTATCCCTTAAACAGGTACATTGTACTGGCGTCAAAACAACACATCTTTGTGTTTGACTGGTTGTGGTCTGAATATCTGCTACATTTATACTTTATTTCAATATGCCTACACATCAGCAATGTACCTCAAGAATTGTACCTAAAATGTCTCAGGCAGACGAGGCAAGGATCTACATGCTAACTGGTTTCTAATAGAAACGACCTTTTCGCCATTTCTGTGACGTTGGACTGTTTCAAGTTTGGTTGAATGGTCTTAATATGCTTTATTAGACTTTACTGCTCGGACACCTTTAAATCGAAATTGACCCCTGTGTGTATGTATCGGTTTAAAAATGATTTCCACAACAAGTAGGAATGTAAACATAATTATCAGAATATGTTCAATATACACAGGTGTCGGTAAAAAAATTCGGTTTGAGAAAACTGAAGGGAACGGATAATAATATTCTTAGCTTATTTGATATTAGCATACATCTATCAACAATAGATTATGAATTATCTTGGAGTTTTCAAGGGAAAACCTTTGTCGCATCCACGTTGATATAGTAATGTTGTTTTTTTGTAATTTTTAGCACTTGGCTTCGATTCTGTCCTGTCAAATGTGAATTGAAAATTTTCTGGATTACAGATATTTTTTTATTTTTTTTTACAATTATGTAAATTGTTCCGAGAAGTCAAGGTCCACACGTCTTAATTAAGCCATACAAATGTCAGAACCTCCGGTGTGATTATTTCCTGTATTATTGTACAGGTAAATAATATCAATTCACACACTTTTTAAATAATATAATTCGATCAGTTAAAAGGACAACAAAGGTGTATATACAAAAATGTAGCATTAAGTTACATTTATTGAACAAAAAGGCGAGTGTAAGATATTGTATGATGTGTCGTCATCTAGCTCCACCTCCTCTCTGGGTATCATGAGATATTGTACGGCTGTTGACAATAGAAAAGACGAGAAAGCATGATACAAGCGATTTTGACTATCTTGTTAAATAAAAACTACATTTTTGCACAGAAGCAAAACCTTTTATTAACAAAAAAAAACAAAAAACGGACAATCAACCAACAAAAAAGGGGAAAACGACAAAATGAATAGGCAACATTATGCATCCCGATTTTGGCTATCCTTTCCAACTCCTAAGCACTTATTTAGCGTTCCAATTTTTTGTAACCTTGAGCATACCTTATGAAAGTTATTCACATTTTTTACACAAGAATAAAACTGTGACAGTAATTATGTCAACCGGGATGTTTCCGATACATTAGGCTCTGGCGGAAACAGAAACAAAAGTAAATGTAATTATGAGAACACTCTAATGATGCACGGCCAGTTATAAGTTTTCTGCCTGATAATCTTGCGGGACATAAATTATTCTGCATTATCTGAATAAAAACTAGAATAAAATATCATATAATCTGATCTTCCTTGTCTCCGAATATATTTTTTTTTTGCATAGGATAACAATTACAAGATTTAATAGAAGACTTGATGAATTGGGTGTATTTTTCTTCTCATAAACCACTGTAGTTACAAAGGTATAGATATACATAACTATTAAACATGTCCACGACGGGCTGTCGGAGTTTTCAGAAAAAAAAAATTGAACGTGGTGTCACTTATAAAACGACATTTTCGATGACTTTATCTGCATTTTGTTTATACTTATTGAAATTATGTGCTATGATAGTATATATTTAAAGTTTTAGAGCAATTGAATGTTTATTTTGTGAAATAATCATGTTTAAAGGGATATTAAAGCTCGTTTTAACATATATTTTTTCAACTCGTCACGAAGGTTGTTTCTTTTCAATTTAATTGTAAAGACAATCCAAAAATACTTTGCACGCCCATATAATCCCTAATATCGTTAAAATATCACTTAAAAGGGTCGAAATGAATTTTTGTCCAGGAAGCAAAAATTCAATTATTGGAAAAACCGCAAAATATGACAGAATTATCAACGAATTATGTCACTTTTACAAAGTTTCATCGATAAAAACCGAGTTAATGTTTCATAAATATCATTTATTGAACCAATTGCAAGTTTTCATGAGATACAACAAATTACCAAAATAAGCTTTAATATCCCTTTAAGGAGCGTTTTATCAAAATATGTCGGTCTGAAAAAATCGTCTGCTTTCCTTGCGGTAAAATGGGAAAGGTCGTACATTTCTTGTGCATTTATTTATAGCATATTTCGACTGCAATGTATTTATTTTTCTGTATATTGATACATACATCGTACGGAGCTCATTAATTTTTCGTGATTAAATTCATGCATTTCCACTAATTATTTTTGTGGCGACTTTTTATATTTCTTTAAACATGTGTATAAAGATAATAGGCTACTTTTTAGATATCAAGGTGTTCCACGACACAACAGAATATGCACAAAATGTTCTTCAAATGTTATTGAAGATTAATTACATTTTTTATTTGAATGCTCAAAATACGTTGAAGACCGAGAATCAATGCTGTTTGAAATTACAACTGTATGTAGTAACTTTAGAAATTTGAACAGTCAAAACAAACTGGTTTGGCTTTTTAACTCTGAAAATATTAAATTATTGAAAACATTATGTAAATTTATTTTGAAGCATCTTCCTTAAAAAAGTTGATACATCTTGTCTTTTAATAATAACACAAAATCAACTGTATGAGTAAATTAACATATCCTTGAGGCACCGTCCCCTGGTGTTTACTACATTCAAGCTACCTTATTTGCTAACTTGTTAGCTTTAAACACGGGAAGGATAATCAATTCATACAATTAAATATTTGGGTATGAGTTAACATCCTCTTAGCATCGTCCCCTGGTGTCTTCTGCTGAATGGCAACCTATGTGCTTGCCTTTCTGCTTTAGACACAGGGAGGATATAAATGGCTCATACCTCAAAATTAAGGGTTGACTATAATCCTTTTAGCACCGTCACCTGGTGTCTCCTGCAGAAAGGTTATCATTGTGTTTGCCTCCCTGCTTCAGACACGGGTAGGATACAAATAGTCGGCTCTATCTATTTATTTTTCATCGTATTTATATGATACATATATCATAGCTAGATGTATTAAAACATATCAACCACACTGAGCATATACATGACATGTTATAAGTATATGTTATTGTATCTTTGTCTTTGTTAAACATATGCTATGTTTTAAATAATTATATATGTGAATATTCATGCCCCTCGTGGGCCCATAATTGGTAAATAAAAGTATCTTATCTTATCTTATCTTATATATATTTTTAATTTATTTTGCAATTTGCTCCGGGTTATTCGTAAATTGACTGGACTATTATGTACACACTCCTTTGAGGCGCCAAATTTGTTTCCCACGAAAAATGAAATAAAAATCATATGGCTACACATTGTCCAGTTCTTGATTGTCTTTTATTATATGACAGAACGGGACGGTGAAGCCATATGATTATTGCTGGTGTAAAAGTATTTCTGCTTTTTTAATTGTCGATACCATACCAAACTGTCAAACTATTATTATTGATAATTATACAAAAAACAGAGGTAGCTTTTTTGAGTGAAATGAATATAATTTTGATGATATCGACAAACTGATGTTGAAAAGAAAAGCTGACGACGAGTTCAAGATAATTGTCTTAAAGCAAGGAATGTTTTCCAAGATGGTTAGGGCACTCCATTCTTGTAATACTTGTATGGACGTTAAGATCCGTGCAATGGGAAAGCCATCAGCACAAGACTATCACATTGTCTTTGAGTAGATTTCAAAATTCGTAAAAAAGCTAGCTTGTTCGTATGAAAGTGTTTGTTATGAATACAAAAAGAAATTTTCAAACCATTATAAAATTATGTTATTACTCAAAAGTGCTAAATAAACACAACACTTTATTGAACTATTTCCGTACAAAAAACACCCTAAACATTCAGTATCAGTAATTAACCTTTATTTTTTTTAAATAGCTTGAAAGAAAGAGTTACCAAGCTCTTACATTTGTCTGACTTAGTTTTGCTTAATAAATAGCTTTAATCAGGTAGATCGAACGATCTGATTGTTTATTTGTTCGGGATTGATTGCCAATCAACCAGGTAAAATGGTTAATCAACAGGTAATAAACTAAAGCGGTGATAGACGACACCTGCCGATTAAATTTGTTATAACTCCTATTATAACATAACTTTTTTCATCAAAATTCACAATTAAGGTTTTAAATAATATATTTTTCATCTAAAGATATCATTATGCACAACAAAACATTCCTCCATGTCCTTAGTGGCAGTTTTTAGTCTTAGTGCACTAAAAAGTCACAGGAAAAAAAGTCACAATATATTTTTTCCACATTTACTTATATCCCGGAAAGTAACAGTATGTATACAAAATGTATAATGAGTGACTTATGGTATTTATAGCCACTTTCAATTTTGTTTCGGTAATATGGTGGCTTTCTGTTTTATCATTACAATATATTTCAAATTTGGTTTCATTCTGATAAATAATAACATTTGATCGGCACATGCCGTTCACACTTATTACTTAATAACCAGGACCAATATTAATTTGATCTTTGAACTTTGCAAATTGACAACTGGTAAACAAATAGGGACCCCTCAGCTTCCCAAAGCGCAAATATTTATTTCCCCCATAATTTCTTTAATTTTTTCATTTTTGTCGATTTCCCAACTTCTTAAATTATTTTATTTTTCGACTATTAGTTATTTAGATTGTTGGGAGAAAATAAATAATTTATTTACTGATGGAAATCGAGAGAAAATCATATCGAGTCGGCTTTTCATTTTTTTAACTTTAGGTAAGTATGGATAAGAAGTGCCAAACGAACGTCGGAAGTGTGTAAATATTACATAAACAGGTACATGTTTTGAGATTTAAAATTAGTTTTTTCTTTCTTTCTTTCTTTTAAAGAACTGGCGACCGTTTCACTAAAGGTCGTAAGTCGGAAACGTAGACGTAAATGCACTCTTTAGAGTTATGACCGTTTCACTAATAAATAGGATTTATGACTTGCGATAAAAAGTGATCGCAAAGTTGAGAGTGGTGGTAGGTACTCGTAAGTCTTAAATCGTAAGCCCATTTTTGAAGAGAATAATTGCTATCTGCATTTTTTTAATGCAAACATTAATCAAATGAAGCGAGCAAATGCCAATAGCCTGTAAACCCAACTACCATACGATCACTCCTAAGTACCATATGATTAGCCGAGAAATATAAAGACAAATTGTATAATGTTTGCTGTGATCCGACCAGAGATCGGACTCACGAATATCTATCCTGTAATTTACTTGACAATAGCTTTGAATTCAATTGAAGAAAAAACAGTGCCACGGTATGATATTACAATTTGTACTAATTTATCAATCAATACAATGAGCTTCTATGTAAATACATGTGCGTACTTGACAAATTAACATAACAAATAATAAGACAAGCTTAAAATAGAACCAAGTAATATATTCCTTTTAAACCATATAGTCGTGTATATAAATAATTGTTCATACAAAAGACAAGGTATTTTATTTAAACCTAATAAATAATCAAAGTAGATCGAGATCAAATACAAGATATGGTGACGTCTTAGATAAAAAGGTCAACACTTTGCAAAGCACATCCTAGTACCATACATTAAGACCAAATTATGACAATGTCGTCTTTTGAGGTATGATTCGTAATTGGATAAATATTTCACCGCATGCCAACTTTTTAATTATCTTTCTTTATGATAGTTTCTTTTTAAAACATTAATATTATGAAATTAAAAGACGCTTCTTTCTTAATTATAATTCATTCTTTTTTGATGAGTAATAACAAAAGTACGGAGTCGTTATCGACATGATAAATATTGTTATGACGTTATACGAAATAGTATTTCGCATAAACTAAATTAAAATATATCTATAAACGAAATAAAAGAAAAAAATTCTCATGTCAGAAAACGGGCTACGTAAACTATTTCGTATAAACGAAATTAAAATTATCATGTCAGTCACTGGGCTCCACAATAAAGCAACATATTACTATGCATTTAAATTTTTTTTTATTTCCTTTCAAATGAATTTCAAATATAAATAGTTGGTGCGGACAGCAGAATCACGAACGCTCAACGATGGAAACTGGCAGAACAGCAGCATAACAAACCTGGATATTGCCGATGGGACAGTTGTTTGCAAATACAATAAGCCATGTGAGGTAGAAATCATTAAATTAGTTCCTGCGTTCAAAAATATCGCAACTGTATTGCGAAATCCGTTCACGAAAATAATGAACCGAATTGTTTTCCTTTTTTTCTGAAAACATTTACGTTCACGATTTTTTGCTTATCATTGACTATATGGAATTAATATTGATCTAGTGTCTGTGTTCAATATAATATCGTCAGTATTGCGTCGGTAGAAAAAGTCACAATATAATTTTTCCACATTTACTATACCCCGGAAAGTCACAGTGTGTATATTTATTTTTGTTTTTGACGTTGTGTTTTGTTTTTTCTTTATTTGTTTGTGTGTTATTTATTCAAGACCTTGATTGAGAACCAAATTCGATTGATGTCTCATTGATATGTATTCAATCCCAACTCCTTCCAATTATATTGGAATGATTCTTATAGAGACCTTGATATATGAGAATCAAAATTAGACTCATTGATACTCACCCATCCAACTCTTTCTAATTAGAAAATAATAAAACAAAACCCAATGAATTCGCATTTACATTTAATTACACACATCAATGATTGGAGCATCTATAAGTCATATAACAAATAACATATGAAATATATCAAATCATAACGATATAATGATGAACATACAAACATTGAATATTTCCAGTTTAAAATTGTAAATGTTCATAATATCAATTGAGACAATTAAGCACTAATGTTAGTGATTGAGTCTGATGTTCCACCCAACTCCACACAAGAACTTGGCAATGGTCTTCTGGCCAGTAGTGAGGTCTCTGCATAGGTTCTGTAAACGCTCCTGGAGTTGAACATGTCTCTGTTGAGTACGCTTAACTGGTGGGTTACCAACGGCATCTAGCTGGATAATAGTACGGACAGTAGCTTCTTCATTTTGACACCACTCGATCACACGGATGGGCATATGCTACCAGGTTGAAGAACTTGTTGTTTCAGCCCTCGCACATGTTGTTGGTTCTGGCATCACCGTTGACTGTGGCATCGTGTACGTTCCAAATGGCTGGTGGAAACATAGGTGGGCAGCGTCTTAAGACCAGACGGACTGCTTTATTTTGTGCTGGATTCTGTTGTCTAGGTCTACCACTGATGTAAGTTGAATCAAAGTAATCTAGGAGCTCAGCTGCCTCTGGTGGATCATTAGGGCATAGTGTTCTAAGCAGATGAATACCATTAGTCAAATGAGGTACTGGTAAAAAGGCAAGACCATCCATCATACCACAGAACAGTCTGAAGTCGTCGTCGTTGTTGTAGAGAGGCACCAAACCAAGCTGCTGTATCTTTCGCCATGATGCTTGTGTCAGGTGGTAGAAACAGCCCTGGCGGTTGATGTGGCGCCCAAATACAGCTGTAACTGGACGAAGGACTGCATCTTCAAAGTCTGTGATGATAGTCTGGACATTGAGTTGTAGGTTGCTGGCATAGCAGTTGTCAACAATAGACTGGAAGAGTTCCCTGTAAGTATCTTGACATTTATTTGGCAGGAACACATATGCTGCAGTGCCTGTTACATCTTTGAATGGAACCCGGATGGTGTACAGCTGTTTAAATGGGTGGGGATGCTAGAGAGAAGGTACCGTCCATGAAGATGAAGAAGGTCTGGGCATTGGCTAATCTTTCCAAATTGTCTGGTGTAGCAATGGGAGCGTGATTGTGTGGCTGCCCAGGAACTGGATTTTCATTCTGAAGTGTAGTGCTAAGGCTTCCTCTGCATCCTGTACTTGACCGTTTAACACACTTCCACCACTGATTGGTCTTCCTGGTAGCATGTTTGGTATAAATGTACCCCTGGTAACACAGCTTGGAACCACCTCTGATGCTTGGTATAATCTCCATTTTGGTTTAATGATAGTGAAAGTTAGCTTTTTCCTTTTAAACTAAAAGTGAAAGAAACCATACATTTTGCTCTGAATTGACTAGGGCATGGAATACACCAGTTATGGTTTCACCATATGTTGATGTTCAACAATTTCTTTCATAATTGTATTCTTAACTATTAAAAATGACCTATGTGTGTCTGTGTATAGACATTATGACAGTAGCAATCAAGTGGCTTCTTTTTATAAATTACTCCTTTCCATTTCAATCATTATGGTTTCTGAGTCATTTATGAATTAAATACATGTACTAAATAAACAACTGGGTCTCTATTCAGGAAGAATATATTAATTACAATATAAACAAATTAAAGATTAAGGCATTGAAATCATTTTTACCAAAACACTTTAATTATCTGAAAGATGAAATTATATATGTGACTTTTTTCCCTGTGACCTTTTTTCTTGTGACTTTTGTTCCTGTGACTTTTCATCCATGACTTCTTTTCCGTGACTTTTTTTCCTGTGACTTTTTTTCCTACATTCTCTCCATATACATTGTTATTGTCTGTAAGTGTACTGGTATAGTGTAAATGTAAAGGGTCTCCTTTTCAATTCAAATTGACTTACACCCGGCGACCACCGCTACATTTTTTTTTTTCTCTTATGCTACGCCAAATTGACAAGAAAACGTAAAACGTTTACCTTTTTATATAAACTTACAAAATAAGAAATAGAACTCTATATTTGAAATGTCCAATTTTCATACACTTCGGTAAATTAATGATAATACCATTTATGATGAACAAAATCATGTATTCTATACAGATAATTATCTGTTTGTCCCATAATTAATTTCTACGCTTCATTGTGACATCTATGAAAATGCACACTGTAAAGACTCTCGTGTGTATAATTTTAGGAAGCTTATGCATTCCAAAAAAAATATTAATGTTAGGCATATTAAACCTTTTAAAAATATGTTCCACGATATAACGTGGAAATCATCGTGGAAAAGATTAATATATCGTGTTCACCACACATATATTAATCTCTTCCACGATGATTTCCACGCAATATCGTGTTCACAACACACATGTATTAATCTTTTCCACGATGATTTCCACGCTATATCGTGGAAAAAACACACGTATAATAAAAGTTAATCCTTTCCACGATGATACCACCGCGGATGAAAAATATCAGTGTACCTGTTCCGTCGTGTTTTCCGCGACGGAGCCATCATGGAAAGGATTAATTTCCGTGACGGAATAGTGGGAAATGTAAAAAAACACGCTGTTCCCTCTGTATTACCACCTATTTTTATCAAAGGATTTAACCATATGGGCTGGCTCAAGACATGTTGAATATTCACCAACTACCCCTTTTTCTGTTTCAACTCTGATAAATTCAAAAAAACATCTTTCCAAAAAGGGTTAACTTTTTCTGCTATTTTTCCTTGACCCTCTTTACTCAAGTATAATATATTACTTCCTCCCCATTTCTGTATATAACCTAATACAAGTACTTTCCATGTTGAATGGTTGAAAGGATCAAGTAATTTATGAAGCCATTGTTCTGATTAATGTATGTAGATTTCTCATCTCTTTTTGTAAAGTTTGAGCTCTACAAGGCGTCTTTTGATAAATATCTGCTTGAATTTACTAGTAAATCTTTTGTAAACAAATCTTTCAAAATTTGTTTTTGTCTCATGTATGTATAAAAAAAATGTGATCTACTTGATGTGTGAAAGAAATGGTTTTCTACTGACATGGAAACAAAATTCTATCCAAATTCTAAAAAATCCCAGCCCCCCTCCCCCTCTGATATAAAATGGTTGGTGCCAAACAGAGTTGTAATTGATCATTAACTTCGTATTCAATAATTTCAAGAGAGTCGTTTAATAATTCTCCAAATAATGCTTTAATCTATAAATGAATTGAAGAACTATGTTCAAATCATGATTTGATACAGGTTCTATTCATTTGTTGCGCGGGGCTAGTAGATACAATTGGGTTGAGTTTATCGCAAAGAATCTATCGTGTCTTCTCTAACATGTCTCTATTTCCTTAGAAAGTTTTGCATTGAACGGGAATTGTGCATACCCGTAGATTGTAATGGTCTGATGGCTTTGTTCCCGCTTGAGTGAATTTGTGCGCCACACTTTTATGGTGGTGTTGTAACAGAGTTGTATTGATCTTGCAATTTGCTTAGAACATATGGCAGTAGCGCGGCATCAATTCAGAATTGAACTTTGATTTACCTCTGTACCCAGGGTCAACTATGTTATAATGTTGGTTAATTCATACAAGAACTTTCGTTGATCGCTGTTGACCAAATGTGTAAACTTGTAAATATGTGGTATTTCCAATTTACAGATTAAGTTATCGTGTGAATTGTTGGATCTTCGATTATAAAGGGGGCTTGGTGTCGAGCTAAATATAGACCTGGCGGAACAAATTAAACCTTACACAAATGTGGTATTAATATTTGGTGGCATGGGTAACGTGGAATGAAGTGGAGGAAGTTACAGTCGAAAGTAATGATCATGTCAAAGTATGAAAGTGTTCTAGTATCTTAGTTGTCCATTGCGCTGGGAACGATGTAGGTCAAATTCCGTTAGGAGATTTGCGGAATTTAATACAAATTATTCAGTTAAATGAAATCAAAAGGTTGTTGTCTGACACCAGGATAGTATGGTCGCAAATACTACCCAGAAATAAAGGGAGATATTCCAAAAATAACAAGGCAATGGAATGTTAAAAAAAAAATTGAAAAATTTTGCAGCCACAATTGCTAGGAAATTGGGAGGGAGTGGATATATAAGATATCCAGATCTAAATTTATTATGTACGTCTCTGTCTTCTGAGGATGGGAAACACTTGTCACCCATAGCCAATGACATTTTTCTGAATACTGTATAGGGTGCTTTAGAAAGCTTTGTATTGTACGGGAATTTTGCATACCCGTATATTGTAATGGTCTGATGGTTTTGATCCCATGGCGGTGTTCTAGCAAAATTGCATTGATCTTGCATTTTTTTAAAGAATATATGGCAGTAGCGTGGCATCAATTCAGAATTGAACTTTGATTGGCCTCTGTACTCAGGGTCAACTATGTTGTAATGCTGGTTAGATCATAAAATAACTTTCGTTGATCGCTGTTTACCAGGATCAAATTTGTAAATATGTGGTATTTCCAATTTACGAATTAAAGAAAAGCTTATTTTTTACAAACATTTAGCTTAATATTTGCTGCTATTGATTCTGTATACAAGGACTGTTCAATACCGTTGTTGTGATGAAGAGACTTTGATTGTGCTAAATATTATTATTATTTTTGTAGTAATTTGAATGTTGTTGTTCAGCGGGCAGCAGCGTCCAAGCATTTACAGGCATCCCAATGTAATTGTAAATTCTTCAGCCGTGACCAAACATTCGCCATTTCATAATAAAATCAATAAGTTTACAAATTTGCTTTGTTTGCAATTGATAAATTTTACCAATTAATGCAAATTACGAACAATTGAGTCAGTGACGTGCGACAGGTCGGTAGTTTTATCCTGGTACTTCGGTTTCCTCCACCAATAAAACAGACCGCCAAGATATAACTGAACTATTGTTGAAAGTGACGTTAAACACCACAACCACAACCCTAACAAATTAAGGCATAAAATGAAAAACAAAAAATACCACACTGTCGGAACAATTCATTTAATAGTTTCGGTCACATCAATATTTTAACTGGTGTTGAAAAGACCTTTGTTTTATTTTGTTACAATGATGACTGATAAAAGAGAATACCATACAGATGATATATGATAATATTGATTGATTGATTGCTATTTAAACCCCAGCAAGCAGCTTTACTGCTATATTTATGAATAGAATAGGGTCAAAGGTCAAAACAATAAACTATGTAGGTTGAAAGATGTCACTGACATGTGTCTACTGACTGAAGATGTCGTTGGTACATGTAGGATGGAGGAAAGTGGATTTTGTTTGACATATTTGCATTACAACGTAACACCACCGACTACTACAAACAATATGCTGTTCGTGCTCGTTAGGAGCCGTGGTACAGGTGTTTGTACTGATGAAAGAGTGTGTAATTGTCTATTCAGGTATCATTATATGTTATTCGTGCTCGTTAGGAGACGTGTTACATGTGTTTTTACTGATGAAAGAGTGTGTAATTGTCTATTCAGGTGCCATTATATGTTATTCGTGCTCGTTAGGAGCCGTGGTACAGGTGTTTTTACTCATGAATGAGTGTGTAATTGTCTATTCAGGTGTCATTCTATAGCCAAATAATGGAAAGAAAGTTGAAACATTAAACGAACAAATGCTTGTCACACCAATGTTTTGGTTCCTTCTGTGTGCTCTGTGTTTGTATAGATAAACTTTAGCGAAAAACTCGCCATGATATAGCTAAAAATATATAGAGTTAGTGTTAAACAACAATAACTCAATCCCTCACTCATTGAATTGACGATATTACTCCATGTAAATGTAATGAGAAACATATTTCCCAGTCTTTTAATGCTAACACAATCAAACCTTATCAATAAACAAAAATATGTTGAAAGATGATCGAAACGTGACATAAAGGGAACAACACAACTCAGGTGTATTCTATACCTGTGATTTTTAAATAACAAACAAAAAAAGATCTCAAATAACGATATGTTGTATCGCGTCATTTAAATACTAGTATCTCAAACCGAGTCCTCTTAGACTGTGTTGTTAAGGACAATAATTGAATATCATTATTTACAATAATTATACACTACTTATATTTTCTTTATAATTACTTCGTATCCTGAAGTTCCATAAAATACACACAAACTTAAATATCACGATAATAAAACTGAACCAGGAAGTTGGAGGATCATGTTATTTAGTATAAAATCTCCGCCATTTTGTCAACTTTTCAATTGGTCTCATTTATTTAGCCCTTTATTGTTCGCAATCAGTATGTTTCTTCTCAGTCTAATACATTTCTCTTGATATTTACAACTCGCGAAGGGAAATAACTGTAGTTCTGAGTAAAAGAACAAAATGAAAGCTGCATAATGCAAATAATGATATTATAAAAATCTACAGGTTTGGGCCTATAGATGTATGATGAGATTGCTACAAGTAAAATGGGAGATAATGGATGTGATCAGAAATTTTGACTTGTAACGGGCAATAACCAATGTTCCTTATCGGACTCTCGAAAGTGTTGGGTGCTTACTTAGGAATCCGTGGTTCCCTTTTCTAGTCTTCATGGTTCCCAGTTCCCACCACGTCCCGTACCAACTCCCCGTTCCTGAACAATTCTCAAATTTTTCGTTTCTCTTCTTGTTTTCCCTTCCGCTTTCAAAGTCTTAAATTCCTTGATCTTCACTCCCATTTGTTACTGCCATTATTTTAATCAGCTCTTATTTCCTTTTACGTTGAATATAGAATAAAACAAATTAGAATTCATTTTTTTTAAATACAATTAAAGATGTGATTGTCTTCAAACGACACTACTAGGTTAAAGAACTGACTGTGACATCCTGTTTAACGCCATTTTCAACAATATATAAGCTATATCGTACAGTCAGTTTTATTGGTGGAGAAAACCACCTACCTGTCGCAAGTCACTGACAAAATTTATCACATAATGTTGTATCGTGTACACATCGCATGAGCGGGATTCGAACTCACAACATTAATGGTTATTGGTAGTGATTGCATAGGTAGTTATAAATCCAACTACCATACAATCACGACCACGATGGCCCCTCCTTTTATGATAGATAGTTCACGAATGTAACTGATGTATGGCTAAAACACTGTATAAACTTTTTAAAGTCTTGTTTCTAAATACTATTCAACGTTCCAAATAAAAATTGTTTTCATTGAAATACAATTCAAAAATGTGATTGTTTCCAAAAGACAATTCAATGTTAAACGTACATAATATTTATACTGATAACGGTATCTTACTTCTGTACAATTTAAATACATGTTTTGTTCGATGAAAGTCAACCGTATACAATTGTTTCCCCAATTGTCTGTGTATTTCCTTTGTATGGTCCTGTATCTCTGTGTTTTATTGCATATTATTAATATAAATATTAATCAATCATCGATGGACATTAATTAATAAGTTGTATATGTAAAATTGTACAGGTTGCTATAATGGCCGTCGTGATTGATAATAATGTCTGTGTTTGTATTTGTATCAGAGGAATTTTGGTGGTACTGCTCCCTGAATCAATATGTTTGCTTTTGTTTGGAAGCCAATTCACTGAGACGCCGCTAAGTCCGGATTGACAACAAACTGGTCCTTCTCGAAATGTCTCTTACAAAGTTTTGTGCACTAACTTGGCTGAAATCCGTCTCTTTTCAATGGTACTGTGCATATTTTTCTTAATTTTGCATCTTTCGGAACAGATACATGCTGATTCCATGTCCAGACTAACTATACAATTTAAAGCAGCGCACTGAACCATACCGTGGTAGCTTTCTTGATATAAGTAGAAGATATAAATATTGCATATGTGATTCACTCGAATTTGGCTTTGTCTCTTGTGACGTGTCACGGAAAGGGTGGTCAGTCAAACACAACTTTGGAAAATCGATCGCACCGTTCTATTTGATATGATTACTAGTAATAACAAAATAAAATTGAATAAGCAAATTTTATTTGAATACTCCATGGACTCAGCCATTTTAATTGTTTGCATCATCAACGGAATCACGATGCTGATTCTGTAAATGATAAGCGTAGTTTCCGAATTGAATATAGGTACATTAAGTAATTATTAACATGTTTGTATTTGTTTGAATTTGATTTAGTTTATTAATTTAGTTTTATTCTACCTTATGTCCTAGATTTACCATGTTTTCATTTTTGTCAACATTTTCGATGTGTACGCAACTGCGTTTTTGCGTACGGGTTGCTACGCAACTGTCAGTGAATATGATGCATATTTACAACTCCACTCACCGCCGTGAACGAAGCCATGGACATCACCATTATATAACACATAATTTAAGCGCCATGATCTTTCATTAAATGACGTTCTGCCATTGATGCAAAAGTCGTTGGATACCTTACAAGTTGATGCAGCCTTATGACAGATGCGGCCTTGGTTTCTTCGGCCTTAGTTTATGCGGCCTTATGCAAATCCGGCCTTATTTCAAATGGATGTTCCGGCCGTGAGATATATTTAGTATGCGCTATTATAAACAACTACGCTAATATATTTTTGTGACTATGATTTTAGGGAAAAGAATAATTAAATAATAAAAGTTGTATTTAAATTTAAAATAATGTTTAAGGGACCGACCATTTAACTTGCAGGGGGGTTATGTTTTTGTGTTTAGTTCAGAATTTTTTTTTCGGACAACACGGGAGTTAGAATTTTTTTTTCTCCAGAATTTAACATTAAAGGGAAACTTCGCGATTTTTTACATGTTAGCTAAATATGTTCCTGGTGATATAAAATACATCTTCACAAAGTTTTATCGACATATTTCCACAAATAACGAAGCAAATCGCAAATTTGCAATTTTAATTTCTAATTTTTCAACCAGGCTGTGACGTTTTAACCTGATAATGCATTGTGGGATTGAAATTTAAAGTCTGGGTCGCCCATGTTAAATTCGCTTCTTTTAAAGCGCTCAGAGGACTGTAATTTAAATATAATAACCGTTGGAAAATTAAATACTGAAGTGAACAGCAACGTACCTTTGTGACAAACAACTATTTTAAATGAACTAAATGTTTCATTTCCTTTATATTTACAACGGAAAGAGTGTTTTACAACAGTCACCTATATTCACTATATGTAGGATCCCTTTTACAATTATGTTCATTATGTTTTATTGCTAATGTGCTGAAAAATATAATGGATAATTGTGACAACGCGTAACTTGTGTATTGATCGGAATAATTAAATGGGAATTTGAATACACACTATTTGCTTTCCAAGACGAGTTGGTAGATCGTTTATTATTTATTAAAGATAAAATATTTTTAAAACATTAGAATACATATAAAGTTGAAATAACAGGAACAATTATAATTGTAAGTATGTTTTAGATGATAAAAAAATATACACCATCCTTGAAATTATAAGTTTTCATTGTTAGAGGCGCCAAAATTGCCCTTATTATATATAGCTGTCTCATCATAATTAATATGTATTCACAATTTTAACGATCGATGTTCATAAAAGATGTTTTAATTTTAATTAAAGAACTAAACATTAAAGGTTAGGAGATCGTGTGGCAACTGCGTTTACAAAGTTAGTGTTTAAAGAAAAAAAACCTCTTTGCTCAGTGACCCCCAGAAGGCACAAAATCTAAATATATGATTGTTTTCAGCTCGGAACCCCGTAAGCAAACTTGACCTATAATTTTGATATCCACTGATATTCATTCAGCCAAAGTTCGGAAGAGATCATGATCATGAGCGGTATAAACAGATGAAGGGCAGTCAAAATATACAGAGATTAGGCCACACCAAATTAATTCTTGTTCTTCGGATTTTGTGCTAAAAACGTTGGAGCGAGCAAGTGATCTAAAAATGATAATTTCTTTTACTTTTTTTTGTTTGTTTGTCATTTTTGATGAGCGAAACGTAAAATATTATGCGGAAAATTTATTTCTTATATTTTTCATGTATTTTCAGAAGCGAGAGACCATATTTTAATTCTAAATATTGTATTCTTCAATAAATTAAGGCAAACAATTCCTGAAATAGGAAGAGAAAGGCGGGATTTACTTATTTTTATTTTCATCCTGAAAACGACAAGTACATTCACACCTGTTCACTCAGCAGGGTACCTAATATTGCGTAATGAGCATAGGTCCACACAGGAAGTCGCCAGGCAGAATATACAAGTGTCATTTTACATCCGGTCGACGGGACTCTGACCGAATACTTGAATACATGTGTCACAATCTTTGGCAATAATCAGAAACGCAATACACATTTTGTGACCCGTTAACGCCACCCTTGACTAGGATAGGAGATGCAATACATATTTTAACGGTTGTAATATGTGATCAAAATACACCACCCTGATCAAGTATACATTAGGAATGGGTGCATATTAATGCACACTGGCGGATCAAGGGGGTGTTCAATAATTTAGTAAAATTCGTAATAAATTGGTTAAAAATTGGCAAACAAGAGCCTGGGACCCCGTTTTAAAAACTGCTGGATCCGCGCCTGATGCAGCAATGATTCTAGGGCTATTTTCACAAAAAATCTCAAGATTAACATTGATCGTAACTTATATTGAATTGTTCATTTTTATTATTATATTACGTAAGAGATGTACCCTGAAGTTTTGTATAATAAACTTTAAAAGTATTTATAATACTCATCGTCTGTAGTTGTCAAATGAAAACAAGTACACATTATATGTTTACATAATCCTCTCAATTTTATGGCTTCCTACCCTGTAACTTTCTGTGCTTTTAGCTAAGAAGCAGAGCTTATGTGTAGTTTTATTGTAGTGCATGAACGATTGATTACAAAGTGCGATCTTATAAATAATACCATTAAAACAATTTTGTCCCGTAGTATAGGCCTATTATAATTTTCTTACGAATTCATGGCATTGTTCCGATGTCCGTTCTTTTTTTTCACATAATTTCGTAGTTCTTCCATTTTCGAAAAAAATCTTTTGTAAATGTGTCTCATTAAAGACGGACCGTTTTCTCCGATTCGTTTGTTTTGCCATAAGTATATAGAAACACAACGTAAATCTGCAAAAAGGGATTGTGTAATAAATTCATATATTTAGAATAATAAGAAAAATAAAAAGAATTACGCCTGACAAGCCATATCGACACTGAATGAGGACCCCGGTTTGTCACGCTTGTTTTGGGGCGTAGTGTTATTTAGACATCACGTGATAATTGGTATCGAGATGCTATCAAAATGGCGACATCCATCTATCGTTGACCGAATTTTAAAACCGATTTCATTCCCTTATCCAACATAATAAAACGCCGATATACATATAAACATCCATATTTATACATCAAGAAAAACATATAAAAAATATTTTTTTTGCGAAGTTTCCCTTTAAGTTATATGACAAAAACAGATTTTTTTTTTCCTCCACCAAAATCAGAATATTTTTTTCAGCAACATTGGGAATCAAGTTAAATGATCGTCCCCTAAATATTCATGGATATGATGAATAAAATAATATATTCAGATTATTAGCATAAATATTCATGACATATTGGAACACAAGATTTACTCGAAATAATATACATATAGATATATACAGGTATATTTATCGTATGAAAGGTTTTCGTCAATATAAATACGATATACTATGTTATATAAGCAATCCTGCCTCAACGATAAGCTGCCTTCGGAACTCCCCGTAACAGATAAATAAGTAAACAACAACTACCTGCCAGGGACAAAAAAAACCATGCTATATGGCACCTGGACAAATTAATTAATTAATTATTTACTCAAATCATCACAATGTGTCGTTTTATCGTATGTGTCGTATATATCCATAGATACACATCATTTTTAACTGAGGCCGCATTAACCAAGGCCGTATCAACTAAGGCCGCATTTGTTTAAGGCCGGAATTTCGCAAGGCCGGATTGTTTTAAGGCCGGATCATCTCGAAAGCGTTGGATATACATCACATTCGCACGAATAAAAAACTTATTGGGTCAATGGACATTCAAGCAGCATATATCTTCAATGAAACACCTGTCTTATCTTCATAACAAGTATGTTATTGTTCCTGCAGACAATGCCCCTAACAATATCGAAAGTTTAACTGTTGCTACCATAGCTTATAATCTAACTGTTACGGAATATCTCTGTCACAAATTACCATGGATATGTTCCTTGTGTCGTAATTACAATTCCGATCCCCATTCATGACGTAGCACCGGGTTTATGACAAGAGTAGCACGATGGGTGGAGCAGTGTTGATCCATTTTATGCTTTCTGTGTACCATTTTGAAGATGATTTTGTGTCTTTTTGTCTTTTTATATTGACCATTGTGTTGTCTTCCCTTCGGTGTATAGCTTTTAATTACTCCTTTTGATTTCTTAGACATTTTCCCATTAAACATTTGAATTGTTGTGGATTCTGATTATCTGTTATCTATATATAATATAATATTTTTTTGTTCATGAGAATATTATTTGTTGTAGAAAATATTACATCATCAGTGCAAATAGGATATAAAATATGGATCAAGTTGTTTAAAAGTTCTTAATTTTGACCTTGAGTTTTGCTATGTTCTACATATTTCCACATATTGTTTATGTTCTAGAAAAGTTTTACGTAACACATTACCCCTTTGATATCTTAGAACTTTTCTCAATAAACATTTGATTTGTTGTTGATTTTTTTTAGTTGATGTCCACCATGACTACCACAGCCTGATAATGCTCATTAGACTGTGTATATCGTGAACAAATAATGAAGTGCATTACGAATGTAGATGGATTTCCTTAATGAAAATGAGACAATATTTACAAGATCTACAGTTACAGCATAGTCTTCAAAGTCAAGACATTACTGATGTATAACATGTTTCATTTTTACATGTAATAAGACGGAAAAACCTTGAACATGGCAACATCAAGTCCAGGAATCACAGAGGAAGAAAATAATGATATAAGGGTGTTCAATCTCTTAACCAGAGTGGCTCCACCTATTGTCAGAAAAATATTTAACAGAGAATTCCACCCTGATAGACTAAAAGCTGAACTGAGCACGAACCGGTTTAAAGTCATTTTGCCATTATTCAATAGAGGTGTCATCAACAAAAAACAATGGGCTTTATTATATCCTGTAAAAGGTAAGTTGTTATTATCATTAATAAATGTTACAATAAGTGTTAAGTGGACAAGAAATTGTATATCACATTAATCCAGTGTATATGGTTTTATTAAAAAGCAGTGTTTCCTCCTCAGTTGTAAATGAATGAAACACTCAAATCTATCTGAGTTATGGATTCTTTATGTTCCTTAATATTCACATTATATAAGAAGTTCTAAATCAAGTTGTAAATAAAGTTGTAAAGCATAACCCTAAAATAACAAAGAATGTCCTTAATTAGACATAGTAATAACAATAATAGAAAATAAGTTACAATGATAGGAAATGCTAACATTGTATTTCCTATTATCTAAAATAATACAATCTTATTTATACACAACAGAATGGTAACGGACCATTCTGAGTTCACTCAAATATATATGCAAATACCATTTTATAATTATGCTTAGCATCTTCATAAATGCATGTTTACACAGTCATATTGAAGCTGTGGCTTCACAATAATAATACATGATTAAATAGCAACAAATAGCAGCATTAGATTAATGCAGACAAGACATTACATGTTTGCAACATAGAATGTAAGCAGACATTACAAATATTATAAGCATTAAAAAGCTAGGCTAAACAAAGCAAAGAAAAATACAATTAAACAAATTAACAATTAAACCTACCTCACATGAGGTGCAAAGGTCTGCAACTTCAAATACGATCTGGTCATATATTTCCAATTTTACCTGAAGAATACTATTAGAATAATAACTGCTGGGTTATCTCCCATTACAATGAAACATTTAAAGTATTTACTTATTTTACTTTAAATCAAAGTTTAAAATCATTAGTACACACTCATTCAGACTGTAAAATATTCTTTAACATTATTGATATTATAATTTAAACCATTAACATTATCTATGCTTTTAATTGCAAACTTTAGATATTAAATTCAGCTAAAATGGTGTTTTACTGAATTACTCATTATTTATTGCAATTAGTTAAAATGTTACCATTCAGTCATCACAATCATGCTATCAACATTCTATCTCTCAATTATTCCAAATCATGCAACACTTGCAACTTACACTCAATTTGGGAAATTAGATGATTAAATATTATTTGAATTAGTATAAGAATGAAAACTGACCTTCAAAACTAGATGTACAATTCCAAGTATAAATTCCAATATAAAGATTGCCTGAGAAAATATGGCTGTTTAAGATAGCTTCTCCAAAGTGAATATGACCTAAACAATAGAAGTAAAGACAAAATGTTCCCGCCAAAATAAACTGACCAATAGAAAAGAAAGAAAGTAATATAAAGAATTGTCACACTTGACTAAACTAGCAGACTACAAAGGTATAAAGTAATTATTGAATAAAATATGTACAAGATAATTAAATCTTCTTATTTCTATTCTGCTTAATAATATAAATCTATAATTAGAATACAATATTGTTAATAATATCAAATTATACAAAAATGTCTAAAACTCTAGCACTATCACAAACTCCCCCCAGCTGTAAAATGACGTCCCGTCATTTGCTACTGGTGGTGGTTAATAATCTCCAGAATGGTTTTTGCTGCCTCTCCCTCTAAACCTGCACAAATTTGTGTTTTACATAAAGATGTGATAAATCAGCAATCTGTTGCCATTCTGGAATTTGTTGCTGTAAAGAAGTCTGTTTAATACATGTAGCCGATTTGCTCACGTTATATTGTCCGGAAGTTAACAAAGCAGGCTGTCTTCGTTCTCTAGCGGACCTTCTGACTGGTACTGGTACTGGTGTCCTTGACTCAGTATCCTGAGGTGTTTCATCTTCAACCTCAGCAGTGTCGGAAGCGCTTCCTATTTCCATTTCTTCCCATTGGATGTCCTCGGGATGGGCGTCCCCAGATAAAATGGAAATATCATGTGCTGTACCATCTGAATTCTCAGTGAGTGTTGATTCACTCTCATCTGGTCTGAACACATACTCATCTTCAGATTCATCAGTGGATTCATCTGTAAAATCGTCTGAAGTTGACGGTTTACAGCTACTTTCGTTCGCAGTCTTGGAACTGGTTTTGGTTTTTCTTATGGAATTTCCTGTTCTGTGATAAATCCTACAGGTAGAAGTATTCTGGTTCTCCCTTCGCCAACTTCTCTAATTAGTGCACACAGGTATCTCACTGTTAGCTTGGTCCACCACCACATACGGTACCTTTTCCCATGTGTCTGCAAGTTTGTGCTTACCATCAAAGGAAACTTGCTTCACTAGGGCTGTGGCCTTTCTGTATCGTAGCACCTCTGCCTTTGATGTCATATCCTTCCTTTTGACGGACTTGTGCATTTCTGGAAGCTTCAGTAGCAAGTTGATAGGCATGTGTTAAACTGTCACGAAGGTTCTTCACATATGATCCAACTGGCTGCTTACTGTCTTTGTTAATGCCGAAGGCCAAGTCTATGGGAAGTCTCGGGTGTCTCCCAAACATTAGAAAGTAGGGCGATACTCCTGTCGATTCATGTCTGGTGCAATTGTAGGCATGTACCATAGTTCCTAACATCCCAAGTAGTGTACGATTAAAGCGTTCGCACATTCCATTCTCCATGGGATGGTAGCTGGTGGTTCTTGACTTTTTCATCCCTGTCAGAGCACATAGTTCTTTGGCAACCTTACTTTCAAAATTGGCACCCTGGTCTGAATGGATCCAGTGATGAATGCCATAATGAACTATAAAGTTGTCAAAGATTGTCTGTGCTGTAGTCTTTGCCGTCTGGTTTCTAGTTGGTATAGCGTGAGCATATCTAGTAAAGTGGTCTGTGATAACCAAGATGTGATGGTGTCCGCCATTAGATTGCTCAAGAGTTAAGAAGTCTATGCAAGCTAGTTCCAGTGGGAACTGTGTTGAAATGCTGACTAACGGAGCTCTCTGACTGCTGGCTGGTGTTTTCGGCCGGATACATCTACCACACTGCGATATCCATTCCTCCACTGCCTTGTCCATACCCGGCCAGTAAAATCTGTCTCGGATGAGTGACATCATCCTATCTTTACCGGGATGGCCCATGTCATCATGCAGTGCTTCCAGTATAGTTTGGATATGTGCAGTTGGTAGTACTAATTGTCTCTTCCTGTCTTTACCGATGATTACTTCTCGGTACAATACGTCATCTACCAAACGAAGGTGACTAAACTGTCGCAAAAGTGGTGTAGTTCCAACATCTGCTGCTTTAGGTTTTCTCCTTTCTCTGACGTATTTGATGAATGGCTTAATAACGGGATCCATTGCTTGCGCTTTTACCCAATCAATGATGTCATCATCTTGTGTATCTTCTTCAATTGATGGTACAATGTCTGGATTGACAGCTAGACTTTCAATGTATGCTTTTGGAAGAATAGAGTTACAGATGGCTTGTACAGATTCTATGGAGATGGTTTTTCTGTTGTCTGGATATGTCTGTGGTGTGCGGCTTGGACCATCTGCATCTCCATTTTTCTTTCCTGGGCGGGATAGTATGTTGAAGTTAAATGCAGCAAGGGCAGCGAGCCATCTATGCCCAGTGGCGTCAAGTTTAGCTGTTGTGAGCACATAGGTCATGGGATTGTTGTCCGTCAACACAGTGAATTTGGTGCCATATAGGTAGTCCTTAAACTTGTCACAAACTGCCCACTTCAAAGCCAAAAATTCCAGTTTGTATGGTGGATAGTGTTTCTCGGACCTCGTCAATCCTCTGCTGGCATAGCTGATGACCTTTTTAAATCCATCTTGCTCTTGGTATAGAACGGTTCCAAGTGAAGTTCCTGAAGCATCAGTGTGAATCTCGAAGGGAAGTTCAAAGTTTGCATAGCCGAGTATTGGAGCTGATATCAATTGTTGCTTCAGTGTCTCAAATGCTATAACCTGTTCATCTCCCCATTGCCATGCTTTTTGTTGGCGTTTCTTGGATTTCTTTGAAGTCGGGTTCGGCATCAAATCAGTGAGTGGTTTGCTGATATGGCTGAACTACCTGATAAATACTATCGTAACCAACAAGTCCAAGGAAACGTCTGACATCTTCAGGGTTGGTAGGCTTAGACCAATTTACTACTTTCTCCGTTTTGGCTGGATCAACCTCGACACCACCTTCAGATACAACATTGCCGACATACTTCACCTTACGTGTAAAGAATGAACACTTTTCGGGTGCAAGCTTCATATTGTACTGCCTGATCCTGTCGAATACTAGACGGAGATTATCAAGATGTTCCTCATAAGTTTTACCAAATATGATGACGTCGTCGATGAAAATGCAACATATCTTCCAATGGAGGTCAGATAAGCATTCTTCCATCATTCTTTGGTAGGTACTTGGAGAATTAGTTAGGCCAAAGAACATTCTGTTGAATGCATAAAATTCCAGTGGTCCAACAGTAAATGCAGATCTTTCTTTATGCTGTTCTAAGATTTCAACCTGATGATAACCACTTTTCATATCAACTGTGGTAAAGTAAGTGTTTCCACCAAGAGAATACAAAAGTTCTTCAATTCTAGGCAGTGCATAGCTATCCTTTTTGGTGTTGTTATTCAATTGCCTATCATCTACACACATTCTCAACTTTCCATTCTTCTTCTTTACTAAGACAACATTGAATGACCAAGGGCTATGTGATGGTCTGATGGTACCGGCTGTCAAAAGTTGTCGAATGTCTTCCTTTACCTCATCGAACATGGCTGGTGGTATTCGCCTGTTACGTTGTTTGAATGGTCTATCATCATTTAAGTCGATTCTATGTTTAACGTGGGTGTTGCCAATATTGATGTCATCTTTAACAAATATATCTTCAAAGGACTCTATAAGATTAATTCCAGTCTGTAATTGATCATCAGTTAAAGGACAAATGACACAAAAAATAATTTTCTCAATTTTGTTTGATTTGGTCATTAAATAAACTATAAACATTGTCTTAATTGAAAATAACCCCCTAGGACGCTCATTTTAATGATTATTACCTTTTGAAATTGTCGCGATCTCTGACCTATACATTTTAATGAGCTAAGTGGTCACGTGATTACGTGACGTCACATGCGCCAAAGGATGGCTTCCATGATAAACGGTCAGTTGAGCGATCGAAGTGAGACAGTAAACAGCCGATAAATATAATGGACAGTGATGACAGTAATATCTCCGATCATATTGGTGATTTAAACATCCAGCCGTATCAGTTCGAGCCATTATGTAATGATGAAAGTCAACAGGAAAGAGAATATTCAACATCAGAAGACTCGGATATCGACGAAAGTTCCCAAGCTCAGGACAGACTTGTTAACACAAACTGGTGAGGTTTTGTTTATTTGTTAACAATATAAAAAAAAAACCACGATTGAACGAAAAACTGAAATAACAGGTTGTACTGACGATGGTATCTTAACCCCCCCCCCCCCCAATTTACGAAAGTTTTAACGAATAAAGACGACTGTCGTAGCGGCTCATATGTCCCCCTTTTTTAGGATTCTACTTCGCACATGTATAAAATGAACCCTGACACATTTCGAACAGGAGAGATTAAAAACGAAAGACTTTTAAGCCCATCTGACCTTTGTTAGTGCTACAGCCATATTGATACTGATAGTGTGAGTCTTGCCATGTAAAGAGTACCCCCAGGTAAAGAGAAAATTGAGTAATTTTAACATTATTTTCACTCAAATGAAGCAGCAAACAAATAATCCACAACAGCTCAAGCATTGACCTCTTTTCCAGAAAACCCACAACTTTATATATTTGCTTATACAATTACTGATATTATGCATATCTTGAACAAGTCTGCAAGTTGGTACATTTCTTTCGCGTTGTCAGGTCTACTGGCTGAGTACCCAATTTCAACACTAACCATTGTATTTATGCATGTTACGTACATTTCTACAAAAAGTTTTCAGAAATTTTAAAGAAAGTTCTGGTAAAGTGGCTCCCTGTTGATTTCAAACAATGAAATGTTTTAACTGGCACTTTCAAGTTGACAGAAACATCTTGCATGGCTACCTGGCGGGATAGGGTACACAGCCAGTAATTGTATTCATCAGGGGTAAATTTGCATAGTAATTACTGTTGAAGATCCAGAAAACTTTTTCGAGTTACCTGAAATGTTGACTTAAATGTATTCGAGACAACAAGAATCAATTACTTCTCAATTCCATTCTAGATTAGAGGCAGTTTTCAATCATATTTGAAAAAATGTTCTAGTATTTTGGCCACTGATCCACTTTGTTTTTTGTTGGGGGTCATTTAGGGTATGCTGTATTTTGTGGGGTGTCCCGCTTGTTGAAGATGGTGTGGCCACCTATATGTCTATTTTTGATCAGCCAGTCAATTCGGAGATGGGATGTTCTCTCATTTACATTTGCTCCATATCTGTTCCTTTTCTTCCCAACTGTATAGTAAAACCCTTCATAAGCTTTACACCATCTGTTTCTGGAACCACTCTGTCAGTCCCATCAGTCTACTTTATATCCATATGTATTTACTTTATAGATGTACCCCATGTGTATATTTTTTCATGTTATGCTTGCTTTATATGTAAGTAATGTATCTTATTTTTTAGGTGTGAATGTGGCAATTGCTCCTCAATGACAACACCAGAAGAATGTATTTGTTGTGTTGAAGTGCCCGCAGTTCACTCCCAGATGCTAACAGAGGACATGCAGTGTATTACAGACAGTGACATTTTTATTTCCAACTGCCTTAACCGACATGTTCATCACGTCAGCGTGTACGAGTTCTTGGAAAATGTTGGTCCCTTCGACGACAACAAGCCAATAAATGAGTATGTAATCATATTTCAACATTTTATTCAGTATGTGCATTTTTCAGTAAAATGTGCATAACTATAAACAGGTATATTTACAATGAATAATTTGTATCTTTATACAAATTATATTTATTAACATACAGAACTTACAACACAAGACTTTGTCATGTAAACTCATAAATTTGTTTTTATATAAATTATTATTGGATATACAGAAGAATTATTTACAGGACAAATTAACAATTATATTTTTAATATAGGAAGATATAAGATGTTTAGAATCATACTCTGTAAAATCTTCTAATTAATCATTTTATAAACTGTTATAATAAGTGAAACTGAGTCTAAAAGTTGGTATTTTTATTTCAGACAATACAGATTTATGGCTTACAGACGCTTCGTACAGTGGATTTGGCAGACTTGGACGTCATAACAGGAAAATATTTACCAACTTGTGTTGTTCAGAAAATAAGAGAGACTTTTCCATCAGAAGAATATTGTGGGTTTAAATACGCTACTGTTTGAGTAACATTTGTTTGAAATATGTACTATTTCTATGAACTGTGAATTATATACAGTATACACTGCAGATTATTATATACAATTTACATAAAAGATTAAATTTTAATGTTCACAGTCTTTTCATTGTCTGCTAAATCTTGATCGATGTCTCTGAATGAGGTCTGCATTCTCAAATATAGTGAATGATGTCAGAGACGGTGGATTGGTAGTGTTGAGCACTTTTACATCATCGTCTTCTTTCCACAACTGCCTGCTTGATCAGGGCCACATACTCTACAATAAAAAAGAAAGTTATAAAATCTGGTAAATGACATATACAGGTATCACAATTGCAACTTTATATTAGTAGAGTTGATATTTTTAATTTGTTTCTCAACACTGTACCTATATGACTATATTTCCTTGAATTACCGGTATAAAATTATCAGTATAAATGTATAGCTCATTGACGCAACACATCAAATAAACCGTTAAGCTGCTTTAGCAAATTGTAACTGAAAACAGGATGGATAGGGCATAATGCATGCGAGAAAAAAAGAAAATCAGTGCAAAAGAACAAGGTTTTTATATTTATTGCTGTTCTTCATCTTGGTGAAACTGGAAGTTTGACAAAATTAAACTTGTCAAAAGGTATGACTTTTACATTACAGTGTGAAGTATACATGTACAGTAAAACATCACAGAGACTGCACAATTTTTTTCAAGAAATGCAGATTGTTTAGTTACTAATAAAAGAATATGCAGGATTGAAAAAGTGGATTGAGAAATGAGTGGTTCTCAAGCTACTGATGTGTGACAATACTAACCAAATGATGGTGGTGGTGTCCAAGGTTTTGCAATAGCGTGTGTTCCCTTCTTTGGGTAGCCGGTGTTGAAGCATTGCTGTCCATCTTTAGTTGTTGCTTGGTCTCTGTTGCAGTTCTCGTTGTAATGAAGTGCTGCTATTCCTAACCTGCAAAAATCAAATCAGTTTGAAAAAAAATATACAAATATTTACATTTGATTTGTTACAAAATAAAACCATCACATTTTACTTTTTGGATGCAAACACTTTTTCTTAGGAATAATCAATATTATAAGCTACATGTTCAAAAGGTTACATCAGTATACATTGCACTTTTCTGTTTGGTAAACAATTTCACACTTGTATTTTTTTCTTCGAGTTTGCTTGTTCACTTTTCCTCTTCATCATGTTTATATGAATAGTTTTTTTTTATATTTGCACTGTAACATACAGTGGTGTATTTTCAGTTGTCAAATCTGAGTTAAAAATAGTATTGTTATTTGTTTACATTTGGTAAAGGTCAGAATCTGGACCGTAGGTACATTTGTAGTGTGTGGAGAACGTATATACTAGTAATTTATGAAACTGGAAAGAAATTATAACACTTGTATACTATGCATGAAATTTAAACGAGATTACAACATGCAAAACTTGATGTATACGCCCCGTGATCGTCTGTTCGTGGTAAACTGGGAAAAAGGGGGGAGCATGATGACCTACATGTACTTCTAAACCACGACTTGCACTCTAATATCATTAATTATTATCGATATTCTCGACTAGCCTTTGCACATATGTAATGTTAAAAATCACATACCTCGGCCTTTTGACGCTTCTGTAGTGCTCCCCTGCGAATGTGTAAGTGTTGAACAACTGGAGTTTCGCCATTTTTTTCTCCGGGTCAGGTGATGCTAGGGGCACATATGGGGCTGCATCTGGCTTCAGTCGTCGCTTGAAGGTTCCATCAACACCAAGTTCCATCATTCTCAAAGGATCCATTTAAAATGGATCGAAATTCCATCGTCGACAGTAATGGATCCAGGCTTTTCTCAGCTGGCCGTCCTTTGGGAACGAGAAAAAACTCAGTCCATTGCCTTTGGTTCCTCTGTTGTTGCACCCAAACGCTGCACAGGACACCATTTGAAACGTTTAGCTATTTCACCCACGTGGATGTTTGTTTTGGTTTTCTAATCACGGCTTTGTTATGCAAATTACGTGTCGATATCAATCATCAATCAGCTGATTTAGAAAATGGATGACTGGCGCATGTGACGTCACGAGTGGTTCAGCCTCGTTATCGCACTCAATATCTGCATAATTTCTAGGTCGGCAAAAAGGGCGATACAAGGGATGTTTATCCCTTTTTACGTATCGTTAATCACATGAAAGTGAAAAAGTAATTATTTTTACAGCATTTTGGAAGTATTTCACAAAGTTTTGTGAAAAATAAAAAATCGTGTCATGTGTCCTTTAAATAACTCTTTGTAATATCTAGTTGGTCTAGAATAGATGTTGTTGATGATGACTCGGTAGACTGATGGTGTATAGTCACTGGTTGGACTTCACAAAATACTGCTCTAGGTTGTATGGTGATAGTCTTTGTGGTAACGTTGGCAACTTGCACATTTATAATACCATTGTTGTTGTATTGGTACTGTATTAGTCCAGGTTCTATTTCCAAATCTCTCCTGTTTGGTTGAAGGACAGAAGAGTGCAACATAGCTGTAGTTGTACTATATGGTATTTCCCTATCAGTATATCCAAGTATCTGAACTGTTGAATTAGGTTTGATGGTGACTGGTTTCTTCACTGCATTTTTAACTATGGCAAGTGCGTTGTTATGGCGTGCAAATTCTTTCTCTCTGAGAGTTATAGATCTAAAAGTTAAATACCATGGTGTTGTTAAATTGGATGACTGTAGAAATCTGGTACCATGTTGTTCTTTGTAAAAGTCCATTATTGGCTGTAAGATGTTGGTTCCAATAAGTAATGGTACTTCAGTGTTGTAATTGCTGTCTGGGATGACAAGTAAGATGCAAGGGTGAATATCACTGTCATCTGTTAATTGAAGATGTGTTTCTATATAACCTGTATAAGGTATTTGTTGTCCTCCAGCACATTCTATATCAAGTAGAGTGTTGATGTTCTGCAGTGGTAGTTCTGATAAGTACTGGTTGTAATATGTTTCGCTGATGGTTGAAACAGTTGACACTGTATCTAGAAGAGTATTGACTGGTTTGTCGTACAGTACAACTACACTTTCTGTTGGTTTTCCAAATAATCCGGGTGGTATACGTCTATGTTCATAAGTAATATTAGGACCTGGTGCTGCCTGACATTAACCTAGTGACGATCATGCTTCACTGGCTTCTTCCCGTTTAAAGGCTTCTTTGTTTCGTCTAATATTGTTCGACATCCTATCTTTATGTGTCCTAACTGTCCACATCTGTCACATCTGGTCTCTCTAGTGTAAGTGCTCGCTGTCTCTGATGTAGTTTGTTGTCTAGGTTTGTCTTGCCATCGTGGCTTATATGTGTCGGTATGGGTTTCCTTCTGTATGAGTTCGTATTCTCTCTATAGTCTCTACCTCTTTCTGTATCCCATCTACATATTACAGTTAGCTACATAATCTTTCTTTGGATAAACATCATTCCTTGATTTTAACCCACACATATGCATTACACTATTAATAGCATGGCTAAATTTTCATAAGCAATACCACAATCAAGCAAATCCATCACACATACGTCTGTTCTAGTGTCAAATGTATATCGACCATTTTGTGACTTAACAGTTAAATCAACAATACCTTCTTGCAAATTTGTAAAATTTCAACATTTTCCATTTCATCTTGTAAATTCTTTTTGTTAGTTTTACTCTCAATTTCAATCATGCAAATTTTGTTCTTCAATTCTTCAATTTCAAGGTTTTTGGCTGTTGCCTCTAAATTCTTATCTGTCCGTGTCTTAACTGCTATTCCTTCCCAGTATTCTGCCTTTTCATTCTTCTTCTTCTTCCAATTTAGGAACCGGATTCACACGTGAATGTATAAGGTTCCGCGAAAACTTTGCGCAGTGCCTTTTCATTCAATCGCTTTCTTTCTTTTCTATTGATGTTTCTTACATTTTTCATTAGCTGTTTTTCGGAAGCTAGTCTTTTTTCTAGAGATTTCACAGTTGAACGAAGCAGTCGAATCTCTGTACAGAACTTTTGTTTTTTTCCTTCTGCTGGGCAATTTAGTTTCGTGTCTTTTAGTTTAGTCTCAAGGTTAATAATGGTTTTTTCCTGAACAACAGTTTGAATCTCAAGTTTTCTGTACTTTTCTTTGGTTTCCTTAATTTGCATTGTGACTTTGTTGAAAGCTTTTTCTAATCTATTCAAGAGGTCAGCTTCAGAACGAGTATTTTGGTTGTCATTATTTCCTTGTACAGAACACGTACTGGCAGGATACTTATTGCAGATAGAATTCAAAATGTTTTGTTTCTTATTAAATGAATTCCTTTGTTTCTGAATATTTTGCTTCTCTTTATGCAGTTGAATCTCAAGTTTTCTGTACTTTTCTTTTGTTTCCTTAGTTTGCATTGTGACTTTGTTGAAAGCTTTTTCTAATCTATTCAAGAGGTCAGCTTCAGAACGAGTATTTTGGTTGTCATTATTTCCTTGTACAGCACACGTACTGGCAGGATACTTATTGTAGATAGAATTCAAAAAGTTGTGTTAATTATTAAACGAATTCCTTTGTTTCTGAATAGTTTGCTTCTCTTTATGCAGTTGTCTTAAATTGAAATTAAATTTCCGAATATTATGGTCGCTCAGATGATCATTTAAGGATAGAAATTGAAAACACCAATTTAGTAGAAAGCGAAGAGAAAGTCCCAAGTGCATTCTGAGTTTATCTAAATCCAATATTAGACCGTTAGTAAAGCTGTTTTGTGGTACTGGTCGGAAGGTGATTTCACAACAATTTCATATTTATATCCATGTTTTTCAAGATGGTTGTAACTTTTGACTGATTTCCTTCCCATCCTGACATCATTAAGAAATCTGGAATAACAAAAAACAACAAGATATGATTATAATCTAACGATTATGAAGTCTCCAAAACCGGACACTGACAATCAGTTTAAAAAATAAATTAAAAGCTACCTTTGAAATCGAACAATGTTGAATTTTTGCGGTATTGTGGCGGCCATTTTGAAAATGGAGACCGGTAGAAATTTGTCGATGTCGGGAATCAATTCAGGACGTTGACATCGAATAATGTTGAATTTGTGCGGTATTGTGGCGGCCATTAAGAAAATGGCGACCGGTAGAAATTTTTCGATGTCAGGAATCAATTCGGGACATCATAATCTACCCACATATGAAATTTCTTACCGCTTTTCATAAGTTAAAAAATAGCTGATAATTTTTCCATGGTCGTTCATTAAACAAATCTTCAGTCTGCATCATAAAGTCCTGTTTCCCTGGTACAATTTAAATCAACTAGAGGCTCCCAGGAACCTGTAATCGCTCATCTGCATTTTTCTTATGTAGTGGTTCACACCCGACTTCGTAAATTACAAAAAAGGTGCACTCGACTCGCAGCCGAAAGTGATAAAGTTTACCAGTTGCTTGCCCATGGTCGGTGGTTCTCTCCGGCTTCCTCCACCACTAAAACTGGTCGCCATGATATAGCTGAAATATTGTTGAAAGTGGCGTTAAAACACCAAAAATCAAAATCAAATCATCTGTAGTGATTTAATTAATTATATTTAACACCGAGAATGAATTTCTTGGAATATCTGCTTTATATAGTCTTTTACACTTGATTCAAATGTTGAGAGTTTTGCAGAAGCTTACACATCAATATTTGCCTTTGAAACAAGTGCTCATTGCTATGCATACCAAATAAATACCAGTATTATGGAACACTTCAAATAAACTCAGAAATAATAATGTTGTTGTAGTCAGTAAATGTGAAACCTACCACTGTCTCAAGGCTGTCAATTACACCTACAAAATAATATATAACAATTTAATTGTTATCCCATTGTTGGCAATTGCATGTGTACTTTATTAGTTTATACGTGACATGTATGTGTGGGTTTTTCTCACTATAGAAGGCTTAACAATGAGTGGAAAATGAAGAACAGCGATCAAAGCGCTATTCCAATACATCACAATTAATGGTATGATGCAAACTCTCATACAGTTGTATTTCCATATACCCTCTTCCAGTTTATATGTTGACGAACATTATTGTTGATTTGAAAGCATTGGGTGCAAGATTTTAAAGTTTCATATTTCACACTTGCTTCAGACAATTAAAGTTATAACAAATGTTATTCATATTATGATTACACCAAATGTTATTTATATTCTGACTTATGTTCTGAATGATTTGTTTCAGTAATGAGTGTTGTACATACCCATTAGACAAAAGATAAACAAATAAGTGCACTGTAATCATGTCAACTTCACAAATAAGTAGTCATATATTAGATTAACTGCTATCATTACAAATCAATCTACAAAATAAACAACAATTGATATATTTATATGAAAAGTATCAAATTCATTATTGAATATTGTAGTACATATACAAATAATTCACAGCAAAGATGACACCAAACATTATTAAATCTATAACTGCAAATCCCTATGAATGCAAATTTATTTAAAACAGTGTTAATGAATGTCAAGCGTGCAGATATTGTTTTATCAAGAGTCACATCACATTGTGTCCTGTATATAATGGCAAGTTTACAATTATCTGTAAATAGTTTTACATTTTGTTTATTAAAAAAATCCTGGAACCCAAAGCTGACATCTAGCCATTGTAGTGAAATGAAATGAACACTTTACTGAAAGCGCTATTTTTCCATTACGTCAATGTTGTTTTTATAAAGTTGGAAATCCCCTTGTAGAATCCTCGGGTTTTTACATAGAAGTGATCGATTAATTAGAGGATCCCGAGTAAATTTTAGAGTATATAAGGCGGTCAAAATGCCGCGGATCGTTGCATTCGTTTTGTGCCTTTTGTGAAGTGCGTATCAAGAGATTAGAAAGATTAAATAAGAATATTGAGCTGAACTGAGCTAAAACAAGACATCAGGGTTTAAGGAATGTCAGAGGTGACTGCATAAGTCTTGCCTGTTATTCTGATAAAACGATTGATCATTGATTAGCTCAAAGCGAGCCAACATTCTATTTATAGCTATAGTTGTAGTTTACTGAGCAAAATTGAGATATAAAATTCTCTACTATTTTTAAA
Organism: Bathymodiolus brooksi; assembly: GCA_963680875.1. Lineage (NCBI taxonomy): Eukaryota > Metazoa > Mollusca > Bivalvia > Mytilida > Modiolidae > Bathymodiolus > Bathymodiolus brooksi. Next base: position 49,859,220 of record OY804580.1, on the reverse strand, counting down.
ATAATACAATTAATTTGGATAGGTTCTTTTCATTTTACACATTAAATCTCGAACCATAAGAAGTAACTTAGGTACGAACCCTTTCTTACAGTTTATTTTCCTATTTATTTTAATTTTCTTTATCATATCATTTTCAATAGATACCAGGCCCGTTACAAAATTGGTGGCAGCGTTGCGGGATTCGAGTAGTGTAAATAAATTGTTAAAATTGTAAATACGTTTCTTGTTTGATTGTTTGATTATTGGTTGTACTTTAAACTTGCAATATGGCAAATTATGATGAAGAGTTATCTCAAATAGAATCAGAGGTTGACACCTCACAAGACAAGTGAGTGGGTACGAACGGTTTGGTTAGTCAACACCAACATATATGGCGACTGGTGAGCGCCAGTAGGTAGGATTTCCAGTCGATTCAGGTTTCGCAACCGCACGACAATCAAGAGAAAGAGCTAGTGCTCAAAGAGAATGTACAGAAGTGGACAGAATAGAGGTTGCAATTGAGAAATTAAGAGAGAAATTAGGGCAATATGAGGAGCCCAGAAGTATGCAGGAAGGTGCATATAGAGAAAGAGAGGGTAGCCCAGCGGTTCGATTTAAGGAACCGCTATATGACAATTATGTTCCTCCGGGTGTTACAGTGAGACACAAATCAGATCAAACTAAGAAACCTGCACAACCGGCAGCTGCTAAGGGTTCAAATACTGCACGTGTAAAAGCTGCAACCTATGATGGTACATCATCATGGTTAGATTATAAGTCTCACTTTGATGCTTGCTCTCGTATAAATCAATGGTCAGAAAATGAAAAGAGGTTATATCTTGCTGTGGCTTTGCGTGGACAAGCCCAGGGCATATTAGGAGATTTGTCTATAGATAAGCAACAAAACTATAAATCTCTTGTGAAAGCACTCGAAGAACGTTTTGCCCCACTTAATCAAACTGAGCTGTACAGAGGTCAGCTCACTGAGCGACGACAAAAGCCAGCAGAAAGCCTACCTGAACTTGGTCAGGCAATTAGAAGATTAGTAAATCTGGTTTATCCTACAGTACCAGAGAATGTACGTGACACGCTAGCAAAGCAACATTTTATAGAGGCTCTAGCCGACTCAGAAATGAGGATACGCATTAAGCATTCACGTCCCCAAAATTTAAATGATGCTATTCGACTGGCTGTCGAATTGGAGACTTTTAATAGAGTGGAACGAAGGGTGACGGAAGGCCGCTCATATTTACGTACAACTGCAGCAGACAGTACTGCTGGCAAGGTTTCTGATAAAACAAAAGATCAGACAGACATGATGAAATTAATGACTTATATGCAAAAAAGACTATCAGATTTACAAAGAGATGTCAACCAGCTTAAGAACGAAAAATTCAGACCACGCAAATTTGATAATACATCAAGATTTAATCATGGACGTGGTCAAGCTTACGGACAGAATTATGGTCGTGGACATGGGTAAAGACAAAACTTTGGTCGTGGTCAAGATAATAGACAAAACGGGTACAGAGTGAATCCTCAGAAGGAGAATTCACAAACTGATAAGAAAAGTGAGAATGTTGGACGTGGTCGCGGAAGAGCAAGACCACTTAGGAGCGAAGTGAAAACAAATCAGAGTAGTATACAGGGTAGTATTGGAGTGTCATCTGCCGCTCAAGAGGCAGGTATGTACGTAGAGGCTGATATTCATCAAGTCAAATGCAAGTTGTTAGTAGATACATGAGCAACTGTGTCTATAGTATCAAACGATATATACCAAAAGATACCTGATGTAGCTAGGCAAACCCAAGAAGTTTTGATTACTACTGGCGACAAATTAAAGATTGTAGGTCGTGGTAATTTTCTGATGAGACTTGATGATACAAAAGATATGGTAGTGCAGGCATTAGTTGCACAAATCACAGTAGACGGAATAATAGGTTCGGATTGCTTGAGATCAAATGCTGGTTTAATAGATTTACAGAATAGTATATTAGAGGTAGATGGGAGGCGAGTAAGTCTCAAGTATGCAGGAAAACTAGGTTGTTTTCGGGTTGTTGCACATGACAAAGTTGTCATGCCTGCTCAGAGTGAAATGATAATACGAGGAGCAGTAGATGATTCAGCGAATAAGCTAACATATGAAACAGATATGTTAGTAGAAGCAAACGAAACATTTTTGAAAAAGGATAAAGCGCTTGTAGGCCGTTCACTAGTTCAAGCTAGTAAGAATGTCTTTGTTAAAGTTATGAATCCATCAGCGGACACTCAAATTATTTATCCAGGAACTATTGTGGCACAGGTCAGTCCTGTTCAAGAGGTTGTTAATCCCAACAGTAAAATTGATGAAGAAGGAGAATTGAGAACAGATTTAATTAATCTACTGGAACGCTCCCAAGAACATTTAACACCCAAGCAAAGTTTAGAAGTTAAGCGTTTACTAAAAGAATATGAAGCGATAGCGATTATGGAAGGACAAGCGTAGTAAAGCATAACATTGTTACAGGGTTTGCACATCCAATAAAACAACCACCTCGTAGACTCCCAAATGTCTTAGCAGCTTCTGTGTAGACTACATACGTTTGAATGCGGTAACCATCACTGATGCCTACCCATTACCACGCATTGATGACTCATTTGATCATTTATCCGGTAGCTGCTGGTTTTCAACACTCGACCTATGTTCGGGGTACTATGTTCGAAACAGATATTATAGATATATTTGCTTCCGTTCTATGTAATAGAATATATCTGTTCGTCATTCTAGGTAATAGAATATATCTGTTCGTCCTTCTACTTATTAAAATCTATCTGTTCGTCATTCTAGGTACTAAAATATATCTGTTCGTCCTTCTTGGTAGCAAAATATATCTGTTAATCCTTCTACGTAATAAAATATATCTGTTCGCCTTTGTACATGTAGGTAATACAATATATATCTTCGACATTCTAGGTAAAGCAATCTATCTGTTCAACATTCTAGGTAATACAATATATCTGTTTGTCCTTTTAGGTAATATGATATATCTGTTCGTCCTTCTATGTAATAAAATCTATATTTTGGTCCTTCTAGGTAATAAAATATATCTGTTCGTAGTTCTAGGTAACAACATATAACTGTTCGTCCTTCTAAGTAATATAATATATCTGTTCGTCCATCTAGGTAATAACATATATCTGTTCATCCTTCTGCTTAATACAATTTATCTGTTTGTCCTTCCAGTTAATACAATTGATCTGATTGTCCTTCTAGGTAATACAATTTATTTGGTTGTCCTTCTAGATAGTACACTGTATCTGTTTGTCCTTCTAGGTAATACAATTTATCTGGTTGTCCTTCTAGGTAATACAATTTATCTGCTTGTCCTTCGAGGTAATACCATTTATCTGGTTGTCCTTCCATGTAATATAGTTTATCTGTTCATCCTTCTAGGTAATAAAATATACCTGTTTTTCCTGCTATGTAATATAATCTATATGTTCGTCCTTCTAGGTGATATAATCTATCTGTCCGTCCTTCTTGCTAATAAAATCTATTTGTTCGTCCATCTATGTAATGCAATATATCTGTTCGTCCCGCTATGTAATATAATCTATTTGATAAACAGATAAATTTTACTCAGAAACAGGATGGACTACTCTCTCTAGTAGAAGGCATAATAGGAAACTCCAGTTATTTTATAATATAACGAATGGATATGCACCAAATTATCTTAGAGAACTTATTCCTCCTACTGTACAAAGCACGACTATTTACCCCTTAAGAAACGGTTCAGATTTAATAATACCTTTTTGTAGACTCGATTACAACTGAATCTTTTATTCCATCTACTGTTAAACTCTGGAACCGGCTAGATCAATTTGATCGTAATCTTGACACATTAACTAAATTAAAAAAAGTCATTCGAAAGGAACAGTGAGATAACATAAAACGTATCCCGAAACATTTTTATTATGGTCCCAGAAAACCTAATATTATTCTTACTCAACTTCGTAACTCGTATTCCTTTCTAAATTACGATCTATCAAAGGTTAATATAGTAAATGATGCTGCTTGTTCCTGTGGAGCTCCACGGGAAGATGCATTCCATTATTTGTTTACCTGTCCTAACTATACTGAAATAAGACGTATTATGATGAACAACTTAAATTGGGTACAGACAAGCGATTTGAATCTACTAACCTGTGGGTCGGATGATTTAACATACGAAGAAAATATTAATATCATCAAACACGTTTTCAATTTGATTAAATCTTCAAAAAAAATTCCTTGTAGTATAATTACTCGATAATTATCTACTCTCCAACCTCGCATCCATCCAACACAATCTTGTTATTAATTCGTTAATTATTTACAATATATCTCTATATGTATTATATGCATGCTCAGAATGATCATTATAATATGCGAATTTATTGTATTAATGGGAGAAGACTTCATAAGTTGGTAAAACTTGTGTCCTATCCCTTTTGTTAATTTAACAAATAAAATCATCATAAACTAAATCTATTTAATCGTCCTTCTAGGTAATATAATCTATCTGTTCGTCCTGTTATGTAAGATAATATATGTGTTCTTCCTTCTAGGTAATGTAATCTATTTCTTCTTCCTTCTATGTAATATAATCAAAATGTTCGTCCTTCTATGTAATAAAATATATCTGTTCGTCCTTCTAGGAAATAAAATCTATCTGTTCGTCCTTCTAGGTAGTAAAATATATCTCTTCGTCCTTCTAGGTAATAAAATATATCTGTTCGTGCTTTGAGGCTAACAAATCTATGTATATGTCCTTCTAGGTATTATAAATATATTTTTTGCTGGTCTATGTAATAAAATCTATCTGTTCGTCCTTCTCGGTAATCAAATATATTTGTTCGTCCTTCTAGGTAATAAAATATATCTGTTCGTCGTTCTAGGTAGTAAAATCTATCTGTTCATCCTTCTAGGTAATACAATATATCTGTTCGCCCTTCTACATGTAGGTAATGAAATATATATCTTTGACCTTCTATGTAAAAAATATATCTGTTCATCATTCTAGTTAATAAAAATATATCTCTTCGTCCTTCTGTGTAATCAAATATATTTGTTCGCCCTCCTAAGTAATATTATCTATCTGTTCGTCCTTCTAGGTAATAAAATATATCATAGACTATGCGGATCTTTATAAAATTGAGGGGGCAATAATATTTATAGATTTTTCAAAAGTTTTTGATTGTTTGGAATGGGATTTTATGCTTGGAACTTTGAAACATTTTTAGATTTAACGAATCTTTTATCAGTTGGTTAAACCACTATATAATGATAAACAAACTTGTGTAATGAATAATGGTTGGGTGTCTGAAAATTTCAAAAACTCTCCTGGAAACAACAAGATGTCCTTTATCAGCCTTGTTATTTGTTTTATCTGTCGAAATCATGGCCCTAAATTTGAGAAGTTGCATAGATATAAAAGGAATAACAGTCAAATTAGATGAAAAAAAACACAGTATTAAAATTTCACAACTAGCCGATGATACAACCCTATTTTGCAATAGTAAAGAAGATGTCTTAAAGGCAATGAACGAAATAGAAATATTTGGCCCATTTTCAGGTTTATTATTAAATAGAAACAAAACAGAGGGGGTATGGATTGAGAAACAGGCTACTGGACCAGGGCTATAAAAAGATTCGCCTTATTCGATCTCTTAAAAAGTTTATATTCCGATACCAATATCTTGTCGAAATATATTCCGTCTCTGCAGAAAAAATTATAAGCGATGCATTTTCATATAGTGAAAATGTATAAAGATAAAGAGTCAAATATGTCAAGAATTTTTTTTGTCAATGTGTGACGTAAAAATATTTTTGACATTTACGTCACCGAATATGGTACTGCTTTGACAACTATTTTACCTATTTTGTTCCTGTATTTAAATACTGTTACAGTGACAGCCGGAACCTTTGAACCGTAATGAGAGCGGGAGGTTTGGCGCCTTAAAATCTGATTCAACCCACCATTTCTTTAGAAATGCCTGTACCAATTCAGGGTCATTGCGGTTTTCACAGTTTTCCGGTTGTTGACTGATTTTGTCTGTTTATATAATTATGAGTTTTGACTTTCCCTTTGTAAGATTGTTCGGAGTTCGGTAATTTTGTTATTACCTTTATTTGGTAAACTAAAAAATTGTAAATACAAAATTGCTGGAATCAATTGGACAGATAAGCCGATTAAATCACTAGGAATATATTTTAGTAACAACAATGAAGAAAGTCAAAAACTAAATTAGGAAAATAAAATAGAAAAGATGAATAAACTATTTTGTGCATGGGGAAAAAGAAACCTTTCTATATTAGGAAACAATTTAATCATTAAATCATTAATTTTACCCCTATTCACATTTTTGGCCAGTGTATGTTTAGTACCAGATATATATCATAAAGAAAGAGAAAAGAAATGTTTCAAATTTATATGGAATGGTAAACCAGATAAAGTTAAAAGAAATTTGAATATAAACTCATACGAAAGAGGGGGGTTGCAAAAGATTGATATCAAAAGTTATTTCATAGCTCTAAAAGCAACTTGGGTAAGTAGACTGGTAACCGGACATATTTCTAATTGGAAGCTTATACCATTAAAATATTTTAATGCAATTGGTAAAAACTGGTTAGTATTTAGCATGAACCTAGATAGCACAAAATCATTAAAGTATTTGAAACAAATACCAGAATGTTATAGAGAAGTAGTCAAATGTTGGAATTTAAGTGGTGGCGGTCAAACAAAATCACCTGTCACATTCATAGATATCAGAAAACAAATTATTTGGGAGAACAAGTACATTACTTTTGAAAATAAACCTATTGTTTTTGAAAATTGGATAAAAAGTGATTTAATATATGTTAATGATATTTTAGACTCTACAAAAACTTTTCAAGCAAATTCATTCTGGAAAAGTTAAAGTTTAAATCTAGTTGGATTGCAGAATTTAACATTGTAAAAAAATCTATTCCAAAAAAACTGGATAAATACTATTAAAACAGAAAATGCAGCCAAAGGTACTGTAAACATTAAAAGAAATAAGATTATATGGAAAAATAATTATATTGAGACTTCATATTTATCAAATAAAATACTATATAATTCACTGCTTTTTAACCAAATAGAGTCTTCTATAGGAGTTGACAAATGGGTAAAAGTATTAGATATACAAGAAAAACCTTTCATGAAACCATTATACAAATTTAGTTTTTACATATTTGGAAGAAAACAAACAGAAAATATTTTAGATGGAAGTTAATACAATACATCATTCCTACAAGAAAATTATTATTTCAATGGAAAATTGTGAATAATAATCGATGTAACTTTTGTGGAAATGAAGAAGACTATCTTCATTACTTTATTACATGTTCTTTTTTGAAAACGTTTTGGAAAAAAATATATAATCTTTTTAAAAGTAATAATTTAGAATTTACATTAAAGTTAAAACATCTTATATTTGGCAATAAGATATCTGATAATAATTATTATGGTGTTAATTATTTTATCACAATTCTCGGTTTTTCAATATATAAATCATATTATTTATCTGAACAGAAGACAAAAAATGTAAATGTTTATAAAATTGTTATATACGAATTAAATAAAAGAATTGATGACATAAAAAATCATAGTATGAATAATAGTTTTTTGTATGCTATGAAAAAGAAAATAAATAGTTCTTAAATACTATTATTTTTATTCTTAAAATGTATTTAAATTTGTACCAGCTGATTAATTCCCTGGATGATCAGTGAAATGTAACAGGGTACATCAAGAGAAGCTTGGACTCTTGATTAGAATTGTAACAAGCAAGAATTCAGAATAAATAAAATTATTATGTTGTTAATAAAAAAAATAAAAATATATCTGTTCATCCTTCTAGGTAATAAATTCTATCATCGTCATTCTAGGTAATAAAATATTTCTGTTTGTCCTTCTATGTAATAAAACTTGTCTGTTCGTCCTTTTATGTAATATGATATCTCTGTTCGTCCGTCCAGGTAATATAAATATATATGCAGGTCCTTCTAGGTAATAAAATATATCTGTTCATCCTTCTAGGTAATGCAATATATATGTTCTTTCTTCTATGTAATACAACTTGGCTGTTCGTCCTTCTAGGTAATAAAATTAATATGTTCATACTTCTAAGTAATAAAATATATTTGTTCGTCCTTCTAGTTAATACAATCTATATATTCGTCCTTCTAGATAATAAAATATATTTGTTATTCCTTCTAGGTAATACAATATACCTGTTTGTCCTTCTAGTTATAAAATTTTCTAGGTAATACAATATATATGTTCGTTCTTCTAGGAAATAAAATATATATGTTCGTTCTTCTAGGTAATATAATCTATCTATTCGTTCTTCCATGAGGCAACATATACCTGTTCGTCCTTCTATGTAATACAATATATATGTTTTTCCTTCTAGGTAATAAAATATATCTGTTCGTCCTTCTATGTAAGAAAATATATCTGTTCATACTTCTAGGTAATATAATATATCTGTTCGTTCTTCTAGGTAATAAAATATATATGTTCGTTCTTCTAGGTAATATAATCTATCTGTTCGTTCTTCCATGCAACAACATATATCTGTTCGTCCTTCTATGTAATACAATATATATGTTCGTCCTTCTAGGTAATAAAATACATCTATTCATACTTCTAGGTAATATAATATATCTGTTCGTTCTTCTAGGTAATAAAATACATATGTTCGTTCTTCTAGGTAATATAATCTATCTGTTCGTTCTTCCATGCAACAACATATATCTGTTCGTCCTTCTATGTAATACAATATATATGTTTGTCCTTCTAGGTAATAAAATATATCTGTTCGTCCTTCTATGTAAGAAAATATATCTGTTCGTTCTTCCATGCAATAACATCTGTCTGTTCGTCCTTCTATGTAATACAATATATATGTTCGTCCTTCTAGGTAATAACATACATCTATTCATACTTCTAGGTAATATAATATATCTGTTCGTCCTTCTAGGTAATAAAATATATCTGTTCGTCCTTCTAGGTTTTGAAATATAAATGTTCGTCCTATGTAATACGACCTATCTGTTATTCCTTCTATTAGATAAAATATATCTGTTCGTCCTTCTAAGTAATATAATATATATGTTCGTCCTTCTAGGTAATAAAATATATCTGTTCGTCCTTCTGTGTAATAAAATATATATGTTCGTCCTTCTAGGTTTTGAAATATAAATGTTCGTCCTATGTAATACGATCTATCTGTTAGTCCTTCTATTAAATAACATATATCTGTTCGTCCTTCTAAGGAATATAATATATCTGTTCGTCCGTCCAGGTAATATAATCTATCTGTTCGTCCTTCTATGTAATATAATCTATCTGTTGGCCCTTTTAAGTAATATAATATATCTGTTCGTCCTTCTAGGTAGAAAAATATATCTGTTTTTCCTGCTTGATTATACGTTATATAGAAGAAGATTCTAGAAAATAAAATATATTTATTTTTCCTTCCAATTTATAAAATATATTTATTTTTGCTTCCAGGTTTTAAAATATATTTAATTGTATTTCTAGGTAATGGCATATATCCGTTCATCCTTCTATGTAATACAACCTGTCTGTTCGTCCTGTTAGATAATGACATATATATGTTGGTCTTTCTTCTATGTAATAGAATATATCTGTTCGTCCTTCTAGATAATAGCATATATTTGTTCTTCCTTCTAAGTAATAAGATATATATCTGTTCGTCTTTTACTTAATAAAATATATCTGTTCATCCTTCTAGGTAATAAAATCTGTCTGTTCGTCCTAGGTAATAAGATATATCTGTTGGTCCTTCTATGTAATACAATACATCTGTTCTTTCTTCTATGTAATAAAATATATCTGTTTGTCCTTCTAGGTAATACAATATATCTGTTCTTTTTTCAATGTAATAACATATGGCTGTTCGTCCATCTAGGTAATACAATCAATCTGTTCGTCCTTCTAAATAATAGCATATATTTGTTCTTTCTTCTAAGTAATAAGATATATATCTGTTCGTCTTCTACTTAATGAAATATATATGTTCATCCTTCTAGGTAATAAAATCTATCTGTTCGTCGTTGGTAATAAGATATATATGTTGGTCCTTCTATGTAATACAATATATCTGTTCTTTCTTCTATGTAATACAATATATCTGTTCGTCCTTCTTGGTAATACAATATATCTGCTCGTCCTTCTAGGTAATACAATATATATGTTCTGTCTTCTATGTAATCAAATATATCTGTTCGTTCTTCTATGTAATCAAATATATCTGTTCATCCTTCTAGGTAATACAATATATCTGTTCTTTCTTCTATGTAATACAATATGGCTGTTCGTCCATCTAGGTAATACAATTAATCTGTTCGTCCTTCTTAATAATAGCATATATTTGTTCTTCCTTCTAAGTAATAAGATATATATCTGTTCGTCTTCTACTTAATAAAATATATCTGTTCATCCTTCTAGGTAATACAATCTGTCTGTTCGTCCTAGGTAATAAGAGATATCTGTTGGTCCTTCTATGTAATACAATACATCTGTTCTTTCTTCTATGTAATAAAATATATCTGTTTGTCCTTCTAGGTAATACAATATATCTGTTCTTTCTTCAATGTAATAACATATGGCTGTTCGTCCATCTAGGTAATACAATTAATCTGTTCGTCCTTCTAAATGATAGCATATATTTGTTCTTTCTTCTAAGTAATAAAATATATATCTGTTCGTCTTCTACTTAATGAAATATATCTGTTCATCCTTCTAGGTAATAAAATCTGTCTGTTCGTCCTAGGTAATAAGATATATCTGTTGGTCCTTCTATGTAATACAATATATCTGTTCTTTCTTCTATGTAATAAAATATATCTGTTCGTCCTTCTTGGTAATACAATATATCTGTTCTTTCTTCAATGTAATAACATATGGCTGTTCGTCCATCTAGGTAATACAATTAATCTGCTCGTCCTTCTAAATAATAGCATATATTTGTTCTTTCTTCTAAGTAATAAGATATATATCTGTTCGTCTTCTACTTAATGAAATATATCTGTTCATCCTTCTAGGTAATAAAATCTATCTGTTCGTCGTTGGTAATAAGATATATCTGTTGGTCCTTCTAGTTATAACATATATCTTTTTGCCCTTCTAGGTAATAAAATATATGTGTTCGTCCTTCTAGGTTTTGAAATATAAATGTCGTCCTATGTAATACGACCTATCTGTTCGTCCTTCTATTAAATAAAATATATCTGTTCGTCCTTCTAGGGAATATAATATATCTGTTCGTCCGTCCAGGTAATATAATCTATCTGTTCGTCATTCTATGTAATATAATCTATCTGTTGGCCCTTCTAAGTAATAAAATATATCTGTTCGTCCTTCTAGGTAGAAAAATATATCTGTTTTTCCTGACAGATTATACGTTATATAAAAGAAGATTCTAGAAAATAAAATATATTTATTTTTCCTTCCAAGTTATAAAATATATTTATTTTTGCTTCCAGGTTTTAAAAAATATTTAATTTTATTTCTAGGTAATGGCATATATCTGTTCGTCCTTCTATGTAATACAATCTGTCTGTTCGTCCTGTTAGATAATGACATATATATGTTGGTCTTTCTAGGTAATAAAATATATCTGTTTTTTCTTCTATGTAATACAATATATCTGTTCGCCCTTCTATGTAATATAGTATATATGTTCTTCCTTTTAGGTAATACAATATATCTGTTCGTCCTTCTAGGTAATACAATATATCTGTTCGTCCTTCTTGGTAATAAAATATATCTGTTCGTCCTTCTATGTAATATAATATATATGTTCTTCCTTTTATGTAATACAATATATCTGTTCGTCCTTCTAGGTAATACAATATATATGTTCGTCCTTCTAGGTAATACTATATATATGTTCTTTCTTCTATGTAATCAAATATATCTGTTCGTCCTTCTAGGTAAATATACAATATACGTACATTGTCGGTAAATATAAAATTTATTTGTACGAACTTTAGAAACAGGCAGAATAGCGAGCCTTTGGCGAGCTTTTCAGGCCTGTTTCGCAGCGAGTACAAATGAATTTTATATTTAACGACAATGTACATATATTGTGTTTATCCTGCAATGTCAAAAAAGTCGGAAAACTTGTCAGATTTAAACAAAAAGGACAGAAACAAGCGTCATTCCTCGCCTTTCATAAATGTTGTCAAGTGTGTCTTCTTCGTGGTCCGCGTTACATTAGTACCAGTTTCATACTTGTCTGCGCCCTCCGCTGTACATAGCTACGGGGTACCAGGAAAGTTTATTCGTAGGCTGAAAAGTTTATTCGTCTATTACGAATAAAGCAAAAAATTATTCGTATAGCATATTTGTACAGCAAATGTACTGATTGCAGGATAATACAATATATCTGTTCTTTCTTCAATGTAATAACATATGGCTGTTCGTCCATCTAGGTAATACAATTAATCTGTTCGTCCTTCTAAATGATAGCATATATTTGTTCTTTCTTCTAAGTAATAAGATATATATCTGTTCGTCTTCTACTTAATGAAATATATCTGTTCATCCTTCTAGGTAATACAATATATCTGTTCGTCCTTGGTAATAAGATATATCTGTTGGTCCTTCTAGTTATAACATATATCTTTTCGCCCTTCTAGGTAATAAAATATATGTGTTCGTCCTTCTAGGTTTTGAAATATAAATGTTCGTCCTATGTAATACGATCTATCTGTTCGTCCTTCTATTAAATAAAATATATCTGTTCGTCCTTCTAAGGAATATAATATATCTGTTCGTCCGTCCAGGTAATATAATCTATCTGTTCGTCATTCTATGTAATATAATCTATCTGTTGGCCCTTCTAAGTAATATAATATATCTGTTCGTCCTTCTAGGTAGAAAAATATATATGTTCTTCCTGCCAGGTTATATATTATATAGAAGAAGATTCTAGAAGATAAAATATATTTATTTTTCCTTCCAAGTTATAAAATATATTTATTTTTGCTTCCAGGTTTTAAAATATATTTAATTTTATTTCTAGGTAATGGCATATATCTGTTCGTCCTTCTATGTAATACAATCTGTCTGTTCGTCCTGTTAGATAATGACATATATATGTTGGTCTTTCTAGGTAATAAAATATATCTGTTTTTTCTTCTATGTAATACAATATATCTGTTCGCCCTTCTATGTAATATAGTATATATGTTCTTCCTTTTAGGTAATACATATATCTGTTCATCCTTCTAGGTAATGCAATATATATGTTCTTTCTTCTATGTAATACAACTTGGCTGTTCGTCCTTCTAGGTAATAAAATTAATATGTTCATACTTCTAAGTAATAAAATATATTTGTTCGTCCTTCTAGTTAATACAATCTATATATTCGTCCTTCTAGATAATAACATATATTTGTTATTCCTTCTAGGTAATACAATATACCTGTTTGTCCTTCTAGTTATAAAATATTCTAGGTAATACAATATATATGTTCGTTCTTCTAGGAAATAAAATATATATATGTTCGTTCTTCTAGGTAATATAATCTATCTGTTCGTTCTTCCATGCAACAACATATATCTGTTCGTCCTTCTATGTAATACAATATATATGTTCGTCCTTCTATTAAATAAAATATATCTGTTCGTCCTTCTAAGTAATATAATATATATGTTCGTCCTTCTAGGTAATAAAATATATCTGTTCGTCCTTCTATGTAATAAAATATATATGTTCGTCCTTCTAGGTTTTGAAATATAAATGTTCGTCCTTTGTAATACGATCTATCTGTTCGTCCTTCTATTAAATAACATATATCTGTTCGTCCTTCTAAGGAATATGATATATCTGTTCGTCCGTCCAGGTAATATAATCTATCTGTTCGTCCTTCTATGCAATATAATCTATCTGTTGGCCCTTTTAAGTAATATAATATATCTGTTCGTCCTTATAGGTAGAAAAATATATCTGTTTTTCCTGCCAGATTATACGTTATATAGAAGAAGATTCTAGAAAATAAAATATATTTATTTTTCCTTCCAAGTTATAAAATATATTTATTTTTGCTTCCAGGTTTTAAAATATATTTAATTGTATTTCTAGGTAATGGCATATATCCGTTCATCCTTCTATGTAATACAACCTGTCTGTTCGTCCTGTTAGATAATGACATATATATGTTGGTCTTTCTAGGTAATAAAATATATCTGTTCTTTCTTCTATGTAATAGAATATATCTGTTCGCCCTTCTATGTAATATAATATATCTGCTCGTCCTTCTAGGTAATACAATATATATGTTCTATCTTCTATGTAATCAAATATATCTGTTCGTCCTTCTCGGTAATACAATATATCTGTTCTTTCTTCTATGCAATACAATATGGCTGTTCGTCCATCTAGGTAATACAATTAATCTGTTCGTCCTTCTAGATAATAGCATATATTTGTTCTTCCTTCTAAGTAATAAGATATATATATGTTCGTCTTCTACTTAATGAAATATATATGTTCATCCTTCTAGGTAATAAAATCTATCTGTTCGTCGTAGGTAATAAGATATATCTGTTGGTTCTTCTATGTAATACAATATATCTGTTCTTTCTTCTATGTAATAAAATATATCTGTTCATCCTTCTATGTAATATAATATATATGTTCTTCCTTTTATGTAATACAATATATCTGTTCGTCCTTCTTGGTAATACAATATATCTGCTCGTCCTTCTAGGTAATACAATATATATGTTCTGTCTTCTATGTAATCAAATATATCTGTTCGTCCTTCTATGTAATCAAATATATCTGTTCGTCCTTCTAGGTAATATAATATATCTGTTCTTTCTTCTATGTAATACAATATGGCTGTTCGTCCATCTAGGTAATACAATTAATCTGTTCGTCCTTCTAAATAATAGCATATATTTGTTCTTCCTTTTAAGTAATAAGATATATATCTGTTCGTCTTCTACTTAATAAAATATATCTGTTCATCCTTCTAGGTAATACAACCTATCTGTTCGTCCTAGGTAATAAGATATATCTGTTGGTCCTTCTAAGTAATACAATATATCTGTTCTTTCTTCTATGTAATAAGATATATCTGTTCGTCCTTCTAGGTAATACAATATATCTGTTCTTTCTTCTAGGTAATAAAATATATCTGTTTGTCCTTCTAGGTAATACAATATATCTGTTCTTTCTTCAATGTAATAACATATGGCTGTTCGTCCATCTAGGTAATAAAATCTATCTGTTCGTCCTAGGTAATAAGATATATCTGTTGGTCCTTCTATGTAATACAATATATCTGTTCTTTCTTCTATGTAATAAAATATATCTGTTCGTCCTTCTAGGTAATACAATATATCTGTTCTTTCTTCTATGTAATAACATATGGCTGTTCGTCCATCTAGGTAATACAATTAATCTGTTTGTCCTTCTAAATAATAGCATATATTTGTTCTTTCTTCTAAGTAATAAGATATATATCTGTTCGTCTTCTACTTAATGAAATATATCTGTTCATCCTTCTAGGTAATAAAATCTATCTGTTCGTCCTAGGTAATAAGATATATCTGTTGGTCCTTCTATGTAATACAATATATCTGTTCTTTCTTCTATGTAATAAAATATATCTGTTCGTCCTTCTAGGTAATACAATATATCTGTTCTTTCTTCTATGTAATAACATATGGCTGTTCGTCCATCTAGGTAATACAATTAATCTGTTTGTCCTTCTAAATAATAGCATATATTTGTTCTTTCTTCTAAGTAATAAGATATATATCTGTTCGTCTTCTACTTAATGAAATATATCTGTTCATCCTTCTAGGTATTAAAATCTATCTGTTCGTCGTTGGTAATAAGATATATCTGTTGGTTCTTCTAGCTATAACATATATCTTTTCGCCCTTCTAGGTAATAACATATATGTGTTCGTCCTTCTAGGTTTTGAAATATAAATGTTCGTCCTATGTAATACGACCTATCTGTTCGTCCTTCTATTAAATAAAATATATCTGTTCGTCCTTCTAAGGAATATAATATATCTGTTCGTCCGTCCAGGTAATATAATCTATCTGTTCGTCATTCTATGTAATATAATCTATCTGTTGGCCCTTCTAAGTAATATAATATATCTGTTCGTCCTTCTAGGTAGAAAAATATATATGTTCTTCCTGCCATGTTATATATTATATAGAAGAAGATTCTAGAAGATAAAATATATTTATTTTTCCTTCCAAGTTATAAAATATATTTATTTTTGCTTCCAGGTTTTAAAATATATTTAATTTTATTTCTAGGTAATGGCATATATCTGTTCGTCCTTCTATGTAATACAATCTGTCTGTTCGTCCTGTTAGATAATGACATATATATGTTGGTCTTTCTAGGTAATAAAATATATCTGTTTTTTCTTCTATGTAATACAATATATCTGTTCGCCCTTCTATGTAATATAGTATATATGTTCTTCCTTTTAGGTAATACAATATATCTGTTCATCCTTCTAGGTAATGCAATATATATGTTCTTTCTTCTATGTAATACAACTTGGCTGTTCGTCCTTCTAGGTAATACGATTAATATGTTCATACTTCTAAGTAATAAAATATATTTGTTCGTCCTTCTAGTTAATACAATCTATATATTCGTCCTTCTAGATAATAAAATATATTTGTTATTCCTTCTAGGTAATACAATATACCTGTTTGTCCTTCTAGTTATAAAATTTTCTAGGTAATACAATATATATGTTCGTTCTTCTAGGAAATAAAATATATATGTTCGTTCTTCTAGGTAATATAATCTATCTGTTCGTTCTTCCATGCAACAACATATATCTGTTCGTCCTTCTATGTAATACAATATATATGTTTGTCCTTCTAGGTAATAAAATATATCTGTTCGTCCTTCTATGTAAGAAAATATATCTGTTCATACTTCTAGGTAATATAATATATCTGTTCGTTCTTCTAGGTAATAAAATATATATGTTCGTTCTTCTAGGTAATATAATCTATCTGTTCGTTCTTCCATGCAACAACATATATCTGTTCGTCCTTCTATGTAATACAATATATATGTTCGTCCTTCTAGGTAATAAAATACATCTATTCATACTTCTAGGTAATATAATATATCTGTTCGTTCTTCTAGGTAATAAAATACATATGTTCGTTCTTCTAGGTAATATAATCTATCTGTTCGTTCTTCCATGCAACAACATATATCTGTTCGTCCTTCTATGTAATACAATATATATGTTTGTCCTTCTAGGTAATAAAATATATCTGTTCGTCCTTCTATGTAAGAAAATATATCTGTTCGTTCTTCCATGCAATAACATCTGTCTGTTCGTCCTTCTATGTAATACAATATATATGTTCGTCCTTCTAGGTAATAACATACATCTATTCATACTTCTAGGTAATATAATATATATGTTCGTCCTTCTAGGTAATAAAATATATCTGTTCGTCCTTCTAGGTTTTGAAATATAAATGTTCGTCCTATGTAATACGACCTATCTGTTCGTCCTTCTATTAAATAAAATATATCTGTTCGTCCTTCTAAGTAATATAATATATATGTTCGTCCTTCTAGGTAATAAAATATATCTGTTCGTCCTTCTATGTAATAAAATATATATGTTCGTCCTTCTAGGTTTTGAAATATAAATGTTCGTCCTTTGTAATACGATCTATCTGTTCGTCCTTCTATTAAATAACATATATCTGTTCGTCCTTCTAAGGAATATAATATATCTGTTCGTCCGTCCAGGTAATATAATCTATCTGTTCGTCCTTCTATGTAATATAATCTATCTGTTGGCCCTTTTAAGTAATATAATATATCTGTTCGTCCTTCTAGGTAGAAAAATATATCTGTTTTTCCTGCCAGATTATATGTTATATAGAAGAAGATTCTAGAAAATAAAATATATTTATTTTTCCTTCCAAGTTATAAAATATATTTATTTTTGCTTCCAGGTTTTAAAATATATTTAATTGTATTTCTAGGTAATGGCATATATCCGTTCATCCTTCTATGTAATACAACCTGTCTGTTCGTCCTGTTAGATAATGACATATATATGTTGGTCTTTCTAGGTAATACAATATATCTGTTCTTTCTTCTATGTAATAGAATATATCTGTTCGCCCTTCTATGTAATATAATATATATGTTCTTCTTTTTATGTAATACAATATATCTGTTCGTCCTTCTAGGTAATACAATATATCTGCTCGTCCTTCTAGGTAATACAATATATATGTTCTATCTTCTATGTAATCAAATATATCTGTTCGTCCTTCTAGGTAATACAATATATCTGTTCTTTCTTCTATGCAATACAATATGGCTGTTCGTCCTTCTAGGTAATACAATTAATCGGTTCGTCCTTCTAGATAATAGCATATATTTGTTCTTCCTTCTAAGTAATACGATATATATATGTTCGTCTTCTACTTAATGAAATATATATGTTCATCCTTCTAGGTAATAAAATCTATCTGTTCGTCGTAGGTAATAAGATATATCTGTTCGTCCTTCTCTGTAATACAATATATCTGTTCTTTCTTCTATGTAATAAAATATATCTGTTCGTCCTTCTATGTAATATAATATATATGTTCTTCCTTTTATGTAATACAATATATCTGTTCATCCTTCTTGGTAATACAATATATCTGCTCGTCCTTCTAGGTAATACAATATATATGTTCTGTCTTCTATGTAATCAAATATATCTGTTCGTCCTTCTATGTAATCAAATATATCTGTTCTTTCTTCTATGTAATAACATATGGCTGTTCGTCCATCTAGGTAATACAATTAATCTGTTTGTCCTTCTAAATAATAGCATATATTTGTTCTTTCTTCTAAGTAATAAGATATATATCTGTTCGTCTTCTACTTAATGAAATATATCTGTTCATCCTTCTAGGTATTAAAATCTATCTGTTCGTCGTTGGTAATAAGATATATCTGTTGGTTCTTCTAGTTATAACATATATCTTTTCGCCCTTCTATGTAATAAAATATATGTGTTCGTCCTTCTAGGGTTTGAAATATAAATGTTCGTCCTATGTAATACGACCTATCTGTTCGTCCTTCTATTAAATATAATATATCTGTTCGTCCTTCTAAGGAATATAATATATCTGTTCGTCCGTCCAGGTAATATAATCTATCTGTTCGTCATTCTATGTAATATAATCTATCTGTTGGCCCTTCTAAGTAATATAATATATCTGTTCGTCCTTCTAGGTAGAAAAATATATATGTTCTTCCTGCCAGTTTATATATTATATAGAAGAAGATTCTAGAAGATAAAATATATTTATTTTTCCTTCCAAGTTATAAAATATATTTATTTTTGCTTCCAGGTTTTAAAATATATTTAATTTTATTTCTAGGTAATAGCATATATCTGTTCGTCCTTCTATGTAATATAATCTGTCTGTTCGTCCTGTTAGATAATGACATATATATGTTGGTCTTTCTAGGTAATAAAATATATCTGTTTTTTCTTCTATGTAATACAATATATCTGTTCGCCCTTCTATGTAATATAGTATATATGTTCTTCCTTTTAGGTAATACAATATATATGTTCTTCCTTCTAGGTAATGCAATATATATGTTCTTTCTTCTATGTAATACAACTTGGCTGTTCGTCCTTCTAGGTAATAAAATTAATATGTTCATACTTCTAAGTAATAAAATATATTTGTTCGTCCTTCTAGTTAATACAATCTATATATTCGTCCTTCTAGATAATAAAATATATTTGTTATTCCATCTAGGTAATACAATATACCTGTTTGTCCTTCTAGTTATAAAATTTTCTAGGTAATACAATATATATGTTCGTTCTTCTAGGAAATAAAATATATATGTTCGTTCTTCTAGGTAATATAATCTATCTGTTCGTTCTTCCATGCAACAACATATATCTGTTCGTCCTTCTATGTAATACAATATATATGTTTGTCCTTCTAGGTAATAAAATATATCTGTTCGTCCTTCTATGTAAGAAAATATATCTGTTCATACTTCTAGGTAATATAATATATCTGTTCGTTCTTCTAGGTAATAAAATATATATGTTCGTTCTTCTAGGTAATATAATCTATCTGTTCGTTCTTCCATGCAACAACATATATCTGTTCGTCCTTCTATGTAATACAATATATATGTTCGTCCTTCTAGGTAATAAAATACATCTATTCATACTTCTAGGTAATATAATATATCTGTTCGTTCTTCTAGGTAATAAAATACATATGTTCGTTCTTCTAGGTAATATAATCTATCTGTTCGTTCTTCCATGCAACAACACATATCTGTTCGTCCTTCTATGTAATACAATATATATGTTTGTCCTTCTAGGTAATAAAATATATCTGTTCGTCCTTCTATGTAAGAAAATATATCTGTTCGTTCTTCCATGCAATAACATCTGTCTGTTCGTCCTTTTATGTAATACAATATATATGTTCGTCCTTCTAGGTAATAACATACATCTATTCATACTTCTAGGTAATATAATATATCTGTTCGTCCTTCTAGGTAATAAAATATATCTGTTCGTCCTTCTAGGTTTTGAAATATAAATGTTCGTCCTATGTAATACGACCTATCTGTTCGTCCTTCTATTAAATGAAATATATCTGTTCGTCCTTCTAAGTAATATAATATATATGTTCGTCCTTCTAGGTAATAGAATATATCTGTTCGTCCTTCTATGTAATAAAATATATATGTTCGTCCTTCTAGGTTTTGAAATATAAATGTTCGTCCTTTGTAATACGATCTATCTGTTCGTCCTTCTATTAAATAACATATATCTGTTCGTCCTTCTAAGGAATATAATATATCTGTTCGTCCGTCCAGGTAATATAATCTATCTGTTCGTCCTTCTATGTAATATAATCTATCTGTTGGCCCTTTTAAGTAATATAATATATCTGTTCGTCCTTATAGGTAGAAAAATATATCTGTTTTTCCTGCCAGATTATACGTTATATAGAAGAAGATTCTAGAAAATAAAATATATTTATTTTTCCTTCCAAGTTATAAAATATATTTATTTTTGCTTCCAGGTTTTAAAATATATTTAATTGTATTTCTAGGTAATGGCATATATCCGTTCATCCTTCTATGTAATACAACCTGTCTGTTCGTCCTGTTAGATAATGACATATATATGTTGGTCTTTCTAGGTAATAAAATATATCTGTTCTTTCTTCTATGTAATAGAATATATCTGTTCGCCCTTCTATGTAATATAATATATCTACTCGTCCTTCTAGGTAATACAATATATATGTTCTATCTTCTGTGTAATCAAATATATCTGTTCGTCCTTCTCGGTAATACAATATATCTGTTCTTTCTTCTATGCAATACAATATGGCTGTTCGTCCATCTAGGTAATACAATTAATCTGTTCGTTCTTCTAGATAATAGCATATATTTGTTCTTCCTTCTAAGTAATAAGATATATATATGTTCGTCTTCTACTTAATGAAATATATATGTTCATCCTTCTAGGTAATAAAATCTATCTGTTCGTCGTAGGTAATAAGATATATCTGTTGGTCCTTCTATGTAATACAATATATCTGTTCTTTCTTCTATGTAATAAAATATATCTGTTCATCCTTCTATGTAATATAATATATATGTTCTTCCTTTTATGTAATACAATATATCTGTTCGTCCTTCTTGGTAATACAATATATCTGCTCGTCCTTCTAGGTAATACAATATATATGTTCTGTCTTCTATGTAATCAAATATATCTGTTCGTCCTTCTATGTAATCAAATATATCTGTTCGTCCTTCTAGGTAATATAATATATCTGTTCTTTCTTCTATGTAATACAATATGGCTGTTCGTCCATCTAGGTAATACAATTAATCTGTTCGTCCTTCTAAATAATAGCATATATTTGTTCTTCCTTTTAAGTAATAAGATATATATCTGTTCGTCTTCTACTTAATAAAATATATCTGTTCATCCTTCTAGGTAATACAACCTATCTGTTCGTCCTAGGTAATAAGATATATCTGTTGGTCCTTCTAAGTAATACAATATATCTGTTCTTTCTTCTATGTAATAAGATATATCTGTTCGTCCTTCTAGGTAATACAATATATCTGTTCTTTCTTCTAGGTAATAAAATATATCTGTTTGTCCTTCTAGGTAATACAATATATCTGTTCTTTCTTCAATGTAATAACATATGGCTGTTCGTCCATCTAGGTAATACAATTAATCTGTTCGTCCTTCTAAATAATAGCATATATTTGTTCTTTCTTCTAAGTAATAAGATATATATCTGTTCGTCTTCTACTTAATGAAATATATCTGTTCATCCTTCTAGGTAATAAAATCTATCTGTTCGTCCTAGGTAATAAGATATATCTGTTGGTCCTTCTATGTAATACAATATATCTGTTCTTTCTTCTATGTAATAAAATATATCTGTTCGTCCTTCTAGGTAATACAATATATCTGTTCTTTCTTCTATGTAATAACATATGGCTGTTCGTCCATCTAGGTAATACAATTAATCTGTTTGTCCTTCTAAATAATAGCATATATTTGTTCTTTCTTCTAAGTAATAAGATATATATCTGTTCGTCTTCTACTTAATGAAATATATCTGTTCATCCTTCTAGGTAATAAAATCTATCTGTTCGTCCTAGGTAATAAGATATATCTGTTGGTCCTTCTATGTAATACAATATATCTGTTCTTTCTTCTAAGTAATAAAATATATCTGTTCGTCCTTCTAGGTAATACAATATATCTGTTCTTTCTTCTATGTAATAACATATGGCTGTTCGTCCATCTAGGTAATACAATTAATCTGTTTGTCCTTCTAAATAATAGCATATATTTGTTCTTTCTTCTAAGTAATAAGATATATTTCTGTTCGTCTTCTACTTAATGAAATATATCTGTTCATCCTTCTAGGTAATAAAATCTATCTGTTCGTCCTAGGTAATAAGATATATCTGTTGGTCCTTCTATGTAATACAATATATCTGTTCTTTCTTCTATGTAATAAAATATATCTGTTCGTCCTTCTAGGTAATACAATAT
The DNA here is from genome assembly GCA_963680875.1 of Bathymodiolus brooksi. Classification (NCBI taxonomy): domain Eukaryota; kingdom Metazoa; phylum Mollusca; class Bivalvia; order Mytilida; family Modiolidae; genus Bathymodiolus; species Bathymodiolus brooksi. Next base: position 49,836,049 of record OY804580.1, on the reverse strand, counting down.
ATCTGTTCTTTCTTCTATGTAATAACATATGGCTGTTCGTCCATCTAGGTAATACAATTAATCTGTTTGTCCTTCTAAATAATAGCATATATTTGTTCTTTCTTCTAAGTAATAAGATATATATCTGTTCGTCTTCTACTTAATGAAATATATCTGTTCATCCTTCTAGGTATTAAAATCTATCTGTTCGTCGTTGGTAATAAGATATATCTGTTGGTTCTTCTAGTTATAACATATATCTTTTCGCCCTTCTAGGTAATAAAATATATGTGTTCGTCCTTCTAGGTTTTGAAATATAAATGTTCGTCCTATGTAATACGACCTATCTGTTCGTCCTTCTATTAAATAAAATATATCTGTTCGTCCTTCTAAGGAATATAATATATCTGTTCGTCCGTCCAGGTAATATAATCTATCTGTTCGTCATTCTATGTAATATAATCTATCTGTTGGCCCTTCTAAGTAATATAATATATCTGTTCGTCCTTCTAGGTAGAAAAATATATATGTTCTTCCTGCCATGTTATATATTATATAGAAGAAGATTCTAGAAGATAAAATATATTTATTTTTCCTTCCAAGTTATAAAATATATTTATTTTTGCTTCCAGGTTTTAAAATATATTTAATTTTATTTCTAGGTAATGGCATATATCTGTTCGTCCTTCTATGTAATACAATCTGTCTGTTCGTCCTGTTAGATAATGACATATATATGTTGGTCTTTCTAGGTAATAAAATATATCTGTTTTTTCTTCTATGTAATACAATATATCTGTTCGCCCTTCTATGTAATATAGTATATATGTTCTTCCTTTTAGGTAATACAATATATCTGTTCATCCTTCTAGGTAATGCAATATATATGTTCTTTCTTCTATGTAATACAACTTGGCTGTTCGTCCTTCTAGGTAATAAGATTAATATGTTCATACTTCTAAGTAATAAAATATATTTGTTCGTCCTTCTAGTTAATACAATCTATATATTCGTCCTTCTAGATAATAAAATATATTTGTTATTCCTTCTAGGTAATACAATATACCTGTTTGTCCTTCTAGTTATAAAATTTTCTAGGTAATACAATATATATGTTCGTTCTTCTAGGAAATAAAATATATATGTTCGTTCTTCTAGGTAATATAATCTATCTGTTCGTTCTTCCATGCAACAACATATATCTGTTCGTCCTTCTATGTAATACAATATATATGTTTGTCCTTCTAGGTAATAAAATATATCTGTTCGTCCTTCTATGTAAGAAAATATATCTGTTCATACTTCTAGGTAATATAATATATCTGTTCGTTCTTCTAGGTAATAAAATATATATGTTCGTTCTTCTAGGTAATATAATCTATCTGTTCGTTCTTCCATGCAACAACATATATCTGTTCGTCCTTCTATGTAATACAATATATATGTTCGTCCTTCTAGGTAATAAAATACATCTATTCATACTTCTAGGTAATATAATATATCTGTTCGTTCTTCTAGGTAATAAAATACATATGTTCGTTCTTCTAGGTAATATAATCTATCTGTTCGTTCTTCCATGCAACAACATATATCTGTTCGTCCTTCTATGTAATACAATATATATGTTTGTCCTTCTAGGTAATAAAATATATCTGTTCGTCCTTCTATGTAAGAAAATATATCTGTTCATACTTCTAGGTAATATAATATATCTGTTCGTTCTTCTAGGTAATAAAATATATATGTTCGTTCTTCTAGGTAATATAATCTATCTGTTCGTTCTTCCATGCAACAACATATATCTGTTCGTCCTTCTATGTAATACAATATATATGTTCGTCCTTCTAGGTAATAAAATACATCTATTCATACTTCTAGGTAATATAATATATCTGTTCGTTCTTCTAGGTAATAAAATACATATGTTCGTTCTTCTAGGTAATATAATCTATCTGTTCGTTCTTCCATGCAACAACATATATCTGTTCGTCCTTCTAGGTAATAACATACATCTATTCATACTTCTAGGTAATATAATATATATGTTCGTCCTTCTAGGTAATAAAATATATCTGTTCGTCCTTCTAGGTTTTGAAATATAAATGTTCGTCCTATGTAATACGACCTATCTGTTCGTCCTTCTATTAAATAACATATATCTGTTCGTCCTTCTAAGGAATATAATATATCTGTTCGTCCGTCCAGGTAATATAATCTATCTGTTCGTCCTTCTATGTAATATAATCTATCTGTTGGCCCTTTTAAGTAATATAATATATCTGTTCGTCCTTCTAGGTAGAAAAATATATCTGTTTTTCCTGCCAGATTATATGTTATATAGAAGAAGATTCTAGAAAATAAAATATATTTATTTTTCCTTCCAAGTTATAAAATATATTTATTTTTGCTTCCAGGTTTTAAAATATATTTAATTGTATTTCTAGGTAATGGCATATATCCGTTCATCCTTCTATGTAATACAACCTGTCTGTTCGTCCTGTTAGATAATGACATATATATGTTGGTCTTTCTAGGTAATAAAATATATCTGTTCTTTCTTCTATGTAATAGAATATATCTGTTCGCCCTTCTATGTAATATAATATATATGTTCTTCTTTTTATGTAATACAATATATCTGTTCGTCCTTCTAGGTAATACAATATATCTGCTCGTCCTTCTAGGTAATACAATATATATGTTCTATCTTCTATGTAATCAAATATATCTGTTCGTCCTTCTAGGTAATACAATATATCTGTTCTTTCTTCTATGCAATACAATATGGCTGTTCGTCCTTCTAGGTAATACAATTAATCGGTTCGTCCTTCTAGATAATAGCATATATTTGTTCTTCCTTCTAAGTAATAAGATATATATATGTTCGTCTTCTACTTAATGAAATATATATGTTCATCCTTCTAGGTAATAAAATCTATCTGTTCGTCGTAGGTAATAAGATATATCTGTTCGTCCTTCTCTGTAATACAATATATCTGTTCTTTCTTCTATGTAATAAAATATATCTGTTCGTCCTTCTATGTAATATAATATATATGTTCTTCCTTTTATGTAATACAATATATCTGTTCATCCTTCTTGGTAATACAATATATCTGCTCGTCCTTCTAGGTAATACAATATATATGTTCTGTCTTCTATGTAATCAAATATATCTGTTCGTCCTTCTATGTAATCAAATATATCTGTTCTTTCTTCTATGTAATAACATATGGCTGTTCGTCCATCTAGGTAATACAATTAATCTGTTTGTCCTTCTAAATAATAGCATATATTTGTTCTTTCTTCTAAGTAATAAGATATATATCTGTTCGTCTTCTACTTAATGAAATATATCTGTTCATCCTTCTAGGTATTAAAATCTATCTGTTCGTCGTTGGTAATAAGATATATCTGTTGGTTCTTCTAGTTATAACATATATCTTTTCGCCCTTCTATGTAATAAAATATATGTGTTCGTCCTTCTAGGGTTTGAAATATAAATGTTCGTCCTATGTAATACGACCTATCTGTTCGTCCTTCTATTAAATATAATATATCTGTTCGTCCTTCTAAGGAATATAATATATCTGTTCGTCCGTCCAGGTAATATAATCTATCTGTTCGTCATTCTATGTAATATAATCTATCTGTTGGCCCTTCTAAGTAATATAATATATCTGTTCGTCCTTCTAGGTAGAAAAATATATATGTTCTTCCTGCCAGTTTATATATTATATAGAAGAAGATTCTAGAAGATAAAATATATTTATTTTTCCTTCCAAGTTATAAAATATATTTATTTTTGCTTCCAGGTTTTAAAATATATTTAATTTTATTTCTAGGTAATGGCATATATCTGTTCGTCCTTCTATGTAATATAATCTGTCTGTTCGTCCTGTTAGATAATGACATATATATGTTGGTCTTTCTAGGTAATAAAATATATCTGTTTTTTCTTCTATGTAATACAATATATCTGTTCGCCCTTCTATGTAATATAGTATATATGTTCTTCCTTTTAGGTAATACAATATATATGTTCTTCCTTCTAGGTAATGCAATATATATGTTCTTTCTTCTATGTAATACAACTTGGCTGTTCGTCCTTCTAGGTAATAAAATTAATATGTTCATACTTCTAAGTAATAAAATATATTTGTTCGTCCTTCTAGTTAATACAATCTATATATTCGTCCTTCTAGATAATAAAATATATTTGTTATTCCATCTAGGTAATACAATATACCTGTTTGTCCTTCTAGTTATAAAATTTTCTAGGTAATACAATATATATGTTCGTTCTTCTAGGAAATAAAATATATATGTTCGTTCTTCTAGGTAATATAATCTATCTGTTTGTTCTTCCATGCAACAACATATATCTGTTCGTCCTTCTATGTAATACAATATATATGTTTGTCCTTCTAGGTAATAAAATATATCTGTTCGTCCTTCTATGTAAGAAAATATATCTGTTCATACTTCTAGGTAATATAATATATCTGTTCGTTCTTCTAGGTAATAAAATATATATGTTCGTTCTTCTAGGTAATATAATCTATCTGTTCGTTCTTCCATGCAACAACATATATCTGTTCGTCCTTCTATGTAATACAATATATATGTTCGTCCTTCTAGGTAATAAAATACATCTATTCATACTTCTAGGTAATATAATATATCTGTTCGTTCTTCTAGGTAATAAAATACATATGTTCGTTCTTCTAGGTAATATAATCTATCTGTTCGTTCTTCCATGCAACAACACATATCTGTTCGTCCTTCTATGTAATACAATATATATGTTTGTCCTTCTAGGTAATAAAATATATCTGTTCGTCCTTCTATGTAAGAAAATATATCTGTTCGTTCTTCCATGCAATAACATCTGTCTGTTCGTCCTTTTATGTAATACAATATATATGTTCGTCCTTCTAGGTAATAACATACATCTATTCATACTTCTAGGTAATATAATATATCTGTTCGTCCTTCTAGGTAATAAAATATATCTGTTCGTCCTTCTAGGTTTTGAAATATAAATGTTCGTCCTATGTAATACGACCTATCTGTTCGTCCTTCTATTAAATGAAATATATCTGTTCGTCCTTCTAAGTAATATAATATATATGTTCGTCCTTCTAGGTAATAGAATATATCTGTTCGTCCTTCTATGTAATAAAATATATATGTTCGTCCTTCTAGGTTTTGAAATATAAATGTTCGTCCTTTGTAATACGATCTATCTGTTCGTCCTTCTATTAAATAACATATATCTGTTCGTCCTTCTAAGGAATATAATATATCTGTTCGTCCGTCCAGGTAATATAATCTATCTGTTCGTCCTTCTATGTAATATAATCTATCTGTTGGCCCTTTTAAGTAATATAATATATCTGTTCGTCCTTCTAGGTAGAAAAATATATCTGTTTTTCCTGCCAGATTATACGTTATATAGAAGAAGATTCTAGAAAATAAAATATATTTATTTTTCCTTCCAAGTTATAAAATATATTTATTTTTGCTTCCAGGTTTTAAAATATATTTAATTGTATTTCTAGGTAATGGCATATATCCGTTCATCCTTCTATGTAATACAACCTGTCTGTTCGTCCTGTTAGATAATGACATATATATGTTGGTCTTTCTAGGTAATAAAATATATCTGTTCTTTCTTCTATGTAATAGAATATATCTGTTCGCCCTTCTATGTAATATAATATATATGTTCTTCTTTTTATGTAATACAATATATCTGTTCGTCCTTCTAGGTAATACAATATATCTGCTCGTCCTTCTAGGTAATACAATATATATGTTCTATCTTCTATGTAATCAAATATATCTGTTCGTCCTTCTAGGTAATACAATATATCTGTTCTTTCTTCTATGCAATACAATATGGCTGTTCGTCCTTCTAGGTAATACAATTAATCTGTTCGTCCTTCTAAATAATAGCATATATTTGTTCTTCCTTCTAAGTAATAAGATATATATATGTTCGTCTTCTACTTAATGAAATATATATGTTCATCCTTCTAGGTAATACAATCTATCTGTTCGTCGTAGGTAATAAGATATATCTGTTGTTCCTTCTCTGTAATACAATATATCTGTTCTTTCTTCTATGTAATAAAATATATCTGTTCGTCCTTCTATGTAATATAATATATATGTTCTTCCTTTTATGTAATACAATATATCTGTTCGTCCTTCTTGGTAATACAATATATCTGCTCGTCCTTCTAGGTAATACAATATATATGTTCTGTCTTCTATGTAATCAAATATATCTGTTCGTCCTTCTATGTAATCAAATATATCTGTTCGTCCTTCTAGGTACTACATTATATCTGTTCTTTCTTCTATGTAATACAATATGACTGTTTGTCCATCTAGGTAATACAATTAATCTGTTCGTCCTTCTAAATAATAGCATATATTTGTTCTTCCTTCTAAGTAATAAGATATATATCTGTTCGTCTTCTACTTAATAAAATATATCTGTTCATCCTTCTAGGTAATAAAATCTATCTGTTCGTCCTAGGTAATAAGATATATCTGTTGCTCCTTCTATGTAATACAATATATCTGTTCTTTCTTCAATGTAATAACATATGGCTGTTCGTCCATCTAGGTAATACAATTAATCTGTTCGTCCTTCTAAATAATAGCATATATTTGTTCTTTCTTCTAAGTAATAAAATATATATCTGTTCGTCTTCTACTTAATGCAATATATCTGTTCATCCTTCTAGGTAATATAATCTATCTGTTCGTCCTAGGTAATAAGATATATCTGTTGGTCCTTCTATGTAATATAATATATCTGTTCTTTCTTCTATGTAATAAAATATATCTGTTCGTCCTTCTAGGTAATACAATATATCTGTTCTTTCTTCTATGTAATAACATATGGCTGTACGTCCATCTAGGTAATACAATTAATCTGTTCGTCCTTCTAAATAATAGCATATATTTGTTCTTTCTTCTAAGTAATAAGATATATATCTGTTCGTCTTCTACTTAATGAAATATATCTGTTCATCCTTCTAGGTAATACAATATATCTGTTCGTCCTTGGTAATAAGATATATCTGTTGGTCCTTCTAGTTATAACATATATCTTTTCGCCCTTCTAGGTAATAAAATATATGTGTTCGTCCTTCTAGGTTTTGAAATATAAATGTTCGTCCTATGTAATACGACCTATCTGTTCGTCCTTCTATTAAATAAAATATATCTGTTCGCCCTTCTAAGGAATATAATATATCTGTTCGTCCGTCCAGGTAATATAATCTATCTGTTCGTCATTCTATGTAATATAATCTATCTGTTGGCCCTTCTAAGTAATATAATATATCTGTTCGTCCTTCTAGGTAGAAAAATATTTATGTTCTTCCTGCCAGGTTATATATTATATAGAAGAAGATTCTAGAAGATAAAATATATTTATTTTTCCTTCCAAGTTATAAAATATATCTATTTTTGCTTCCAGGTTTTAAAATATATTTAATTTTATTTCTAGGTAATGGCAATTATCTGTTCGTCCTTCTATGTAATACAATCTGTCTGTTCGTCCTGTTAGATAATGACATATATGTTGGTCTTTCTAGGTAATAAAATATATCTGTTTTTTCTTCTATGTAATACAATATATCTGTTTGCCCTTCTATGTAATATAGTATATCTGTTCGTCCTTCTTGGTAATAAAATATATCTGTTCGTCCTTCTATGTAATATAATATATATGTTCTTCCTTTTATGTAATACAATATATCTGTTCGTCCTTCTAGGTAATACAATATATATGTTCGTCCTTCTAGGTAATACTATATATATGTTCTTTCTTCTATGAAATCAAATATATCTGTTCGTCCTTCAAGGTAAATATACAATATACGTACATTGTCGGTAAATATAAAATTTATTTGTACGAGCTTTAGAAACAGGCAGAATAGCGAGCCTTTGGCGAGCTTTTCAGGCCTGTTTCGCAGCGAGTACAAATGAATTTTATATTTAACGACAATGTACGTATATTGTGTTTATCCTGCAATGTCAAAAAAGTCGGAAAACTTGTCAGATTTAAACAAAAAGGACAGAAACAAGCGTCATTCCTCGCCTTTCATAAATGTTGTCAAGTGTGTCTTCTTCGTGGTCCGCGTTACATTAGTACCAGTTTCATACTTGTTTGCGCCCTCCGCTGTACATAGCTACGGGGTACCAGGAAAGTTTATTCGTAGGCTGAAAAGTTTATTCGTAGGCTGAAAAGTTTATTCGCCTATTACGAATAAAGCAAAACATTATTCGTATAGCATATTTGTACAGCAAATGTACTGATTGCAGGATAATACAATATATCTGTTCTTTCTTCTATGTAATAATAGATGGCTGTTCGTCCATCTAGGTAATACAATTAATCTGTTCGTCCTTCTAAATAATAGCATATATGTGTTCTTCCTTCTAAGTAATAAGATATATATCTGTTCGTCTTCTACTTAATAAAATATATCTGTTCATCCTTCTAGGTAATACAATCTATCTGTTCGTCCTAGGTAATAAGATATATCTGTTGGTCCTTCTATGTAATACAATATATCTGTTCTTTCTTCTATGTAATAAAATATATATGTTCGTCCTTCTAGGTAATACAATATATCTGTTCTTTCTTCTAGGTAATAAAATATATCTGTTTGTCCTTCTAGGTAATACAATGTATCTGTTCTTTCTTCAATGTAATAACATATGGCTGTTCGTCCATCTAGGTAATACAATTAATCTGTTCGTCCTTCTAAATAATAGCATATATTTGTTCTTTCTTCTAAGTAATAAGATATATATCTGTTCGTCTTCTACTTAATGAAATATATCTGTTCATCCTTCTAGGTAATAAAATCTATCTGTTCGTCCTAGGTAATAAGATATATCTGTTGATCCTTCTATGTAATACAATATATCTGTTCTTTCTTCTATGTAATAAAATATATCTGTTCGTCCTTCTAGGTAATACAATATATCTGTTCTTTCTTCAATGTAATAACATATGGCTGTTCGTCCTTCTAGGTAATACAATTAATCTGTTTGTCCTTCTAAATAATAGCATATATTTGTTCCTTCTTCTAAGTAATAAGATATAGATCTGTTCGTCTTCTACTTAATGAAATATATCTGTTCATCCTTCTAGGTATTAAAATCTATCTGTTCGTCGTTGGTAATAAGATATATCTGTTGGTTCTTCTAGTTATAACATATATCTTTTTGCCCTTCTAGGTAATAAAATATATGTGTTCGTCCTTCTAGGTTTTGAAATATAAATGTTCGTCCTATGTAATACGACCTATCTGTTCGTCCTTCTATTAAATAAAATATATCTGTTCGTCCTTCTAAGGAATATAATAAATCTGTTCGTCCGTCCAGGTAATATAATCTATCTGTTCGTCATTCTATGTAATATAATCTATCTGTTGGCCCTTCTAAGTAATATAATATATCTGTTCGTCCTTCTAGGTAGAAAAATATATATGTTCTTCCTGCCAGGTTATATATTATATAGAAGAAGATTCTAGAAGATAAAATATATTTATTTTTCCTTCCAAGTTATAAAATATATTTATTTTTGCTTCCAGGTTTTAAAATATATTTAATTTTAATTCTAGGTAATGGCATATATCTGTTCGTCCTTCTATGTAATACAATCTGTCTGTTCGTCCTGTTAGATAATGACATATATATGTTGGTCTTTCTAGGTAATAAAATATATCTATTTTTTCTTCTATGTAATACAATATATCTGTTCGCCCTTCTATGAAATATAGTATATATGTTCTTCCTTTTAGGTAATACAATATATCTGTTCGTCCTTCTAGGTAATACAATATATCTGTTCGTCCTTCTTGGTAATAAAATATATCTGTTCGTCCTTCTATGTAATATAATATATATGTTCTTCCTTTTATGTAATACAATATATCTGTTCGTCCTTCTAGGTAACACAATATATATGTTCGTCCTTCTAGGTAATACTATATATATGTTCTTTCTTCTATGTAATCAAATATATCTGTTCGTCCTTCTAGGGAAATATACAATATACGTACATTGTCGGTAAATATAAAATTTATTTGTACGAGCTTTAGAAATAGGCAGAATAGCGAGCCTTTGGCGAGCTTTTCAGGCCTGTTTCGCAGCGAGTACAAATGAATTTTATATTTAACGACAATGTACGTATATTGTGTTTATCCTGCAATGTCAAAAAAGTCGGAAAACTTGTCAGATTTAAACAAAAAGGACAGAAACAAGCGTCATTCCTCGCCTTTCATAAATGTTGTAAAGTGTGTCTTCTTCGTGGTCCGCGTTACATTAGTACCAGTTTCATCCTTGTCTGCGCCCTCCGCTGTACATAGCTACGGGGTACCAGGAAAGTTTATTCGTAGGCTGAAAAGTTTATTCGTAGGCTGAAAAGTTTATTCGTCTATTACGAATAAAGCAAAAATTTATTCGTATAGCATATTTGTACAGCAAATGTACTGATTGCAGGATAATACAATATATCTGTTCTTTCTTCTATGTAATAACAGATGGCTGTTCGTCCATCTAGGTAATACAATTAATCTGTTCGTCCTTCTAAATAATAGCATATATTTGTTCTTTCTTCTAAGTAATAAGATATATATCTGTTCGTCTTCTACTTAATAAAATATATCTGTTCATCCTTCTAGGTAATAAAATATATCTGTTCGTCCTAGGTAATAAGATATATCTGTTGGTCCTTCTATGTAATACAATATATCTGTTCTTTCTTCTATGTAATAAAATATATCTGTTCGTCCTTCTAGGTAATACAATCTATCTGTTCGTCCTAGGTAATAAGATATATCTGTTGGTCCTTCTATGTAATACAATATATCTGTTCTTTCTTCTATGTAATAAGATATTTCTGTTCGTCCTTCTAGGTAATACAATATATCTGTTCTTTCTTCTAGGTAATAAAATATATCTGTTTGTCCTTCTAGGTAATACAATATATCTGTTCTTTCTTCAATGTAATAACATATGGCTGTTCGTCCACCTAGGTAATACAATTAATCTGTTCGTCCTTCTAAATAATAGCATATATTTGTTCTTTCTTCTAAGTAATAAGATATATATCTGTTCGTCTTCTACTTAATGAAATATATCTGTTCATCCTTCTAGGTCATCAAATCTATCTGTTCGTCGTAGGTAAAAAGATATATTTGTTGGTCCTTCTAGTTATAACATATATCTTTTCGTCCTTCTAGGTAATACAATATATATGTTCTTCCTTCTACAGTACATCTCACGACATACTCTGATTAATGTCGGGCATAATTTAATTGCTCAGCATCAGCGACTTCCATGTCGGTGATATGATCTCCAATAAACAAAATTAATACAGGTGCAATAAAACATCACCAGTCAGACACGGTCGTAGGTGTCAATAAATCAATAATTAATCCAGGTATCGTGACTCAGGTAAGAATTACATAAATGGACAGGAAATGTACAAATTGATGTTTTTAATGACATGTTTACGTTTTAAATGACAAAAAAAATTCTCTTTTCAGGTTTACAGATGTGTAAATTTTTTCACTTCATAATACAATCTTTTCTGTTGTAAATTTTCTGAATTCTTATTTCTCTTTCACTTCTGCGTTTGTATTTTCATAACTTTTTTTCAAACCATAATACATACTTTGTAAGAAATAAATCATAGTTTAAGATTTATAACATTTCATGATACATTTATTTCTTTCCCGATGCTTTTAGGATTTATCCCAACATATATTTCATACTCTCCGTACTTTAAAGTATCACAATTTTTTCCATGATTAAAAAATTATTAAACCTTATTTGCCATAGGTGAAGTCAATTGTATCACTGCCACTGTTCAACATAAACTTGTGTCTGGTAAAACGACACAAAAACATGCTTTGTTCGTTTTGCAGAGATGAAATTTGAGAGAAAAATACGACCTGCTCAGGAACGATAAAATTGTGTATTTGTGCCACGTGGTGTGTGCTTCGAACCATGTATTCCTCGTAAATATACTGTGACCTGTTGGTTCATATTGACAAATATTCCCGTGGCACATTTAGTTACTTCATACATTAACTTTATTAAATCAAATGAAAAATTACCACGAGAGAGAAAGAAGATAAAAATAGATATTATGCTATATATGGACAACTATTGCGAGAAGTGGAAGCTTAACATAAATATAAAGAAAACAAAAGTTATGATTCTTTCTAAAGCTGAAAGGAAAGTAAAAACAGATCGTAATGCATATTTGTTTGATTTTAATGATAATAGATTAGAACTAGTAAAAGAATATAAATATCTAGGTTTAACTGTAACTTAATTATGCTGCAGAAATCCTAGCTCAAAAGGCTAGGAAAGCATGTTTTGCTGGTTTAAAAGCTAATATACCATCATCTGATAGTTTATCAGTACAAAAATGGCGAAATCTATATAATTCCATGATCACTCCTATTCTAACCTATGGTTCCAAGATTTGGATAGCTGATCATAAAATTAACATAAAAAATTTAAATAATTTATCATTCGAAAAAACAGAAAATATGATTATGAAACAAATACATTTGTACATGGTAAGACCTCTAATCTAGCTATTCATGCATATTTGAGACTTGAACCACTGTGTTTTAAGGCCTTTAAACTTATGTTTAAATATTATAACCGTCTAATAAAGATTGAACAGTCCAAGGATTATGTATATGATTTACTAAGATCAGTATTTGAGGAAGACAATCAGCTACACTCTCAAAATTGTCTTTCATGGAGGAAATCTGTAAAACAACTAAAAACTATATTTAATTTAGATGCTTGGGATCTCTCTCATGTGCAATTTAGTAAGGCAATGCGTACCTATTATTCTGGTAAACTTATGAACCAGTTAATACATATAAGAAATAACGAAACAGGAAAACTGAGATTGTTCAGTAAAATCCTCACAACTTTTGAACTACAAAAGTATTTAACATTTAATATTAATAAATATGTGCACTCTCTTTTAAGAAAACTTAGATTAAGCGCACACAGCCTTGCTATTGAAACTGGCAGGTATTGCAAACCCACAATACCAGCTAATGAGAGATTCTGTAAAGCATGTAAAGATAAAGATTGGAAATGAACATCATTTTTTAATAGAGTGTCCCATATAGAACTCATGCTCAGTGAGAGATAATTTTTGTACACTGTTTAATAGGAAATTTATGAAACTACAGAGGTGACAATCAACCATCTCCTCAATCCTAGTTTATCCCAAGATTTAAAAACATTTGCTTATATTTAAAAGAATCTTACTCACTCAGAGATTCAATCTTTAAAAATATTTAACTTTCCTCAAGTAACTGACAAACACTTCCAAATGATAATAATAATTTTATTCTTATCTAATTATTATGCTTCCAAAATGATATTAAAAATTATGATATTATTATCTAACTGATGTGGTCATCCCTAAAGATTACAGTCTTATCTGAATACTTAATTTTATGATATGATGTGTTATCTCTATGTTTATATATGCTTGTGAATGTATTGGATTACGCAACAATGTGATTATTATGTAAATGTACTTAACTATGCTTTATCCAATAAATGATTTGATTTGATTTGATTTGATATATAGATTTTCTTCTCATAGAGGCCTGTAAATATAAATTAAAAAAAACGATGAAAATATTGTTATTTTCACTTGAATATTTCAAGAACAAAAAACAATCTTATCAAATGGACACATGCGAGACAGCTTGGGCTAACAAATGTACATGGTCGGGCGTGGGCTTATGTAATATAAGTTTTGATAACAATTTCGAAGCGACTGTAATTGTGACAAAATACCGAAATTGCAGTTAATTGATTTCATAATTAACTGATCATCAATCAATTAAAAGTTCGAAAATTTAATAACATGTTTTGACTTAATGTAAAGAATGGATAATTTCCTTTTTTTATTCAAATTTTACAAGGGGATAGATGAATATTGAAATAAAAGGGTTTTCAGAGCAAAATAATGGAATAATGGAGTTTCCACAGCAGAATAAAAAAAAAATCAGTTGGAAACCTGGTTAAAAGAAACAGTTTGGTGCATAGGGGGGGGGGGGCAGCTAAGTTAAGATTTGTTGTACTGATTATATCCAACATTATGATTCTTTTGAATAATTTGGTAGCCCTTTAAAAAGGCTGTTGGAGATCGGTAACCTTAAAAAACGCTGTTGTTCAAATAATAGCTGTTCATTCCGTCACCTTAGTGCGGCAGGAGGCTTGAAATCTTCTGGCAGAATTGACGGTCTTCTAATTATTCGTTGAAATGTTTGATGGACTTCCCTCGGGATATCTCTGGAAATATTTTTCTCGGCAGATCTACTGTTGCACTAGGAGAATTACTGTTGGAACAACTTTTTACAGATGGTCAATATATGTGTTGCAACGCTCGACTGTTAGGACAGTGCTCCAAAAGTGCTTGATGGCTTTTTCCAAATCGTATTTTGTCTTCAGATTTTGCTTAGCTAGTCTACGTTTAAGCATGTTCCAAACCATTTCTATAGGGTTTTATATCAGGCGACTTGGACGGCCAGCATTCCCACCAATTAATGTTGTTTTTAGTCATGAATTCTTTTGCTAATTTGGAACGATGTTTTGGATTGTTGGCTTGTTGAAAACGATGCTTCTAAGGGAAAATGCTTTGGATGAAAGGTAAAAGTGTTTGATTTAAAATTTTCTCAACGAAGAAATGACACTTTAAGATTCCGTCGAATATTAACAACGAGGTTGTTCCTCGCCGACTGATGCTTCCCCAAACATAAAGTTTTATGGGATGTTTCGGTTTCGGAATCGGAGGTGCAACTTCATCTTTCAGACGATAAATAACGACCTTATTATCGTGAAGCTGCACAGTGCATTCATCATTTCTAGTCTATGATAATGGCGTAGTTTAAACTTAGGCATGTCGAAATCAAACTGAAGATATATTTTTCTCCGATTCTTTTAAAAGGACCTGACGGAAATGCCAAATTTATCATGTCATTTTGATAAACATAGCCATGAATTAACACACTTGGCGACAGTCTTCTGTCTCGATTGGAAAATCATTTCCGCGGCTATAGTTGAGTCAGCTTATGTTCTTGGTCATGTATAATGTCGCAATCTCTATAATGTGTCAATTAAATAATCATTATTGTGTCCTCTTTATGATAACCATTTTGTAAAAACTATTGCATGAATTAGAATACACGATGATAGGCAATTGAGAGTAAAATTTTGTTGAAACATAATTATTTTTTTTTATAAATATTCTCAGAAGCAAAAACAAAAATACAATATGTAAATGTTTCTGACATTCTTAAATAATGTACTCGATACACTCAAATATTAATCTATCACATACTACTAATGTAGATAAATGTTGACTGAGTGTTTCTTGTAGGAGGCACATAACACATAAACACGCAGCTACTAGTACAACAGACTTGACAACAACATCAGTTATTCCAGGAAGCAACCAAATGTCTACTATTACAGAGATCAAACAACAAGTTACCAGCCTCAACAACAGATATATCACACAGGAGCTGGCAATTGAGCAACTCAAAAAACAAAATGAAAGATTGATCCTGCTTGTACAGAATTTAGTTGAGAAACCGTCGCAACCAACGGCCACACCTATTAGTTTTACTCCACAAAGAACATGGGACAACCTGACATCAATCTGCACACCAACTAGACCTCCCAGACAATTGTTTCCGCCGTCAACACCAACTGACCACACAGCATCTCCTCTGCCTAATTTACAACCGGCCCGCAGATCATAGTTTTCTTCGTCACGAATGGTGCCATCAGACAGCTTGTTCGCCACCCTGGACCAGACATTTCAGCACATTCCAGCACACACCGCATATCTGCATCAGACCTTATCCTGGAGTACAACTCTTCATCAGGACCTGGCAACTACGCAACACATCTGGTAGAGATTCTGTACCCAGAGTTGCTTACCTCAGAGATTTTACACTTACAATGGTGACTCCAAGAACAACAAGAACCCATTAGACCCAGTTCTTCTCCAGTACCTTCAGAAATACACCACGCACTTCTACCCAGATGTTAAACCAACACAAGCATGGAAGGCGATGATGGTAGTAGAGATCAACAAGGCCTTGAGACGGCCAATGAAACAGAAAAATAATGTGTTTGAATTATTCATTGACATTTAGTGTGCTTATAATGTTATGTTTTGTTCTATTTGTTAAATGTGATTGCTCTGTTAATGTTGCAAGTTTCCCTAAAATTCTATTAAACGTGTAGAAATTAATTTATAGTTTCTTTCTAAAAAAAAGAATTGGTGTTGCACCAGAAAATAATTATAAATATTTCATTTATTAATCATGCTTTGTGTTTTTTTAACAAACATGTTTAATAAATGGTGTATGCGATTATTTTCTGGTGAAACATCAATAACATATTTACATGCACAGCTGTAGCTTGACCATGATCATACATAAAGGGAAGAAAAAAAGAATTGGTGTTGCATCAGGAAATAATAAAAATATTTCATTTATTAATCATGCAATGTAATTCTTCTAAAAAGCATGGTTAATAGATAAGGTATGCAATTATTTTCTGATGACACATCAATATCAGCCTTCATAAACTTATAAAAATATTATCAAACTTAACAAATACTTAGCAAAAAAACAAGAAAAACAAACCAACAAACAAACAGAAAACAAAAACAAAATAGAAGTACAAAAAGATACCTATAGAAAAAGCAAAATGATTTCCTGTAAAAATCCTTCACAAATAAAAAAAAAAATAAAGAAAGCAAAACAAAAGAAAAAATAAAACAAGAGAAATGAATGATATACAAGAAACCAATAAAGTAGCACAAATGTGCAATATTTGGGGAAATTTCTTTATTCAAAAATCATGTTTTCCATCAACGAAGTATTACTTACTTTTGACTGTCTGTTGTGTAATAATTACATGTACAGGTATAACTTGTACCACAGCATGTGGATAAAATACCTGACCATCCGTTAATTATTTCACCAGGTAGCAAGATTAAATTTACCATCAGCCTTTAATTTATGATCCCCCAATAAAATATATATGTTCGTTCTTCTCGGTAATGTAATCTATCTTTTCGTTCTTCCATGCAATACAATCTATCTGTTCGTCCTTCTATGTAATAAAATATATCTGTTCGTCCCTCTATGTAATAATATATATATATATATTCGTCCTTCTAGGTAATAAAATATATATGTTCATCCTTCTATATAATAAAATATATTTGTTTGTCCTTTTATGTAATAACATATATCTGCTTGTTCTTTTATGTAATAGCATATATCTGTTCGTCCTTCTAGGTAATAACATATAGATGTTCGTCCTTCCATGCAATAAAAGCTGTCTATTCGTCCTTCTATGTAATACAATATACCTGTTCGTCATTCTAAGTAATAAAATATATCTGTTCGTCCTGCTAGGTAATATAATCTAGTTATCTGTTCGTCCTTCTAGGTAATATAATCTATCTGTTGACCCTTTAGGTAATACAATATATCTGTACGTCCTTCTATGTAATAACATATATGTTCGTCCTTCTATGTAATACAATATATCTGTACGTCCTTCTAGGTAGTAAAAGCTATATGTTCATCCTTCTAGGTAATAAACTATATCTGTACGTCCTTCTAGGTAATACAATATATCTGTTCGTCCTTCTAGGTAATGAAATATATCTGTTCGCCCTTATACATGTACATGTAAGTAATAAAATATATCTGTTCGACCTTCTAGGTAATACAATCTATCTGTTCATCATTCTAGGTAATATAATATATATGTTCGGCCTTCTATATATTAACATATATCGGTTCATCCTTCTAGGTAATATGATATATCTGTTCGACTTTCTAGGTAATAAAATATGTCTGTTCTTCTTTCAGGTAATGAAATGTTTCTCTTCTTCCTTTCAGGTATTCCGTTATCAACTAAATTTGACCTCACGTTAATGTTAGTTCTTATTAGAAATTTGACTCCTATAAGGATATCAGATGTAGTTCCACTTTCATCAGATGTAACTGAAGGAGCAGATTTGTCTAGGCTGAAATATTACAGAAACCAAGTTGTACACAATGAAACTCTAACAGATAATCAAGTTCAGGAAAGGTGGAATGATATTACACAGGTAATCTTAAATGTGTGGGTGGAATGATATAACACAGGTAAACTTATAATTGTTTGTGGAATGATATAGCACAGGTAATATTAAAATTGTGGTTGGAATGATATAACATAGGTAATCTTAGAATTGTGAGTAGAATCATATAACACGGGTAATCTTAGAACTGTGGGTGGAATGATATTGCACAGGTAATCTTAGAATTGTGGGTGGCATCTTATAACCCAGGTAATCTTAGAATTGTGAGTAGAATGATATAGCAAAGGTAATCTTAGAAATGTTGGTGGAATGATATAGCACAGGTTATCTTAGAATTGTGGGTGGAATGATATAACCCAGGGAATCTTATAATTTTGTGTAGCATGATATAACCGAGGTATTCTTAGAATTTTGGGTGCAATGATATATCCCAGGTAATCTTAGAATTGTGATTAGAATGATATAGCACAGGTAATCTTAGATTTGTGGATGGATTAACATAATCCAGGTAATCTTAGAATTGTGGTTGGAATGGAATGATCTAACCCAGGTAATCTTAGAAATGTGGGTGGATTGATATAATTCAAGTAATCTTAGAATTTGGGTGGAAAGATATATCACAGGTTATTTTAGAATTGTGAGTGGAATGATATATCCCAGTTAATTTTAAATTTGTGGGTGGATTGATATACTCCAGGTTATCATAGAATTGTGGCAGGAATGATATAACCCAGGTAATCTTAGAATTGTGGTTGGAATGATATAACATAGGTAATCTTAGAATTGTGGGTGGAATGATATAACCCAGGTAATCTTAGAATTGTTAGTGGAATGATATAGCCCAGATAATCTTAGAATTCCGGGTGGAATGATATAGCACAGTTAATCTTAGAATTGTTGGTGGAATGATTTAGCACAGGTTATCTTAGAATTGTGGGTGGAATGATATAACACAGGTAAATTTATAATTGTTTGTGGAATGATATAGCACAGGTAATATTAAAATTGTGGTTGGAATGATATAACATAGGTAATCTTAGAATTGTGAGTAGAATCATATAACACAGGTAATCTTAGAACTGTGGGTGGAATGATATTGCACAGGTAATCTTAGAATTGTGGGTGGCATCTTATTACCCAGGTAATCTTAGAATTGTGAGTAGAATGATATAGCAAAGGTAATCTTAGAAATGTTGATGGAATGATATAGCACAGGTTATCTTGGAATTGTGGGTGGAATGATATAACCCAGGGAATCTTAGAATTTTGTGTAGCATGATATAACCGAGATAGTCTTAGAATTTTGGGTGCAATGATATATCCCAGGTAATCTTAGAATTGTGATTAGAATGATATAGCACAGGTAATCTTAGATTTGTGGATGGATTAACATAATCCAGGTAATCTTAGAATTGTGGCTGGAATGGAATGATCTAACCCAGGTAACTTTAGAAATGTGGATGGATTGATATAATTCAAGTAATCTTAGAATTTGGGTGGAAAGATATATCACAAGTTATTTTAGAATTGTGAGTGGAATGATATATCCCAGTTAATTTTAAATTTGTGGGTGGATTGATATACTCCAGGTTATCTTAGAATTGTGGCAGGAATGATATAACCCAGGTAATCTTAGAATTGTGGTTGGAATGATATAACATAGGTAATCTTAGAATTGTGGGTGGAATGATATAACCCAGGTAATCTTAGAATTGTTAGTGGAATGATCTAGCACAGGTTATCTTAGAATTGTGGTTGGAATGATATAACACAGGTAAACTTATAATTGTTTGTGGAATGATATTGCACAGATAATATTACAATTGTGGTTGGAATGATATAGCATAGGTAATCTTAGAATTGTGAGTAGAATGATATAACACAGGTAATCTTAGAACTGTGGGTGGAATGATATAGCACAGGTAATCTTAGAATTGTGGGTGGCATCTTATTACCCAGGTAATCTTAGAATTGTGAGTAGAATGATATAGCACAGGTTATCTTAGAATTGTGGGTGGAATGATATAACCCAGGGAATCTTAGAATTTTGTGTAGCATGATATAACCGAGGTAGTCTTAGAATTTTGGGTACAATGATATATCCCAGGTAATCTTAGAATTGTGATTAGAATGATATAGCACAGGTAATCTTAGATTTGTGGATGGATTAACATAATCCAGGTAATCTTAGAATTGTGGTTGGAATGGAATGATCTAACCCAGGTAATCTTAGAAATGTGGGTGGATTGATATAATTCAAGTAATCTTAGAATTTGGGTGGAATGATATATCACAGGTTATTTTAGAATTGTGAGTGGAATGATATATCCCAGTTAATTTTAAATTTGTGGGTGGATTGATATACTCCAGGTTATCATAGAATTGTGGCAGGAATGATATAACCCAGGTAATCTTAGAATTGTGGTTGGAATGATATAACATAGGTAATCTTAGAATTGTGGGTGGAATGATATAACCCAGGTAATCTTAGAATTGTTAGTGGAATGATATAGCCCAGATAATCTTAGAATTGCGGGTGGAATGATATAGCACAGTTAATCTTAGAATTGTTGGTGGAATGATTTAGCACAGGTTATCTTAGAATTGTGGGTGGAATGATATAACACAGGTAAATTTATAATTGTTTGTGTAATGATATAGCACAGGTAATATTAAAATTGTGGTTGGAATGATATAGCATAGGTAATCTTAGAATTGTGAGTAGAATCATATAACACGGGTAATCTTAGAACTGTGGGTGGAATGATATTGCACAGGTAATCTTAGAATTGTGGGTGGCATCTTATTACCCAGGTAATCTTAGAATTGTGAGTAGAATGATATAGCAAAGGTAATCTTAGAAATGTTGATGGAATGATATAGCACAGGTTATCTTAGAATTGTGGGTGGAATGATATAACCCAGGTAATCTTAGAATTGTTAGTGGAATGATCTAGCACAGGTTATCTTAGAATTGTGGTTGGAATGATATAACACAGGTAAACTTATAATTGTTTGTGGAATGATATAGCACAGATAATATTACAATTGTGGTTGGAATGATATAGCATAGGTAATCTTAGAATTGTGAGTAGAATGATATAACACAGGTAATCTTAGAACTGTGGGTGGAATGATATTGCACAGGTAATCTTAGAATTGTGGGTGGCATCTTATTACCCAGGTAATCTTAGAATTGTGAGTAGAATGATATAGCAAAGGTAATCTTAGAAATGTTGATGGAATAATATAGCACAGGTTATCTTGGAATTGTGGGTGGAATGATATAACCCAGGGAATCTTAGAATTTTGTGTAGCATGATATAACCGAGGTAGTCTTAGAATTTTGGGTGCAATGATATATCCCAGGTAATCTTAGAATTGTGATTAGAATGATATAGCACAGGTAATCTTAGATTTGTGGATGGATTAACATAATCCAGGTAATCTTTGAATTGTGGTTGGAATGGAATGATTTAACCCAGGTAATTTTAGAAATGTGGGTGGATTGATATAATTCAAGTAATCTTAGAATTTGGGTGGAAAGATATATCACAGGTTATTTTAGAATTGTGAGTGGAATGATATATCCCAGTTAATTTTGAATTTGTGGGTGGAATGATATACTCCAGGTTATCTTAGAATTGTAGCAGGAATGATATAACCCAGGTAATCTTAGAATTGTGGTTGGAATGATATAACATAGGTAATCTTAGAATTGTGGGTGGAATGATATAACCCAGGTAATCTTAGAATTGTTAGTGGAATGATCTAGCACAGGTAATCTTAGAACTGTGGGTGGAATGATATAGCACAGGTAATCTTAGAATTGTGGGTGGCATCTTATTACCCAGGTAATCTTAGAATCGTGAGTAGAATGATATAGCAAAGGTAATCTTAGAAATGTTGATGGAATGATATAGCACAGGTTATCTTGGAATTGTGGGTGGAATGATATAACCCAGGGAATCTTAGAATTTTGTGTAGCATGATATAACCGAGGTAGTCTTAGAATTTTGGGTGCAATGATATATCCCAGGTAATCTTAGAATTGTGATTAGAATGATATAGCACAGGTAATCTTAGATTTGTGGATGGATTAACATAATCCAGGTAATCTTTGAATTGTGGTTGGAATGGAATGATTTAACCCAGGTAATTTTAGAAATGTGGGTGGATTGATATAATTCAAGTAATCTTAGAATTTGGGTGGAAAGATATATCACAGGTTATTTTAGAAATGTGAGTGGAATGATATATCCCAGTTAATTTTAAATTTGTGGGTGGATTGATATACTCCAGGTTATCTTAGAATTGTGGCAGGAATGATATAACCCAGGTAATCTTAGAATTGTGGTTGGAATGATATAACATAGGTAATCTTAGAATTGTGGGTGGAATGATATAACCCAGGTAATCTTAGAATTGTTAGTGGAATGATCTAGCACAGGTTATCTTAGAATTGTGGTTGGAATGATATAACACAGGTAAACTTATAATTGTTTGTGGAATGACATAGCACAGGTAATATTAAAATTGTGGTTGGAATGATTTAGCTTAGGTAATCTTAGAATTGTGAGTAGAATGATATAACACAGGTAATCTTAGAACTGTGGGTGGAATGATATAGCACAGGTAATCTTAGAATTGTGGGTGGCATCTTATTACCCAGGTAATCTTAGAATTGTGAGTAGAATGATATAGCACAGGTTATCTTAGAATTGTGGGTGGAATGATATAACCCAGGGAATCTTAGAATTTTGTATAGCATGATATAACCGAGGTAGTCTTAGAATTTTGGGTACAATGATATATCCCAGGTAATCTTAGAATTGTGATTAGAATGATATAGCACAGGTAATCTTAGATTTGTGGATGGATTAACATAATCCAGGTAATCTTAGAATTGTGGTTGGAATGGAATGATCTAACCCAGGTAATCTTAGAAATGTGGGTGGATTGATATAATTCAAGTAATCTTAGAATTTGGGTGGAATGATATATCACAGGTTATTTTAGAATTGTGAGTGGAATGATATATCCCAGTTAATTTTAAGTTTGTGGGTGGATTGATATACTCCAGGTTTTCATAGAATTGTGGCAGGAATGATATAACCCAGGTAATCTTAGAATTGTGGTTGGAATGATATAACATAGGTAATCTTAGAATTGTGGGTGGAATGATATAACCCAGGTAATCTTAGAATTGTTAGTGGAATGATATAGCCCAGATAATCTTAGAATTGTGGGTGGAATGATATAGCACAGTTAATCTTAGAATTGTTGGTGGAATGATCTAGCACAGGTTATCTTAGAATTGTGGGTGGAATGATATAACACAGGTAAATTTATAATTGTTTGTGGAATGATATAGCACAGGTAATATTAAAATTGTGGTTGGAATGATATATCATAGGAAATCTTAGAATTGTGAGTAGAATCATATAACACAGGTAATCTTAGAACTGTGGGTGGAATGATATTGCACAGGTAATCTTATAATTGTGGGTGGCATCTTATTACCCAGGTAATCTTAGAATTGTGAGTAGAATGATATAGCGAAGGTAATCTTAGAAATGTTGATGGAATGATATAGCACAGGTTATCTTGGAATTGTGGGTGGAAAGATATAACCCAGGGAATCTTAGAATTTTGTGTAGCATGATATAACCGAGGTAGTCTTAGAATTTTGGGTGCAATGATATATCCCAGGTAATCTTAGAATTGTGATTAGAATGATATAGCACAGGTAATCTTAGATTTGTGGATGGATTAACATAATCCAGGTAATCTTAGAATTGTGGTTGGAATGGAATGATCTAACCCAGGTAATTTTAGAAATGTGGGTGGATTGATATAATTCAAGTAATCTTAGAATTTGGGTGGAAAGATATATCACAGGTTATTTTAGAATTGTGAGTGGAATGATATATCCCAGTTAATTTTAAATTTGTGGGTGGATTGATATACTCCAGGTTATCTTAGAATTGTGGCAGGAATGATATAACCCAGGTAATCTTAGAATTGTGGTTGGAATGATATAACATAGGTAATCTTAGAATTGTGGGTGGAATGATATAACCCAGAAAATCTTAGAATTATTAGTGGAATGATCTAGCACAGGTTATCTTAGAATTGTGGTTGGAATGATATAACACAGGTAAACTTATAATTGTTAGTAGAATGATATTACACAGGTAATCTTAGAACTGTGGGTGGAATGATATAGCACAGGTAATCTTAGAATTGTGGGTGGCATCTTATTACCCAGGTAATCTTAGAATTGTGAGTAGAATGATATAGCACAGGTTATCTTAGAATTGTGGGTGGAATGATATAACCCAGGGAATCTTAGAATTTTGTGTAGCATGATATAACCGAGGTAGTCTTAGAATTTTGGGTACAATGATATATCCCACGTAATCTTAGAATTGTGATTAGAATGATATAGCACAGGTAATCTTAGATTTGTGGGTGGATTAACATAATCCAGGTAATCTTAGAATTGTAGTTGGAATGGAATGATCTAACTCAGGTAATCTTAGAAATGTGGGTGGATTGATATAATTCAAGTAATCTTAGAATTTGGGTGGAATGATATATCACAGGTTATTTTAGAATTGTGAGTAGAATGATATATCCTAGTAAATAATTTTAAATTCGTGGGTGGATTGATATACTCCAGGTTATCTTAGAATTGTGGCAGGAATGATATAACCCAGGTAATCTTAGAATTGTGGTTGGAATGATATACTATAGGTAATCTTAGCATTGTGGGTGGAATGATCTAGCACAGGTTATCTTAGAATTGTGGGTGGAATGATATAACACAGGTAAACTTATAATTGTTTGTGGAATGACATAGCACAGGTAATATTAAAATTGTGGTTGGAATGATATAACACAGGTAATCTTAGAATTGTGAGTGGAATGATATAGCACAGGTAATCTTAGAACTGTGGGTGGAATGATATAGCACAGGTAATCTTAGAATTGTGGGTGGCATCTTATTACCCAGGTAATCTTAGAATTGTGAGTAGAATGATATAACACAGGTTATCTTAGAATTGTGGGTGGAATGATATAACCCAGGGAATCTTAGAATTTTGTGTAGCATGATATAACCGAGGTAGTCTTAGAATTTTGGGTACAATGATATATCCCAGGTAATCTTAGAATTGTGATTAGAATGATATAGCAAAGGTAATCTTAGAAATGTTGGTGGAATGATATAGCACAGGTTATCTTAGAATTGTGGGTGGAATGATATAACCCAGTGAATCTTAGAATGTTGTGTAGCATGATATAACCCCGGTAGTCTTAGAATTTTAGGTGCAATGATATATCCCAGGTAATCTTAGAATTGTGATTAGAATGATATAGCACAGGTAATCTTAGACTTGTGGATGCATTAACATAATCCAGGTAATCTTAGAATTGTGGTTGGAATGGAATGATCTAATCCAGGTAATCTTAGAAATGTGGGTGGATTGATATAATTCAAGTAATCTTAGAATTTGGGTGGAATGATATATCATAGGTTATTTTAGAATTGTGAGTAGAATGATATATCCCAGTTAATTTTAAATTTGTGGGTGGATTGATAAACTCCAGGTTATCTTAGAATTGTGGCAGGAATGATATAACCCAGGTAATCTTAGAATTGTGGTTGGAATGATATAACATAGGTAATCTTAGAATTGTGGGTGGAATGATATAACCCAGGTAACCTTAGAATTGTTAGTGGAATGATATAGCCCAGATAATCTTAGAATTGTGGGTGGAATGATATAGCACAGGTAATCTTAGAATTGTTGGTGGAATGATCTAGCACAGGTTATTTTAGAACTGTGGGTGGAATGATATAGCACAAGTAATCTTAGATTTGTGGATGGATTGACATAATCAAGGTAATCTTAGAATTGTGGGTGGTATAATATAACTCAGGTAATCATATACAGTCGAACTTACCCATACAGTCACCTCTATTAAGTAGTAGCCTGTAATAAAAGGTCACCTTTTCCTATCCTATCGTGAACAATATCATATGAATTTAACCTCTTCTAAGAAGATAGCTTTCCTATTAGACCATTTTTTCTTTGTCCCAGATGTGATCTCTTAATACAGGTTTTACTGTATGTAGAATTATGGGTTTGAATGATATAACACAGGTAATCGAAGAATTTTGGGAGGACTGGTATAACCCATGTTATCTTAGAATTGTGTGTGGAATGATATAACTCAGGTAATCTTAGAATTGTGGGTGGAATGATATAACCAAGGTAATATTATAATTATGGGTTTGAATGATATAACTGTGGTAATCTTAGAATTGTGTGTAGAATGATATAGTCAAGGTCATTTTGCAATTGTTGGTGGAATGATGTAACCCATGTGATCTTAAAATTATGTGTAGAATGATATAACACAGGTAATCTTAGAATTGTTGGTGGAATGATATAACACGTGTAATCTTAGAATTGTGAGTGGAATGATATAACACAGATAATCTTAGAATTGTGGCTGGAATGAAATAGCGCAGGTAATCTTAGAATTGTGGCTGGATTAAAATAGTACTGGTAATGTAAAATTGTGAGTGGAATGAAACAACACTGGTGTCTTGTTCTGCATTTCATATGACGTCAACCTAATACAGGTAGCTTGATCCTTTAATTTCACATTCGGCTATATAGATTATTATGTCTTTTCAATAAACGGGTCGGTATTGAGGTCTATCACATATATACCGCTCAGCTAATAAATAAAAGATAAAACAGATACCACTATGTCTACTTCATGCCTTGACATACACTTAGATATTGACAGTGAGGGCCGAGTAAGGATAAAACTTAAGACAAAACATATGATTTCATTTTCCATTGTGAACGTTACGTTTATATGTAGCAACATTCCAGCAGAACCTGCATTTGGAGTATATATTTCTCAGTTAATGGTTTGGTTGATGGAGGGTTGTAGTAATCTTCAATAATACATCATCTTACTAAACCTTAAACAGTGCATCTGCTCTCTTCACTATCAAAAATACATCATCTCCGTTAACGTCATTAATACCTCATATCCGTCAACCTTCAGCAAATACATCGATACCTCAATTCTGGTTAACCGTCATCAATATATAAGTTCTTGTTAACCATCAACAATGCATCAGTTTTTGTTAACCATCAACAATGCAAACGTTCTGGTTAACCATCAACAATACGTCATCTCGGTTAACCGCCATCGATACCTCAGTTCTTGTTAACTGTCACCAATACCTCAGTTCTTGTTAATCATCAACAATACCTCGGTTCTTGTTAACCATCATCAATACCTCAGTTCTTGTTAACTGTCATCAATACCTCAGTTCTTGTTGACCATCAACAATACCTCAGTTCTTGTTGACCATCAGCAATGCAAAAGCTCTGGTTAACCATCAACAATACGTCATCTCAGTTAACCGTCATCAATACCTCAGTTCTTGTTAACTGTCATCAATAACTCAGTTCTTGTTGACCATCAACAATACCTCAGTTCTTGTTGACCATCAACAATACCTCAGTTCTTGTTGACCATCAACAATACAAAAGCTCTGGGTAACCATCAACAATACGTCATCTCAGTTAACCGTCATCAATACCTCAGTTCTTGTTAACTGTCATCAATACCTCAGTTCTTGTCAACCATCAACAATACCTCGGTTCTTGTTGACCATCAACAATACCTCAGTTCTTGTTAACCATCAACAATGCAAAAGCTCTGGTTAACCATCAACAATACGTCATCTAAGTTAACGTCATCAATACCTCAGTTCTTGTTAACTGTCATCAATACCTCAGTTCTTGTTAATCATCAACAATATATAAGTTCTGTTTAACCGTCAAATCTATCTCATGTATGTTTACTGTCAACAATACCAAATATCTAACCATAAACAATTACTAATTTCCGAAACTAGTCAACGTTACCGCACTTTCGATAAACTACAGGACTTCATCTCCTTAAAACGCAACAATACCTCAACTCTCGTTAGCCGTCAGCAATACCACACTAATGGTTAACCGTAGACAATACCTTAGTTCTGATTTAAACCGCCGTCAACAATGCTTCAATTCTGATTAACCAACAACAATACCTCAATAAATATTAGTCGTCAACAATACCTCAATAATGATTAACCGTCAACAAT
This sequence comes from Bathymodiolus brooksi, assembly GCA_963680875.1. Taxonomy (NCBI): domain Eukaryota; kingdom Metazoa; phylum Mollusca; class Bivalvia; order Mytilida; family Modiolidae; genus Bathymodiolus; species Bathymodiolus brooksi. The sequence continues at coordinate 49,807,676 of OY804580.1, read as the reverse complement.
ACCTCAATAATAGTTACCCTTCACCAATGCCTCAATAATGGTTAACCGTCAACAATACCTCAATAAGAGATTATATCCATTATCTGTCAATGATTGTAGTTAGAAAATAGCTAGAAAATATATGTGTCATTTTATAGTCACAATTCCTTTCTTTTTAAGGCGATTGTACGTCTAGGTGGTAATCAGTATAAACAACAGTGTGATGATATTAAAGAAAAGAGTTTTGGCAACAGTGACAAAGAATTGTTAACAGAACTTCGAAACATTGAACAAAACAATGACCCAATACATAAGGGTCTGAAAGGTAAAACTAAGGTGTAACTATGGTTCTTTTTACAGCTAGTACATAGTTTGTTTTTTTCTAATGATACTAACATCATTGATTTAAATGTTTTAAAATGAAATTCAGAATAGCAATGAAAACAGAAAGATTGTTGGGTATATTCGCTTTGCTGTCGTGTTATCGAATGCTTTTTAGTTTGGAGGTGATTTCTGGTCGTTCGGTATTTTTCACTAGGTATCACTGTTTCCACCACCAACACAACTGTCCACAACGATGTAGCTGAAATATTGTTCAACGTTCCGTTAGCACAGCAATAATCTAACCCAGGCCTGCCTATTGACCGCTTCTTTGGAAATTATACAGAAGAACCATGCATTTTGAGATATAGATAAACTTGCAATCTTGATTGTTGAAAGACCAATAACGTGTCCTAGACATGTATACTGAAGAGATATCTTGTCTCCTCCAACGTAGGTACTCTGTTGCTGTTCACTATTTTGATTTTACCAATGAGGATGATGTTTTTCCTAATTTTAGGCAGACATTTCTTTCATTATAAAGTTTACCAGATATCATTGATACTTCATTGTTATCACCGGGTATAGCTACTTACCAAATAGTTAACTTTGTATTATAACACAGCTGACTTAAATATGAAGCGAACAGAGAATACAACCTTGAACTGTGATCGGAAAATTAATAGCATGTGCTTAATAGAATGAAGAACAAAACGAAAAACGTAGAAAGAGGCAAATCGATACCCTTAGTACACACATATATATTACTGTTTACTTTACTGGCTTAGATCAGACACTGTAATAAAGTAACAAGGTATAGTTATAATACATGGATCTACTTCATTAATCCTCAGACACTGTAATAAAGTAGCAGGGCATAGTTATAATACTTGGATCTACTTCATTAATCCTCAGGCACTGTAATAAAGTAGCAGGGTATAGTTATAATACATGGATCTACGTCATTAATCCACAGGCACTGTAATAAAGTAGTAGGGTATAATTATATTACACAGATCTACTTCATTAATCCACAGGCATTGCAATAAAGTAGCAGGGTATAGTTATAATACATGGATCTACGTCATTAATCCACAGGCACTGTAATAAAGTAGTAGGGTATAATTATATTACACAGATCTACTTCATTAATCCACAGGCATTGTAATAAAGTAGCAGGGTATAGTTATAATACATGGATCTACGTCATTAATCCACAGGCACTGTAATAAAGTAGTAGGGTATAATTATATTACACAGATCTACTTCATTAATCCACAGGCATTGTAATAAAGTAGCAGGGTATAGTTATAATACATGGATCTACTTCATTAATCCCCAATCACTGTAATACAGTGGCAGGGTATAGTTATAATACATGGATCTACTTCATTAATCCCCAAGCACTGTAATAAAGTAGCAGGGTATAGTTATAATACATGGATCTACGTCATTAATCCACAGGCACTGTAATAAAGTAGTAGGGTATAATTATATTACACAGATCTACTTCATTAATCCACAGGCATTGTAATAAAGTAGCAGGGTATAGTTATAATACATGGATCTACTTCATTAATCCCCAATCACTGTAATACAGTGGCAGGGTATAGTTATAATACATGGATCTTCTTCATTAATCCACAGGCACGGTGATAAAGTAGTAGGGTATAGTTATAATACATGGATCTGTTTCATTAATCCCCAAGCACTGTAATAAAGTAGTAGGGTATAGTTATAATACATGGATCTATTTCATTAATCCCCAAGCACTGTAATAAAGTAGCAGGGTATAGTTATAATACATGGATCTACGTCATTAATCCACAGGCACTGTAATAAAGTAGTAGGGTATAAATATATTACACATATCTACTTCATTAATCCACAGGCATTGTAATAAAGTAGCAGGGTATAGTTATAATACATGGATCTACGTCATTAATCCACAGGCACTGTAATAAAGTAGTAGGGTATAATTATATTACACAGATCTACTTCATTAATCCACAGGCATTGTAATAAAGTAGCAGGGTATAGTTATAATACATGGATCTACGTCATTAATCCACAGGCACTGTAATAAAGTAGTAGGGTATAATTATATTACACAGATCTACTTCATTAATCCACAGGCATTGTAATAAAGTAGCAGGGTATAGTTATAATACATGGATCTACGTCATTAATCCACAGGCACTGTAATAAAGTAGTAGGGTATAATTATATTACACAGATCTACTTCATTAATCCACAGGCATTGTAATAAAGTAGCAGGGTATAGTTATAATACATGGATCTACGTCATTAATCCACAGGCACTGTAATAAAGTAGTAGGGTATAATTATATTACACAGATCTACTTCATTAATCCACAGGCATTGTAATAAAGTAGCAGGGTATAGTTATAATACATGGATCTACGTCATTAATCCACAGGCACTGTAATAAAGTAGTAGGGTATAATTATATTACACAGATCTACTTCATTAATCCACAGGCATTGTAATAAAGTAGCAGGGTATAGTTATAATACATGGATCTACTTCATTAATCACCAATCACTGTAATACAGTGGCAGGGTATAGTTATAATACATGGATCTACTTCATTAATCCCCAAGCACTGTAATAAAGTAGCAGGGTATAGTTATAATACATGGATCTTCTTCATTAATCCACAGGCACGGTGATAAAGTAGTAGGGTATAGTTATAATACATGGATCTTCTTCATTAATCCACAGGCACGGTGATAAAGTAGTAGGGTATAGTTATAATACATAGATCTACTTCATTAATTAGAAGGCACTGTAATATAATAGCAGGGCATAGTTATAATGCATGGATCTGCCTCATTAATTCTCCGAGACTGTAATAAAGTAACAGGGTATAATTATAATACTTGGATCTACGTCATTAATTCTCAGGCACTGTAATATAGTAACAGGATATAGTTATAATACACAGATCTACGTCATTAATTCTCAGACACTGTAATAAAGTAGCAAGGTGTAGTCATAATACTTGGATCTATTTCATTAATCCCCAGGCACTGTAATAACGTAGCAGGGTATAGTTATAATACATGGTTCTACTTCATTAATTCTCAGGCACTGTAATAAATTAGTAGGGTATAGTGCAATACATGGATCTACGTCATTAATTCTCAGGCACTGTAATAAAGTAACAGGGTATAGCTAGAATACTTGGATCTACTTCATTAATTCCCAGGAACTGTAATAAAGTAACAGGGTATAGCTAGAATACATGGATCTACTTCATTAATTCTGAGGCACTGTAATAAAGTAGTAGGGTATAGTTATAATACATGGATCTACTTCTTCAATTCTCAGGCACTGTAATAAAATAGCAGGGTGTAATTATAATACATTCATCTACTTCATTAATTATCAGGCAAAAGAATGGCATATTGTTTTGAACATATGTTGTAATATTTATTATTTTGTTTTAGATGTGAACTGTAAAACGATCAAAAAATGGGAAGACGTAGACGCCATTGTTTTTGAGACAAGAGCAATGGAGTGTTTGACTATAATGATTTCGGAGAAAGATATTGTTACAGTCATTGGTTCTCCAGGATGCGGGAAGACAACAGCTATTCGTCATGATGCCCTAAGACTGCACAAAGAACAATCGTATGATATAATACCAGCTGCAAAGCCTTCAGATATCAGGGATTATTACGACCCAGAACGTAAACAAGTGTTTGTGTTTGATGATATGTTTGGTAAATGTTCTATAAATGTACAAACTATGTACAATTGGAATGTCTTGTCTGACTGTATACAGAACATTATTGATGGTAAGCGTGTTAAAATATTGTTATCTTGTAGGTCATATATTTTCCATCAATTTAGGAATGTAAATTTACTTGCAAACACATCATGTGATTTCTCATCGTCCAATAATGTCTTGACAGTCGGCGAAAGGCGAGGAATTGCAATGTCCTACCTGACTGAAAATGAAACCAAGATTATACAAGGTATGGAAGTATTTGAGCAATATGATTTCTTTCCTTTGTTATGCCAACTTTATGGTAGGCATAAGACAGGTGATATAAGGACGTTTTTTACTAGTCCTCTGTCAATCATTAAAGATGATTTGAAATGCTTAATGGACGAGGAAAACCAAACACCTTTTGCCACACTAGGTCTGTTTGTTATTTATAACAATACAATTGAAGACGACATGTTGTCACGAAAATCCTCCATACAGATCACTTTAGATGAACTGTCTAGAAAATTTAGAATCCGGTATACATTCTCACCAAGTAAAGCAAAAGAACAGTTGGACAATCTTACAAAGTCTTATGCAAAGAAAACTGGTTCCTGTTACAGTATCATTCATGACAAAATCTTTGATATAGTGGCGTCATTTTACGGTGAACACATGTTTGACCTACTTATTGATCTCTGTCACAGCGATGTGTTACGTGATCGATTTCACCTTGACACTATACAAGTTAAACATGACGAATGCCTAATAATCATTCCAGATGATAAACACGATTTATATTTTGAACGTTTGTGTTATCATTTCGCTAACGGCAAAATGGATGTTGTATTTTCGAACAGGCAAATGCAATATGAATCATATCGCATCAAGATAATTGCGTTATTGAAAAATAATATACGGATTCGCGAGGTTTGTTTTTCGTCAGCACAAGGCGACAGATACCCACTGTTTACTATAGTCAATCAGGGTTATGCTGATGTGTTGAAGGTGTTGATACATCTGAATTATGATATACACACACCTGATGAGAACGGAAAGACACCTCTTGTTGTTGGTGTGTATGGAGGTAGCATAGAATGTGTCCAATTATTATTAAACGGCAAATGTGATCCTAATATATCTTATAGTAAACCATCGCCATTACAGATCGCTTCTGGGAAGGGTTATACAGAGATTGTCGAACTGTTGTTGAATAATAAAGCTGATCCTAATATATGTTGTGAAGGACAATCTCCATTATACATCGCTTCTAGCTACAGTCATACAGAGATTGTCAAACTGTTGTTGAATAATAAAGCTAATCCTAATTCTAATATATGTCATTATGGCACATCTCCATTATGCATCGCTTATTGTCAATTGGACATGCCGTTATTGTTGAATTGGAAACATAATCATGAGGAGTATACCCATTTGATGAATATAAATGATAGTCAGTTATGGTGTGAAATAGTCCCCTCTTTGGCGAGAAGAAAATTCCGTACAACTTTAGACTTACGGTGGTTGAATAATCAACATGATTTAGATATTGTCCATAATTACCACTCCCATTGTTGTCAAGGTTCTATAGAGATTGTCGAAATGTTGTTGAATAATAAAGCTGATCCTAATAAACGTTATGATGGAATGTCTCTATTATACATGGCTTCTTTTCAAAATTATACAGAGATTGTGGAACTGTTGTTGAATAATAAAGCTGATCCTAATATGTGTTGTAAAGGACAGTCTCCATTATACATCGCTTCTAGACGCGGTCATACAGAGATTGTCAAACTGTTGTTGAATAATAAAGCTGATCCTAATATATGTTGTGAAGGAGATTCTCCAATATACATTGCTTCTCTTCATGGTCATACAGAGATTGTCAAACTGTTGTTGAATATGTTGGATAATAAAGCTGATCATAATATCTATGGGGAAGGAAAAAATCCATTATACGTTGCTTCTAGTTGCGGTCATACAGAGATTGTCGAACTGTTGTTGAATAATAAAGCTGATCCTAATATGTGTTGTAAAGGAAAGTCTCCATTATACATCGCTTCTCGTCACGGTCGTACAGAGATTGTCAAACTGTTGTTGAAAAATAAAGCTGATCCTAATAAATGTTGTGAAGGAGATTCTCCAATATACATTGCTTCTCTTCATGGTCATACAGAGATTGTCAAACTGTGGTTGAATATGTTGGATAATAAAGCTGATCATAATATCTATGGGGAAGGAAAAACTCCATTATACGTTGCTTCTAGTTGCGGTCATACAGAGATTGTCAAACTGTGGTTGAATAATAAAGCTGATCCTAATATCTGTTGGGAAGGAAAATCTCCGTTATTCATCGCTTCTAGTTTGGGGCATACAGAGATTGTCAAACTGTTGTTGAATAATAAAGCTGATCCTAATATATGTTGTGTAGGAGAATCTCCATTATACATCGCTTCTCGTCACGGTCGTACAGAGATTGTCAAACTGTTGTTGAAAAATAAAGCTGATCCTAATAAATGTTGGATAGGAGAATCTCCATTATACATCGCTTCTCGTCAAGAGTGTACAGAGGTTGTCAAACTGTTGTTGAAAAATAAAGCTGATCCTAATAAATGTTGGGTAGGAGAATCTCCATTATACATCGCTTCTCGTGACGGTCGTACAGAGATTGTCGAACTGTTGTTGAATAATAAAGCTGATCCTAATATGTGTTTTGCAGGAATGTCTACATTATATATCGCTTCTCGTCACGGTCATGTAGAGATTATCAAACTGTTGTTGAATAATAAAGCTGATCCTAATAAATGTTGGTCAGGAGAATCTCCATTATACATCGCTTCTCGTCACGGTCGTACAGAGATTGTCGAACTGTTGTTGAATAATAAAGCTGATCCTAATATATGTTTTGCAGGAGAATCTCCATTATACATCGCTTATTTTCACGGTCATGCAGAGATTGTCGAACTGTTGTTGAATAATAAAGCTGATCCTAATAAATGTTGGGTAGGAGAATCTCCATTATACATCGCTTCTCGTCACGGTCGTACAGAGATTGTCAAACTGTTGTTGAATAATAAAGCTGATCCTAATATATGTTTTGCAGGAGAATCTCCATTATACATCGCTACTTGTCACGGTCATGTAGAGATTATCAAACTGTTGTTGAATAATAAAGCTGATCCTAACATATGTTTTGCAGGAGAATCTCCATTATACATCGCTTATTGTCACGGGCATGCAGAGATTGTCGAACTGTTGTTGAATAATAAATCTGTTCCTACTATATGTTGTGTAGGAGAATATCCATACTATATCGCTTCTCGTCACGGTCATGCAGCGATGGTCAAACTGTTGTTGAATAATAAAGCTGATCCTTGAATTAATATGTGTTGTGAAGAACGGTCTCAATTATACATCGCTTCTCCTGAATGTCATACAGATATTGTCGAACTGTTGTTGAATAATAAAGCTGATCCTAATATATATGTTGTGAAGCGAGAGTCTTCATTTTACATCGCCTCTCGTCACAGTCATACAGAGATTATCGAACTGTTGTTGAATAATAAAGATGAACCTAATAAATGTTGGGTAGGAGAATCTCCATTATAAATCGCTTCTTTTGAAGGTCATACAGAGATTGTCGAACTGTTGTTGAATAATAAAGCTGATCCTAATATATGTTGGGTAGGAGAATCTCCATTATACATCGCTTCTCGTCACGGTTGTACAGGTATTGTCAAACTGTTGTTGAATAATAAAGCTGATCCTAATATGTGTTTTGCAGGAATGTCTACATTATACATCGCTTCTTGTCACGGTCATGTAGAGATTATCAAACCGTTGTTGAATAATAAAGCTGATCCTAATAAATGTTGGGCAGGAGAATCTCCATTATACATCGCTTCTCGTCACGGTCGTACAGGTATTGTCAAACTGTTGTTGAATAATAAAGCTGATCCTAATATGTGTTTTGCAGGAATGTCTACATTATACATCGCTTCTTGTCACGGTCATGTAGAGATTATCAAACTGTTGTTGAATAATAAAGCTGATCCTAATAAATGTTGGGCAGGAGAATCTCCATTATACATCGCTTCTCGTCACGGTCGTACAGAGATTGTCGAACTGTTGTTGAATAATAAAGCTGATCCTAATATATGTTTTGCAGGAGAATCTCCATTATACATCGTTCATTTTTACGGTCATGCAGAGATTGTCGAACTGTTGTTGAATACTAAATCTGTTCCTAATATATGTTGTGTAGGAGAATATCCATACTACATCGCTTCTCGTCACGGTCATGCAGAAATGGTCAAACTGTTGTTGAATAATAAAGCTGATCCTAATAAATGTTGGGTAGGACAATCTCCATTATACATCGCTTCTCGTCACGGTTGTACAGGTATTGTCAAACTGTTGTTGAAAAATAAAGCTGATCCTAATAAATGTTGGGTAGGAGAATCTCCATTATACATCGCTTCTCGTCACGGTCGTACAGAGATCGTCGAACTGTTGTTGAATAATAAAGCTGATCCTAATATGTGTTTTGCAGGAATGTCTACATTATACATCGCATCTTGTCACGGTCATGTAGAGATTATCAAACTGTTGTTGAATAATAAAGCTGATCCTAATATATGTTTTGCAGGAGAATCTCCATTATACATCGCTTATTGTCACGGTCATGCAGAGATTGTCGAACTGTTGTTGAATAATAAATCTGTTCCTACTATATGTTGTGTAGGAGAATATCCATACTACATCGCTTCTCGTCACGGTCATGCAGCGATGGTCAAACTGTTGTTGAATAATAAAGCTGATCCTTGAATTAATATGTGTTGTGAAGAACGGTCTCCAGTATACATCGCTTCTCTTGAAGGTCATACAGAGATTGTCGAATTGTTGTTGAATAATAAAGCTGATCCTAATATATGTTTTGCAGGAATGTCTACATTATACATCGCTTCTTGTCACGGTCATGTAGAGATTATCAAACTGTTGTTGAATAATAAAGCTGTTCCTAATAAATGTTGGGTAGGAGAATCTCCATTATACATCGCTTCTCGTCACGGTCGTACAGAGATTGTCGAAGTGTTGTTGAACAATAAAGCTGATCCTAATATATGTTTTGCAGGAGAATCTCCATTATACATCGCTTATTTTCACGGTCATGCAGAGATTGTCGAACTGTTGTTGAATAATAAATCTGTTCCTAATATATGTTGGGTAGGAGAATATCCATACTACATCGCTTCTCGTCACGGTCATGCAGAGATGGTCAAACTGTTGTTGAATAACAAAGCTGATCCTAATAAATGTTGGGTAGGAGATTCTCCATTATACATCGCTTCTCGTCACGGTTGTACAGGTATTGTCAAACTGTTGTTGAAAAATAAAGCTGATCCTAATATATGTTATGTAGGAAAGTCTCCATTATACATCGCTTCTCGTCACGGTCGTACAGAGATTGTCGAACTGTTGTTGAATAATAAAGCTGATCCTAATATATGTTTTGCAGGAATGTCTACATTATACATCGCTTCTTGTCACGGTCATGTAGAGATTATCAAACTGTTGTTGAATAATAAAGCTGATCCTAATATATGTTTTGCAGGAGAATTTCCATTATACATCGCTTATTTTCACGGTCATGCAGAAATTGTCGAACTGTTGTTGAATAATAAATTTGTTCCTAATATATGTTGTGTAGGAGAATATCCATACTACACCGCTTCTCGTCACGGTCATGCAGCGATGGTCAAACTGTTGTTGAATAATAAAGCTGATCCTTGAATTAATATGTGTTGTGAAGAACGGTCTCAATTATACATCGCTTCTCTTGAAGGTCATACAGAGATTGTCGAACTGTTGTTGAATAATAAAGCTGATCCTAATATATATGTTATGAAGCGAGAGTCTCCATTATACATCGCATCTCGTCACAGTCATACAGAGATTATCGAACTGTTGTTGAATAATAAAGCTGAACCTAATATATGTTGTGAAGGAATATATCCATTATACATCACTTTTCGTCAGTCATATGGAGATTGGCGAACTGTTGTTGAATAATAAAGCTGATCCTAATTAATATATGTTGTGAAGAACGGTCTCCATTATACATCGCTTCTTTTGAAGGTCATACAGAGATTGTCGAACTGTTGTTGAATAATAAATCTAATCTTAATATTTGTTATGAAGGAAAGTCTCCATTTAGGTGTCAAACCACTAATTCACCAATCAGAGCTTAGAACATATACGAAAGTAGTCCCTTTTCAAGAAAAAAGTTCCTTTTACGTTGTAGTATTGTGAAAACTACTGAATGGAATGGACTAATTAAAATTGATAATTGAAGTTAAATATATAGGGATTATTTTGAGCCAAAATTTGATGAACTTACATGTAGTTGTATTTTAATACCTCTATGGAGGATTTGATGCATGACCTATAAATACTGAATTTCTCGGGTATGACCGAACTATTTTTAGAGTAGGTGTTTTCCGTAGCATGGCATTTCACTGCAAGATTTTAAACATGCCCTGATATTTTGACAGAATGTAGAGGAATCATGTACGTATCAGAAAATATATGGTCTTGAAAAGGTTAAATTTAAGATTAAATGGCCAGGTAGGCTCGAAAAAACACAAATTTAGTAGAAAACCTAAAAGAAATTAATTAGTGGTTTCACACCATTTATACATCGCTAGTCTTCACGGTCATACACAGATTGCCAAACTGTTGTTGAATAATAAAGCTGATCCTAATATATGTTGTGAAGGAAAGTCTCCATTATACCTCGCTTTTCTTGAAGGTAATACAGAGATTGTCCAAATCTTGTTGAATAATAAAGCTGATCCTAATATATGTTGTGAAGAAAAGTATCCATTATACATCGCTTCTCTTCATGGTAGTATAGAGATTATCGAACTGTTGTTGAATAATAAAGCTGATCCTCATATCTGTTGTGAAGGAAATTCTCCATTATTCATCGCTTTTCTTGAAGGTCAAGCAGAAATTGTCGAACTGTTGTTGAATAATAAATGCTGACTCTAATATAATAAAAACGCACAGAAGATTACGAAGGAAAATCTCCATTACATATAGCTTCGAGAAATTGATATACTGAAAATGTGCAATTATTACTGAAAAGTGGAACAAATATAACTAGTTATACACAATCTCCCTTGTGTGTCTCAGTAAAAGCAGACAACATAGATATTGTTTCAATTCTGTTAGAAAATAACTGTTGATCTCAGTCAATACGACACATTTCATCAGTCGCCGCTTGTTATCGCGTCATCAAAAGGTGACCTGCAAATTGTTGAATTACTGTTAAAATATAACTTTAATGCTAATATTTGTAACATAAATGGTTTGTCGCCATTGTTTATGACTTCAGAGCAAGGTCATGTAGAGATTGTAAATCTCTTGCTAATTAGAATAGATCTCACCCTATAATTTGTGACAAATATAGACAATCGCATTTGTTCATAGCTTCACGAAATCGTCATCTAACGGTCGTTAATTTCTATTACAATACGATTCAGATCCACTTTTATGTAATATCAACGGAATTTCACCGATTACAGTTTCTCTTCTGAACACAAGTAGAAAGATGCATGAACAAATCGTTACTTTACAACTGAACCATTGCGTTAAATTGAGTGAAATAACGGAAAATGAATGTTCATTTATCATTGTTGTATTAAACGGATAAAACACAGCCTTAGATGACATATAATATATCATATTACACGGTGAGAGTAGAGCCTTAGATGACATAGAAGATACCGTATTACACAGAGATGGTAGAGCTTTAGATGACATAGAAGATACCGTATTACACGAAGAAAGTAGAACCTTAGATGACATAGAATATATCATATTACACGGGGACAGTAGAGCCTTAGATGACATAGAAGATACCGTATTACACGGAGATGGTAGAGCTTTAGATGACATAGAAGATACCGTATTACACGGAGAAAGTAGAACCTTAGATGACATAGAAGGTACCGTATTACATGGAGACAGTAGAGCCTTAGATGGCATAGAAGGTACCGTATTACATGGAGACAGTCGAACCTTAGATGACATAGAAGATACCGTATTACACGAAGAAAGTAGAGCCTTAGATGACATAGAAGATACCGTATTACATGGAGACACTATAGCCTTAGATGACATAGAAGGTACCGTATTACATGGAGACAGTCGAACCTTAGATGACATAGAAGATACCGTATTACACGGAGAAAGTAGAGCCTTAGATGACATAGAAGATACCGTATTACACTGAGAAAGTAGAGCCTTAGATGACATAGAAGGTTCTATATTACATGGAGAAAGTAGAGCCTTAGATGACATAACAAATACCGTATTACACGGAGAAAGTAGAGCCTTAGATGACATAGAAGATACCGTATTACAAGGAGACAGTATAGCCTTAGATGACATAGAAGGTTCTATATTACATGGAGAAAGTAGAGCCTTAGATGACATAGAAGGTACCGTATTACACGGAGAAAGCAGAGGAAAATATCTTGACAAATTTCAATAAGTAATAGGGCATTCTGAGCAGCACATAAGGATCTAAAATGATAATGAAGATCATTGTCATCACTGTTTTCAGATTTGACAATACATTTTAGTCCCAGTAATATGATTGGACAAACAAGCATGACTGACATGACTCCATATGGGATGTTATTATATGTCAGTGTATCACAAAAGATAAATCATGTAACAAAACATCATTTTGTTTTATTTTTGATTGGGACGAATCACACGCACAACTCGTCCAACTGACGGGATGTACAATGATGGCTATTGAAGAGTAACCATTTGTTAGGAGTGGTCAACGGTGCAACGTGACATTTCCAATCCTATTTACAATCTGACATACTGTAATTTATTTAGATTGACATGTGTCTGTTTCCACATGTTGTATTGCAGTTTGTTTTTACTAAATATCAAAATTTTCTAAAAACATGGTTTGTCAAATTGGAAAAAAAATACAGGAATTGCTCCCATTCCTTTTTAATTCATTAGCTCAAATGTCAATGATCGGCCGATTTTCAGAATAATCTCATTATAGCATAAATTGCGAATATGTTATTAAATAATAAATAAATAGTTTTATTTTTAGATTTTTCATTATGTAAATTATGTCTATATATATATTGTATTGTGGCTTTCAGAAAATGTATATATTGTGTCTTTATCACAAACAGTCAATTTTGTTTTATTAAAGTTCCCGTACCAAGTCAGTAAAATGTGTGGTCATGTATTTGTGTATTAGAGGCATCGATATATATCGACTTAGATGTTGTGCGTGTTGTGTATTTTTTGTTTTACATTTTATTATATATGTTTTTAATATTAACAGGGTAGTTGTGTAGTAAAAAGAACAGTTTATTATAATATCTGACTGTTTATTATGTATTTAATATTAACAGGTTAGTTGTGTATTAATTAGAACAGTTTATTATAATATCTGACTGTTTATTATGTGTTTAATATTAACAGGGTATTTGTGTATTAATTAGAACAGCTTATTATAATATCTGATTGTTTATTATATATTTAATATTAACAGGGTAGTTGTGTATTAATTAGAACAGTTTATTATAATATCTGATTGTTTATTATGTATTTAATATTAACAGGGTAGTTGTGTATTAATTAGAACAGTTTATTATAATATCTGATTGTTTATTGTGTGTTTTGTGTAAATAGAAGATACGTTCTTTATTGTAATATTGAACAACAACTAAATCATTTTGTTCCGTCGCTTTGTATTACCGGAAGTGAAAGGGGTCAGTCATTTATGCATTGTAAAGTGTTCATTGTCTGTCATTATGTTATTGATCTCATTGTTTACTTAGTAACGACATACAATTCTCCATAAACTTGTACATAACTTTAATAAGACATGGAATTCTTCATAAACTTGTATATTATTTTAATAAGACATAATTCTTCATGAACTTGTATATAATTTTAATAAGACATAGAATTCTTCATAAACTTATATATAATTTTATTAAGACATAGAATTCGTCATAAACTTGTATATTATTTTAATAAGACATAGAATACTTCATAAACCTGTATATAATTTTAATAAGACATATATTTTTTTCATAGACTTGTATATAATTTTAATAAGACATGGAATTCTTCAAAAACTTGTATATTATTTTAATAAGACATAGAATTTTTCATAAACTTGTACATAATTTTAATAAGACATAGAATTCTTCATATACTTGTACATAATTTTAATAAGACATGGAATTCTTCATAAACTTGTATATTATTTTAATAAGACATATAATTCTTCATGAACTTGTATATAATTTTAATAAGACATATAATTCTTCATAAACTTGTATAAAATTTTATTAAGGCATAGAATTCGTCATAAACTTGTATATTATTTTAATAAGACATAGAATACTTCATAAACCTTTATATAATTTTAATAAGACATATATTTTTTCATAGACTTTATATAATTTTAATAAGACATGGAATTCTTCAAAAACTTGTATATTATTTTAATAAGACATAGAATTTTTCATAAACTTGTACATAATTTTAATAAGACATAGAATTCTTCATAAACTTGTATATAATTTTAATAAGACATGGAATTCTTCATAAACTTGTATATTATTTTAATAAGACATATAATTCTTCATGAACTTGTATATAATTTCAATAAGACTTAGAATTCTTCATAAACTTGTATATAATTTTATTAAGACATAGAATTCTTCATAAACTTGTATATTATTTTAATAAGACATATATTTTTTTATAGACTTGTATATAATTTTAATAAGACATGGAATTCTTCAAAAACGTGTATATTATTTTAATAAGACATAGAATTTTTCATAAACTTGTACATAATTTTAATAAGACATAGAATTCTTCATAAACTGGTACAAATGTATATGATTTTAATGTATTTTAAATGAAAAAAAAGAGAGACTTATTTTTTACTCGAGTGGTGAGGATATTTTTGCATAGATTAGTAATTTGTCCTTGACGGGAACAAACAGCACTTTCCATATTTGGTCATTGCAGTATAGATAGCGTCAAAGAACACTAGCTTATTTAGAGAATTTTTTCTACCATATTTGGTGATCCCTTCCGTATTTGGTAATACTATTTCGGATCAATTTCAATCGACAAACCTCGGGTAAATCCGCTGCTCTCCTACTATCTATAAAGGGAGAACGGAATCGGTGGAATTGTGCCGAGTGGATCTATAAAATCTACCAATACAGGATAAGCGCTAAAGGAAATCGTACGGACAATCCTAATGGTCAATCCAGAGATACATGCATTAATGGATGAATAACACAAAACTAAGACAACAAACCAAAAAAACACAACATATGTAAATTAAAGACGACCAACATTGTGGTGATCAAAAAGGGAATGAACCCATGTGCTCTCTCAGGATAAGAGGTTTTGTTTCTTATAAGACACCTTCATGTTACTAATATTGCTAAGTCGGGTAAGAGTCTTGTCGGCTATATGAGAAAGAAAACAAAGATTATGTTTTTTTCGCAAGCATGTATACATGTACAGTCTATCCAATAAGTTAGATCACTTCAAACTGTATTAAACTATCTAATTTTTTTCATCATTTACGTGATGGGATCCCTTTAGTTGTTTTTTGTTTGTATATGTAACCTCGTAATACATTACGGTATTATGTGTTCTTGTTCATAACACCATCTTGGAAATTAAATTTACCAGATAAATTCAAAACGACAAAGAATCCCAAATAGAGCCTTTATCAACAGCAGTCTAGGGGGCGCTTCAGACTCATCTTAGAGTATCCGTTATGTTCATTGTTGACTATAAAACACTATTGTGATTATTAAATGTAGAACAGCACTATAAATGTTGTTCCTGTACATTAATGTGTGTCTAAATGTAATGTTGAATAATATATTGTACACAGTTACATCTATGTTTGTTCTTGTATTATAGTAATTTTATTTTAGTTAATAGTAAGAACTGCACGCTACCCTGTGACTGTATGGTTATTTGTTGATTGTAAAATTGTCTTGCCTATTTTTGATTTTATTGTTGAATGTTGAATATTGAATCATTATAAATTATGATTATCTGAAAAATGCCTCTAGTGTATATACGCCTGTTGAGCTAGAATAGGTGACGTAAAACTTTTTTCTGAATGTGTAACCTCGTATAATCACATATTTTATTGAAATAACGCCGAATTTGCATCTGTAATAAAAGCATATTCTACGGTGTGTTATTAGCCTCCGGGACAATAACATTTTACGAGGACAATAACATGTTATCTGCCCTCTTGTGAAGGGCAATGGCATGTTTTATCACATATTTTGTTGCAATATGTTCGTTTTTGCATGTTCAATAATAGCTAAATGTCAGTGTTCGGTATTCCCTAGGGCAAATACGGGGCAAATATCCGTATTTGCCCGCATATGTCCGTATTTGCTCCCGTATTCAACTTCCGGTATCTGCGCAGTCGTCTCAAAGATTATATACTTTGCTGTCAAAGTACAAGCAAAGATGATGCATAAAGATATGCATACGATCGTATTTCAATAACAATTAACACATTTCAACATATTGGAATAAATATAAAAGGCAATGCTTGGAAAAGGTCAATGTAAAATATGAGATAAAAAGATTATGACATGAAATTTTCCATATCGTCCCTGGTATCAACCCTCGACCCATATCAGCCCTCCATCTTCGCTGTCGGGCTTGATATGGGAGTATCGGGCTAATACCAGGACAGATATGGAAAATGTCATGTAATAATCTCTTAATCTGCCCTGGCAAAATATGTGATAAATAGATTAATACATGGCTTTTTTCATATTGCCCTAGTCATCAGCCCTTGACTTATATCGTCCTTCGGGTTAAAGCCCTCGGGGCCGATATCAAGGTCTCGTGCTGAAAACAAGGGCAATATGAAAAAGACCATGCATTAATCTATAAATATCGTGTAGTTTGAATTAAAACAAATAGCTTATCGTATTATGCTTTAATCATAACATCCCATCCGGGTAATGCAATTATATACACCATAAAAATTCAAAACGACAAAGAATCCCAAATGTATCGTTTATGGACAGCAGACTAGGGACCGCTTCACACTTATGTTGGGGTATCTGTTATACTCATTGTTGACAATAAAAACTACTGTGACTAGTTAATATAGAAAAGCACTAACAATGTTGTTAATTTGTGTCTAAAGTGTAAAGTTGAATAGTATCTTGTATGAAGTTACATTTATTTATGTTATAGATAGGTGTGAATTATGGGGATTTATCCGTGAAATAAATTCCCGTATTTTCACATGAGAAAATATCAGTTTTTTCCCGCCGGAACTAATTTTATATAACTATAAGTGTAGTGGTTACGTCCCTTGTTGTCTTACAGTGAATATACATGCGATTGTAAACTGAAAAAATTCCGCGAAATGGCATTGCCGACGTTGGCACATAATCAACAAGATGCCATTGACGTCATAGACGTCATATGAAGACTTCCAGTTTGAAACGTAAAGATTATACGTTATTTGGCTTCGTGTACGCTTCAATTTTGATCAAATTTAACTAAAATAAGTTTTCAAGGTAAGCATTTTAATTATTTTTGTGTATTGTTGTAAATATGACATGTAACATTTCACATTTTCAAGATGGCAGACCCTTCCAGCTGAACCCCTTAGTATCATTGCTCGTAGATTCACACGGGTGGAATGAAATATACAAATAACAAAAATAATATATCACAAATTTTGAAAGTCTATATAATAATCAGTATAGCTAAATCATACATTTTGAATATCAAAATAAGACCACTCGTGACCTAATACGCATTAACAATTAACCTCGTGGGCGGAACAAGTTCGGCCCTCTCGTTTAATTCTTAGGCGTACTTCGGTCACTCGTGGTCTTATTTTGATATTCAAAATCTACGATTAGCTATACTATATATCTGTTCTTGTAGAATAGTTATTTTTATTAAAGTTAATAGTATAGTTATTTGTAGATTATAAAATTGTCTTGCTTATTATTGAATTTATTGTTGAATGTTGAATATTGAATCTTTATAAATTATGATTATCTTCTTATTGAATTAATTGTTGAATGTTGAATATTTAATCATTATAAATAATAAAATCTGAAAAAAAACGTCTCTAGTGTTTTTATTCCTGTTCATCTACAATGGGTGACGTAAAACCTCACTTGGCATCGTCTGTCAATATTCAGTGTGTCTGAGTTAGAGGCATGGCCAGTCTTAGGAGGTGTGGGCACTATTATTCTATGCAAAACTTACAGTATGTTGTTATGTGTACTTGAACATCGGAGAGTAGATAACTCCAGCGTGAGGACCAATTGACTTAAGACCGGCCCTAGTTATAGGTATATGTAGAATGGGTCAGGTGTGTTTGATTAATATTTTAGGGTTGTTTATATATTTGTAATGAAGATATTATTTTGAGGTTTTTCTTTGCGTTCTATTTAAAATATAGATATATTCAATCCTGACTTTACTTTGTATTCTGTGTAGTCATTGCATACACTATTACTCTACACAGCATGTCTATAATTGTAATACTTGTAATTCATGGGTCACATATCAATTTCTACGACCACGATGTGCGGGACCGTCGTGGTCGTGATCGTCTGATAGATGGATGTACAACTACCTTTGCAATCAGTGCATGTCGCCATTGAAGGTGTGAGTTCGCAACCCGTTCATGGCAAGATGTACTCGATACAACATGTATGTGATAAAGTTTGTTAGTGACTTGCGACAGATCGGTGGTTCTCTCCGGGTACTCTGGTTTCCTCCACCAATAGAACTGACCGCCACGATAAGACTGAAATATTGTTGAAAGTGGCATTAAATACCATGCACAAAATCCAACCATTTTCTACGGCATGTCAATGTTAACTCAATATAACATCACGTGATCAAATTTGTCAGTAACTTTTAGGAGGTCGGTGATGTTCATCGAATACTCAAGTTGTCCCAAACAATAAAACTGACAGTCACGATATAATGTTGAAAGTGGTCTTAAACACCAAGAACATAATTACACACAAACTAATACGTTAACTTTTTTTTCGAAAGCCCAAGTTGCCTACCTACACAAAGAAACATCTAAAGCGCTAAAGCATATAAATGTCAGTTTTCCTCATACAGTTATCCAATGGGACATGCTACCGCAACATACAGTGCAATCAACCGCAATGCACATATTTAGAGAACAGTTGACACCAACCGTTCTCTATCCACTCTGGTAAACCATTGATTTCAATGTACATAGCTCTACCAATCATTTTGTAAGAAAACAAAATCATTTAAAAATAATCTGTAAATGATTCACTGACTCAACTAAAAAAACGATTTTTTTTATAAGATAATTATCATCGCGCATGCGCACCAGAAAGTAATCTTCAGTTTTGAAGTTTTGTCGTTCCCTAATGAAGAAGACGACGATTATTGTTGCTAAAAAGGCAACGTTGAGTCTACGTCCATATCCTGGAATTCAATGAAAACATGTATTGTTATCCTGCACTGCTTATAATAATAATATTATATGTCCAGAACAGATAGGGTTTAAAAGGGGCGAGAACTAGTGATCATATATTGACACTCAAGTCCCTTATTGATAAATTTTTCAAAAATAACAAATATCTTTTTGCTTGTTTTTGGACTTGAAAAAGGCTTTTGACACTGTTAATAGACAAACACTTTTGTTTAAACTGAACAGATATAATATCAGGGGACATTTCTTAAATATGATAGAAGACATGTTTCATTTTCCATTAGGTTAGCAAATGGGATTACTCAACCATTCCAAACTAGTATTGGAGTAAAACAAGGGTGTGTTTTGACCCCGACTTTTTCCCCAGTCTATATGAATGATTTAGTTGAGCATTTTAATTTAGAGTGTGATCCAGTTAGTATAAATAGGAAATCTATATATTGTTTGCTATATGCAGATGACATTGTGCTGATGTCATAGTCAGCAAATGGTTTACAAAAATTATTAGATAATCTCAAATTGTTTTGTGACAAATGGAACCTTAAAGTAAACATACAAAACACAAAAGTTATGATTTTTAATAAATCAGGCAAAGTGTTGAAGGGTTACATTTTTTCGTTTTAAGAGCAGTCTCTAGAACTTGTGTTAGGATATAAATATTTAGGAATTATATTTAAACCCTCAGGTTCTTTTTCATTTGCTATAAATTATTTGTCAAAGAAAGCCTCTAAGGCAATGTTCTGTATTCGCAAAACATTATATTCAGAAAAACTGAATGCTTTTTCACAACTAAGACTCTTTGATGCTTGTGTCAAACCCATTCTTTTATATTTTAGTGAAATATGGTCTCTTGATATCCTAATTAAAAGAAATTTAAATTTTGAATCAAAATATGATCCCTTTGTTCCAAATAAAACACAAATAAAATTTGCCAAATTTGTATTAGGAGTTCATAAGTCAGCAACAAATATTGCTGTATTATCGGAACTTGTGTTATTCCCCCTTTCATTGTGTACTATGAAAGCTACTATTAATTATTGGCTTCATCTTTTGAGCGCAAATGCAACTAGCTTAATTTATCATTCATACCAAGAAACCACCTTGCGTAAAGATGGCTTATGTTATAAAATAAAACTTTTACTGGCTGAAATTGGGTTCAATCATGTTGGGTGAAACAAGGTACTTTTTCTAAGTCTAAATTATTACACACTTCATCAATTAAACTAGAAGACAGATATATTAACCATTGGAACAAATTATTGTTTAATGATGATAATAAAAGTGGTGGTAATAAACTGCGAACTTAAAGGAAATTAAAAAAATAGTTACAAAATGGAGAAATTTTTACACTCTGATATGGATAAATTTGCTTTATCTATTTTTGTTAAAATTTGAATAAGCAACAGTAACCTGAATATTGAAAGAGGTAGATACATCAAACTTCCAGTGGAAAAGAGAATATGTCCTCTCTGTAATATAGAACCAGAGGATGGCATGCATTTCATTCTAAAATGTCCCAAATTGGATGAGTGTCGTAAAGAATTATTTTCAAATATAAGTTCAGTGGTTCCTTCATTTAATGATATAGATGAGTTCCAAAAATTTAAATTCATATTGAATAGTAATGATCTTGATATATGCAAAATATGTATTTTAGGTGTGAATAAATTGTATTCTATCAATAAAGATCTGAAAGGGAAGTTATAACTTAATTTGTATGCAAAATTATTATTACAGTATATACAGAAATATTTAAATATTTTAAAATACATTGAGTGACACTGTTGCGGGCAATGGGAGATAATCCTTATAAATAGTGTAATCTTTAATGGGAGATATTTCATACACTCCTCAGCTGTGATAACATCTTCTTTGTACATGTATATATATATGTATTTGGCTTAGTTCTGATTTGATGATTGTTCAATATTTTGACTTTAAATCAATAAAATTATTATTATTATTATTATTATTCTATTTCAGAAGTCAAATTGCATTGAATTGATAAATTGTTCCTATATACAGCCACTGGACAATACATAGTTTTTCTGCTACCTTAATTGTATTGAGTGATGGTGCGAAATGGTAACAGTATATGCGCGGTTTCACACATGAATCCTCTGTGACGTCCGCACATGAATTTGATATTTTCGTATATTGTATTTTTCCTGCAATGTCAGTTAGCTAAAAACAACTGTCATATTGTCTAAAAAGAGCAAAAACAAGTGTTGTTCTAATCTAGTCTGCGCTTATACTGTTATCGTTTCTTATCGTCACTTAACATAAATCAGGTACCAAACAAACTATATCTTGGTCAGTGACCGTATATAGCATATCCAATCAATGCAATTTAACGTCTCAAATAGAACTAGCGCCGAACTGACAACGTTAACGGTGATAAGCACGGCAACTATCCAATCGAACTTGAAATAACGTAACCATAGATACAGCTAGATCTGCTTCATACGTTGATCTACACCTCGAATTTGACAGTGATGTATGGTTAAGGACGAAACATTACGACAAAAGAGATGATTTTAATCTTCCCATTGTGAACTTTCCATTTATATGTAGCAGCATTCCAGCAGCTTCTGCATATATAATAGATATCTCTCAGTTGGCAGATTTACGGTCACCACCATGACCACAGATATGTTCCACTTTTCGGTTCTTTCCTCATTCATGACTTATCATCGGGTTTGTAGCTAAGGTAACACGACAGATGTCACTAGTGGAGCATAAACTGCCTACCCTTCGAGATCACCTGAGTTCAACTTCAGTTTTTACTGGGGTTCGTAATACTCGATGCTTAGCTTTATGTGTAATGTTTTGTTGATCGTTGTTTATCATTTTGCCCTTTTTTCATTTGGCCATTGCGTTGTCTGACCTTCTTCGATTAATGGATTCTGAATCACACCTATGGTATCTCCAAGTGCTTTGTCTATGTCGGTCGAGATATTGTTGTTTTTTATTTGTAACGTTATGAAGGGTTTGACCTCACAATGAGCGATAAGTGTCAGTAACAGGGTCAATCCGTTGAGGCTGAAATATTCCTCCATGAGATCAAAGGAAAAATAAGAAATACCAAAAGAACTAAGAACAAACAGTAGATTTGGGTAAATAATGCAAATATACAAAGAGCGATCGTGTGTAATACATAATTAAGGACATGTTTGTGATTCTAAAGGAATGTTCTTTTTTTCCGTTTGACATACACGTATTGAAATAGATTTAAATTATATGCTACCATCTGTATAAATAATAATAAACCGCATTAGTGGTTTTATGGTTAACATACTCTCCAAAAGTGTGGTAGATCGTGGATTCGAGCCCCGGTCGGGTCAAACCAAAGATTTTAAAATTGGTATTTGTTGTCTCTCAGCTAAGCACGCGGTATTAAGGAGAAAGAGCAAAAACCAGTTGGCTGGGAATCAGGATAATGTGTCCGAGTGGGGTGACATGTCGATCCACGGACTGCTGTTTGGGTGAGCTAGCACTAAAAAATCCAGCTAAACGAGTTGAGCTAGTACAGAGCGGACCTTATCATCATTTCATTGAAAATTAACTTGTTCTCGCCATGACATAGCTGAAAAATTGCTGAGTTGGTGTTAAACAACAACCACTCACTCACTATAAATAATAATATACAGCTCTTAAAATAATGCAAGTACATTTAGTCTGGACTTTATTGGCATCATTTAAATGTCCCAAACCAATTCTAATATGTCTGCTGTTTTCTCGACCAAATGTTGACATTATATCTACATTGTCATTGCCATTTTTTAATTACTATTTCATGCTTACTGTTGTAGTTTGTCTAGACATATTAATTTTCATTTACTGCTTTTTATGTATGTTATATGATATTTGTTGACAATTATCCTGTAGTTTATACGTTAATAGTCGCTACTGTTATTATAATAGTGATTTATTTGACTTACATAAATATGAATACTTTCAATATAAATTTTATTATGAAAAGATAGTCAGCAATGTTCATCAATATAAACACATTGACCCAAATGTACAACGTAAATATGCCAGGACGAAAACCCATGTCCTGGTATAAGACAGGCACAAAAATATGGCGGGTTAAACTGTTTAATGGTATCCCTTCTTGATAATCGGGTCTCCAACAACTACACAGATATGACTCATCAATTAAGACACCTGCACAAATTCGATTCCACTACGAAAAAATGTACACATGTGTATTGTGATGATCGCACATACAATTATAAATCAGTTATTATCAATTTTAGTAATATATAATGATCCTCGTGTCGTTGAACAGTTAAACGAATGGTGTCACTAGTGGACAAGGAACAGTTACACGAATGGTGTCACTAGTGGAGCAGGAACAGCTACACGAGTGGTATAACTAGTGGAGCAGGAAAAGTTACACGAATGGTGTCACTAGTGGAGCAGGAACAGTTACACGAATGGTGTCACTAGTGGAGCAGGAACAGTTACACAAATGGTGTCACTAGTGGAGCAGGAAAAGTTACACGAATGGTGTCACTAGTGGAGCAGGAACAGTTACACGAGTGGTGTCACTAGTGGAGCAGGAACAGTTACACGAATGGTGTCACTAGTGGAGCAGGAACAGTTACACGAATGGTGTCACTAATGGAGCAGGAACAGTTACACGAATGGTCTCACTAGTGGAGCAGGAACAGTTACGCGTCTGGTGTCACTAGTGGAGCAGGAACAGTTACACGAGTGGTGTCACTAGTGGAGCAGGAACAGTTACACGAATGGTGGCACTAGTGGAGCGGGAAAAGTTACACGAATGGTGTCACTAGTGGAGCAGGAACAGTTACACGAATGGTGTCACTAATGGAGCAGGAACAGTTACACGAATGGTGTCACTAGTGGAGCAGGAACAGTTACACGAATGGTGTCACTAATGGAGCAGGAACAGTTACACGAATGGTCTCACTAGTGGAGCAGGAACAGTTACGCGTCTGTTGTCACTAGTGGAGCAGGAACAGTTACACGAGTGGTGTCACTAGTGGAGCAGGAGCAGTTACACGAATGGTGTCACTAGTGGAGAAGGAACAGTTACACCAATGGTGTCACTAATGGAGCAGGAACAGTTACACGAATGGTGTCACTAGTGGAGCAGGAACAGTTACACGAGTGGTGTCACTAGTGGAGCAGGAACAGTTACACGAGTGGTGTCACTAGTGGAGCAGGAACAGTTACACGAATGGTGTCACTAGTGGAGCAGGAAAAGTTACACGAATGGTGTCACTAGTGGAGCAGGAACAGTTACACGAATGGTGTCACTAGTGGAGCAGGAACAGTTACACGAATGGTGTCACTAATGGAGCAGGAACAGTTACACGAGTGGTGTCACTAGAGGAGCAGGAACAGTTACGCGAGTGGTGTCACTAGTGGAGCAGGAAAAGTTACACGAATTGTGTCACTAGTGGAGCAGGAACAGTTACACGAATGGTGTCACTAGTGGAGCAGGAACAGTTACACGAATGGTGTCATTAGTGGAGCAGGAACTGATTATCCTTTTAGATCATTTGACCTTATCACCGTTTTTAGTAGTAAGGTTCCCGTTGTTCGATCTTAGGTTTTCTATATAATTGTGTTTTTCATCGACCATTATTTGTCATTTTGTCTGTGTTCTATTTTGGTCATTGTGTGGTCTGTTCTTCGAAATACGACTCCTGATTACCTCTTTGGCATCTTCAAACTTTTCTCTCAAATATTGATGACCTCAATATACTTATAAGTAGTTACAAGCTATACAATGATTCTGTGATTTCTTCATCATACATTGTCTAAATCAGTTGTGTATTCTGTACCAAAGACGTCTTTCTACATGTATGTAAAACAATGCTCTACAGTCACGACCATCTTTTAAGCTAAACTTGAACCAAAGTACGATTTTGTATTGACCTATTGTAGTAATGTTTTTTGATTATTCAGCGCTGTACTATGCTATATCTATGTACAGTGGACCTTGTGGATTACCTACACGTACAGGGGACCGTCGTGGTCATGCTCGTATGGTAGTTGGATTTAAAACTATCTGTACAAGCAGTGTCTATCACCACTAAAGGTGTCAGTAAGAAGCTCGTGCATGTCCAGGTCTACTCGATACAACAATATGTGATTTCCACCGGGTACTCCGGCTTCCTCCATCAATAAAACTGACCTCCACGATCTAGTTGAAATATTGTTAAAAGTGGCGTTAATCCCAATAAATCAATCCAAAGCAAACCTACAAGCACAATACTTTGTTAAATCTCTGCTATATCCAGTGGACGTTGAGGATTACACAATGATATGTCAAATCCCTGCTATGTACAGTACAGGTGGTCTTTAGTGGATTACAGATCAGCAAACATAATTAGTAGAGGACTATACCATGTACATACTAATTAACAACAGATTCGAGGACTATTGTGTATGCATATATTTATATGTCTGTAGTACAGACATTATTTAACCTTACTTGTCAAAGATGTGCGATGGTCTCGTGGTTAATACGTTACATGGTGTTTGATATAACTATAAATCATTTCTCAATCAGATTATAAGGCTCTTAGCTCAGTTCATTGTGAAATCTTCTCGGCTTCTTTTTTTTCCATCAAAATGCATAGTTTTAATAATTCTGTCTATATAAAAATTTTACCAGTATCAAGAAAATTCTTCAAGAGCATCAAAGAATTATCTCTCAAAGGGTTATCTCCCATGTTCGTCCAAAACAAAAGAGTTCTCGGCTTCTTAAATGATAAACATTGGCATGTGCTTAGCATAGTTGAGTGCTCTCTTTCAGATGGAAACCATCATGTAATTACCTCAAAACAAAAGATTGTCGCCAAGTTATAACTTAAAAACATGTTTAAAACGAAAATCGAGTTGGACACAACCCAAACTCTCAGGTACAAAATATTCGACGAACGGACTAATTTTACTTGGCTAATTTGATAGTTTTTGTTATTATAGGATATATAAATAAAGTGTGAAGATGCTAAGCGGTAATTAGAAGGTAACCACCATCTTAGATTGTGTCTTATTTACCATATGTACCACCTGCACATATCCAGATACCACCCCGTCAAGTGCAGCATTCCGATAGAATAAGTATCAAATCGGATAACCGCTCTTGACCAAAACAAAACCTCGTTCGTCTAGATAGCATCGACAAAACAGAAGAAAAAAAAATCTGAAACTATGAATGTAATGGCGACAAAACTCGTTCGTCTAGATACAAAATGCAACATCAACAAAATAAACATATGAAGCTAGATGGCGGCATGTGTTAAAAATTTAAATATAGTAGAGGATATTGATAATGCAATTTTATTTGTAGAACATGTTTGATGATGTTGAGAAGAGTCCGAGTTTGTAAATTGACGATATTATGAGACATAATGCGCTAATGAAAATCAACACGAAAGATCTATTCAGTCACCATTAATAATCAAACGAAACAAAAGATGCAGCTTAAATACAGAACGCTAATCATAAAACGTCCCTACTAACTCTACTAAGTCACAAACGGGAAATTAAAAAATACAGTATCCATCATTAATTAAGAAATAAAACAAACTTCTTAAATCAGTAGTACTATATTTGATATTTGCAGTGTCAGTCACTGAGCAGAAATTTAGTATTCATCTGTACGCCGGAAGTCGACGACGAACACGCGGAAATAGTATTTGAAACATTTTTTAATTCAAAATGTCCTGAAGTTAGAATTCCATTAAGCACGTAATAATATATTCGTCAAATATTCCTATGCAATATTACATTTGCTAATTACCCTGAGAGATTCTTATTTATATAACCAAAACCCTTTTCTTACAATTGTCATTCTATCCTTTGTTCATCAACCCGGTTCTGTAAAAGGACACGAATAAGAATGAAAATTTTACACATTCCCGATTTGGCTCTAAAATTATACATTGTAATACCTTTTTATATGAGTTATTTCCGTTGCGACGTGAAAATCTATACTCGGTTTAGCTAGACCAATGGAAAAGATAATGAATTTGAGAAAATAACATATTTGAGCACATAACATATTTGAGCATTGAAAAAAATCAGAGGATAATTTTATAGAAAATAGGAAATCTAAAAATTTATTTTGAGAACATATATATTATTTTTATTGAATTATCCATTGAAGGGAAATAACTCCTCCGAAAAGTATAATTTTAGAATTGTTGTTTGTTTGTTTGATGGTGTTTGTTTGTTTGTTTGTTTGATGGTGTTTGTTTGTTTGTTTGTTTGTTTGATGGTGTTTGTTTGTTTGTTTGTTTGATGGTGTTTGTTTGTTTGTTTGTTTGATGGTGTTTGTTTGTTTGCTTGTTTGATGGTGTTTGTTTGTTTGTTTGTTTGATGGTGTCTGTTTGTTTGTTTGATGGTGTTTGTTTGTTTGTTTGTTTGATGGTGTTTGTTTGTTTGTTTGTTTGATGGTGTTTGTTTGTTTATTTGTTTGATGGTGTTTGTTTGTTTGTTTGTTTGTTTGATGGTGTTTGTTTGTTTGTTTGTTTGATGGTGTTTGTTTGTTTGTTTGTTTGATGGTGTTTGTTTGTTTGTTTGTTTGATGGTGTTTGTTTGTTTGTTTGTTTGATGGTGTTTGAAGCCACTTTCAACAATAGTTCAGCTATATGGTGGCGGTCAGTTTTATTGGTCGAGGAAACCTCATGACCCGGAGAAAACCACCGATCTGCCGCAAGTCACTGACAAACTTTTTCACATAATATTGTACACCTCGCATCGATCGAGATTCGAACCCACAACATCAGTAGTGATAGGCACTGATTGCATATGTAGTTTTAAATCCAACTGTCATACGATCACGGCCACGTCAGTCCCTATAATCTTTGGATAAAAGTCGGAAATGCGCATTGAAAACTGTTGATTGAATGACATTTCTGCAATAGTATGCAGTCATGAATTCCTTCAAAATGTCTGTTTTATTTAGATGTCTTGCTCAGTGTGTGCATACTAGGTATGTACATTTATCCTCATTCCCTCCTGCAATATCTACATGCTGACTCCATAAGCAAAATTCGTATCAAAGTTCACGTGAGCTGAGCAGGACTTATCTACAATAAGAAGGTGTTATCACCAATTTCTCTCAACATTTAAATGACAATTTCGGTGAAGATGACAATATAAATAAAATTCATCAACACCTTTAGCTAGTTAACATTCCATTGTTTAAGCATAAGTCAAACAATGAACTGTCGTGTCAGCAATAACAACAAACAGCGTCCTACAAAAATGTACTTGACACAATTCTTGATAACCTCTGCTGTGACTTCGAGGACGTCACCTTTGTGCTTTTTAAACTACTTACGCACAATGTTTTGAAGTGTATTTTGCCTAAAAGTGATTATAGATGATTCTAATATGACGTCCTTCAAACGCTTTGGGTCCAAACATGTGGTAAAATATGCGTATATTGGCATATCAGCTGATCGGCAATGTCATAATTCGCTTTGACTGTTCAAATACCGTATTAGAATAGAAATAAAAACCCATGAATTATTTCTTAAATATTGAATCATGTGATGTTTCCCGTGAAAATACAAATATCGAAACCTATAGATGTAGAATATATCCATGTCTATGTTTGATTGAGTGATGACAAGCATGTCATCTGAATGTGGATTTTATTGATTCCGAAAAATATCAGCGTGCTCGAGAGAATATGAAATTTGTGACGTGTTCGCTTCGCTCACTCGCAAACAAACTTCATAAAATGGCTCGACAGGCTGATATTTTTGGCATCAATCTATTCACATCCAGATAACATACAATGTATACATAATTTCTATGTACATCTTCTCTCATTTGCAGTCGTGGTCAGTAACTTTCGTCAGGTTGGTGGTTTTCTCCGGGTACTGTTTTATTTGTATTCATCATGTTAACAATAACAATTCAACGTTTTAATTTTAATAATGACAATAAAACGTAGATATCTAAATGACTATTCTCACGGAAATGATTTCAATAAAAGGTAGATATCAAATTTAGTGCGCAAAACGCGCTTCTGGGATAACCTTCATCGGGTACGCTCAAAATAGAAATGTTGGAAAGCCAAATAATGTTCAAAGTTTTGCGAGCAAGTAAACCAAAGGGTCTAAATAGGATAGCCACAATCGGCTAAGGTCACCCATGCCTGAGGGAGGATAATTATACTTTCATTATTTAGAAACTGTAAATTTCAATAATACATATATCTATTAAACCATGTCAGTGCCGAAGCACTCACTGCTGGGCGGATGACACCCTTGGGGACTAATAGTCCACCAGCTGAGGTATCGCTCCAGGAATAAACGTAGATATCTAAATTACTACGCACGGAAATGATTTCAAAGATTGGAAAGTCAAATAATCTTATTGTTTTTTCTGACCAAGAAAATCCAAAGGGCCTAAACATGATAGCCAACATTGGGTAAGGCCACATATGCCTGATAGAGATGATCTTAAGGTTCTCTTTCCTCAGGCATAAGTGATGTTAGCATATTAAGGCTATCCTGTTTAGGATATTTGGCTTTCCAATATTTCGATATTGAGCGTTTGTATTACTATCACTGGAGCGATAACTCTGCTGGTAGGCTGTTAGTTCTCGAGGATACCATCCGGCTAGTAGAAAGTGTTTCGGCATATTACATATATTTATTATTTGAATTTACAGATCCCAAATAATGTAATTATTATTAAAACTACGGTTTTCCTCCCTCAGACATAGTTGTAGGTGACCTTAGCCGAATTTGGCTATCCTATTCCGGTTGTTTGGTTTATTACTTCCAAACACTTTTAAATTATTTGACTTTCAAACAAACATTTGGATATTGAGCGTACGTGAGGAAGGTTATACAAGAAATGCGTCGTGCGTACTACATTTTATATCTACGTTTTATATTTTATTATAGAATTATTACCTTTGTGTTTTATTACTTTGGATAAGGTATTCATCTTTGATAAGGTAAATACACACACAGTCGCAAGGACGTTGTTTACAAATCTGGGCTATGTCAAATAAATTAAATTCCACTATATAGAATAATTGTAAAAGTGATTAATGTAAAAACGTCGGACATTAAGCTGATCAAAATAATATTAAGCATTGATAAACAGGAAGTGATTAAATTTAAGTTAAATTTATTTAAGTAGATGTATTATATTATCGGATATTGGTCAATATCCTTCATTGAACCCTTAGTTGTTAAAAGTTAAAAGTGTAAATATTTACCATCCACATACATGTACATCAATAATACACAGATCAAGCATGGAATAGTTTAAAAGATTTAAATATTATATAGTGGTATTTCAAACATTTTGATTTTATATACAATCAAAATTTATGACAGACTGGTATCATATGTAAGTATATTGTTGTTTAAGAATTATATGAGAAAAAAAAATACATGAAATTAATAATGGCCATTCTGAGTAGAATGAAAATTCGGTTTGTTTTTGTAAAAAAAAGTATGCAGAAGCCAAAGAGTAATGAGAAACTGTAGTTTGAAGCAGAACGGACACACTACAATGGCAAACAAAGGAGGGTTAGGATTAGGATTATGGTGTTTAACGCCACTTTCAACAATATTTCAGCTATATCGTGGCGGCCGTTTTCATGGGTGGAGGAAATCGGAGCATCCGGAGAAAACCACCGACCTGTCGCAAGTCCCTGACAAACTTTATCATATAATATTGTATCGAGTACACCTCGCCTGATCGGGATTCGAACTCACAACGATAGCGGTCAAAGAAACTGATTGCATATGCAGCTATAAATCTAACTACCATACGATCACGACCACGACCACCCATAAAAAACAAGACAAAGATAACAAACAGTGATCTACGTACATAGAAAGCAAAAGCAATTGTTCTCATACAGAAAAGATCATCCCCGAGTTTTATCTGGTCTTATAACTATAATTATTGTGGCTTCATTTGTTGATATTGTCTTGTATTTCCTGATTATGATTCTGTATTTCTCAGAGGATACAGAAAATGTACCCTGTCCTACACTATGCATATAAGATGTATTCTTGTTTCCTACACTATAAATATAAAATGTATTGTTATATGTCAATATATCAGTCCCTACATAAAGATTGAATGTACACTGTACATGAAAGATCATATTGAATTGAAAAATAGCAAAAATACTACACCGTCAAAACAGTTCCAAAAATCTAATCGTAAATCGTAAAAACATAGAAATGACCACACATCTTCCCGGCTCGGAAATGTGGCGGGGGTCAAAAAGAGTTTGAAGACACCAAAGGGGCAATCAGAATCCACGAATCGAAGGACAAGCCTAGATTTATTGGCCCAACAAACCCCCTCTTAGTGAATTGACGGGGTCATACAAGTTGTTCATCATGTGAGTAACACATAACTGGGTGAGCAGCGTTGCTATATAGAACACACTAAATTTGTAAGGTGAATAATTAGCCCGGTAGATTAGTGAAACAATCGTTCACAGTGTGGTACAAGCGCCAACATTGACATGGATACTCCTTAGGGACTACTGATTCGGAAAATCTGGTTAGCCACGTGAAATTCATAATGGCGGCCATATTTTCAAGATGGCCGTCATTCCAAGTAATTATAACTGTTTTTATTATATAACTTGTCGTGCATGACCAAACTAAGCGGTTTTTGGTCAGAAATCATACATATTTGTTTTATATATATTTACAATGATAAAATACAACTTTTTGTTTTTGTTTTTCCTAGTTATATGGGGGGGGGGTATTAATTTTTTGTTTTTTGTTTTTTTGATTATGTGTATTTTTAAACAAACATTCTCGTTGTTTTATCCTTAAAATTTACCATTTGAGATGCAGTTTAATTGAACAATTCATCCTCACTGCCTTTATAGACCTTAAAGTGAGAAATCAATGTTTTGGATATCGTTAATTTACCGATTTTTTACCGAGTTAGGCAAAAATCATGAATAGATTGTAGCGCCGCAATTGCAGCTACACAAAGCTATGCAAGGAAGACTAATGCAATAGCACTTGCACCTGCCACGGAATTCAGTCTTGCAGCCACTCTTCATAAGCTGTTGGCAACTCTGAGTAATTGGCGGAAGTACTGTCCAAAACATTTGCCACATGTCATCTTGCTTGTGCCAACCCCAGTACGCAAGGCTTTTGGTTTCCATATGACATATAGTAGTTTCTTGTCCCCATATGCAAACTGCTTGGTATGCAGCACGCTTAATATGTAGAATGAGAGCTGCTTGTGCTGTGGGTGGGGGTGAAAGGGTGAGTCATATGACCTGTTTTTGGTGGCACTAGAAATATCAGACATAATGATTACAAACTTTTCCAGAATACTTTGATCGTCTTTGCCAAGTACTGGTGGGTATTGACTGAGTTTTCTAAAAACAGTAGACGCCTCAGGCCATGCATTCCATGTGTGCCATGCAGTCTTTTCCCCTTTACCATGGTATGCAAATACGACATCACAGCCATTAAACGCATGAATAAATAGAAGTTATATTGACTTGTCTAGGCCAATTGAAGGACTTCTATCATTTATGAGAATCCACTTTTTTGTTCTTGACCAAATGCGACCCACAGTTTTTCTACATCAAGGTCATGCAGAATTAACAGAGCACTGACCGAAAATACAAGAACATCTGTGTCGCTGGCTTTATTCATTATAGTGTTGTTACCGTCTGCTGCAGTGTGTTTTGAATGCAGGAACATTTGTGTGTCTGCTCTCTCATGATTGCAGGGAGTTAGTCCTTCAAGGCTTATTGAATGATTGCAGACAACACCAACTTCTTGGGTGACTATAACTGTTTTATTAGTATTAGGACACATTTTACAATTTTATCTGCCAGAAAGTTATATAGCTCAGTCTTGTTGCTGTTGTCTCTCACGAAGATGTGCCAATTTTCCCTTTATCAGTCACTCTGCGTCTAGCGTCTATGCCTCGCTTTGATCGTTTCTCAGCTTTTAAACTAGAAGACCAGTATACGTCAAACACAATATCTTCTCATGTAAGTACAAATGTATCCTTGATCTTTTGGGACTATCTCTAGTACTGCATATTCTTCAAACGTCTTCGATATCCTTGAAGGCAATGCATTTATTAAAGCCGATCCGTCCAAAATGATGAAGCTAGCTTCTGGCTCAGTATCAGGTGGAGTAACGTGTGTCTCCAGAATTGTTGCAAGCTGCGATTTCTGACAGCTCTGGAGATTACCATTATCACTCAGTACAGCGGGAAAAGACTGATTCTCATGCTGAAAAAATTACATCAGGTCATCTTCTCTAGACTGGCAGGATATGAAAATCGTAGAGAACAGACGATAGTCGTCCTTTAATGTGTTTTGCTTTGAATCACCCGCGTTTGGTTCTGGCTTTTGCTGAAAGAAATCTGTCTTGTTCTTCTTGATTGGTTGATAAAATTAATACTCATCTGTATCTAGCCCTTTCAAGAACTTATTGAATCGAGTTTTACCATTATCATATTGAGAAGCAACCATTTCAGCAACACCAGGATGGGCAATAATTTTGTATCTAGTGTAAACAGACCTCCAGTCTCTTCCATTAACGGACTGCCCATTATCTTTCATTGTGTACATCTTCTGTACTTTATCGAAGAAAGCCTTGACATCATGATTTTTCATTCCTAGTTGTTCAAATCGCTGTTTGGAGAGACTGACTAGATCTGCAAGGAGGAATACAACAAGATTATCACTACTTGTTTTTTTCCCCAAATATATAGGTGAGGAGCTTAGAAAACACGAGTAGATATACTTCCCTTTCTTGAGGCAGTTCGCTGTCATCCTGATTTTCAATTGTCAGTAAATAAGCCCTCTCCTTATTATACAGAGCTGTCAGGCAGAAATAATGATACTGTGCAACCAGTAAGATGAATATTTAGCTGAAACTGAACCCTATGTTGAGTTTAACAGCAGTGCTGTCACCAGTGTGCCCTGCTTGTGCTTCGACACTCACTCTATTTCTCCGGTAAATGATGGTGGGAGCTTAAATTTGTTTATACATTTTGTATTTTATATACATTTATTTATTTCGTTTCTTTGTTAAAGGAAATGTTTTATTTGACATTTAGATGGAACTACTAAGTCAATTTTTATACTCAGAAAACATTTTTTCAACCGTGATTGGCAGCCATCTTGGAAATAGCCGCCATTTTGAAAAAAACCAGGTGGCTAACGGGTTTTATCAAACAAATACCATAAGAGGAGTACCCTTGCCAACTGTTATGCTTGTACCACAAAGTGAACGATTTTGTCTAAATAGTTACTTAATCTGCCGGGCTAAACAGTATAATTTATCGATTACAAACAAAGTTAATTCAAAAATGTGATTGTGTCTCATAATAGTTAGCCTTTACAATTGTACAATATAATTATATCCCCCTCCCCCACAAACTCTAGTTAACCTTTACAATGGTGCAATATAATTGTTATCCCCCACCATCCCCCTCCCCATAAAACCTAGTTAGCCTATGCAACTGTACAATACAATGTTTATCCCCCGCCACCCTCCCCATTAAATCTAGTTAGCCTTTACAATTGTACAATACAATTTTATCCCCGGCCACCCCCATCAAATATAATTATCCTTAGCAATTGTACAATACCATTTTTATCCCCAAACCCCATAAACTCAGCTTCAAATAATACTACGCGTAAGTGTTCACATAATTTAACGTGGAAAAATTGATAAAATATTTAGTTACGGTTGAAGAAATTATATTGGTAAAATTAGAAAGTCAGTTTTTCTGATTTAACCACCAACCGTTAATAAAATATTGCAACTATTCACTCAAGCAATATATTGTCATGCTCCATAGCACATAACCATCACTTGTTTTTGTACATTAAAAATACGGATAAATACGGATATGCAGGTGCAAAAAGGAAGACTATTGCAAGACATGTTGATGGTGAATGTATGAACAAAACGGACATCTAAATTGAGGTAGGTTTTTTTCTTGGCAACATTAACTTTCATTTAGTGATCATTCAGAAAACGAGGTCAAATTCTGGGTTGATTAAGCAACAACTAAGCAATAACATATCACCCGCTTAAATAACCGATGTAGGAATTTATCATTATTGGGGAATGGGGAGACTCGCTTCTGTTACTCTCTACTGCTAACCTGCTGATGTTATACCAGAAGTTACTCGCTACTGCTAACCTGCTGATGGTTCTACCAGAAGTTACTCGCTACTGCTAACCTGCTGATGGTTTTATCAGAATTGTGAATATCTTGTCTACCATTGTTTGTCTTGTTTGTGTTGCCCTTTGTATCTTCTGACGTTCATCGATTAACGACTTTTGATTTCTCCTTGATATCTTCGAACTTTTCCTTTCTCGAATTTTCCGAGAATTCGAGTTTCCATGACAATGCAAGCTCACATTGACTATGACTGGACCATGTTTATCTTCTTCTTATCAAATAAAGGGACGTATCCGAGTCCGCGAAAATGATGATTTGATTTTTGGTGTTAAACGCCACTTTCAGTAGTATTTCAGCTATATCACGGCGACCAGTTTTAGTAGTGGAAAAAGCCGGAGTACCCGGAGAGAACCACCGACCATAGGCAAGTAACTGGTAAACTTTATCACTTGCGGCTGCGAGTCGTGTGCATCCTTTTTGTAAGCGCAAAAACGAAATTCGACTATATGAATATCAAATTTACTGCGTACGACATATTTCTGGAATAACCTTCATCAGGTATGTTCAAAGTCAGAAGATTGGAAAGCCTTTTGAACTATATTTCTATATCATAGTTGTGTGAAATTATATATTGAATACACTGGTGGATACTACATAATCAGTGTTGGGACTAATAATACAATTAGCTTTTTTCATCAATTATAGAGATAACAAAACAGAATATACAATTACAATATAAAATGGTGGACCAAAATTCAAAAATCAACATTAACACAGCTGAAGCTGCTGAACTTGAACTGATAATAGGTGTAGGAGCAATATTAGCTAAATGTATTGTGGAATATAGGGCGGACAATGGACCATTTAAATCTCTCGATGATTTGGTAAAAGTCGGAGGAGTGGGTCGAAAGAAACTAAGTGCAATAAGAGACCAGATATGTATAGAAGATTTGTCATTGTCAGAACACGAGGAAATGGACCACGATGGCTCCACCAACGATAATTATTCTAATGTCAACACAGAGTTTAGAGAATCAATGAAATATATGCTCGATATATTAGAACCCATTGCAAAAGCAACAATACGACCACAAGTACCTCAGTTTAATTACAGATACAGTAACAAAGGTGTTGTGCGGATAGCTAGCTGGAACGTAGAGAGATTTGACGAAGAAAAGGCAAATAATCCAGGCGTTAAGGAGGTCATGTGTATGACAATTTTAGAAAACGGGTAAGCAATGTGAGGTTGACTGTTTGTATATGTTTATTAAAGTTACATGATTCAAAGCTAAAACAAAAGTTCCCCCTGTATGGTCGTTTTGGGAGAAACACGGAAACAGAATAATTGATAGTAATAGCTTATCTATGTTAGATTGAAATAATCGAATTATTTAGACTAACACATTGTTTAAAGTATAATCAATGCATGTTGAAAGGTAATTCCACATTACTTGTTATTTTACAATAAAGCATACCTTTATATACTTCAAATCGACAATAGGCGATCTTGTTTAGTCACTTTGGTTTTATTGCTTCCAGAACTTTAAATTATTTGACTTTCTAATCTTTCAATTTTGAGCAGACATGATGAAGGTTATCCCAGAAACGCGTCGTGACCACTAAATTTGATATCTACATTTTTATTGCAGATTTGGACTGATAGCTGTACAAGAACTTGCTGATGAGAAAGCTTTACATGTAGTAAGTGTTTGTAGTCATCATAAAACAAGTAGATTATCTCCCTTGATATCTGTAGAAATAGTAAGGGTGTATTGTCATCCTAAAACAAGCAGATTATCTCCTTTTGATATTTGTAGAATTAATTAATGTTTCCCCAGAGTTCATTTACATGTTTATCTCAAGTTCATGTGAATTTACCGTCCATTCACATTCACTATTATTAAAATAAATGTGTTTACCTAAGCGTAAGTATAAAACGCAAATGAAACGCATAAATGAATAGCACATTAATGTTTCACAGCTGATTTCATCCCGGATTTTATTTAACTGATAGCGTCATTTATAATGAGGATTACATTTTGAAGTTCAACCTTATTGATGCGATTTATATGTCAAGGATTTCAATATGTATATATACATGTTAAGTATGAATACATACCTGACAAGGATGTGATTGAATAAATTATATAGCCTTGCTGAGAGTATACAGGTGAACAATAATTGTCACTCGACAACGGGGGAATATTAAAAACAAAACTCTACGACAAAGGTCTTCCTCCCCTTCATCAGTAGCAATATTCCAGCATCACCAACGTATGGAGATTACATTTCGCAACTTATACGTTATTCTAGAGGTTGCGCACAGTACAGTGATTTTCTTGACAGTGCTCGGCTACTAACGTAACAGCTTCTCAAGGAAGGCTACGTTCCTCCCAGGTTGAAGTCATCGATACAAAAATGCTACGGTCGTAATCACAATCTTGTTGACCGCTAAGAAATATCAATATCTCAAATAACAATTGATCTTTTACTTTTTACGTAGCTGTTTCTTTTCTCTAGCATTGTCAAGACTGTTACTGGACTTGACTGTATATAATGAGTAACACGGCGGGTGTCTTATAAGAGACAGGAACTGCTTACACTTCGCGAGAACCTGAGTTCACCTCAGGTTTCTGGTGGGGTCTGTGTTACTTATCCTTTTAGATCTTTGTGTTATCATATTATGTGTCCATATGTTCTGAGTCCCGTATGATTTGTCTTTGTTTGCATATAATGGTGTCCAAAACATATTGTGTTTTGTTTTTGTTTTGTTTTCCTTCGTCTTGTATGCCCTATGTTGCCATTTTATCTGGATTGTCCTTTTTTTGATTCGGTATTCTCTACCGTTTATTTACACATTATATCCACATTGTTACCGGACCAACTACAGGATCGTATTAAAAAACAAAAAACAAAAAAACCAACAACATTCAGTTAATTTTATTTCCGTTCTAAAAATCTGTTTTCACAATTATAATTGCAGATTTCTGATCAAAACTTTTATTGTCAACCGAGTTTGAACAATACTCAAAGACTACAATTTGACATAATTGGTTTTTGACAAAGGTAAGCTCTTGTTCAAATGTAGATCATTTTATGGCTGTCCCAGTAGGTTCTCCAACAACTAAATTTATTTGGGAACAATTCATTATTGTTCGTTATACTAGTATTCATATGACTGCTGGAAGACAAGTTTGAGGATAATAAAGAGGTAATCAGAGGCCGCAAATCTAAGTACAGACAATACAATGGGAAAAAGAAAACAGACATACAATTGACAGAAGAAAAGAACAAAAAGACAGATAGCGATCTATAAAACACTGTACAAAAATTGATGTTTGGCATGGGCGTCGTCGTGGTCAAGACCGCATAGTAGTTGGATTTAAAACTACCTGTACAATCAGTGCCTATCACCACAAAAGTTGTGAGTTCGAATTCCGTTCGTGGCGGGGTGCACTGGATACAACATTATGTGATATAGTGTGTCAGAGACTTGCGGCAGGTCTGTGGTTTTTTACAGTTTCATCTACCCATAAAACTGGCCGCCATGATTTAAATGAAATATTGTTTGAAAGTGGTGTTGAAAACCATACCCGAAATCCTGTAGATTGCCTAATCTTAATGACTTCGCGAATAACTTACTCCCCCTGTTTTTTTGGTGTGGTCGGTGTTGATCATCATTTTAGTTTTCTGTGTTGTGTTTTTATTAGGTTTTTGCTTTGTTTTTGTTTTTTTCTTTGTCTTCATCTTGCATCTTGTGTGCCCAATATTGCCAGTGCCTCTGAATTGCGTTCTCCCAAACATGATTAAACCCAACATGTGCATGATTGGTTATTTAATGATCCCTTGAAAAGTTGGAATTTGTTGGATATCCAAGATGACAACCAATGCATTACTTAGTTTTCAACAAAGGACCGTTTTATACCGATGATACCGTTTTCATAGATTATTGAAAACTTTCAGTAAATTGAGGTTAGGTTAGGCTTATGGTATTTAACGCCAATTTCAACAATATCTGAGATAAAACGTGGCGGTCAGATTTATTGGTGGAGGAAACAGGAGGACCCGGAGAAAACCATTCAGTAAATTTATTTAATACCATAAATATATTGTATATAAATACAACTCTGCATGCAAAGATCTAACCAAAAATAGTATTTCTCATTCAAAGCTTATCAAATCAATAAAAATCATCTCCTTAAAGGGTATGATGTGGTAACTATAAAAGTTCTTTGCTAAAATATAGACAATCTGCTGGTGCTGGTTCAATTACAAATTAAAGCAGTGGATTTATATTTTATACCATATCATATTTGTATTTAATTTCAACACATTAATAACCTATTTTGTCTGGTCTTACAGGAAGACTATTAATGTCTTAAGTTGTTAATGATAATGTTAAGCATTATGACTGTTGTTCTAAGAGTAAGGATCATTAACCAACAGCAAATGCCTCGTTTTAGCCAGTACTCAATTAACTACGAACCTTCATTAATTGATCCAACAATTGTATTGTCAATGTTATTGTTGTAGCTATTATTATCAGAAAGAGGACCCAAGCCCGATCTATGTCAGCATATGTCGTGGATTTAAGGTATTTATTGATATGAGACGAACGAAACAGTGTCTTTTTCCCACTAATTAGACACCCCGATAATTTCATACATTTTTGTTTGTAGATTTGTGAGGAATTAAACAACCCCACCTTGTCGAATGTAAAGGAATTGTCAAGATCTCAAAGTCTGTGGAAGTGCAGTGTGTCCGAAGCAACAGGAAGGATGTATAAGGTATATATTCATAAGCGGGCGATAGCTTGTTCTTAGCAGTAGAAATGTAGTGAAAAAAGTTGAATACCATGGACAAATATTTCTTAGTCGCAACCGGAAAGCGGAGGCTTGTGCGCCAAAAAATCAAGATTACTTACGCTTCTAAAAAAAACACAATAAAAATAACAAATATTTGAGCTTCACTCGAAAATGTTAAGAACTTTAGTTTGAACTTAATGCTGACCTAAGATGGGGGGCTTGGGACCAGGAAATTAATTTGTCCCCGCCAAGTTTTATTGAATAAGGATAATAACAAAATTACCGAACACCTCCAAAGGGAAAGGCAATTCTCATAAATCGATAAACAGACAAAATTAGTCAACAACCAGAAAACTGGGAAAACCGCAATGGCCTTGACATGGTACAGGCTTTTCCAAAGAAATGGTGGGTTGAATCAGATTTTACGGCGCCAAACTTCCCGCTTCCATTACGGTTAAAAGGTTCCGGTTGTCACAATAACAGCATTTTAACAATACTGGGACAAATATGTATAATAGTAGTCAACGCAGTACCTTGTAAAAATCAATTGTTTATTATTGTCTCTGCAGAACGTTCTAAC
Organism: Bathymodiolus brooksi; assembly: GCA_963680875.1. NCBI lineage: Eukaryota > Metazoa > Mollusca > Bivalvia > Mytilida > Modiolidae > Bathymodiolus > Bathymodiolus brooksi. Next base: position 49,766,505 of record OY804580.1, on the reverse strand, counting down.
TAAACTGTCATCTTCTTACTCAGTTTGAATTCAAATGAGATGTTGAATGATGTCATGTCTAAACCACGATTACTTAATCCTTATCTTTATACCTTTTCACTTTATGAAAATCCATCGTTTATTTATGTTGCACATCAGGAAGGTAAGATATGATGTATATACATGTATGATTAGTGGTGTAGATTTTTCCTCTGTATGCGAGTTTTCGACTGGACTTAGGGACTGTTCTGATTGTTTGTGGTTTGCCTTTTAATTTGTGTTGTAACAATACACGGATACCATGACAAAATGCACAGGTTATATCTTGAAGTGTATTTGAACCACATTTGGACTCGATATACTATGCCCAATATATATGTGTCTAGTGCCTGAAGGTTAATCCACTTTATTTACACAAAACGAAACCATTGAGCACTTCCTCTTTCACTTTCCTCGGTATGATATCGTTACACAACGCTACATCAGCTCTCGGTTCCTTACTACACCACTACTTCTAGACGTAGTACTATTTGGATCTAATGTATACACACCCATAGTAACCAAACTGCTGAAGTCTTCTAAACCGTCCACAAAAGTATCTTGCGCAGCAAAAGATTGACATCTTGTCTTTACCCTTCATCAAATAACATCTCAAGTTGCACATAATAACTTCTTCTTTTACAAACCTTTTTTACTACACCGTTCTTATATGTCATCATCAAATTGTGTTATCTTTCAAGACATATTATAGAAGGAATATCTCTTTGGAAAAAATGAATTCCCATAAGCTTAATAGCTTGTTTTCAGATCTCTTTAATTCAAGCAAATTCAGACGTGATTGATATTATATATATGTAACTGTATTATATTTAATAACGTGCATGTACAATGAGCGTACTAGCTAAGACAACCAGTCAGTACATACTATAAGTCATATAAGTTGATTGTTTGTTCTTATGTTCTATTTCTTTTGGACATTGAATTGTCTGTTCCTCTTCGATTTACGACACTTGATTACCCCTTTGGTATCTTTAAGCTTTTCTTATAGTCTTTATTGTTAGTTTTATCAAAGGAGTAGGTATGATAAGGCCAGAAATTGGCCTAAAAAATAGACAAATAATAAATGAAACGTATAGCTTTCGTTGTTTCTTGATTTTGTAAGACCTTTACCCCAACTACTATTTTGATAACAATTTTCCGTATTTGCACGTGCGATGACGTCACACTAGTCAATGAAAAGTCTATCGTTTCGTGAAAATGTATGAAATCTAGCAAGAAATGTGTATTTAATGTCAATTTTCAGTATAACCACAAGCAGTTACCAACGACATATTTTAGTATGATGTTTAATATACATAAACACATATCTCATTTAATTTTTGTATTGGTACCCGAGTGTGGTGAGTATGAAATCTGCAATCAAAAAATAATATTAAGGTCGATTTCTCGTCAGCGGCCATTTTTTATTGACCGTTTTCATCCGTAATAGACAGAAATAGAAATCGATCTTTTAATCTCATCCAAAATAAAGTTGGTTATCGTAGTTGTTTTGCTACGGGAGTAAAACTTGATCTTTTTTTATGAAACAGTTTTGACGTTATTTAAATAAAAATAAAAACGGCTAAATTTTGGAAGTGATTTACTGCCGACCTGATTGTGCATCGAGTCCGACGTGGTTTTTTTTATAACCCTCAGTGGAATTTCATTTGTTACTATACTAAAGTATACTTTAATATTATCCCCACCATTCACAAAAAGTACAGAAAACAAAACAAGCAACCGGCAAAAAGAAAAAGTCAGATTATCTTAGAAATTAATTCATTGGACATGTAAACGACACATCGGAACTTTCTTTTTTAGCAGACACTTTACTTTTTATTATTATTATTATTTTTTCTTTGGACAAATATATTTTATTTAGCTCTTTTGCACAGTGAATTCTTGATGAATAATTGCAATAACGTAAATTTCATTTATATATAGCTTAATTCTACTACTTAAATATTGACGTTGCGGTGGCGTAATGGTTAGCACACAAGACTGCCGATAACAACATTGTGAGATCGAATCACCGATATTTTTTTTTTCTGTATTTTTGTGGGTTATTTTTGGACAAAATTATTATGCATCATAAGAAAAAGTTTTTGATGTGCTAACATTATTTAATGTTAAAATAACCGTTAAGATAAAATATCAAATGTCCATAGATTATAGCACTTCATTTTGGGTTAACTACTCAGAGACAAATAAAATAACTTGATATTTATTAGACAGACACAAAATGAAATTCACATGTTCAGATTTTGAGAACTGATTAATAATTAATTTGATAGATTGTCATTATATTAAAGTTTTAACATGGATTGGCGGATATTAGTAAATTTTATCCCTCGCTTCTGGCTCGGAATAAAATACTAATATCCGCCAATCCATGTTACAACTCCCAACACATGCTGGCTTCCATGATTTATTTCTTAATTATTCAACATGGATTATATCCTTTCCTGCCGCTGTAGCGCTGCTTTACCATGTTATGCAGTTGACTTGGTTCCTTTGACATTCTAATTACTGAGAATAATTTCCTCTCATGATTTAAAGAATAAAAAGATCAACATTCGGTTATAAAAAGAAAAAAAAAGCAATTTACAGAGCTCAGCATTGACGAGTTTCTCTGTTGCTAGGGATAATATTTGGTTACTAGGGACATTGTAAGGTTTAAGGAATTCTTATAATATATATTGGTTAGTAAATGATAAGATGTCTCTAGATCTGCTAAGGTGCTGTTGTAGAATTTGTGTTCTCGATTAAATAAAAGGTCCATGAGATCTACAGGAAAATACTGTGCATAGGGAAACCTGTTGCTATGGATAAAAATATCAAAATGTATTTTTGAAATATGAAATGATATTTGTAGTGTGTATAGCTTGACAAAAATGTACCGCTTAGTCAAATATCAAGTCAAAAGATCGTAGATGTCAAAATTCAACCATTAATTGCAATAATATAAGCTAATTTAATGTTTACAAAACCGTTGCTAGGGTGACAAAACTACACAATAATACAATATGCTACCATAGAGAGTTGGAATATTATTTTTAGAGTGTACATACACAGAATATAACATTTTGTCGAAAAGACTATGCAAGATATGTAAAATAAACCCACCATATTTGAATTTCCAATGATTAATTGGACCCTCCTCCATTTACGTTGCTAAGCAACAAAGGACAAAGTGAAATCATCCAAAAAATTATTTTTCTTACCTTTCAATGATTGTGTTTAATATTATATCTATATAAACAGTTTCTGAGATTGGGCCAAAATCGACCCTTATCATACCCACTCCTTTGCAGTTTTGTAAGAAGAGCTTGAATATACCAAAGGGTAATCAGAATCCGTTAATCGATGAAAGACAGTCCCTGCTCCACTAGTAACTATAGCAACATTTTAGAAACTTAGTTTTTATATGTTTTTGATTGTTTGTAGAGTATGGAATATAACGGTTTCCTGTATGATTCCTCTCAAGGCATCACACTTCACAATTCTGCATTATTGCAAAAACCGAAAAAAGCTTCGAAGCCTTTTACCAGAAAACCATTTATTGGTACATTCAAGGTAATAGTTTGAATTGTTTAAGAGCAACAGTGATGTTCTGTGATAGCACGGTACTAGAAATAAAAATCATGAATTAATTAGTAAGAAAGGATATGGATTTAAATAAATATGAACGATCATCCAACATTACACTAGGATACACATTAGAGTAAAAGGACAAGCTTGTAGTAAGAAAGGATATGGATGTAATTGAACATGAGAGACAATCCAACATTACACTTAGACACAAATTAAAGTAAAGTAACAGCTTGTAGTACGAAAGGTTATGTATATAAATGAGCATGAGATACTATCCAACATCACACTTAGATGCAAATTAAAGTAAAGTAACAGCTTGTAGTAAGAAAGGTTATGGATATAAATGAACATGAGATACTATCCAACATTACACTTAGACACAAATTAAAGTAAAGTAACAGCTTGTAGTAAGAAAGGATATGGATGTAAATGAACATGAGAGACTATCCAACATTATACCTAGACACAAATTAAAGTAAAGTAACAGCTTGTAGTACGAAAGGTTATGGATATAAATGAACATGAGATACTATCCAACATTACACTTAGACACAAATTAAAGTAAAGTAACAGCTTGTAGTAAGAAAGGATATGGATGTAAATGAACATGAGAGACTATCCAACATTATACCTAGACACAAATTAAAGTAAAGTAACAGCTTGTAGTAAGAAAGGTTATGGATATAAATGAACATGAGAGACTATCCAACATTACACCTAGACACAAATTAAAGTAAAATAACAGCTTGTAGTAAGAAAGGTTATGGATATAAATGAACATGAGATACTATCCAACATCACTCTTAGATGCAAATTAAAGTAAAGTAACAGCTTGTAGTAAGAAAGGATATGGATATAAATGAACATGAGAGACTATTCAACATTACACTTAGACACAAATTAAAGTAAAGGAACAGCTTGTAGTAAGAAAGGATATGGGTGTAATTGAACATAAGAGACAATCCAACATTACACTTAGACACAAATTAAAGTAAAGGAACAGCTTGTAGTAAGAAAGGATATGGATATAAATGAACATGAGAGACTATTCAACATTACACTTAGACACAAATTAAAGTAAAGGAACAGCTTGTAGTAAGAAAGGATATGGGTGTAATTGAACATGAGAGACAATCCAACATTATACTTAGACACAAATTAAAGTAAAGGAACAGCTTGTAGTAAGACAGGATATGGATATAAATGAACATAAGAGACTATCTAACTTTACACTTAGACACAAATTAAAGTAGAGGAACAGCTTGTAGTAAGAAAGTACATGGATGTAATTGAACATGAGAGACAATCCAACATTACATTTAGACACAAATTAAAGTAAAGTAACAGCTTGTAGTAAGAAAGGTTATGGATATAAATGAACATGAGATACTATCCAGCATCACACTTTGATGCAAATTGAAGTAAAGTAATAGCTTGTAGTAAGGAAGGACATGGATGCAAATGAATATGAGAGACTATCTAACATTACACATGGACACAAATTAAAGTAAAGGAACAGTGGTTTTATTGCTATTCTTCATTTTACAGTCACAGTGGGGTCTTTAGCAATGATCAAAACTCATATCACATACTCTTTATGTCTATCGATAAACGTAGCATCTGGGCATCTATTGCGCTTAGCAAAGGATAGTAATATTGACTAATGTTATAACATTTGATTCAACAAAGGGATAGACAAGAGTTAGAGTGACAAGAAATATTGTAATACGCATTTCTGGAATGGTTCCGTTTCTTCCATCCAAATATGGATGAAGGTACATAATCGGCCTAAGTGAGCCGAATGTAGAAACGCAATTTAGAGGATGGGGTTATGTGTTATAGTGTTTAACGCCACATTAAGAGGAAGCATTTACAATCAAGAAATTGTGTTTGGCTTGTGGTGTTTAGCGCCACTTTCAACAATATTTTAGTCATATCGTGGCGTTCAGTCTTATTGGAGAAAACCGCCGACCTTTCGCAAATAACTGATAAACTTTATCACATAATGTTATATCGAGTACACCTCGCCATGAACCGAGTTCGAACTCACAGCTGTAGTGGTGATAGGCGCTGATTGCACAGGTGGGCGAAAACATAGCCACCATACGAACACGACCACGATCCCCCCCCCCATAAAAAAATACGATAAATAAATTAATTGATAAAACATCAATGTATCAACTGACAAAGCATGATAGAAACCTTATTTCGCCCATGTTTTCACTGCATATTTATATTAGACGATGTATTTGATTAACTTTCGAAATAGGACTTCATGGATATTATATATATTATGTCACGTGACATCATCATCAGTTGACATCATACACATTTTTTTCTTTGTGAATTTTGTTGAAATGTGTGTAATGTGTTATTATTAAAGTGTTGGCATAAGATTACGTATGGTTTCCAATGGAAACCGGGGTATCTATAGTAGAAATAGTTATGCTTAATGGCCTCATATAACCGGATCTGTCTTCATTGGTGACTTCATGTAATGACAGCAAATATTTCTGAGTATATTCAGCCAATTTATTAAATATGGCAGTGATATCGTCCATCATTCCATTTTTATTTGTATGACGTTCGTGTTGTTATTATTTTGCTAATCCAGTATGTTTTAACAATAAACCAACAACCTTAACTAACCGAAAGAAGATATATTGAAATAACATTGAATAAAAAGGTTAACAGATAAGAATTACTTTTGTTTTGGTTCGTTTTCTTACATTATACATATGAAGTAGGAACGTTTATTTGTAAGACTGGGTACTGCTGACACTTCTGAAGGCTCAACCTAAAGAGCTTCCCTGTAGGTTCCGGGCCAATTGGAAGAATGGAAATGTGGTTCCGAGGGCATAGGATGATTGGGTTGTCCGGTTATAAAATGGAACGCCTGTTTTTAGACTTAGTGTGACCTTCTTTGGAGAGTGCCTCGCCCCTTGCCCCTTAATGGCTATTTATGTAGATTTCAGAAAAGTGTAGGTCCATTTTAGAAGCTACATACCGCTATCCATTCGTCCCTACCTAACTAACTGTTCGCCATATCCCTCCTTCATTTTTGTATGCTTTTATTATATCTTGTTTTTGTCCTGGTTAGGCATGTAATATTTCCCGCTGACCGTTAAGCAATTGCCAATCAATCAATAATGACGTTAATGCTGAAAAGAGGTGACTACATGAGCTGGTTTGACTGTACTTCTGTACATATATCTTACAGAGAGATTACTGATTAGATGTTGTACGGTCAATGTTCAGTCACTTTGTGCTATTACCATAAAATCTTCTTTTTAGATAAAGAACTTTGACTGTATCATTGTGAGTGTTCATCTGAAAGCTACTGGATTACGCAATGAAGATTTAGACAGACTACAAGCAGAAATAGATAGAGTCCCCGCTATATATAAAGCAGTTGAGGAAGAATACCCAGGTTCAAATATATGTCCTCATATCGGATATAGCATATGCAATCAAACTTAATACGGCGAGGTTCTCGCCCGGCTTTGTAAATTACAAAAATGGGTGCACTCGATTCGCAACCGTAAGTGATAAAGTTTACCAGTTGCTTGTCCATGATCAATGGTTCTCTCCGGGCACTACGGCTTCTTCCACCACTAAAACTGGTCGCCATGATATAGCTGAGAAATTGCTGAAAGTGGCGTTAAGCATAATAAATCAATCAATCACAAAAACAATCACACTTCTGAGTTCTTTTGTTAGATCAAATATTACTTGTGTACGGTAGTCCTCATTACGGTAGACCACCTCGGTAAACCACATACTGATGTACTATTTCTCGCGTCGGTCTCGCGATCTTCTTCTTCGCGAGACTAAAATGTTGGGGCGCTGATATTTAAACCCGGATGTGGAAAGCCAACATAGATACGAAAGTAAATACTTTCATGAAATATATTTAAATAATAGATACTTTGTTTTGTTTTTGTTAAATAAAATCTTGTATTTTCATTCCCAAGTCAAGCAATGTCCAAACTACATCTATTTCATTTGCAACTGCGTCAATTCCGTAAATCGTGACGACAGTGTACTGTAAACAAAGACAGCACCTTTTTCAAGCGTGGCCAGAAAAAACACTTTCTAGTTTATACGGATTAGTAAAAGATGATTATAGAATAAATTTGACTTAATTTAAAACTACACTATAATTTAGAACTACAATATTTTCAGAAAATATCAAATTTATTTTTTAGACCATTTGCAGTGGATTTGAAAAACTCGCCTTGGTGTGTTTTTTGCTTTGTTTTGTTTTTTGCAGAATTTACGCGTCTGGTCTAATATTTACTCGGATCGATCAAAATTTAGACCAATACAACACGGACGTACTGAAAGGACTTTAGGTTAATATGGACTATCTTTAAGGACAACTACTTTTCGTTTTTTTTACCACTGAATGACTCTAAGACAACTCGGGTCATTTTTTTGACGTATAGACATTTTATGTCACGCCCAACTGCATTTCACTGTCGAATTTCAGATTATTGGCATATCGTTATATATGACTTACCAGTTTAAGAGAAATCCAAACACAATTCCTGTCTAATTATCCAAGATTATTTATACCACAATATTCCTAAAGTTCTACAATAAATGCGTAAATAAAAACGAATCTTGCCACCATTCATCGCAATGTTAATGTTTTTTTAATCACGTCATATTTTACGTTGCAACAATGACAGCATTGGAATCGTATTTGGGTCACAACTGACACGCACAGATGACAATGTCGACACAAAATCAATATTTTTAATACGCATAGTACACGTACAATAACTAGAATGAGGAGATCCCATACATGTATGCTGTTAATCCAAGTTTGACATTTGTTCACTTTCTTTACTGGTCTCTTTTGGCTCTTTTTGGCTTTATATTTCTTTATCTCAGAATCATAAGAACTACAGGTAGGTCTGAAGGGAAAAACCTTAGCAATATCAGACTCGAAATAAAATACATAATTTTGGGCGTTGAACGCTTTGTACTCGCGTATATTTGAAAGGATAAATTACAACAAATTTGTTGAAACACGGAGAAGAGAAGACTTTTTCAAAGGAATAAAACTGCATATAAAACAAAATACAGAAAACAAACTGCATACAAAAAAGTCTTAAAATAAAAAAAAATATGTTAGATGTTGGTCAGTTTTAACTCCCTATGACCCTTTCTATCTCGGAAACATTTCTTGGATGGTGTCTAGACATGCATTGAATTGGCAGATGAGTAGGAGTGGACCAGAAAGTGGGGGACTAGTTTTGAGGGTGGACCAGAAAAAGTGGCCAGGTTTCAAAACTGATAAGCAAATAAGTAAAAAATGAAATGATATTAAAAAAATGTCATTTGAATGCATGCTTCTATACTAAAAATCCAGCTTTTTAAAAACATTTCAAAAGGGGGGATGGGGGCATGTGCCCCATGCCACCGGCTCATATGTCTCTGATAAGAAAAGATAGTTGAACATAAACATTTTCCATTTTTATACAATTTTTGCATTTATTATTTCTTTAGCTAAGATAATAAAACCAACACTTTCTAACCATGATGTGCTCGCATGGAACAAGGAACACAATGCATTAGTTTTTCCTTACTTCTATTAGTGTTAATTATTTCTATCAGTACCCATTTATTTATTCATCTTACTACCCAAAAGAAGAAGAAAAAAGAAATTATACAAAATATCTATAGATACATTGTGAAAAATATAAAGAAAAGAAGAACTTTGTTTGCATAGTAAGAGAAGAGAATATTTGGCCACAGGTACTCAGGGACAGAATATCCCCACCTTTCTTCCAACACTACGGAAAAAAAATGTATTATATCATATCCTTCAGCATTATTTACAGCTTAAGCATTGGTTAATTTGATATGCATGCATATCATCACAAAATGACCCAAAACATTCATCTTCGATTTAGTTTTACATTGCATTTGTATAACAGTGGTTCGTGTACAAAGGTTTTGAAAGATTTTCCGTCAATCTGATCCTACAAAATATTTGAATACTACCAACATCTGCCGAAAATGGTTTCGAATAGTAAGACACAATGAATTTTATTTATTTAACTATTTAGTATGCCGTTCATACTATATGTCTATCTGCTATTATTTATTAAACTCAGTCTTCCCAAAATAAATGCTATGCTGAAATTATTAACCAGCTTGTTGTTGAAACTTTAAAAGATAATAACATTACACAAGAAGGATTATATTCTCTGTATAATTTTGTCACAGATAATTTTAAAGAGTATGAATTATATACTGAATATTGCCTTCAACATTTTGTATGTGAAAGCAGAGACATGTCTGATGAAAGCGGTGCCTATATAATTCTTTTAAAATTAAAAACCATTTTGTTAACTTGGAGCTAGCATAATATTGGCCGAAATACACATACTTTAAAATGTCGAAATGAAGATTATCAGTATTACAGTAACCGTACGCAGTGCGGTCTTATGTATGGGCACAATGGGCAGTTGCCCGGTGGTCCCACAAGCAAATGAACCCCATACTAATCTATGTATGTTGTAGACGGCATGAATTTTAATGTTTAAACACTGATTTTGTTGAAAGTATCAATACAAGAAATATATGTTTAATTTTATCGACCATTTACAGTTTTATTTCTGTGAGTGTTTGTATACATAGGGGCCTCAGTGCACTGCTTTGACTAGAGCCTATATTGCTGATAAGACGGCCCTGACCGTACGCCATTCATCATTTACACTTCATGAACATGTATCGGCTGTACATAGCATGGTATAGGCCAATATTGATTATGTATGTTGGTTATATTAATTGATATTTTCGTAATAAAACTCTTTTCTTATGACATAAAAGACAGGATACTTTCATTTTACATACACCGCGTCTACTACCCCCTTTATGGTTGATACCACCCGCGTACTAGTACTAGTTAGCCTCCAATTTGTGCCCTGTCACTAGTCCAACAATAAAAGATTCCATACTTGTTTTCTCGTAATTTTCTTTTCTACTTCATTTAACTTTCCAGTGAATGTCATAGGGATATAAAGTATTTTTAGAATCATTTAATTTCAAATACTTCCGTCCTCTCTATAGACTGTGCCTACTCATCTTAAAAACATAGATATCTAGATTAGTGCGCATCACTCATTTCTAGAATAATATAATTTAGGCATGATCAAATTGGCTAAGGTTCGTACGGATTCACCCCGTACATTCATAGCTTTTACGAATAAGATTTTGCAATGCATGTTATCGTAGATGAGAATTGCTCTCGTCTCCATCTTTGTCTGGTACAATTACATCGCATGTTTCAATACAAATGTAATAAGAATAAAAGTACCACACCGTCAAAGCAGTTAAAAAATTAACACGGAAAATCATAGAAACAGAGCTAAACTTGATTCCCCGAACACATATGTACATGGCCGCGCACACATATATACCAGCCATGGTACAGGCACTTCCCCAAACTTGATTCCCCGAACACATATGTACATGGCCGTCAATCATATATACCAGGCTACGTACAGGCACTTCCCCAAACTTGATTCCCCGAACACATATGTACATGGCCGCCCAATCATATATGCCGGACTTGGTACAGGCACTTCCCCGAACACATATGTACATGGCCGCCCAATCATACATACCGGGCTTGGTACAGGCATTTCCCCGAACACATATGTACATGACCGCCCAATCATATATACCGGGCTTGGTACAGGCACTTCCCCGAACACATATGTACATGGCCGCCCAATCATATATACAAGGCTTGGTACAGGCACTTCCCAAACTTGATTCCCTGAACACACATGTACATGGCCGCCCAATCATATATAGCGGGCTTGGTACAGGCACTTCAATATTAAGTGAATGACTCTATAGTTTTATGAAGCCAAACCTCCATTCATAGTAACATGATGTGTCATTAAAATGTTTTTCGCATGTAATTAAAATGATGATCCTGACATATAAAACTGGCTAATTGTTAGACATCAACAGAATGGTTGTTTTTTTCTGTATTTTGCAGGAGAACGGGATATTATGATTGTAGGTGATTTCAATTTAAATCCACAAAAAGAAGGTATGTCGAGTGTATGATATATCAAACAATTTATACATTACTTAATCATATTGTTTTGATTATATCATTATTATATCATACAAATGTAAAATATGTTTTTGTCGTAATACCCACTAAGCACATTTCATTCACCAGATGCACTGTGTGTTCATGGTACTCACTACTGGACACCAAATTCCAACGCAAGATACTCAAAACTAAAACTTCTTAGGAATATAAACCTTAGATATACAATTATGTTTAACATTTTCTCTCGTTAAATTTGAGAAAATAGTTTTGCTTGAACGTCAATGTCACAGTGATAGTAAGAAAATATAGATATCTCAATTTTCATTTTAGAAGCCAGGCACAAATAGTTGTAGTAAGCGACTTCAGGTGTATATAATGCAAAAAAAAATACTATATTAGGACATTAAAAAGGTTGTTTTACTAAGCTTACAAGAATAAAATTAACAGTTTCTTCATTTAATCGATCACAAAATATGACTACTAATACCAGTTCCTCTGTGCATTTAGTTGTTGCTCAAATAAGTATTTTCTTGCATAGCTTATTGAAATAACAGACTGCATTTGTTTTTCGTATGAACAATATTATTTACATCTGTTACGTTTGATTGACAATTGTTTTTCTGTTGAGGCTTACACAACAGTACGTCAATTTTCCGTCCGGTCTGTATGTTGGTCTTCACCGCCATGTATTGTTTTCTGTTAACCTTACTTGTAACTAGCTATCTATATTATTAGCTACTAAAGAGTAAATGATGAAAGCAACGTCAATTGATTATCAGCAGTACCTCTCGTCAACAGGGTTAGGGATATGGTGTTCAACGCCGCCACTTTCAACAATAGTTAAGTTATATCGTGAAGGTCAGTTATTTTGGAGGAGGATATCAGAGTAGCCGAAGAAAACCACCGACCTGTCGCAACTCATTGACAAACTGTATGAATCATGTTGTATCGAGTAGATTTCGCCATGTGTGGGATTTGAACTCATAACTTTTGTGGTGATAGACACTGATTGCATTGGTAGTTGTCAAATCAACTACCATATTATCTCCACCACGACAGTCCCCTTCTCGTCCTCAAATAGTTTATTTTCTGTAAATGGGGCATGCATGTTTGCCACATCGTAAATATTTTTTACAACTGTCATTTCAGATTTTGATATATTACGAAAAAAAGGATATGCAAATTGCATACCGCTGGGAAAATTTACAAACATTAGCAACAGTAACCCTAAAGGCAGTGAAAGTTATGACCATATATGGATAACAAAAAGTACTAAAAAGGTGTTTTCAGGTGAGTTATCGTTATGTGTTATACCTGTTAAGTGTATTCACATGTATCGAGTAGTAAATGTAGAATTGATTGACTTGATTTGATTTATTGTGTTTAACGCCACTTTCGGCAATATTTCAGCTATATCATGACGACCAGTTTTAGTGGTGAAAGAAGCCGGAGTTCCGGGAGAGAACCACCGACCATGGGCAAGCAACTGGTAAACTTTATCACCTGCGGCTGCGAGTCGATTGCCCCTTTTTTGTAATATACAGAGCTGGGCGCAAACCCACGCCGTATTGGGGATAGGCTTGTATGTGTTGTTAGGTAATCCAATTACCTAACCCATTGAGCCACCCTCACAGTACATTACATATTGAATAAACCTGTATTTAGCGACTACCTGTCTTATATGACCTTACTTCAATGTTCCCTTGGAAGGTCAAATAAGACAGGTTTGATTGTATATACATACCAACCAATTCAAACACGGTTTGTGTGTATTAACATATGGTGAATTTGTATCTATTACTTATGTAACCGGTCTAGATCCTACATCTGTTGAATGTTCATGTTTATATGTGTCTTAGGGCGAGATTATCTCTGTTTCTACCATGTTTCTATTGCATGAATTGTTCTAAGAGTGTCATACGTTTTCCTTTTCATTTTATTTTTACGATTTTTCTGCTGGAGTTTGGAACCGTTCTGATGGTAATGTATTTTTTCAATTTTCATGTGGAAATCGTAATGTAAAAAAATATATTTTACAGGAAGATCTGATGTCATTCGAGAAGGATTACGACATGCCTTTATACCTAAAGGATGGTCATGGGGAGGTGTCGTTAGTGACCACTGTCCAGTATGGACAGAGATATATACTGGTCAGGATTATGATGAAGCCAACCTGAAAGAAGATACAGATTTCCTATTTGATGATTAACGCTGCGCCATCATCATAATAAATATAAACACATTTATGCAAGTTAAAATATACATGTACTTAGGAAAATATTTGAAAATCACGAAAACAAATATTGTAGAAGTAAAATGCTAATATAATTTTGAATTGTTGTTGAATGAAGTGTCCACAATCTTTGTTGGTTTTAGGTTTGATCTTATGGCGCTTAAGGCCACTTTTAACAATATTTCAGTTATATCGTGGCGGCCAGTTTTATTGCTGGAGGAAACCGGAAGACTCGGAAAAAAAACCCGACCTGCTGGAGGTCACTGACAAACTTTATCACATAATGTTGTACACCTCACCCTGAGTGGGATTCGAACTCACAACATTAGTGGGGACACGCACTGATTGCATAGGTAGTTGTAAATCCAACTGCCATACGATCACGGCCACGACGGCCCTTAGTCTATGAATAGTATTTTTATTTTGCGCAGAATATATAGACACAGATGATGATGGTATAACAGCTACAGTTTAGCCGATACTAGAGCGTAGTGTCACCCTTTAAAGACAAATCCAGTGTACTGAGTTATGAACAGTATTCCAAATTTCCAACTATTTCCAAATGTAGAATCAAACCTAACAGAACTGACGGGGATACCAGCCCCTTTATTTATTCTTAGTGTTAAGATTTCTAGATACTTTCCACAACCGAGGGTTTCACATATCGGTTCTTTATAACTATCCCAGTTTTTCTCCTCAATAAGTATAATAAGCACTACGACGCTGTGTTTGTCTTTTCCCTAGAATGCCAGGGATAAACACTATAATTGTAATGTCTTCTCTCTAGGATTCCAGGGGATGCACACTACATTGTGTCTTCTCCCGATGATACCAGGAGGATAACTCTAAATTGTTGGTGTGTGTCTTGGTTGAAAGAAGATTGGGATTGTAGGAATATAATTTAATAGGGATAATCTTACACAAGCTGTAATCAATGTGTTCGACTGAACAAAATGTTGCAATATACAATTTCATGGTCGACCATTACGGGATTGTTAACAATGTGTTCCCGATATGATAATTACGTAAATGAAGTAAATTCAGAATGTACAAATGTACAAGAATCTGAGCAAAACCCCGTACTCAATAAAAAAAAACTCGACAAGATAACGATTATAAGGAAAACAATATGAACAAAACGGAGTCACCAAAATTGAACATAGAAAACTAAGATAGTTCAACACGTACCTAACCAAGATAAAAACAAAACAAAGGAAACAAATAATAATAAAAAAGAAGAAAAAATAACTAAAAAAACTGGAGGTGCAGTAAAGTGCTTCGGAAAGGTAAACAGGTGCCAACTTTTTTTCATGTGAAAAATTCGTATTTTTTGGAATATGAAACCATTTTTTAGCATTTATATATCTTTACGTTATATTTTGACATAATACCTACACTACATAGACTGTTAATACAAGGGCGAAGTGGATGCCTACATAGACATTTCTTCTACACTTTGTCATAAACTCTAATTACTGTTATTTTATGTCTGTCTATATAGATTATGTCATAGTCTGATAAATTGCATAACTAGAAGGAAATACCTCAATAATGTAACAGTACTTAATCAAACAGTCGACATAGACATTCTTTATAGGCGGCTGCTGGTTTATACTGTACATAGACAAATCAAAATCTGAAAAATAATAAAATTTTGAGTATACATATGCAGAGCAACAATAATTTTTTTTTCTATTTCGGCATATCTCAACACTTTACCCACCTAGACATTAATCCATTAATGCATTGATTAATTACATTATTTAGAAACTAAATTTGAGACACAAACATGTCTAATAAACCATGTCAGCGCCGAATCACTTACTACTTGGCAGATGATACTATCGGGGACTAATAGTCCATAAACAGTGGTATCGAGCCAGAGTTTGTAAGTCGTAGTTATATAATTAAGTGCACACGACACCTTTCTGGAATAACCTTCATAGCGTTATTTTACTTTGTCAGCATTGTTGTAATTATAATCGATAGACATACTTAATGTAAAAAATCACCTTAAACTCCTGGTAAAATTTTTAATATTGCTTCATTACTACTGATTAATGTATTTCGTGTATATAAAATAACAAAGTAATAAATGAAAGCAAAAAAAAAGTTAATAGATGGAAGTAATTTCTGAATATTTTGAAGTATTTTATCGAAGGACTTCCGTATACATTCACTGAATAAATAGAAGAATAATTCTTCTAAAATATCAATTGACAAAAATCATGAGTAAAATGCTTCGTCGTTACCTCTAGTTGTTTGTTTGCGCATAGTGGTTTTCACCACATATTCTGTTGTGTTTATGTTTGGTTATCGTCGTCTTCTGTACCCTATGTTGCCAGTTTATCTGGATTGTCCATTTTTTATCGCCCCTTTGGTATTTTCTAACGTTTATTTAATATCGAATGCACATGCAAATTAGTTATTGGTCAGACATCAGCCATACAGCTTCAAATGTCTTCCAAAGTTTAATAACCATCCTTTGTATAACGACCTAATGAGTGTGTTCTAATACATAAATACACCAAATACAAGTGTGAGACATACACAAACAGCTTCAGTATGAGGCCTATAACAGATACATTGGAGTCTAAATTAGAGATCTCATCTGTGTTGTTGTAGTTAGCAATGTCGACACTACGACCACAGGATTTATTTGTGTTCAATCTGTGGGCGGGTCAAACTAAAGAAACTAAAGACCATATAATGGGCATTTGACGATTCCCGCCACCAATACAGCAACATTAAGGATCAAGAACAAAAAACAGATTTGGTAGGGGTCAAGATAATAAATACAGGTTTGGTAGGGGTCAAGATAATAAATACAGGTTTGGTAGGGGTCAAGATAATAAATACAGGTTTGGTAGGGGTCAAGATAATAAATACAGGTTTGGTAGGGGTCATGATAATAAATACAGGTTTGACAGTGGTCAAGATAATAAATACAGGTTTGGTAGGGGTCAAGATAATACATACATGTTTGGTAGGGGTCAAGATAGTAAATGCAGGTTTGACAGGGGTCAAGATAATAAATACAGGTTTGGTAGGGGTCAAGATAATAAATACTGGTTTGGTGGGGGTCAAGATAATAAATACAGGTTTGGTAGGGGTCATGATAATAAATACAGGTTTGACAGGGGTCAAGATAATAAATACAGGTTTGGTAGGGGTCAAGATAATAAATACAGGTTTGGTAGAAGTCATGATGATAAATACAGGTTTGGTAGGGGTCAAGATAATAAATACAGGTATGATAAAATATAAGTACAGCTGGTAGGACACTCTACAGCCTGTGTTTACACTGCTTACTAAGAAGCCATTAAAACATGGATGTTCGATTGTGAGCTTGAAGTATGTTCTATGAAAATAGCATGGTAGAAATCACAATTGGCTTGACTGGTCCAGAGTATAAGATGATCAAAGAAGTGTTCCCCTCTTTAATCAATTATCTCAATCCTCTTACTCAATTGTGATAATTTACTAGATTGCATCTATAGGTAACAGGACGGTACCATTATGGATGATGAATTAATTTCCTTTCTGTATGACTTAGGGTGGTCTTAGTTAAAACACGAGGCAAGTTCACTTGTAAATTTCCTATCAGGGCGAGGTGTACAACAGTATGTGATCAAGTTTGTCAGTGACTTGCCACAGGTCGATGGTTTTCTCCGGGTCCTCCAGTTTCCTGCACTAATAAAACTGTCCGCCACGATATCACTGAAATATTGTTGAAAGTGGCGCTAAACACAATCAAACAATAATGTTTGTAAATTCCCTACGGTAAATGTTGTCCTTCATAGACTTTGGCAACTTTGTCATCATGGATGGTTGTTGTCCGACTTTGTGTCTTTTTACTTTTTTAATTTGAGTAATAAAATTAGAAGCAAAAAGTACCACATTGTCCTGAACAATTCCAAAATCAAATATCAAAATCGATACCTTTAATGCAGAAATGCATGACTACTCATCTTCCTGGCTTTGCACTGATACTTAAGTATTATGTTTGTTTGTTTGTTTACATATGTTGTGTATCCCAGTACTAGAGATATCTTACTAGGTACTTACTTACTTCACATAGCGGTCCAATATCCTCCCAAGAGGCGGGATATAGGATGCCCTTTCGAAGTAGTATTGCAAGGTTGTGATACGGAAAACTTGATTGTGACGTTTTTTGAGACTACCACGTTGTTCTTTGGATGTTAAAGATGACATTTGTAGAATCTGTAGCTGCTGCAAAAGTATGTATTGTTCGTCGTTACTCGGGTTCGCATATTTTGCAACGACATTCAAAAGTCGCTGCATCTGTGTTTTCCATTTTCTTTCTTCCTTCTGTATACAGTAAAACCTGTCTAAACCGAACCCTGAGTAACCCGAAAACATGGCTAAACCAGACAGACTTTACAGTCCCATCTACTGAACCCTGAGTAACCCGAAAATCGGCCAAACCAGACAGGCCCATCTGATTAATGTCTATGTAGTTTGAAAATTATTCAGTCCCAAAGGGGTTCGGTTTAGACAGGTTTCACTGTATATGCATCAATATATATATATATATATATATATACGTCTGAAAATTAAACCAAACAGTGTTAGAATTAGATTTTAGAGCTGTCAAATTTTTGTTCTTCCCTCGACGGGATTTGAACCCACACCATTGTTACACTGCAGCACCATTCGTTTAGCCTTACATCCAGCGCCCTAGACCACTCAACTACATCCACTCCCTAAAAAAGGGAGCTTCAATAGTCGTAGTGTTACCTTGTCTCGTAAGGCAAATCTAGGGATAGACGTAAGACATGTGTATAAGCGTGTGTAGATGGAACATATATACTTAATATTATAATTTGACAGCAATCTAACTCAGCAATTTATATATATATATATATATATATAGGGAGTGGATGTAGTCGAGTGGTCTAGGGCGCTGGACGTAAGGCTAAGCGAATGGTGTTGCAGTGTAACAATGGTGTGGGTTCAAATCCCGTCGAGGGAAGAACAACAATTTGACAGCTCTAAAATCTAATTCTAACACTGTTTGGTTTAATTTTCAGACGTATATATATATATATATATATATATATATATATATATATATATGTGTGTGTGTTTATTTAGAATACCTACCCCTTCACATCGGGGGCAGATACAGGCGGGATACCTGCAGTGCGTCTAAAATATAATTATGTACATATTACAAAATAAAATTAAATAGATAATTGTTTAGGTAATGTATTAAAAATATATTTCAATCAATATTTAAAACACTTGATCGCAGAACATACATCCTTTTTAACATCGTTTTACCTATCCGATCGAAGAAATCACCATACTCTTGGTTAAAATAATAACAGGTGTTCTCAATAAAAAAATGTAGTTTTTGCAATGACGACAACTCTGTGAAATCCAGAGAGGGCATACATATATTCATATGATCAATAATTTCTTGAAAACGTTGATCTCTTATATTTTTGTATGCCGGATATTAAAGTAAGAAGTGTTGAAGAGATTATGTGGCATTATAAGGACATGCTTCGTATACCGGGCTGTCACGTAACTTAATTATATTAAGTGTAGTATGCAGAGCAAGAGTATTAGTATTAGTTCTTGCTAGTAATTTTAACCTTGACGACTAAAATTCTACCACATTTGACAAGTACGGTTGTTTACCTTGAAATATACAAATATTTTTGAAAAATTCAAGACTGCACGTTTTATTAACGCAGTCGAATTCTTTTTTTCCATACAAAAGAACCGCAGAATCTTTTGAAAGTATTTATGTTAATTTCATTACTCATTAAATGATCAAGACCAATATTATTAAAAACGAATTTCAAATGGTCTAAGTATTTCCAACCAGATGAAGTATTACTATGTTCTACCTCCATGAGAACTAACTTACACAGTCTTGTGATCGGTAGATTCTTAATCCTAGCAAAGTAGGAAACCCTCTGTCTGTCCAGATAATCCTTTATCGGTTCCCATCCCAATACTAAGAATAAATCTGACTTAGGGATGTTCATATTGGTGCTTAGAATCAACTTGGCGACTTTGTATTGCCACGATTCTAAAGATGATATACTTGCATTGGAAGATGGTATCCAAACTGCACAGCCATGAGCAATTGATGGACGAATAATACATCACCAATAGAAATTACGATTGAAGGAACCATGTTCACCTAACAGTTTCATTATATAATTATGCTTTTTCTCAAAATTTTCTTTGTCACGACACTCCAATATCGTTTTTGTTCCATCTACGAAAAATAAAGCAAACATAATCTAGTGTTATTTATTTATGTGAAATATGTAGAAATTACGAACAATAGAGTCAGTGATCTTCGACAGGTTGGTTGTTTTCTCCACCAATAAAACTGACCGCCACGATATAACTGAAATATTATTGAAAGTGGCGTCAACATCATAACCATTACCCTAAGGAACAATTGAGTAGACACCAACAAGAATTGCTTATGATAATTAATAAAAACGCGTTAGGATTGATAAAGCTTAAATATATGTGTTATCAATAGAAGGAAGAACCGTATTAAGATATTATTAATAAATTAAAAAATCTGATATTAATAATAGAAAATTAAGGCATGTAATAAAAATTAAAAAAATAATTATTATAAAAAAATGAAAAACAAAAAATACCACACTGTCGGAACAATTTATTTTATAGGTTCAGTCAAATCAATATTTTAACTGATGTTGAAAAGGTCTTTGTTTTATTTTGTTACAATGCTGACTGATAAAAGAGAATACCATACAGAATGATATTTGATAATATTGATTGATTGATTTTTATTTAAAACCCAGCAAGCAGCATTACTTCTATATTTATAAAAAGAAATAGAGTCAAAGGTCAAAACAATAAACTATGTAGGTTGAAAGATGTCACTGACATGTGTCTACTGACTGAAGATTTCGTTGGTACATGTAAGATGGAGGAAAGTGGATTTTGTTTGAAATATTTGCATTACAACGTAACACCACCGACTACTACACACAATATGTTGTTCGTGCTCGTTAGGAGCCGTGTAAATAATGGAAAGAAAGTTTAAACAGTAAACGAACAAACGCTTTTCACACCAATGCCTTGGCTCCCTCTGTGTGGTCTGTGTTTGCATAGATAAACATTAGCGAAAATCGAAGGGATGAACAAGAATGGACAATCCAGAGAAACTTGCAACATTGGGTACACAAGACGAAGACAAACAAAACAAAATACTCAACACAAAATGTGATGGACACCACGATGCGCAAACAAACACAAATAACATAAATAAGACATGAGCCCTCCTACAAACAACTGGATGATAGAACGAACCGAACCACGTGTATATGTGGAAATCGGACACCACAACACGGAACTAAGAACATAACGGCAAATAATAGAACAATACAAAAAAACTAAAAAGATGAGCAGCCAGAATTCCACAAAAAAATACTGGGGTGAACGCAGGTGCTCGCGAAGAGTAAGCAGTTTTTGCTTCTTATAAGACACTCGTCGTGTTACTCATATATACAGTCAAGTTCAGTCAAAGGTCTTGTCATTGATAGAGGAAAGAAAAGAATCTACGTACAAAGTATAAGTTAGGCTAACCATACAGAGGAATATTTGGCGGGGTTTCATTGAATTTACACCGCATCGGCTGTGTAATGATTAATGTGCTCGCCGCCAGTGCGGTAGATCGTAGGTTCGAGCACTGGTTGGTCCAAACCAAAGACTATAAAATTGGTAAGTGTGCTTCTTTACTACACCCGCAGCATTAAGGAGTAAGAGTAAAGACTGATTGGTTCGGAAACAGATAATGTGTCCGAGTGGAGTGACATGTTTATCCGTGGACTGTTGTTTCAGTGAGCTACCACTATAAAGATACAACTAAGCGTGTTTGTCTAGTACAAAGAGGACCTCATCATCATCTCATTGAAAAATAAATTGTTCTCTCCATGATATAGCTGACAAATTGCTGAGTTGGCGATAAGCAACAATCACTCACTCAATCATTGAATTGATGATATTACTCCATGCAAATGTGATGAGAAATATAATATGGGAGCCAACACGTATTACCCATACATCAGCTACATGTATCGATTTATTTATTACAAACAGACCAAATCTTATACTTGATATTAAAGCTTCACCGAACTTTTGCAGTGACCACTGCCCAGTCAGTGTAGACATTAATATCAAAACGAGTAAAGAGCAGTGTTATAAACGCACAATTAGAAAATATGATCAGGCTGATTATAATTCCATAATCCATGAAATTGAAGGCAAGAATTGGAGTATTCTCTTTGAAAATAAAACTGTCAATGAGAACTACTCCAATTTCCTTTCTATTTTAAATGAGACGTGTAATAAACACATACCTACTAAAACTGTAATTATTAGACCAGATGATAAACCGTTTATGAATAGCTCTATAAGGAAGGCGATTCGAAAGAGAAATCGCATTCATTATAGAGCTAAGTCTACCAACAACCCAGATCACTGGTCACAATATAGACATTTGCGAAATGATGTTATAAGATTGGTAAGAGAAGCCAAAACTGAATATAGAAATAAACTTACTTCTCAATTAATGGACAAAAGTATCCCACCAGACAAATGGTGGAGAATTGCCAAATCAGTTTGTAAACTAAACAAGTGTAATAAAGTTTCACCCCCTATAAAACATGAAGGTAGAATAATAATTCATCCCTCAGAGAAATGTGATATTTTTAATAAGTACTTTGCTGATATTTCAAATATTGAAAATGAACCAAATCTCCCGAATGAAGATTTTGCCCGTGACAATATTTGTCCTGAATTATTGATTACTGAACAAGAAGTAAAAGACCAATTAGAAATACTGAATAATTCCAAACCAAGTGGCTCCGATGGTGTTGCACCCAGGATCTTACCCAGTGTTTCTCAGTGCCTTGTATCCCCCCTTACATTATTATTTAATCAGTCATTGCAATGTGGACAACTTCCATATATTTGGAAACGCTCACACGTAACCCCTGTGTACAAAAATAAAGGGGTTGCATCCGACATTACAAACTTTCGACCTATTGCCCTTACTTGTGTTCTGTGTAAGATGATGGAAAAAATAATTGTGAAACATTTGCATATCTATGTATTGGAGCATCATATTATTACAGAACACCAGTCAGGATTTCAACCAAAAGATTCTACAGTAAATCAACTTGTATATATTTACAACACTATTATCAGTAACCTTGATATTGGTAAAGACATAAGGTTTATATTTTGTGATATTTCTAAAGCATTCGATAGGGTTTGGCATACAGGACTTTTATATAAATTACGCAAAATTGGTATAGATGGAAATTTACTAAGTTGGGTTACAGATTATTTAGATGAAAGGAAACAAAAGTGTTCTTTGATGGATTCTCATCTGGGTGGGAAGGAATTGATGCTAGGGTTCCCCAAGGGTCAGTGTTGGGACCTTTCCTGTTCCTTATATACATAAACGATATTGTTGATGATCTTGATTGTAATATCAAACTCTTCGCCGATGATACATCTTTGCATGTAATAGTCGATGAACAAAATTATATACAAGCTGCAGATATGCTTTCGACAGACTTGTCTCATATTCATAACTGGGCACAAAACTGGGCTATTAAATTTAATCCTAATAAAACTGAATCAGTTTTATTTACTAGACGAAATATAAATAACCCTCCAGTTTATTTTGGGAATATGGACAACAGAGTGACAGATGTTAATACTCACTGTCATCTGGGTCTGGATCTCCAAAGTAATTGTAAATGGGGTGATTATGTAAGTAAAATTTATAAGAAAGCATGTGACAGACTGAAAATTCTTAGGATGCTCAAATATCAAGTTGACAGAAATGTATTGATTAATATATATTTGTCATTTATCCGACCTATGCTAGAATATGGAAATGTAATTTGGGAAAATTGTACCCAAAATGAAGCAAATCTATTGGAAAGTGTTCAGGTTGAGGCAGGCAGGATAATTACAGGGTTGAGAGTAAATTCATCCAGATCTAAATTATATAGTGAACTTGACTGGGAACCCCTTTATAAAAGAAGAGAGAAACAAAATTTGATTTTACTCTATAAAATAATAAATGGTTTAACTCCGGACTATATGTATGACATGATCCAACCATACACAGAAAATATTCACGATTATAATCTACGACAACAAATATCGGGGGACAATTTTAGACTACACTTTTGTAATACTGTCTCATATAGCAAAAGTTTCATCCCTTGTACGTTACGACTCTGGAATGGTCTGCCTGCCTCAACAAAGTCCAGTCCTTCTCTTAATATATTTAACACAAGACTGAACTCTGGTACAAAAGCCTCGCCTAAATATTTTCATATAGGTGACAGAAAAGAAAATAGCATACACTGTCAGATGAGGAATGATGCTAGCAATCTAAATCTACATTTGCAGCAACATCACTTATCTGACAGACCATCTTGCCCACATTGCAATGATCCCTGTGAATGCCCCTCCTATTATTTTATGCACAGCCCTTTATATAATATTCATAGGCAACAACTTGTTGATTCCTTTAATAAACTTAACATAGAATTTACTATTCAAACCATTCTTTATGGAAGTGAAACCTCTGATTATAATCAGAATGTAAAACTTTTTCGTGCAGTACATTCCTTTATTAAGCGGAGCAAACGATTTGATAATAATATAGTAATATAAATTTAATTTTTTAAACATTTTAAACTATAATAGTATTCTCACATATAATGGACCATGATTGCAAATATCGGTACTATTCCTCTCACATGACTAAATTAAATTAACTTATTGATATTCTATTTATAATTTATTTTGTTTCATAAATATATACATGTATATATAATGTCATAAATCTCATATTTACACTATGATTACCTACTGCATGCTAATAAAACATTTCTGAAATGAATTAAGTATTTAAATTAAATTGAGACGTAATAAATCTAGCAACATCGTACACTGGTAACACTTTTAGATAGCAACTAATTGTATTTAAAAAAAATTAGTAGATCTCATATCAGCCAAATTATCGATAAAATCTAATCAAAGAGTTATTTCCCTTTGAGTATGAAATTCTATATTGTGTATTGTAAATATTAACTGCATGCATTATTGATTGTTGCTGTTGCCTTGTGTATGGAGAGGATTTATATAGGCTATTGCCTGCTATCCAATCCATTTCATTTATTTATGAATAAAATATGTTTAAAATGAAATGAGAAATATAAGTTCCCGTCTTTTAATGTTGAACTCTCGTACAAACTATTATGTTAACAAAAATCAAACCTTATAGATAAACAAAAATATGTTGAACGTGACATAAAGGGAACAACAAAACCCAGGTGTATTATTGTATACCTGTGATTTTTTGAAATAACAGACACAAAAAGATCTGAAATAACGATATATTGTATCACGTCATTTAAATATCTCAAACCGAGTCTACTTAGACTGTGTTGATGAAGGACAATAATTGTATATCATTATTTACAATAATTATACAGAATCGGAGGTAAGTGTAGACAACAACTAGATGTGATATACTTTTATTTTCTTAATAATTACTTCATATCCAGCAGTTCTATTAAATACACACAAAATTAAATATCACGATAATAAAATCTCCACCGTTTTGTCAACTTTTCAATTAGTCTCATTTATTTAGCCCTTTATTGTTTTCAATCAGTATTTTTCTTCTCGTTCTAGCAAATGTCGCTTGATATTTACAACTCCCAAAGGGAAATAACTGTAGTTCTGAGTAAAAGTACATAATACAAATATTGATTACAAAAACGGTAATGGGTGGGCCTATAGGTGTATAATGGGATTGCTACAAGTAAAATGGGAATAGTGGATGTGATCAGAAATTTAGACTTGTAACGGGCCATAACGAATATTCCTTATCGGATTCTCGAAAGTGTTGGGTGGTTACATAGGAATCCGTGGTTCCCAGTTCTAGTTTTCATGACTCCCAGTTCCCACCCGTCCAGTCCCGACTCCCCGTTCCTCCACCATTCATCAATTGTTCGTGTCTCTTCTTGCTGTTCCTCCTCCTTTTATAGTCTTCAATTCCTCGTTTTTCATCCCCATCTTTTACTGTCATCATTTGTAATCAGCTCTTTTTTCCTTTTACTTTGTAAATATATAACAAAACAAATTCGAATTCAATTTTTTAATGCAATTTAAAAATGTGATTGTCTTCAAACGACAATACTACGTTAAACAACTGACTGAGACATCCTTCTTGTTATGATAGGGTTAGGGTTATGGTGTTTAACACCATTTTCAACAATATGTCAGTTATATCTTGGATTAACAGTTTTATTGATGGAGAAAACCGGAGTACCCGGAGTAAACAACCGACCTGCTGCAAGTCACTGACAAACTTTATCACATAAAGTTGTATCGAGTATACACCGCATGAGCAGGATTCAAACTCACAACGTTAATAGTTATAGGTACTGATTGCATAATAATAGGTTATTCAATACCTGGTCATATACTAATGACCAGAGGTATTGTATAATCAATTTAGCCCATACTTTCTTTGTCGAGTGTCATGATTACCAATTATTGCAAATTTAGGCAGTCTAAGCCAGATTAGATTTAATGAGTATCAGCTCAAAAGCATTTCCTTCAATTACAACACATGTGGTATATGAAAAATATTCAATAACACAAGACAAAGAAAGCATGGGCTAAATTCACCTACCATACGATCACGACCACGACGGCCGCTCCGTTTGTGATCGATAGTTCACGAATGTAAGTGATGTTTAATACACTGCATAAACTTTTTAAAGTCTTGTTTCTAAATACTGTTCAACGTTCCATATTAATGTTTTTTTTATTGAAATACAATTCAAAAATGTGATTGCTTCAATCGACAATACAATGTTAAACAACTGACTGTGACATCCCCCCTTTTTATGATAGATAGTTCACGATTGTAACTATTGTTTAATGCACTGCATAGACTTAAAGGATTGTTTCTAAATACTGTTCAACGTTCCAAATTAAAGATTCTTTTTTTATTGATATACAATTCAAAAATATAATTGTCTTCAAACGACAATACAATGTTAAACATACATAATATTTATACTGACAACGATATCTTACATCTGTGCAATTTAAATACCTGTTTTGTTTGATCAATGTGAACCGTATAAAATTGCCTTTGTATGGTCCTGTATCTATGTATTTTACTGCATATTATTAATATAAATATGAATCAATCAACAATGAACACTAATTAATCAGTTGTATATTTAGAATTTGCATTTTTACTGTACAGCTCTCTATAATGGCCGTCGTGATTAATAATAATGTATATATGTGTTTGTATTTGTATCAGAGGTATATTGCTTAACGTGCTCACCTCGAGTGCAATACATCGTGGGTATGATCTCCGGTCATGTTAAATCTAAAATCAATTTAATTTGGTTTTATTCTCCTCTAAATATACAGCATTTAAGACTTGTTGGCTCGGGATCAAGATAATATTTACGTGTGGAGTGACATGTCTATTCACGAACTGTTGCACAATATTCCACTAAATATTTCTAAATCTGCTTCGCTTTGGGTTGGTATATTTCGGTGAAACAAAAGGTAAATCAAACAAACCGATATCCGTTCATAGACTGGGCATCACTAAAAATGTTAATGACATTGTTTTTCAGCATT
This sequence comes from Bathymodiolus brooksi, assembly GCA_963680875.1. Classification (NCBI taxonomy): domain Eukaryota; kingdom Metazoa; phylum Mollusca; class Bivalvia; order Mytilida; family Modiolidae; genus Bathymodiolus; species Bathymodiolus brooksi. The sequence goes on along the minus strand of OY804580.1, from coordinate 49,738,840 downwards.
TTAATTAATCTCACGATCATTTGATCCTTTCAATGCGAGTTCGTATCATCGTAAATATATAGTCCTAACAACAACTCACCGTAAACAAAAAGAAGATTACTGGATACTAGAATTAGGATCTGAAACATCCTATAGTTGTAACGACAAAATTGATGGTATAGATATTCTATCTAGCCCTACCTGTAGATCAGTGAATATGATGCATATTTTCAACTCCACTCACCGGCATGAACGAAGCCATGGTCATCGTCATTATGAAACACATAATTTATGCTCCATGGTGTGTCACTAAATGACGTTCTACCATTTATACAAAAGTCGTTGGGTATACATCACATTAATACGAATTCAAAGCTTAATGGGTCAATGAGCACTCATGCAGCATCTATCTTCATGACAAGTATGTTGTTGTCCCTGCAGACAAGGCCCCTAACAATATCGAAAGTTTAACTGTCGCCACTATAACTTGCAATTGGCTAACCGTTACTGAATATCTCTGTTATAAATGACAACTGATATGTTCTCTGTGTCGTAATTACAAATCCGACTCCATTCATGACTTAACACCGGGTTTGTGACAAGAGTAACACGACGGTGCCACTAGTGAAGCAGCATAGATCAATCTGTAGTTTTCTGTGTAGCATTTTGTAGATCATTTTGTGTCTTTTTGTCTTTTTTCTATTGATCATTGCCGCCATTGGGTTGTCTGCCCTTCGATTTATGGTTTGTAATTAGCCCATTAATATCTTAGAACTTTTCTCATTAAACATTTGATTTTGTGTTGATTTTGTTAGTTGATGTCACGTATCATTTCGAAAATTACCTCCGTGTATTACGAATCCTATTTTTTTCTACCCATCCTTTAAAAATCGCCAAGTTTACAGAGATGAGAAAGAGTAATGTACTGGCCTTAAAATGAATGATGTGAGATACATTGATGTTGAAATTGATTCCAAAAAATAGGGAAAATAACTATCATTTTTTTATAAAATCAACTCTTGAAAACTAAAACTCGTTACTTTTTAGTAAATTTTCAAGTTCAAGGATTGATATTTTCATTAGTTGTCTATCAATTTGAAGTTAGCTTGCACCCACGTGAAGCTTATGCATCGTACATTTCTACAGCTAACTTGATAATACAGGATTCACCCTCCAAATGTTCATAAAATCAGACTTAGCATACCTACTTCAACAGTTGTATACTGCCTATTGCTCTGTGGATGACGGACCCCTCCGTGGACGACGGATCGGGATACCCGGTGTGATAAACATTCAAAATGCTGATACATGTTGAAATTAAAACATAACATAAAACTGCTGGTATATGAACATTACCAAGTAAGACAAAGTAAGAATTGTGACTAGAACATAAAAAGTATCTTTGTAGTTACAGAAAAGCTCATTAAGTTTAGAAAATTTGCTTCCAAGCAACACACGATATTGGGGGTAAATAAATGTTCTTGTTGTTCTGATTAATGTATGTAGACTTCTCATCTCTTTTTGTAAAGGTTGAGCTCTACAAGACGTCTTTTGATAAATATCTGCTTGAATTTACTAGTAAAACTTTTGTAAAAAAAATCTTTGAAAATTTGTTTTTGCCTCATTTTGTATGTATAAAAAAAATGTGATCTACTTTTTCTTGTAATTTGTTTATTTTTCCAAGAACAGATTTATACATACATGATTCTATGTACACGATGTTTCAGTACACAAAAGTTACATTGCAAAAAAGTTGATCTTCATACCTTTTGAAATTCAATGTTAGCATTTTAAGTTATATAATTATACATATATTTTAGTATTATAGATATATTTTAAATATTAACCACTCAATACCGCCTCCAGAACTAACCATTTTCTTTTAACATGTTCCTTTTGTACTGGGGACAGATATATCATTGATGCCTTTTCAATATTAATAGCATATTTCAGGAATTCAACACCACCTTCTAAATTAAGGACCCTGCATTTGCATCTGCAGACATATATATAGTATTTCAAAATGATTAAAACATTGTTTATTGTGCCCTGTGCTGAAATCTGTTCAGTCAGGCCAATAATTATGTCCTTTGCATTAAAGGGTAAGCTAACACCACAGATTTTCAGGAAATTGCCAATTGATAACCAAAAGTTCGAACATAATTGCATTCCCTAAAAATGTGGACAATACTTTCATTGGTGTCTGTACAAAATGTACAGAGCTCAGTTTCTTTTAACCCACATTTATGTAAAAAGGCATTTGTAATTAAGATTCTATGTATAAGTTTATATTGAAAGTCCTGTAATTTAGTATATTTTGTAACAGAAAAAGGTATACAGTAAATGAAACTCCAATCTTCAATAGCAACCCCTGTATGAACTTCCTTTTCCCATTTACTCTGTATGCTTACAGGAAGCATTTTTACATTTAACATGTATTGTTTTGAAAAGTATTTACATAGCTTATGGTCCCTTTTCAGTTTATCAACAATGTCATTTTCAATTAAGTTTAATTTTCCTATCCCTCTTATCAAAAGTTTCCATCTATGTGGAATGGCACTTAGAATACTGAAATATTCTATAAAATTTAATCTAATATTATAGTGATTTATAACTTGATTCCTTATATGTAAAAAACATTTTATTTTCTGATATTAAATCATTTACAAAAAAGACACCATGTTCACAACATATTTTGTTCATACACATACAGAGGAAACAGCGTGTTTTTTTTTATATTTCCCACGATTTTCCACTACATATCGTGGGCGTGTTGTTTCAATCGCCAGCGTGGTATAGCGTGCTTTCCGTCACGGAACACGCTATATAATGGGAACCCACGATGTGTGTTGGATTGTCGTGGTAATCCGTCGCGAAAAACACGACAGCACTTTATGGATTGGTACACGGCACACGTATATTTTATGTAATCGTTTTAAAAAAAAAAAAATATTACTTGATTTGATGTTAAAAGTTCTTGTTGCTTCATTTTGGGAGTAATATAACAGGTTCAACGGAACTTGAAAACCGTGATGCACGTAATTTACAACTGACTGTTAAATAAACACATTTGTATAATAATCTTAGAAAGATTGTTTGCTTACCAAATAAAATCTACTTGCAATAAAATTAAATTAATCCTGTTATCGTATTGATTTTCAAGTGCATGCATTTATTACAGATCAAATTATTTACATAGAAATAAATAATTGATTGAAGTGATGGAATTGTGTAAATCGTATGTTTATGAAAACAAATACACATATTTGAAAATATATGCATTAATTTCGCCGATCATTTGTCAGGGTAGATTGTAACGGTTTTTGAATTTATTTGTTGTTTGTATTGAAATTAAAGGAGTAAAAGCTAACATTTAAAAATATATATACATGCATTTTATAAATTCGGTAATTGCTTATCTAGAGCTTCCGAAGATTATCTTCAAAGAAAGATTCCCCCATCACGTTTACTATTCCGTGTAATATAACAATAAGCATAACTAATTGACTTTCTACAATACAATTTAAAAATGTGCTTGTCTGTAATTTATTGCTGTTGGAGAATTTGGAAAATATCTCCAAGGCGTTAGTTTACATTTGCAATAGATAGTAAAGTTTATTTCTTGAAAGGTCCGAATATTTGATAAGCCACATTTGTATAATATGATCAAGGCTGACACTTTCAGTCATGCACATAAAGATAACCTTGTCGGAAACTGTAAACGGACAAAAAGTCACGGGACATAAAGTCACAATTTTTATAGGACAAAAAGTCACAATTAATATTTTGGGTTAAAAATGTAATAACAATGGAATGTCACAATACACATATCACCTGTATGCGGAACAATAAAAGTTAATTCTTTTTTTAATAATAGTTGGCTTAAGACTACGATGTTAATTCAATGACCATTGTTTTTTTTAATTATCTCTTTATTAGATGGTTTTTCATTATTATCCAAATTTTGGATCTTTCCTGTAAAGCCTTACACGTCTTTATTATTATTTTTTATTTGACAATTAACCTATTCAACCTATGCCAACATTTTGAAAAATATGTATAAAAAGGTAAGAAAAAATGTTGGCATAGGTTGAATAGGTTAATTGTTATATAAACATGACTAGTCATGTTTAATTAGTGTAAAATCGGGGGAGATATCAATGTCCACAATTAACTTTTTTTTAAATGTAGAAGTTGTCTTGTTTTTGTGTGAGTATTGAGTGAACACACTATATTCGATTGTTGGCTGCACGTCTGGCGAGCTGATCCCAAAATATTTTGTGTTTGTGTCTTTTTATGATAATTGATGATGTTAAATACATAAATAATTTATGCTCGGTTGAGGAACGAATAAGGGCATAAACTAAGTTAGAAGTAAATATTTATGAAAATAAATCGCGACATTATGAGCACATATATTTTATTATCAACCTTTATGAAAATAAACCAGGATATTTTAATATCAAACTTTATGAAAATAAATCAGGACATTATTGTAACTTACTGGACTCTTACTGGGTTCCCATATATACCCTTTGCTAGCTTGGTCAAATCATTAAAGTAGTGATCCTTTTTCATTAATTACGGCAATCAAATATTACCCAAAATCACATCAACGCGAAAATAACTGATCTGCTGATTAATTAGCTTGGAGTGAGCAATTAAAAAGTACTCTCCAAAATTCTAGTAATTCTAAATTTATAAATAAATATTATTCTAAAATATTGAATTTATATCTTAAGAAAATTGTTTAATTGCATAAGTATCATATACTATTTTAAATTATGACTTTTTAATAAGATTGTTTATTTAAATTATTCTAAAATTTTAGAATTTCATCTTTTTTATTTACAAATTTTTGTTTAATTTTAACAAACTTATAATTTTATCTATAAATTTTACAAAACTTTTTTGGTTAATTTTAACAGAATTATTATCTTATATATAAATTATTACAAAACTTAATATTTTTTTTTCCAGTTAACAATCACTTCTTTTTTTTAAGGATTATTCGTATCTTATGAATTTAGATTTTTTTATATGAATATACAAAACTTTTTTGTTAAATGTTAACTAACTTATTCCTATATTTTTAGATTAAAAAAAATACTTTATCAATTTCACTTTTGATACCTGCATTTCCAAATTGACTTACCTGTAACTAATCATTAATTGTTATATAAACACCTGTAATAAAATGTTTGTTGGCATACCTTGAATATGATATTTCAAAATGTTGGCATAGGTTGAAGACACCATTGCTACATGTAAGACTGCAAATTCTGTTTGATTAATTTACGATTTTTATGACAGAAATATCAATCACAATACCATTATTTAAGCTAATACTGATAAGACTGATTTTTAAACTGTCTTTTTTTAATTGATATATGACCAAGTTATGCTTAATATATGAAATGTGTGTTAATTAATTTTCATTATAAAAATAGGTTTTCAATAAATTTAAATTTCTTATCTAATTTGTACACCAATAAATATAACAAATATTTAAAAATGTGAATTTTTGTCCAATAAAGTTTGCATTGTAAATAATTAAGATACTAGTAGATTTTTTCAAATTACAAATTGTGACTCTTTATCGAAATATGTGAGTTGTTACCTTTTGTCCGGTGACTTTCTGTCCTACATTCGACGGAAACATCCATACAAATAATGTACATATACAACATTTATACATGGCTTAATCAATTTGTTTTTGGTAAAAGGAAATATGTCTTTTTTCAAAATGACGACAAGCATAAAAAAGCATGGATCTAGTGGTACATGTACCTCATTCATCTATCGCCTTGCTATACATTTTCAATACAAATAGGAATGTGTATCTAAGAAACCAGCACGTGTGCCACACATCAACGTCGTGCGGAAAAAAATGTAAAAAAATGGACTACACATTATTTGTTTCACTCTGGTTACAATAAGCTGTCGAATTATCAGACTGTCAGACAATAAGATGATCCGATTAAGTGTAGGTATCCCTTAAACAGGTACATTGTACTGGCGTCAAAACAACACATCTTTGTGTTTGACTGGTTGTGGTCTGAATATCTGCTACATTTATACTTTATTTCAATATGCCTACACATCAGCAATGTACCTCAAGAATTGTACCTAAAATGTCTCAGGCAGACGAGGCAAGGATCTACATGCTAACTGGTTTCTAATAGAAACGACCTTTTCGCCATTTCTGTGACGTTGGACTGTTTCAAGTTTGGTTGAATGGTCTTAATATGCTTTATTAGACTTTACTGCTCGGACACCTTTAAATCGAAATTGACCCCTGTGTGTATGTATCGGTTTAAAAATGATTTCCACAACAAGTAGGAATGTAAACATAATTATCAGAATATGTTCAATATACACAGGTGTCGGTAAAAAAATTCGGTTTGAGAAAACTGAAGGGAACGGATAATAATATTCTTAGCTTATTTGATATTAGCATACATCTATCAACAATAGATTATGAATTATCTTGGAGTTTTCAAGGGAAAACCTTTGTCGCATCCACGTTGATATAGTAATGTTGTTTTTTTGTAATTTTTAGCACTTGGCTTCGATTCTGTCCTGTCAAATGTGAATTGAAAATTTTCTGGATTACAGATATTTTTTTATTTTTTTTTACAATTATGTAAATTGTTCCGAGAAGTCAAGGTCCACACGTCTTAATTAAGCCATACAAATGTCAGAACCTCCGGTGTGATTATTTCCTGTATTATTGTACAGGTAAATAATATCAATTCACACACTTTTTAAATAATATAATTCGATCAGTTAAAAGGACAACAAAGGTGTATATACAAAAATGTAGCATTAAGTTACATTTATTGAACAAAAAGGCGAGTGTAAGATATTGTATGATGTGTCGTCATCTAGCTCCACCTCCTCTCTGGGTATCATGAGATATTGTACGGCTGTTGACAATAGAAAAGACGAGAAAGCATGATACAAGCGATTTTGACTATCTTGTTAAATAAAAACTACATTTTTGCACAGAAGCAAAACCTTTTATTAACAAAAAAAAACAAAAAACGGACAATCAACCAACAAAAAAGGGGAAAACGACAAAATGAATAGGCAACATTATGCATCCCGATTTTGGCTATCCTTTCCAACTCCTAAGCACTTATTTAGCGTTCCAATTTTTTGTAACCTTGAGCATACCTTATGAAAGTTATTCACATTTTTTACACAAGAATAAAACTGTGACAGTAATTATGTCAACCGGGATGTTTCCGATACATTAGGCTCTGGCGGAAACAGAAACAAAAGTAAATGTAATTATGAGAACACTCTAATGATGCACGGCCAGTTATAAGTTTTCTGCCTGATAATCTTGCGGGACATAAATTATTCTGCATTATCTGAATAAAAACTAGAATAAAATATCATATAATCTGATCTTCCTTGTCTCCGAATATATTTTTTTTTTGCATAGGATAACAATTACAAGATTTAATAGAAGACTTGATGAATTGGGTGTATTTTTCTTCTCATAAACCACTGTAGTTACAAAGGTATAGATATACATAACTATTAAACATGTCCACGACGGGCTGTCGGAGTTTTCAGAAAAAAAAAATTGAACGTGGTGTCACTTATAAAACGACATTTTCGATGACTTTATCTGCATTTTGTTTATACTTATTGAAATTATGTGCTATGATAGTATATATTTAAAGTTTTAGAGCAATTGAATGTTTATTTTGTGAAATAATCATGTTTAAAGGGATATTAAAGCTCGTTTTAACATATATTTTTTCAACTCGTCACGAAGGTTGTTTCTTTTCAATTTAATTGTAAAGACAATCCAAAAATACTTTGCACGCCCATATAATCCCTAATATCGTTAAAATATCACTTAAAAGGGTCGAAATGAATTTTTGTCCAGGAAGCAAAAATTCAATTATTGGAAAAATCGCAAAATATGACAGAATTATCAACGAATTATGTCACTTTTACAAAGTTTCATCGATAAAAACCGAGTTAATGTTTCATAAATATCATTTATTGAACCAATTGCAAGTTTTCATGAGATACAACAAATTACCAAAATAAGCTTTAATATCCCTTTAAGGAGCGTTTTATCAAAATATGTCGGTCTGAAAAAATCGTCTGCTTTCCTTGCGGTAAAATGGGAAAGGTCGTACATTTCTTGTGCATTTATTTATAGCATATTTCGACTGCAATGTATTTATTTTTCTGTATATTGATACATACATCGTACGGAGCTCATTAATTTTTCGTGATTAAATTCATGCATTTCCACTAATTATTTTTGTGGCGACTTTTTATATTTCTTTAAACATGTGTATAAAGATAATAGGCTACTTTTTAGATATCAAGGTGTTCCACGACACAACAGAATATGCACAAAATGTTCTTCAAATGTTATTGAAGATTAATTACATTTTTTATTTGAATGCTCAAAATACGTTGAAGACCGAGAATCAATGCTGTTTGAAATTACAACTGTATGTAGTAACTTTAGAAATTTGAACAGTCAAAACAAACTGGTTTGGCTTTTTAACTCTGAAAATATTAAATTATTGAAAACATTATGTAAATTTATTTTGAAGCATCTTCCTTAAAAAAGTTGATACATCTTGTCTTTTAATAATAACACAAAATCAACTGTATGAGTAAATTAACATATCCTTGAGGCACCGTCCCCTGGTGTTTACTACATTCAAGCTACCTTATTTGCTAACTTGTTAGCTTTAAACACGGGAAGGATAATCAATTCATACAATTAAATATTTGGGTATGAGTTAACATCCTCTTAGCATCGTCCCCTGGTGTCTTCTGCTGAATGGCAACCTATGTGCTTGCCTTTCTGCTTTAGACACAGGGAGGATATAAATGGCTCATACCTCAAAATTAAGGGTTGACTATAATCCTTTTAGCACCGTCACCTGGTGTCTCCTGCAGAAAGGTTATCATTGTGTTTGCCTCCCTGCTTCAGACACGGGTAGGATACAAATAGTCGGCTCTATCTATTTATTTTTCATCGTATTTATATGATACATATATCATAGCTAGATGTATTAAAACATATCAACCACACTGAGCATATACATGACATGTTATAAGTATATGTTATTGTATCTTTGTCTTTGTTAAACATATGCTATGTTTTAAATAATTATATATGTGAATATTCATGCCCCTCGTGGGCCCATAATTGGTAAATAAAAGTATCTTATCTTATCTTATCTTATATATATTTTTAATTTATTTTGCAATTTGCTCCGGGTTATTCGTAAATTGACTGGACTATTATGTACACACTCCTTTGAGGCGCCAAATTTGTTTCCCACGAAAAATGAAATAAAAATCATATGGCTACACATTGTCCAGTTCTTGATTGTCTTTTATTATATGACAGAACGGGACGGTGAAGCCATATGATTATTGCTGGTGTAAAAGTATTTCTGCTTTTTTAATTGTCGATACCATACCAAACTGTCAAACTATTATTATTGATAATTATACAAAAAACAGAGGTAGCTTTTTTGAGTGAAATGAATATAATTTTGATGATATCGACAAACTGATGTTGAAAAGAAAAGCTGACGACGAGTTCAAGATAATTGTCTTAAAGCAAGGAATGTTTTCCAAGATGGTTAGGGCACTCCATTCTTGTAATACTTGTATGGACGTTAAGATCCGTGCAATGGGAAAGCCATCAGCACAAGACTATCACATTGTCTTTGAGTAGATTTCAAAATTCGTAAAAAAGCTAGCTTGTTCGTATGAAAGTGTTTGTTATGAATACAAAAAGAAATTTTCAAACCATTATAAAATTATGTTATTACTCAAAAGTGCTAAATAAACACAACACTTTATTGAACTATTTCCGTACAAAAAACACCCTAAACATTCAGTATCAGTAATTAACCTTTATTTTTTTTAAATAGCTTGAAAGAAAGAGTTACCAAGCTCTTACATTTGTCTGACTTAGTTTTGCTTAATAAATAGCTTTAATCAGGTAGATCGAACGATCTGATTGTTTATTTGTTCGGGATTGATTGCCAATCAACCAGGTAAAATGGTTAATCAACAGGTAATAAACTAAAGCGGTGATAGACGACACCTGCCGATTAAATTTGTTATAACTCCTATTATAACATAACTTTTTTCATCAAAATTCACAATTAAGGTTTTAAATAATATATTTTTCATCTAAAGATATCATTATGCACAACAAAACATTCCTCCATGTCCTTAGTGGCAGTTTTTAGTCTTAGTGCACTAAAAAGTCACAGGAAAAAAAGTCACAATATATTTTTTCCACATTTACTTATATCCCGGAAAGTAACAGTATGTATACAAAATGTATAATGAGTGACTTATGGTATTTATAGCCACTTTCAATTTTGTTTCGGTAATATGGTGGCTTTCTGTTTTATCATTACAATATATTTCAAATTTGGTTTCATTCTGATAAATAATAACATTTGATCGGCACATGCCGTTCACACTTATTACTTAATAACCAGGACCAATATTAATTTGATCTTTGAACTTTGCAAATTGACAACTGGTAAACAAATAGGGACCCCTCAGCTTCCCAAAGCGCAAATATTTATTTCCCCCATAATTTCTTTAATTTTTTCATTTTTGTCGATTTCCCAACTTCTTAAATTATTTTATTTTTCGACTATTAGTTATTTAGATTGTTGGGAGAAAATAAATAATTTATTTACTGATGGAAATCGAGAGAAAATCATATCGAGTCGGCTTTTCATTTTTTTAACTTTAGGTAAGTATGGATAAGAAGTGCCAAACGAACGTCGGAAGTGTGTAAATATTACATAAACAGGTACATGTTTTGAGATTTAAAATTAGTTTTTTCTTTCTTTCTTTCTTTTAAAGAACTGGCGACCGTTTCACTAAAGGTCGTAAGTCGGAAACGTAGACGTAAATGCACTCTTTAGAGTTATGACCGTTTCACTAATAAATAGGATTTATGACTTGCGATAAAAAGTGATCGCAAAGTTGAGAGTGGTGGTAGGTACTCGTAAGTCTTAAATCGTAAGCCCATTTTTGAAGAGAATAATTGCTATCTGCATTTTTTTAATGCAAACATTAATCAAATGAAGCGAGCAAATGCCAATAGCCTGTAAACCCAACTACCATACGATCACTCCTAAGTACCATATGATTAGCCGAGAAATATAAAGACAAATTGTATAATGTTTGCTGTGATCCGACCAGAGATCGGACTCACGAATATCTATCCTGTAATTTACTTGACAATAGCTTTGAATTCAATTGAAGAAAAAACAGTGCCACGGTATGATATTACAATTTGTACTAATTTATCAATCAATACAATGAGCTTCTATGTAAATACATGTGCGTACTTGACAAATTAACATAACAAATAATAAGACAAGCTTAAAATAGAACCAAGTAATATATTCCTTTTAAACCATATAGTCGTGTATATAAATAATTGTTCATACAAAAGACAAGGTATTTTATTTAAACCTAATAAATAATCAAAGTAGATCGAGATCAAATACAAGATATGGTGACGTCTTAGATAAAAAGGTCAACACTTTGCAAAGCACATCCTAGTACCATACATTAAGACCAAATTATGACAATGTCGTCTTTTGAGGTATGATTCGTAATTGGATAAATATTTCACCGCATGCCAACTTTTTAATTATCTTTCTTTATGATAGTTTCTTTTTAAAACATTAATATTATGAAATTAAAAGACGCTTCTTTCTTAATTATAATTCATTCTTTTTTGATGAGTAATAACAAAAGTACGGAGTCGTTATCGACATGATAAATATTGTTATGACGTTATACGAAATAGTATTTCGCATAAACTAAATTAAAATATATCTATAAACGAAATAAAAGAAAAAAATTCTCATGTCAGAAAACGGGCTACGTAAACTATTTCGTATAAACGAAATTAAAATTATCATGTCAGTCACTGGGCTCCACAATAAAGCAACATATTACTATGCATTTAAATTTTTTTTTATTTCCTTTCAAATGAATTTCAAATATAAATAGTTGGTGCGGACAGCAGAATCACGAACGCTCAACGATGGAAACTGGCAGAACAGCAGCATAACAAACCTGGATATTGCCGATGGGACAGTTGTTTGCAAATACAATAAGCCATGTGAGGTAGAAATCATTAAATTAGTTCCTGCGTTCAAAAATATCGCAACTGTATTGCGAAATCCGTTCACGAAAATAATGAACCGAATTGTTTTCCTTTTTTTCTGAAAACATTTACGTTCACGATTTTTTGCTTATCATTGACTATATGGAATTAATATTGATCTAGTGTCTGTGTTCAATATAATATCGTCAGTATTGCGTCGGTAGAAAAAGTCACAATATAATTTTTCCACATTTACTATACCCCGGAAAGTCACAGTGTGTATATTTATTTTTGTTTTTGACGTTGTGTTTTGTTTTTTCTTTATTTGTTTGTGTGTTATTTATTCAAGACCTTGATTGAGAACCAAATTCGATTGATGTCTCATTGATATGTATTCAATCCCAACTCCTTCCAATTATATTGGAATGATTCTTATAGAGACCTTGATATATGAGAATCAAAATTAGACTCATTGATACTCACCCATCCAACTCTTTCTAATTAGAAAATAATAAAACAAAACCCAATGAATTCGCATTTACATTTAATTACACACATCAATGATTGGAGCATCTATAAGTCATATAACAAATAACATATGAAATATATCAAATCATAACGATATAATGATGAACATACAAACATTGAATATTTCCAGTTTAAAATTGTAAATGTTCATAATATCAATTGAGACAATTAAGCACTAATGTTAGTGATTGAGTCTGATGTTCCACCCAACTCCACACAAGAACTTGGCAATGGTCTTCTGGCCAGTAGTGAGGTCTCTGCATAGGTTCTGTAAACGCTCCTGGAGTTGAACATGTCTCTGTTGAGTACGCTTAACTGGTGGGTTACCAACGGCATCTAGCTGGATAATAGTACGGACAGTAGCTTCTTCATTTTGACACCACTCGATCACACGGATGGGCATATGCTACCAGGTTGAAGAACTTGTTGTTTCAGCCCTCGCACATGTTGTTGGTTCTGGCATCACCGTTGACTGTGGCATCGTGTACGTTCCAAATGGCTGGTGGAAACATAGGTGGGCAGCGTCTTAAGACCAGACGGACTGCTTTATTTTGTGCTGGATTCTGTTGTCTAGGTCTACCACTGATGTAAGTTGAATCAAAGTAATCTAGGAGCTCAGCTGCCTCTGGTGGATCATTAGGGCATAGTGTTCTAAGCAGATGAATACCATTAGTCAAATGAGGTACTGGTAAAAAGGCAAGACCATCCATCATACCACAGAACAGTCTGAAGTCGTCGTCGTTGTTGTAGAGAGGCACCAAACCAAGCTGCTGTATCTTTCGCCATGATGCTTGTGTCAGGTGGTAGAAACAGCCCTGGCGGTTGATGTGGCGCCCAAATACAGCTGTAACTGGACGAAGGACTGCATCTTCAAAGTCTGTGATGATAGTCTGGACATTGAGTTGTAGGTTGCTGGCATAGCAGTTGTCAACAATAGACTGGAAGAGTTCCCTGTAAGTATCTTGACATTTATTTGGCAGGAACACATATGCTGCAGTGCCTGTTACATCTTTGAATGGAACCCGGATGGTGTACAGCTGTTTAAATGGGTGGGGATGCTAGAGAGAAGGTACCGTCCATGAAGATGAAGAAGGTCTGGGCATTGGCTAATCTTTCCAAATTGTCTGGTGTAGCAATGGGAGCGTGATTGTGTGGCTGCCCAGGAACTGGATTTTCATTCTGAAGTGTAGTGCTAAGGCTTCCTCTGCATCCTGTACTTGACCGTTTAACACACTTCCACCACTGATTGGTCTTCCTGGTAGCATGTTTGGTATAAATGTACCCCTGGTAACACAGCTTGGAACCACCTCTGATGCTTGGTATAATCTCCATTTTGGTTTAATGATAGTGAAAGTTAGCTTTTTCCTTTTAAACTAAAAGTGAAAGAAACCATACATTTTGCTCTGAATTGACTAGGGCATGGAATACACCAGTTATGGTTTCACCATATGTTGATGTTCAACAATTTCTTTCATAATTGTATTCTTAACTATTAAAAATGACCTATGTGTGTCTGTGTATAGACATTATGACAGTAGCAATCAAGTGGCTTCTTTTTATAAATTACTCCTTTCCATTTCAATCATTATGGTTTCTGAGTCATTTATGAATTAAATACATGTACTAAATAAACAACTGGGTCTCTATTCAGGAAGAATATATTAATTACAATATAAACAAATTAAAGATTAAGGCATTGAAATCATTTTTACCAAAACACTTTAATTATCTGAAAGATGAAATTATATATGTGACTTTTTTCCCTGTGACCTTTTTTCTTGTGACTTTTGTTCCTGTGACTTTTCATCCATGACTTCTTTTCCGTGACTTTTTTTCCTGTGACTTTTTTTCCTACATTCTCTCCATATACATTGTTATTGTCTGTAAGTGTACTGGTATAGTGTAAATGTAAAGGGTCTCCTTTTCAATTCAAATTGACTTACACCCGGCGACCACCGCTACATTTTTTTTTTTTCTCTTATGCTACGCCAAATTGACAAGAAAACGTAAAACGTTTACCTTTTTATATAAACTTACAAAATAAGAAATAGAACTCTATATTTGAAATGTCCAATTTTCATACACTTTGGTAAATTAATGACAATACCATTTATGATGAACAAAATCATGTATTCTATACAGATAATTATCTGTTTGTCCCATAATTAATTTCTACGCTTCATTGTGACATCTATGAAAATGCACACTGTAAAGACTCTCGTGTGTATAATTTTAGGAAGCTTATGCATTCCAAAAAAAATATTAATGTTAGGCATATTAAACCTTTTAAAAATATGTTCCACGATATAACGTGGAAATCATCGTGGAAAAGATTAATATATCGTGTTCACCACACATATATTAATCTCTTCCACGATGATTTCCACGCAATATCGTGTTCACAACACACATGTATTAATCTTTTCCACGGTGATTTCCACGCTATATCGTGGAAAAAACACACGTATAATAAAAGTTAATCCTTTCCACGATGATACCACCGCGGATGAAAAATATCAGTGTACCTGTTCCGTCGTGTTTTCCGCGACGGAGCCATCATGGAAAGGATTAATTTCCGTGACGGAATAGTGGGAAATGTAAAAAAACACGCTGTTCCCTCTGTATTACCACCTATTTTTATCAAAGGATTTAACCATATGGGCTGGCTCAAGACATGTTGAATATTCACCAACTACCCCTTTTTCTGTTTCAACTCTGATAAATTCAAAAAAACATCTTTCCAAAAAGGGTTAACTTTTTCTGCTATTTTTCCTTGACCCTCTTTACTCAAGTATAATATATTACTTCCTCCCCATTTCTGTATATAACCTAATACAAGTACTTTCCATGTTGAATGGTTGAAAGGATCAAGTAATTTATGAAGCCATTGTTCTGATTAATGTATGTAGATTTCTCATCTCTTTTTGTAAAGTTTGAGCTCTACAAGGCGTCTTTTGATAAATATCTGCTTGAATTTACTAGTAAATCTTTTGTAAACAAATCTTTCAAAATTTGTTTTTGTCTCATGTATGTATAAAAAAAATGTGATCTACTTGATGTGTGAAAGAAATGGTTTTCTACTGACATGGAAACAAAATTCTATCCAAATTCTAAAAAATCCCAGCCCCCCTCCCCCTCTGATATAAAATGGTTGGTGCCAAACAGAGTTGTAATTGATCATTAACTTCGTATTCAATAATTTCAAGAGAGTCGTTTAATAATTCTCCAAATAATGCTTTAATCTATAAATGAATTGAAGAACTATGTTCAAATCATGATTTGATACAGGTTCTATTCATTTGTTGCGCGGGGCTAGTAGATACAATTGGGTTGAGTTTATCGCAAAGAATCTATCGTGTCTTCTCTAACATGTCTCTATTTCCTTAGAAAGTTTTGCATTGAACGGGAATTGTGCATACCCGTAGATTGTAATGGTCTGATGGCTTTGTTCCCGCTTGAGTGAATTTGTGCGCCACACTTTTATGGTGGTGTTGTAACAGAGTTGTATTGATCTTGCAATTTGCTTAGAACATATGGCAGTAGCGCGGCATCAATTCAGAATTGAACTTTGATTTACCTCTGTACCCAGGGTCAACTATGTTATAATGTTGGTTAATTCATACAAGAACTTTCGTTGATCGCTGTTGACCAAATGTGTAAACTTGTAAATATGTGGTATTTCCAATTTACAGATTAAGTTATCGTGTGAATTGTTGGATCTTCGATTATAAAGGGGGCTTGGTGTCGAGCTAAATATAGACCTGGCGGAACAAATTAAACCTTACACAAATGTGGTATTAATATTTGGTGGCATGGGTAACGTGGAATGAAGTGGAGGAAGTTACAGTCGAAAGTAATGATCATGTCAAAGTATGAAAGTGTTCTAGTATCTTAGTTGTCCATTGCGCTGGGAACGATGTAGGTCAAATTCCGTTAGGAGATTTGCGGAATTTAATACAAATTATTCAGTTAAATGAAATCAAAAGGTTGTTGTCTGACACCAGGATAGTATGGTCGCAAATACTACCCAGAAATAAAGGGAGATATTCCAAAAATAACAAGGCAATGGAATGTTAAAAAAAAAATTGAAAAATTTTGCAGCCACAATTGCTAGGAAATTGGGAGGGAGTGGATATATAAGATATCCAGATCTAAATTTATTATGTACGTCTCTGTCTTCTGAGGATGGGAAACACTTGTCACCCATAGCCAATGACATTTTTCTGAATACTGTATAGGGTGCTTTAGAAAGCTTTGTATTGTACGGGAATTTTGCATACCCGTATATTGTAATGGTCTGATGGTTTTGATCCCATGGCGGTGTTCTAGCAAAATTGCATTGATCTTGCATTTTTTTAAAGAATATATGGCAGTAGCGTGGCATCAATTCAGAATTGAACTTTGATTGGCCTCTGTACTCAGGGTCAACTATGTTGTAATGCTGGTTAGATCATAAAATAACTTTCGTTGATCGCTGTTTACCAGGATCAAATTTGTAAATATGTGGTATTTCCAATTTACGAATTAAAGAAAAGCTTATTTTTTACAAACATTTAGCTTAATATTTGCTGCTATTGATTCTGTATACAAGGACTGTTCAATACCGTTGTTGTGATGAAGAGACTTTGATTGTGCTAAATATTATTATTATTTTTGTAGTAATTTGAATGTTGTTGTTCAGCGGGCAGCAGCGTCCAAGCATTTACAGGCATCCCAATGTAATTGTAAATTCTTCAGCCGTGACCAAACATTCGCCATTTCATAATAAAATCAATAAGTTTACAAATTTGCTTTGTTTGCAATTGATAAATTTTACCAATTAATGCAAATTACGAACAATTGAGTCAGTGACGTGCGACAGGTCGGTAGTTTTATCCTGGTACTTCGGTTTCCTCCACCAATAAAACAGACCGCCAAGATATAACTGAACTATTGTTGAAAGTGACGTTAAACACCACAACCACAACCCTAACAAATTAAGGCATAAAATGAAAAACAAAAAATACCACACTGTCGGAACAATTCATTTAATAGTTTCGGTCACATCAATATTTTAACTGGTGTTGAAAAGACCTTTGTTTTATTTTGTTACAATGATGACTGATAAAAGAGAATACCATACAGATGATATATGATAATATTGATTGATTGATTGCTATTTAAACCCCAGCAAGCAGCTTTACTGCTATATTTATGAATAGAATAGGGTCAAAGGTCAAAACAATAAACTATGTAGGTTGAAAGATGTCACTGACATGTGTCTACTGACTGAAGATGTCGTTGGTACATGTAGGATGGAGGAAAGTGGATTTTGTTTGACATATTTGCATTACAACGTAACACCACCGACTACTACAAACAATATGCTGTTCGTGCTCGTTAGGAGCCGTGGTACAGGTGTTTGTACTGATGAAAGAGTGTGTAATTGTCTATTCAGGTATCATTATATGTTATTCGTGCTCGTTAGGAGACGTGTTACATGTGTTTTTACTGATGAAAGAGTGTGTAATTGTCTATTCAGGTGCCATTATATGTTATTCGTGCTCGTTAGGAGCCGTGGTACAGGTGTTTTTACTCATGAATGAGTGTGTAATTGTCTATTCAGGTGTCATTCTATAGCCAAATAATGGAAAGAAAGTTGAAACATTAAACGAACAAATGCTTGTCACACCAATGTTTTGGTTCCTTCTGTGTGCTCTGTGTTTGTATAGATAAACTTTAGCGAAAAACTCGCCATGATATAGCTAAAAATATATAGAGTTAGTGTTAAACAACAATAACTCAATCCCTCACTCATTGAATTGACGATATTACTCCATGTAAATGTAATGAGAAACATATTTCCCAGTCTTTTAATGCTAACACAATCAAACCTTATCAATAAACAAAAATATGTTGAAAGATGATCGAAACGTGACATAAAGGGAACAACAAAACTCAGGTGTATTCTATACCTGTGATTTTTAAATAACAAACAAAAAAAGATCTCAAATAACGATATGTTGTATCGCGTCATTTAAATACTAGTATCTCAAACCGAGTCCTCTTAGACTGTGTTGTTAAGGACAATAATTGAATATCATTATTTACAATAATTATACACTACTTATATTTTCTTTATAATTACTTCGTATCCTGAAGTTCCATAAAATACACACAAACTTAAATATCACGATAATAAAACTGAACCAGGAAGTTGGAGGATCATGTTATTTAGTATAAAATCTCCGCCATTTTGTCAACTTTTCAATTGGTCTCATTTATTTAGCCCTTTATTGTTCGCAATCAGTATGTTTCTTCTCAGTCTAATACATTTCTCTTGATATTTACAACTCGCGAAGGGAAATAACTGTAGTTCTGAGTAAAAGAACAAAATGAAAGCTGCATAATGCAAATAATGATAATATAAAAATCTACAGGTTTGGGCCTATAGATGTATGATGAGATTGCTACAAGTAAAATGGGAGATAATGGATGTGATCAGAAATTTTGACTTGTAACGGGCAATAACCAATGTTCCTTATCGGACTCTCGAAAGTGTTGGGTGCTTACTTAGGAATCCGTGGTTCCCTTTTCTAGTCTTCATGGTTCCCAGTTCCCACCACGTCCCGTACCAACTCCCCGTTCCTGAACAATTCTCAAATTTTTCGTTTCTCTTCTTGTTTTCCCTTCCGCTTTCAAAGTCTTAAATTCCTTGATCTTCACTCCCATTTGTTACTGCCATTATTTTAATCAGCTCTTATTTCCTTTTACGTTGAATATAGAATAAAACAAATTAGAATTCATTTTTTTTAAATACAATTAAAGATGTGATTGTCTTCAAACGACACTACTAGGTTAAAGAACTGACTGTGACATCCTGTTTAACGCCATTTTCAACAATATATAAGCTATATCGTACAGTCAGTTTTATTGGTGGAGAAAACCACCTACCTGTCGCAAGTCACTGACAAAATTTATCACATAATGTTGTATCGTGTACACATCGCATGAGCGGGATTCGAACTCACAACATTAATGGTTATTGGTAGTGATTGCATAGGTAGTTATAAATCCAACTACCATACAATCACGACCACGATGGCCCCTCCTTTTATGATAGATAGTTCACGAATGTAACTGATGTATGGCTAAAACACTGTATAAACTTTTTAAAGTCTTGTTTCTAAATACTATTCAACGTTCCAAATAAAAATTGTTTTCATTGAAATACAATTCAAAAATGTGATTGTTTCCAAAAGACAATTCAATGTTAAACGTACATAATATTTATACTGATAACGGTATCTTACTTCTGTACAATTTAAATACATGTTTTGTTCGATGAAAGTCAACCGTATACAATTGTTTCCCCAATTGTCTGTGTATTTCCTTTGTATGGTCCTGTATCTCTGTGTTTTATTGCATATTATTAATATAAATATTAATCAATCATCGATGGACATTAATTAATAAGTTGTATATGTAAAATTGTACAGGTTGCTATAATGGCCGTCGTGATTGATAATAATGTCTGTGTTTGTATTTGTATCAGAGGAATTTTGGTGGTACTGCTCCCTGAATCAATATGTTTGCTTTTGTTTGGAAGCCAATTCACTGAGACGCCGCTAAGTCCGGATTGACAACAAACTGGTCCTTCTCGAAATGTCTCTTACAAAGTTTTGTGCACTAACTTGGCTGAAATCCGTCTCTTTTCAATGGTACTGTGCATATTTTTCTTAATTTTGCATCTTTCGGAACAGATACATGCTGATTCCATGTCCAGACTAACTATACAATTTAAAGCAGCGCACTGAACCATACCGTGGTAGCTTTCTTGATATAAGTAGAAGATATAAATATTGCATATGTGATTCACTCGAATTTGGCTTTGTCTCTTGTGACGTGTCACGGAAAGGGTGGTCAGTCAAACACAACTTTGGAAAATCGATTGCACCGTTCTATTTGATATGATTACTAGTAATAACAAAATAAAATTGAATAAGCAAATTTTATTTGAATACTCCATGGACTCAGCCATTTTAATTGTTTGCATCATCAACGGAATCACGATGCTGATTCTGTAAATGATAAGCGTAGTTTCCGAATTGAATATAGGTACATTAAGTAATTATTAACATGTTTGTATTTGTTTGAATTTGATTTAGTTTATTAATTTAGTTTTATTCTACCTTATGTCCTAGATTTACCATGTTTTCATTTTTGTCAACATTTTCGATGTGTACGCAACTGCGTTTTTGCGTACGGGTTGCTACGCAACTGTCAGTGAATATGATGCATATTTACAACTCCACTCACCGCCGTGAACGAAGCCATGGACATCACCATTATATAACACATAATTTAAGCGCCATGATCTTTCATTAAATGACGTTCTGCCATTGATGCAAAAGTCGTTGGATACCTTACAAGTTGATGCAGCCTTATGACAGATGCGGCCTTGGTTTCTTCGGCCTTAGTTTATGCGGCCTTATGCAAATCCGGCCTTATTTCAAATGGATGTTCCGGCCGTGAGATATATTTAGTATGCGCTATTATAAACAACTACGCTAATATATTTTTGTGACTATGATTTTAGGGAAAAGAATAATTAAATAATAAAAGTTGTATTTAAATTTAAAATAATGTTTAAGGGACCGACCATTTAACTTGCAGGGGGGTTATGTTTTTGTGTTTAGTTCAGAATTTTTTTTTCGGACAACACGGGAGTTAGAATTTTTTTTTCTCCAGAATTTAACATTAAAGGGAAACTTCGCGATTTTTTACATGTTAGCTAAATATGTTCCTGGTGATATAAAATACATCTTCACAAAGTTTTATCGACATATTTCCACAAATAACGAAGCAAATCGCAAATTTGCAATTTTAATTTCTAATTTTTCAACCAGGCTGTGACGTTTTAACCTGATAATGCATTGTGGGATTGAAATTTAAAGTCTGGGTCGCCCATGTTAAATTCGCTTCTTTTAAAGCGCTCAGAGGACTGTAATTTAAATATAATAACCGTTGGAAAATTAAATACTGAAGTGAACAGCAACGTACCTTTGTGACAAACAACTATTTTAAATGAACTAAATGTTTCATTTCCTTTATATTTACAACGGAAAGAGTGTTTTACAACAGTCACCTATATTCACTATATGTAGGATCCCTTTTACAATTATGTTCATTATGTTTTATTGCTAATGTGCTGAAAAATATAATGGATAATTGTGACAACGCGTAACTTGTGTATTGATCGGAATAATTAAATGGGAATTTGAATACACACTATTTGCTTTCCAAGACGAGTTGGTAGATCGTTTATTATTTATTAAAGATAAAATATTTTTAAAACATTAGAATACATATAAAGTTGAAATAACAGGAACAATTATAATTGTAAGTATGTTTTAGATGATAAAAAAATATACACCATCCTTGAAATTATAAGTTTTCATTGTTAGAGGCGCCAAAATTGCCCTTATTATATATAGCTGTCTCATCATAATTAATATGTATTCACAATTTTAACGATCGATGTTCATAAAAGATGTTTTAATTTTAATTAAAGAACTAAACATTAAAGGTTAGGAGATCGTGTGGCAACTGCGTTTACAAAGTTAGTGTTTAAAGAAAAAAAACCTCTTTGCTCAGTGACCCCCAGAAGGCACAAAATCTAAATATATGATTGTTTTCAGCTCGGAACCCCGTAAGCAAACTTGACCTATAATTTTGATATCCACTGATATTCATTCAGCCAAAGTTCGGAAGCGATCATGATCATGAGCGGTATAAACAGATGAAGGGCAGTCAAAATATACAGAGATTAGGCCACACCAAATTAATTCTTGTTCTTCGGATTTTGTGCTAAAAACGTTGGAGCGAGCAAGTGATCTAAAAATGATAATTTCTTTTACTTTTTTTTGTTTGTTTGTCATTTTTGATGAGCGAAACGTAAAATATTATGCGGAAAATTTATTTCTTATATTTTTCATGTATTTTCAGAAGCGAGAGACCATATTTTAATTCTAAATATTGTATTCTTCAATAAATTAAGGCAAACAATTCCTGAAATAGGAAGAGAAAGGCGGGATTTACTTATTTTTATTTTCATCCTGAAAACGACAAGTACATTCACACCTGTTCACTCAGCAGGGTACCTAATATTGCGTAATGAGCATAGGTCCACACAGGAAGTCGCCAGGCAGAATATACAAGTGTCATTTTACATCCGGTCGACGGGACTCTGACCGAATACTTGAATACATGTGTCACAATCTTTGGCAATAATCAGAAACGCAATACACATTTTGTGACCCGTTAACGCCACCCTTGACTAGGATAGGAGATGCAATACATATTTTAACGGTTGTAATATGTGATCAAAATACACCACCCTGATCAAGTATACATTAGGAATGGGTGCATATTAATGCACACTGGCGGATCAAGGGGGTGTTCAATAATTTAGTAAAATTCGTAATAAATTGGTTAAAAATTGGCAAACAAGAGCCTGGGA
Organism: Bathymodiolus brooksi; assembly: GCA_963680875.1. Lineage (NCBI taxonomy): Eukaryota > Metazoa > Mollusca > Bivalvia > Mytilida > Modiolidae > Bathymodiolus > Bathymodiolus brooksi. The sequence continues at coordinate 49,715,678 of OY804580.1, read as the reverse complement.
CCCCGTTTTAAAAACTGCTGGATCCGCGCCTGATGCAGCAATGATTCTAGGGCTATTTTCACAAAAAATCTCAAGATTAACATTGATCGTAGCTTATATTGAATTGTTCATTTTTATTATTATATTACGTAAGAGATGTACCCTGAAGTTTTGTATAATAAACTTTAAAAGTATTTATAATACTCATCGTCTGTAGTTGTCAAATGAAAACAAGTACACATTATATGTTTACATAATCCTCTCAATTTTATGGCTTCCTACCCTGTAACTTTCTGTGCTTTTAGCTAAGAAGCAGAGCTTATGTGTAGTTTTATTGTAGTGCATGAACGATTGATTACAAAGTGCGATCTTATAAATAATACCATTAAAACAATTTTGTCCCGTAGTATAGGCCTATTATAATTTTCTTACGAATTCATGGCATTGTTCCGATGTCCGTTCTTTTTTTTCACATAATTTCGTAGTTCTTCCATTTTCGAAAAAAATCTTTTGTAAATGTGTCTCATTAAAGACGGACCGTTTTCTCCGATTCGTTTGTTTTGCCATAAGTATATAGAAACACAACGTAAATCTGCAAAAAGGGATTGTGTAATAAATTCATATATTTAGAATAATAAGAAAAATAAAAAGAATTACGCCTGACAAGCCATATCGACACTGAATGAGGACCCCGGTTTGTCACGCTTGTTTTGGGGCGTAGTGTTATTTAGACATCACGTGATAATTGGTATCGAGATGCTATCAAAATGGCGACATCCATCTATCGTTGACCGAATTTTAAAACCGATTTCATTCCCTTATCCAACATAATAAAACGCCGATATACATATAAACATCCATATTTATACATCAAGAAAAACATATAAAAAATATTTTTTTTGCGAAGTTTCCCTTTAAGTTATATGACAAAAACAGATTTTTTTTTTCCTCCACCAAAATCAGAATATTTTTTTCAGCAACATTGGGAATCAAGTTAAATGATCGTCCCCTAAATATTCATGGATATGATGAATAAAATAATATATTCAGATTATTAGCATAAATATTCATGACATATTGGAACACAAGATTTACTCGAAATAATATACATATAGATATATACAGGTATATTTATCGTATGAAAGGTTTTCGTCAATATAAATACGATATACTATGTTATATAAGCAATCCTGCCTCAACGATAAGCTGCCTTCGGAACTCCCCGTAACAGATAAATAAGTAAACAACAACTACCTGCCAGGGACAAAAAAAACCATGCTATATGGCACCTGGACAAATTAATTAATTAATTATTTACTCAAATCATCACAATGTGTCGTTTTATCGTATGTGTCGTATATATCCATAGATACACATCATTTTTAACTGAGGCCGCATTAACCAAGGCCGTATCAACTAAGGCCGCATTTGTTTAAGGCCGGAATTTCGCAAGGCCGGATTGTTTTAAGGCCGGATCATCTCGAAAGCGTTGGATATACATCACATTCGCACGAATAAAAAACTTATTGGGTCAATGGACATTCAAGCAGCATATATCTTCAATGAAACACCTGTCTTATCTTCATAACAAGTATGTTATTGTTCCTGCAGACAATGCCCCTAACAATATCGAAAGTTTAACTGTTGCTACCATAGCTTATAATCTAACTGTTACGGAATATCTCTGTCACAAATTACCATGGATATGTTCCTTGTGTCGTAATTACAATTCCGATCCCCATTCATGACGTAGCACCGGGTTTATGACAAGAGTAGCACGATGGGTGGAGCAGTGTTGATCCATTTTATGCTTTCTGTGTACCATTTTGAAGATGATTTTGTGTCTTTTTGTCTTTTTATATTGACCATTGTGTTGTCTTCCCTTCGGTGTATAGCTTTTAATTACTCCTTTTGATTTCTTAGACATTTTCCCATTAAACATTTGAATTGTTGTGGATTCTGATTATCTGTTATCTATATATAATATAATATTTTTTTGTTCATGAGAATATTATTTGTTGTAGAAAATATTACATCATCAGTGCAAATAGGATATAAAATATGGATCAAGTTGTTTAAAAGTTCTTAATTTTGACCTTGAGTTTTGCTATGTTCTACATATTTCCACATATTGTTTATGTTCTAGAAAAGTTTTACGTAACACATTACCCCTTTGATATCTTAGAACTTTTCTCAATAAACATTTGATTTGTTGTTGATTTTTTTTAGTTGATGTCCACCATGACTACCACAGCCTGATAATGCTCATTAGACTGTGTATATCGTGAACAAATAATGAAGTGCATTACGAATGTAGATGGATTTCCTTAATGAAAATGAGACAATATTTACAAGATCTACAGTTACAGCATAGTCTTCAAAGTCAAGACATTACTGATGTATAACATGTTTCATTTTTACATGTAATAAGACGGAAAAACCTTGAACATGGCAACATCAAGTCCAGGAATCACAGAGGAAGAAAATAATGATATAAGGGTGTTCAATCTCTTAACCAGAGTGGCTCCACCTATTGTCAGAAAAATATTTAACAGAGAATTCCACCCTGATAGACTAAAAGCTGAACTGAGCACGAACCGGTTTAAAGTCATTTTGCCATTATTCAATAGAGGTGTCATCAACAAAAAACAATGGGCTTTATTATATCCTGTAAAAGGTAAGTTGTTATTATCATTAATAAATGTTACAATAAGTGTTAAGTGGACAAGAAATTGTATATCACATTAATCCAGTGTATATGGTTTTATTAAAAAGCAGTGTTTCCTCCTCAGTTGTAAATGAATGAAACACTCAAATCTATCTGAGTTATGGATTCTTTATGTTCCTTAATATTCACATTATATAAGAAGTTCTAAATCAAGTTGTAAATAAAGTTGTAAAGCATAACCCTAAAATAACAAAGAATGTCCTTAATTAGACATAGTAATAACAATAATAGAAAATAAGTTACAATGATAGGAAATGCTAACATTGTATTTCCTATTATCTAAAATAATACAATCTTATTTATACACAACAGAATGGTAACGGACCATTCTGAGTTCACTCAAATATATATGCAAATACCATTTTATAATTATGCTTAGCATCTTCATAAATGCATGTTTACACAGTCATATTGAAGCTGTGGCTTCACAATAATAATACATGATTAAATAGCAACAAATAGCAGCATTAGATTAATGCAGACAAGACATTACATGTTTGCAACATAGAATGTAAGCAGACATTACAAATATTATAAGCATTAAAAAGCTAGGCTAAACAAAGCAAAGAAAAATACAATTAAACAAATTAACAATTAAACCTACCTCACATGAGGTGCAAAGGTCTGCAACTTCAAATACGATCTGGTCATATATTTCCAATTTTACCTGAAGAATACTATTAGAATAATAACTGCTGGGTTATCTCCCATTACAATGAAACATTTAAAGTATTTACTTATTTTACTTTAAATCAAAGTTTAAAATCATTAGTACACACTCATTCAGACTGTAAAATATTCTTTAACATTATTGATATTATAATTTAAACCATTAACATTATCTATGCTTTTAATTGCAAACTTTAGATATTAAATTCAGCTAAAATGGTGTTTTACTGAATTACTCATTATTTATTGCAATTAGTTAAAATGTTACCATTCAGTCATCACAATCATGCTATCAACATTCTATCTCTCAATTATTCCAAATCATGCAACACTTGCAACTTACACTCAATTTGGGAAATTAGATGATTAAATATTATTTGAATTAGTATAAGAATGAAAACTGACCTTCAAAACTAGATGTACAATTCCAAGTATAAATTCCAATATAAAGATTGCCTGAGAAAATATGGCTGTTTAAGATAGCTTCTCCAAAGTGAATATGACCTAAACAATAGAAGTAAAGACAAAATGTTCCCGCCAAAATAAACTGACCAATAGAAAAGAAAGAAAGTAATATAAAGAATTGTCACACTTGACTAAACTAGCAGACTACAAAGGTATAAAGTAATTATTGAATAAAATATGTACAAGATAATTAAATCTTCTTATTTCTATTCTGCTTAATAATATAAATCTATAATTAGAATACAATATTGTTAATAATATCAAATTATACAAAAATGTCTAAAACTCTAGCACTATCACAAACTCCCCCCAGCTGTAAAATGACGTCCCGTCATTTGCTACTGGTGGTGGTTAATAATCTCCAGAATGGTTTTTGCTGCCTCTCCCTCTAAACCTGCACAAATTTGTGTTTTACATAAAGATGTGATAAATCAGCAATCTGTTGCCATTCTGGAATTTGTTGCTGTAAAGAAGTCTGTTTAATACATGTAGCCGATTTGCTCACGTTATATTGTCCGGAAGTTAACAAAGCAGGCTGTCTTCGTTCTCTAGCGGACCTTCTGACTGGTACTGGTACTGGTGTCCTTGACTCAGTATCCTGAGGTGTTTCATCTTCAACCTCAGCAGTGTCGGAAGCGCTTCCTATTTCCATTTCTTCCCATTGGATGTCCTCGGGATGGGCGTCCCCAGATAAAATGGAAATATCATGTGCTGTACCATCTGAATTCTCAGTGAGTGTTGATTCACTCTCATCTGGTCTGAACACATACTCATCTTCAGATTCATCAGTGGATTCATCTGTAAAATCGTCTGAAGTTGACGGTTTACAGCTACTTTCGTTCGCAGTCTTGGAACTGGTTTTGGTTTTTCTTATGGAATTTCCTGTTCTGTGATAAATCCTACAGGTAGAAGTATTCTGGTTCTCCCTTCGCCAACTTCTCTAATTAGTGCACACAGGTATCTCACTGTTAGCTTGGTCCACCACCACATACGGTACCTTTTCCCATGTGTCTGCAAGTTTGTGCTTACCATCAAAGGAAACTTGCTTCACTAGGGCTGTGGCCTTTCTGTATCGTAGCACCTCTGCCTTTGATGTCATATCCTTCCTTTTGACGGACTTGTGCATTTCTGGAAGCTTCAGTAGCAAGTTGATAAGCATGTGTTAAACTGTCACGAAGGTTCTTCACATATGATCCAACTGGCTGCTTACTGTCTTTGTTAATGCCGAAGGCCAAGTCTATGGGAAGTCTCGGGTGTCTCCCAAACATTAGAAAGTAGGGCGATACTCCTGTCGATTCATGTCTGGTGCAATTGTAGGCATGTACCATAGTTCCTAACATCCCAAGTAGTGTACGATTAAAGCGTTCGCACATTCCATTCTCCATGGGATGGTAGCTGGTGGTTCTTGACTTTTTCATCCCTGTCAGAGCACATAGTTCTTTGGCAACCTTACTTTCAAAATTGGCACCCTGGTCTGAATGGATCCAGTGATGAATGCCATAATGAACTATAAAGTTGTCAAAGATTGTCTGTGCTGTAGTCTTTGCCGTCTGGTTTCTAGTTGGTATAGCGTGAGCATATCTAGTAAAGTGGTCTGTGATAACCAAGATGTGATGGTGTCCGCCATTAGATTGCTCAAGAGTTAAGAAGTCTATGCAAGCTAGTTCCAGTGGGAACTGTGTTGAAATGCTGACTAACGGAGCTCTCTGACTGCTGGCTGGTGTTTTCGGCCGGATACATCTACCACACTGCGATATCCATTCCTCCACTGCCTTGTCCATACCCGGCCAGTAAAATCTGTCTCGGATGAGTGACATCATCCTATCTTTACCGGGATGGCCCATGTCATCATGCAGTGCTTCCAGTATAGTTTGGATATGTGCAGTTGGTAGTACTAATTGTCTCTTCCTGTCTTTACCGATGATTACTTCTCGGTACAATACGTCATCTACCAAACGAAGGTGACTAAACTGTCGCAAAAGTGGTGTAGTTCCAACATCTGCTGCTTTAGGTTTTCTCCTTTCTCTGACGTATTTGATGAATGGCTTAATAACGGGATCCATTGCTTGCGCTTTTACCCAATCAATGATGTCATCATCTTGTGTATCTTCTTCAATTGATGGTACAATGTCTGGATTGACAGCTAGACTTTCAATGTATGCTTTTGGAAGAATAGAGTTACAGATGGCTTGTACAGATTCTATGGAGATGGTTTTTCTGTTGTCTGGATATGTCTGTGGTGTGCGGCTTGGACCATCTGCATCTCCATTTTTCTTTCCTGGGCGGGATAGTATGTTGAAGTTAAATGCAGCAAGGGCAGCGAGCCATCTATGCCCAGTGGCGTCAAGTTTAGCTGTTGTGAGCACATAGGTCATGGGATTGTTGTCCGTCAACACAGTGAATTTGGTGCCATATAGGTAGTCCTTAAACTTGTCACAAACTGCCCACTTCAAAGCCAAAAATTCCAGTTTGTATGGTGGATAGTGTTTCTCGGACCTCGTCAATCCTCTGCTGGCATAGCTGATGACCTTTTTAAATCCATCTTGCTCTTGGTATAGAACGGTTCCAAGTGAAGTTCCTGAAGCATCAGTGTGAATCTCGAAGGGAAGTTCAAAGTTTGCATAGCCGAGTATTGGAGCTGATATCAATTGTTGCTTCAGTGTCTCAAATGCTATAACCTGTTCATCTCCCCATTGCCATGCTTTTTGTTGGCGTTTCTTGGATTTCTTTGAAGTCGGGTTCGGCATCAAATCAGTGAGTGGTTTGCTGATATGGCTGAACTACCTGATAAATACTATCGTAACCAACAAGTCCAAGGAAACGTCTGACATCTTCAGGGTTGGTAGGCTTAGACCAATTTACTACTTTCTCCGTTTTGGCTGGATCAACCTCGACACCACCTTCAGATACAACATTGCCGACATACTTCACCTTACGTGTAAAGAATGAACACTTTTCGGGTGCAAGCTTCATATTGTACTGCCTGATCCTGTCGAATACTAGACGGAGATTATCAAGATGTTCCTCATAAGTTTTACCAAATATGATGACGTCGTCGATGAAAATGCAACATATCTTCCAATGGAGGTCAGATAAGCATTCTTCCATCATTCTTTGGTAGGTACTTGGAGAATTAGTTAGGCCAAAGAACATTCTGTTGAATGCATAAAATTCCAGTGGTCCAACAGTAAATGCAGATCTTTCTTTATGCTGTTCTAAGATTTCAACCTGATGATAACCACTTTTCATATCAACTGTGGTAAAGTAAGTGTTTCCACCAAGAGAATACAAAAGTTCTTCAATTCTAGGCAGTGCATAGCTATCCTTTTTGGTGTTGTTATTCAATTGCCTATCATCTACACACATTCTCAACTTTCCATTCTTCTTCTTTACTAAGACAACATTGAATGACCAAGGGCTATGTGATGGTCTGATGGTACCGGCTGTCAAAAGTTGTCGAATGTCTTCCTTTACCTCATCGAACATGGCTGGTGGTATTCGCCTGTTACGTTGTTTGAATGGTCTATCATCATTTAAGTCGATTCTATGTTTAACGTGGGTGTTGCCAATATTGATGTCATCTTTAACAAATATATCTTCAAAGGACTCTATAAGATTAATTCCAGTCTGTAATTGATCATCAGTTAAAGGACAAATGACACAAAAAATAATTTTCTCAATTTTGTTTGATTTGGTCATTAAATAAACTATAAACATTGTCTTAATTGAAAATAACCCCCTAGGACGCTCATTTTAATGATTATTACCTTTTGAAATTGTCGCGATCTCTGACCTATACATTTTAATGAGCTAAGTGGTCACGTGATTACGTGACGTCACATGCCCCAAAGGATGGCTTCCATGATAAACGGTCAGTTGAGCGATCGAAGTGAGACAGTAAACAGCCGATAAATATAATGGACAGTGATGACAGTAATATCTCCGATCATATTGGTGATTTAAACATCCAGCCGTATCAGTTCGAGCCATTATGTAATGATGAAAGTCAACAGGAAAGAGAATATTCAACATCAGAAGACTCGGATATCGACGAAAGTTCCCAAGCTCAGGACAGACTTGTTAACACAAACTGGTGAGGTTTTGTTTATTTGTTAACAATATAAAAAAAAAACCACGATTGAACGAAAAACTGAAATAACAGGTTGTACTGACGATGGTATCTTAACCCCCCCCCCCCCCCCCCCCCCCCAATTTACGAAAGTTTTAACGAATAAAGACGACTGTCGTAGCGGCTCATATGTCCCCCTTTTTTAGGATTCTACTTCGCACATGTATAAAATGAACCCTGACACATTTCGAACAGGAGAGATTAAAAACGAAAGACTTTTAAGCCCATCTGACCTTTGTTAGTGCTACAGCCATATTGATACTGATAGTGTGAGTCTTGCCATGTAAAGAGTACCCCCAGGTAAAGAGAAAATTGAGTAATTTTAACATTATTTTCACTCAAATGAAGCAGCAAACAAATAATCCACAACAGCTCAAGCATTGACCTCTTTTCCAGAAAACCCACAACTTTATATATTTGCTTATACAATTACTGATATTATGCATATCTTGAACAAGTCTGCAAGTTGGTACATTTCTTTCGAGTTGTCAGGTCTACTGGCTGAGTACCCAATTTCAACACTAACCATTGTATTTATGCATGTTACGTACATTTCTACAAAAAGTTTTCAGAAATTTTAAAGAAAGTTCTGGTAAAGTGGCTCCCTGTTGATTTCAAACAATGAAATGTTTTAACTGGCACTTTCAAGTTGACAGAAACATCTTGCATGGCTACCTGGCGGGATAGGGTACACAGTCAGTAATTGTATTCATCAGGGGTAAATTTGCATAGTAATTACTGTTGAAGATCCAGAAAACTTTTTCGAGTTACCTGAAATGTTGACTTAAATGTATTCGAGACAACAAGAATCAATTACTTCTCAATTCCATTCTAGATTAGAGGCAGTTTTCAATCATATTTGAAAAAATGTTCTAGTATTTTGGCCACTGATCCACTTTGTTTTTTGTTGGGGGTCATTTAGGGTATGCTGTATTTTGTGGGGTGTCCCGCTTGTTGAAGATGGTGTGGCCACCTATATGTCTATTTTTGATCAGCCAGTCAATTCGGAGATGGGATGTTCTCTCATTTACATTTGCTCCATATCTGTTCCTTTTCTTCCCAACTGTATAGTAAAACCCTTCATAAGCTTTACACCATCTGTTTCTGGAACCACTCTGTCAGTCCCATCAGTCTACTTTATATCCATATGTATTTACTTTATAGATGTACCCCATGTGTATATTTTTTCATGTTATGCTTGCTTTATATGTAAGTAATGTATCTTATTTTTTAGGTGTGAATGTGGCAATTGCTCCTCAATGACAACACCAGAAGAATGTATTTGTTGTGTTGAAGTGCCCGCAGTTCACTCCCAGATGCTAACAGAGGACATGCAGTGTATTACAGACAGTGACATTTTTATTTCCAACTGCCTTAACCGACATGTTCATCACGTCAGCGTGTACGAGTTCTTGGAAAATGTTGGTCCCTTCGACGACAACAAGCCAATAAATGAGTATGTAATCATATTTCAACATTTTATTCAGTATGTGCATTTTTCAGTAAAATGTGCATAACTATAAACAGGTATATTTACAATGAATAATTTGTATCTTTATACAAATTATATTTATTAACATACAGAACTTACAACACAAGACTTTGTCATGTAAACTCATAAATTTGTTTTTATATAAATTATTATTGGATATACAGAAGAATTATTTACAGGACAAATTAACAATTATATTTTTAATATAGGAAGATATAAGATGTTTAGAATCATACTCTGTAAAATCTTCTAATTAATCATTTTATAAACTGTTATAATAAGTGAAACTGAGTCTAAAAGTTGGTATTTTTATTTCAGACAATACAGATTTATGGCTTACAGACGCTTCGTACAGTGGATTTGGCAGACTTGGACGTCATAACAGGAAAATATTTACCAACTTGTGTTGTTCAGAAAATAAGAGAGACTTTTCCATCAGAAGAATATTGTGGGTTTAAATACGCTACTGTTTGAGTAACATTTGTTTGAAATATGTACTATTTCTATGAACTGTGAATTATATACAGTATACACTGCAGATTATTATATACAATTTACATAAAAGATTAAATTTTAATGTTCACAGTCTTTTCATTGTCTGCTAAATCTTGATCGATGTCTCTGAATGAGGTCTGCATTCTCAAATATAGTGAATGATGTCAGAGACGGTGGATTGGTAGTGTTGAGCACTTTTACATCATCGTCTTCTTTCCACAACTGCCTGCTTGATCAGGGCCACATACTCTACAATAAAAAAGAAAGTTATAAAATCTGGTAAATGACATATACAGGTATCACAATTGCAACTTTATATTAGTAGAGTTGATATTTTTAATTTGTTTCTCAACACTGTACCTATATGACTATATTTCCTTGAATTACCGGTATAAAATTATCAGTATAAATGTATAGCTCATTGACGCAACACATCAAATAAACCGTTAAGCTGCTTTAGCAAATTGTAACTGAAAACAGGATGGATAGGGCATAATGCATGCGAGAAAAAAAGAAAATCAGTGCAAAAGAACAAGGTTTTTATATTTATTGCTGTTCTTCATCTTGGTGAAACTGGAAGTTTGACAAAATTAAACTTGTCAAAAGGTATGACTTTTACATTACAGTGTGAAGTATACATGTACAGTAAAACATCACAGAGACTGCACAATTTTTTTCAAGAAATGCAGATTGTTTAGTTACTAATAAAAGAATATGCAGGATTGAAAAAGTGGATTGAAAAATGAGTGGTTCTCAAGCTACTGATGTGTGACAATACTAACCAAATGATGGTGGTGGTGTCCAAGGTTTTGCAATAGCGTGTGTTCCCTTCTTTGGGTAGCCGGTGTTGAAGCATTGCTGTCCATCTTTAGTTGTTGCTTGGTCTCTGTTGCAGTTCTCGTTGTAATGAAGTGCTGCTATTCCTAACCTGCAAAAATCAAATCAGTTTGAAAAAAAATATACAAATATTTACATTTGATTTGTTACAAAATAAAACCATCACATTTTACTTTTTGGATGCAAACACTTTTTCTTAGGAATAATCAATATTATAAGCTACATGTTCAAAAGGTTACATCAGTATACATTGCACTTTTCTGTTTGGTAAACAATTTCACACTTGTATTTTTTTCTTCGAGTTTGCTTGTTCACTTTTCCTCTTCATCATGTTTATATGAATAGTTTTTTTTTATATTTGCACTGTAACATACAGTGGTGTATTTTCAGTTGTCAAATCTGAGTTAAAAATAGTATTGTTATTTGTTTACATTTGGTAAAGGTAAGAATCTGGACCGTAGGTACATTTGTAGTGTGTGGAGAACGTATATACTAGTAATTTATGAAACTGGAAAGAAATTATAACACTTGTATACTATGCATGAAATTTAAACGAGATTACAACATGCAAAACTTGATGTATACGCCCCGTGATCGTCTGATCGTGGTAAACTGGGAAAAAGGGGGGAGCATGATGACCTACATGTACTTCTAAACCACGACTTGCACTCTAATATCATTAATTATTATCGATATTCTCGACTAGCCTTTGCACATATGTAATGTTAAAAATCACATACCTCGGCCTTTTGACGCTTCTGTAGTGCTCCCCTGCGAATGTGTAAGTGTTGAACAACTGGAGTTTCGCCATTTTTTTCTCCGGGTCAGGTGATGCTAGGGGCACATATGGGGCTGCATCTGGCTTCAGTCGTCGCTTGAAGGTTCCATCAACACCAAGTTCCATCATTCTCAAAGGATCCATTTAAAATGGATCGAAATTCCATCGTCGACAGTAATGGATCCAGGCTTTTCTCAGCTGGCCGTCCTTTGGGAACGAGAAAAAACTCAGTCCATTGCCTTTGGTTCCTCTGTTGTTGCACCCAAACGCTGCACAGGACACCATTTGAAACGTTTAGCTATTTCACCCACGTGGATGTTTGTTTTGGTTTTCTAATCACGGCTTTGTTATGCAAATTACGTGTCGATATCAATCATCAATCAGCTGATTTAGAAAATGGATGACTGGCGCATGTGACGTCACGAGTGGTTCAGCCTCGTTATCGCACTCAATATCTGCATAATTTCTAGGTCGGCAAAAAGGGCGATACAAGGGATGTTTATCCCTTTTTACGTATCGTTAATCACATGAAAGTGAAAAAGTAATTATTTTTACAGCATTTTGGAAGTATTTCACAAAGTTTTGTGAAAAATAAAAAATCGTGTCATGTGTCCTTTAAATAACTCTTTGTAATATCTAGTTGGTCTAGAATAGATGTTGTTGATGATGACTCGGTAGACTGATGGTGTATAGTCACTGGTTGGACTTCACAAAGTACTGCTCTAGGTTGTATGGTGATAGTCTTTGTGGTAACGTTGGCAACTTGCACATTTATAATACCATTGTTGTTGTATTGGTACTGTATTAGTCCAGGTTCTATTTCCAAATCTCTCCTGTTTGGTTGAAGGACAGAAGAGTGCAACATAGCTGTAGTTGTACTATATGGTATTTCCCTATCAGTATATCCAAGTATCTGAACTGTTGAATTAGGTTTGATGGTGACTGGTTTCTTCACTGCATTTTTAACTATGGCAAGTGCGTTGTTATGGCGTGCAAATTCTTTCTCTCTGAGAGTTATAGATCTAAAAGTTAAATACCATGGTGTTGTTAAATTGGATGACTGTAGAAATCTGGTACCATGTTGTTCTTTGTAAAAGTCCATTATTGGCTGTAAGATGTTGGTTCCAATAAGTAATGGTACTTCAGTGTTGTAATTGCTGTCTGGGATGACAAGTAAGATGCAAGGGTGAATATCACTGTCATCTGTTAATTGAAGATGTGTTTCTATATAACCTGTATAAGGTATTTGTTGTCCTCCAGCACATTCTATATCAAGTAGAGTGTTGATGTTCTGCAGTGGTAGTTCTGATAAGTACTGGTTGTAATATGTTTCGCTGATGGTTGAAACAGTTGACACTGTATCTAGAAGAGTATTGACTGGTTTGTCGTACAGTACAACTACACTTTCTGTTGGTTTTCCAAATAATCCGGGTGGTATACGTCTATGTTCATAAGTAATATTAGGACCTGGTGCTGCCTGACATTAACCTAGTGACGATCATGCTTCACTGGCTTCTTCCCGTTTAAAGGCTTCTTTGTTTCGTCTAATATTGTTCGACATCCTATCTTTATGTGTCCTAACTGTCCACATCTGTCACATCTGGTCTCTCTAGTGTAAGTGCTCGCTGTCTCTGATGTAGTTTGTTGTCTAGGTTTGTCTTGCCATCGTGGCTTATATGTGTCGGTATGGGTTTCCTTCTGTATGAGTTCGTATTCTGTCTATAGTCTCTACCTCTTTCTGTATCCCATCTACATATTACAGTTAGCTACATAATCTTTCTTTGGATAAACATCATTCCTTGATTTTAACCCACACATATGCATTACACTATTAATAGCATGGCTAACTTTTTCATAAGCAATACCACAATCAAGCAAATCCATCACACATACGTCTGTTCTAGTGTCAAATGTATATCGACCATTTTGTGACTTAACAGTTAAATCAACAATACCTTCTTGCAAATTTGTAAAATTTCAACATTTTCCATTTCATCTTGTAAATTCTTTTTGTTAGTTTTACTCTCAATTTCAATCATGCAAATTTTGTTCTTCAATTCTTCAATTTCAAGGTTTTTGGCTGTTGCCTCTAAATTCTTATCTGTCCGTGTCTTAACTGCTATTCCTTCCCAGTATTCTGCCTTTTCATTCTTCTTCTTCTTCCAATTTAGGAACCGGATTCACACGTGAATGTATAAGGTTCCGCGAAAACTTTGCGCAGTGCCTTTTCATTCAATCGCTTTCTTTCTTTTCTATTGATGTTTCTTACATTTTTCATTAGCTGTTTTTCGGAAGCTAGTCTTTTTTCTAGAGATTTCACAGTTGAACGAAGCAGTCGAATCTCTGTACAGAACTTTTGTTTTTTTCCTTCTGCTGGGCAATTTAGTTTCGTGTCTTTTAGTTTAGTCTCAAGGTTAATAATGGTTTTTTCCTGAACAACAGTTTGAATCTCAAGTTTTCTGTACTTTTCTTTGGTTTCCTTAATTTGCATTGTGACTTTGTTGAAAGCTTTTTCTAATCTATTCAAGAGGTCAGCTTCAGAACGAGTATTTTGGTTGTCATTATTTCCTTGTACAGAACACGTACTGGCAGGATACTTATTGCAGATAGAATTCAAAATGTTTTGTTTCTTATTAAATGAATTCCTTTGTTTCTGAATATTTTGCTTCTCTTTATGCAGTTGAATCTCAAGTTTTCTGTACTTTTCTTTTGTTTCCTTAGTTTGCATTGTGACTTTGTTGAAAGCTTTTTCTAATCTATTCAAGAGGTCAGCTTCAGAACGAGTATTTTGGTTGTCATTATTTCCTTGTACAGCACACGTACTGGCAGGATACTTATTGTAGATAGAATTCAAAAAGTTGTGTTAATTATTAAACGAATTCCTTTGTTTCTGAATAGTTTGCTTCTCTTTATGCAGTTGTCTTAAATTGAAATTAAATTTCCGAATATTATGGTCGCTCAGATGATCATTTAAGGATAGAAATTGAAAACACCAATTTAGTAGAAAGCGAAGAGAAAGTCCCAAGTGCATTCTGAGTTTATCTAAATCCAATATTAGACCGTTAGTAAAGCTGTTTTGTGGTACTGGTCGGAAGGTGATTTCACAACAATTTCATATTTATATCCATGTTTTTCAAGATGGTTGTAACTTTTGACTGATTTCCTTCCCATCCTGACATCATTAAGAAATCTGGAATAACAAAAAACAACAAGATATGATTATAATCTAACGATTATGAAGTCTCCAAAACCGGACACTGACAATCAGTTTAAAAAATAAATTAAAAGCTACCTTTGAAATCGAACAATGTTGAATTTTTGCGGTATTGTGGCGGCCATTTTGAAAATGGAGACCGGTAGAAATTTGTCGATGTCGGGAATCAATTCAGGACGTTGACATCGAATAATGTTGAATTTGTGCGGTATTGTGGCGGCCATTAAGAAAATGGCGACCGGTAGAAATTTTTCGATGTCAGGAATCAATTCGGGACATCATAATCTACCCACATATGAAATTTCTTACCGCTTTTCATAAGTTAAAAAATAGCTGATAATTTTTCCATGGTCGTTCATTAAACAAATCTTCAGTCTGCATCATAAAGTCCTGTTTCCCTGGTACAATTTAAATCAACTAGAGGCTCCCAGGAACCTGTAATCGCTCATCTGCATTTTTCTTATGTAGTGGTTCACACCCGACTTCGTAAATTACAAAAAAAGTGCACTCGACTCGCAGCCGAAAGTGATAAAGTTTACCAGTTGCTTGCCCATGGTCGGTGGTTCTCTCCGGCTTCCTCCACCACTAAAACTGGTCGCCATGATATAGCTGAAATATTGTTGAAAGTGGCGTTAAAACACCAAAAATCAAAATCAAATCATCTGTAGTGATTTAATTAATTATATTTAACACCGAGAATGAATTTCTTGGAATATCTGCTTTATATAGTCTTTTACACTTGATTCAAATGTTGAGAGTTTTGCAGAAGCTTACACATCAATATTTGCCTTTGAAACAAGTGCTCATTGCTATGCATACCAAATAAATACCAGTATTATGGAACACTTCAAATAAACTCAGAAATAATAATGTTGTTGTAGTCAGTAAATGTGAAACCTACCACTGTCTCAAGGCTGTCAATTACACCTACAAAATAATATATAACAATTTAATTGTTATCCCATTGTTGGCAATTGCATGTGTACTTTATTAGTTTATACGTGACATGTATGTGTGGGTTTTTCTCACTATAGAAGGCTTAACAATGAGTGGAAAATGAAGAACAGCGATCAAAGCGCTATTCCAATACATCACAATTAATGGTATGATGCAAACTCTCATACAGTTGTATTTCCATATACCCTCTTCCAGTTTATATGTTGACGAACATTATTGTTGATTTGAAAGCATTGGGTGCAAGATTTTAAAGTTTCATATTTCACACTTGCTTCAGACAATTAAAGTTATAACAAATGTTATTCATATTATGATTACACCAAATGTTATTTATATTCTGACTTATGTTCTGAATGATTTGTTTCAGTAATGAGTGTTGTACATACCCATTAGACAAAAGATAAACAAATAAGTGCACTGTAATCATGTCAACTTCACAAATAAGTAGTCATATATTAGATTAACTGCTATCATTACAAATCAATCTACAAAATAAACAACAATTGATATATTTATATGAAAAGTATCAAATTCATTATTGAATATTGTAGTACATATACAAATAATTCACAGCAAAGATGACACCAAACATTATTAAATCTATAACTGCAAATCCCTATGAATGCAAATTTATTTAAAACAGTGTTAATGAATGTCAAGCGTGCAGATATTGTTTTATCAAGAGTCACATCACATTGTGTCCTGTATATAATGGCAAGTTTACAATTATCTGTAAATAGTTTTACATTTTGTTTATTAAAAAAATCCTGGAACCCAAAGCTGACATCTAGCCATTGTAGTGAAATGAAATGAACACTTTACTGAAAGCGCTATTTTTCCATTACGTCAATGTTGTTTTTATAAAGTTGGAAATCCCCTTGTAGAATCCTCGGGTTTTTACATAGAAGTGATCGATTAATTAGAGGATCCCGAGTAAATTTTAGAGTATATAAGGCGGTCAAAATGCCGCGGATCGTTGCATTCGTTTTGTGCCTTTTGTGAAGTGCGTATCGAGAGATTAGAAAGATTAAATAAGAATATTGAGCTGAACTGAGCTAAAACAAGACATCAGGGTTTAAGGAATGTCAGAGGTGACTGCATAAGTCTTGCCTGTTATTCTGATAAAACGATTGATCATTGATTAGCTCAAAGCGAGCCAACATTCTATTTATAGCTATAGTTGTAGTTTACTGAGCAAAATTGAGATATAAAATTCTCTACTATTTTTAAAATAATACAATTAATTTGGATAGGTTCTTTTCATTTTACACATTAAATCTCGAACCATAAGAAGTAACTTAGGTACGAACCCTTTCTTACAGTTTATTTTCCTATTTATTTTAATTTTCTTTATCATATCATTTTCAATAGATACCAGGCCCGTTACAAAATTGGTGGCAGCGTTGCGGGATTCGAGTAGTGTAAATAAATTGTTAAAATTGTAAATACGTTTCTTGTTTGATTGTTTGATTATTGGTTGTACTTTAAACTTGCAATATGGCAAATTATGATGAAGAGTTATCTCAAATAGAATCAGAGGTTGACACCTCACAAGACAAGTGAGTGGGTACGAACGGTTTGGTTAGTCAACACCAACATATATGGCGACTGGTGAGCGCCAGTAGGTAGGATTTCCAGTCGATTCAGGTTTCGCAACCGCACGACAATCAAGAGAAAGAGCTAGTGCTCAAAGAGAATGTACAGAAGTGGACAGAATAGAGGTTGCAATTGAGAAATTAAGAGAGAAATTAGGGCAATATGAGGAGCCCAGAAGTATGCAGGAAGGTGCATATAGAGAAAGAGAGGGTAGCCCAGCGGTTCGATTTAAGGAACCGCTATATGACAATTATGTTCCTCCGGGTGTTACAGTGAGACACAAATCAGATCAAACTAAGAAACCTGCACAACCGGCAGCTGCTAAGGGTTCAAATACTGCACGTGTAAAAGCTGCAACCTATGATGGTACATCATCATGGTTAGATTATAAGTCTCACTTTGATGCTTGCTCTCGTATAAATCAATGGTCAGAAAATGAAAAGAGGTTATATCTTGCTGTGGCTTTGCGTGGACAAGCCCAGGGCATATTAGGAGATTTGTCTATAGATAAGCAACAAAACTATAAATCTCTTGTGAAAGCACTCGAAGAACGTTTTGCCCCACTTAATCAAACTGAGCTGTACAGAGGTCAGCTCACTGAGCGACGACAAAAGCCAGCAGAAAGCCTACCTGAACTTGGTCAGGCAATTAGAAGATTAGTAAATCTGGTTTATCCTACAGTACCAGAGAATGTACGTGACACGCTAGCAAAGCAACATTTTATAGAGGCTCTAGCCGACTCAGAAATGAGGATACGCATTAAGCATTCACGTCCCCAAAATTTAAATGATGCTATTCGACTGGCTGTCGAATTGGAGACTTTTAATAGAGTGGAACGAAGGGTGACGGAAGGCCGCTCATATTTACGTACAACTGCAGCAGACAGTACTGCTGGCAAGGTTTCTGATAAAACAAAAGATCAGACAGACATGATGAAATTAATGACTTATATGCAAAAAAGACTATCAGATTTACAAAGAGATGTCAACCAGCTTAAGAACGAAAAATTCAGACCACGCAAATTTGATAATACATCAAGATTTAATCATGGACGTGGTCAAGCTTACGGACAGAATTATGGTCGTGGACATGGGTAAAGACAAAACTTTGGTCGTGGTCAAGATAATAGACAAAACGGGTACAGAGTGAATCCTCAGAAGGAGAATTCACAAACTGATAAGAAAAGTGAGAATGTTGGACGTGGTCGCGGAAGAGCAAGACCACTTAGGAGCGAAGTGAAAACAAATCAGAGTAGTATACAGGGTAGTATTGGAGTGTCATCTGCCGCTCAAGAGGCAGGTATGTACGTAGAGGCTGATATTCATCAAGTCAAATGCAAGTTGTTAGTAGATACATGAGCAACTGTGTCTATAGTATCAAACGATATATACCAAAAGATACCTGATGTAGCTAGGCAAACCCAAGAAGTTTTGATTACTACTGGCGACAAATTAAAGATTGTAGGTCGTGGTAATTTTCTGATGAGACTTGATGATACAAAAGATATGGTAGTGCAGGCATTAGTTGCACAAATCACAGTAGACGGAATAATAGGTTCGGATTGCTTGAGATCAAATGCTGGTTTAATAGATTTACAGAATAGTATATTAGAGGTAGATGGGAGGCGAGTAAGTCTCAAGTATGCAGGAAAACTAGGTTGTTTTCGGGTTGTTGCACATGACAAAGTTGTCATGCCTGCTCAGAGTGAAATGATAATACGAGGAGCAGTAGATGATTCAGCGAATAAGCTAACATATGAAACAGATATGTTAGTAGAAGCAAACGAAACATTTTTGAAAAAGGATAAAGCGCTTGTAGGCCGTTCACTAGTTCAAGCTAGTAAGAATGTCTTTGTTAAAGTTATGAATCCATCAGCGGACACTCAAATTATTTATCCAGGAACTATTGTGGCACAGGTCAGTCCTGTTCAAGAGGTTGTTAATCCCAACAGTAAAATTGATGAAGAAGGAGAATTGAGAACAGATTTAATTAATCTACTGGAACGCTCCCAAGAACATTTAACACCCAAGCAAAGTTTAGAAGTTAAGCGTTTACTAAAAGAATATGAAGCGATAGCGATTATGGAAGGACAAGCGTAGTAAAGCATAACATTGTTACAGGGTTTGCACATCCAATAAAACAACCACCTCGTAGACTCCCAAATGTCTTAGCAGCTTCTGTGTAGACTACATACGTTTGAATGCGGTAACCATCACTGATGCCTACCCATTACCACGCATTGATGACTCATTTGATCATTTATCCGGTAGCTGCTGGTTTTCAACACTCGACCTATGTTCGGGGTACTATGTTCGAAACAGATATTATAGATATATTTGCTTCCGTTCTATGTAATAGAATATATCTGTTCGTCATTCTAGGTAATAGAATATATCTGTTCGTCCTTCTACTTATTAAAATCTATCTGTTCGTCATTCTAGGTACTAAAATATATCTGTTCGTCCTTCTTGGTAGCAAAATATATCTGTTAATCCTTCTACGTAATAAAATATATCTGTTCGCCTTTGTACATGTAGGTAATACAATATATATCTTCGACATTCTAGGTAAAGCAATCTATCTGTTCAACATTCTAGGTAATACAATATATCTGTTTGTCCTTTTAGGTAATATGATATATCTGTTCGTCCTTCTATGTAATAAAATCTATATTTTGGTCCTTCTAGGTAATAAAATATATCTGTTCGTAGTTCTAGGTAACAACGTATAACTGTTCGTCCTTCTAAGTAATATAATATATCTGTTCGTCCATCTAGGTAATAACATATATCTGTTCATCCTTCTGCTTAATACAATTTATCTGTTTGTCCTTCCAGTTAATACAATTGATCTGATTGTCCTTCTAGGTAATACAATTTATTTGGTTGTCCTTCTAGATAGTACACTGTATCTGTTTGTCCTTCTAGGTAATACAATTTATCTGGTTGTCCTTCTAGGTAATACAATTTATCTGCTTGTCCTTCGAGGTAATACCATTTATCTGGTTGTCCTTCCATGTAATATAGTTTATCTGTTCATCCTTCTAGGTAATAAAATATACCTGTTTTTCCTGCTATGTAATATAATCTATATGTTCGTCCTTCTAGGTGATATAATCTATCTGTCCGTCCTTCTTGCTAATAAAATCTATTTGTTCGTCCATCTATGTAATGCAATATATCTGTTCGTCCCGCTATGTAATATAATCTATTTGATAAACAGATAAATTTTACTCAGAAACAGGATGGACTACTCTCTCTAGTAGAAGGCATAATAGGAAACTCCAGTTATTTTATAATATAACGAATGGATATGCACCAAATTATCTTAGAGAACTTATTCCTCCTACTGTACAAAGCACGACTATTTACCCCTTAAGAAACGGTTCAGATTTAATAATACCTTTTTGTAGACTCGATTACAACTGAATCTTTTATTCCATCTACTGTTAAACTCTGGAACCGGCTAGATCAATTTGATCGTAATCTTGACACATTAACTAAATTAATAAAAGTCATTCGAAAGGAACAGTGAGATAACATAAAACGTATCCCGAAACATTTTTATTATGGTCCCAGAAAACCTAATATTATTCTTACTCAACTTCGTAACTCGTATTCCTTTCTAAATTACGATCTATCAAAGGTTAATATAGTAAATGATGCTGCTTGTTCCTGTGGAGCTCCACGGGAAGATGCATTCCATTATTTGTTTACCTGTCCTAACTATACTGAAATAAGACGTATTATGATGAACAACTTAAATTGGGTACAGACAAGCGATTTGAATCTACTAACCTGTGGGTCGGATGATTTAACATACGAAGAAAATATTAATATCATCAAACACGTTTTCAATTTGATTAAATCTTCAAAAAAAATTCCTTGTAGTATAATTACTCGATAATTATCTACTCTCCAACCTCGCATCCATCCAACACAATCTTGTTATTAATTCGTTAATTATTTACAATATATCTCTATATGTATTATATGCATGCTCAGAATGATCATTATAATATGCGAATTTATTGTATTAATGGGAGAAGACTTCATAAGTTGGTAAAACTTGTGTCCTATCCCTTTTGTTAATTTAACAAATAAAATCATCATAAACTAAATCTATTTAATCGTCCTTCTAGGTAATATAATCTATCTGTTCGTCCTGTTATGTAAGATAATATATGTGTTCTTCCTTCTAGGTAATGTAATCTATTTCTTCTTCCTTCTATGTAATATAATCAAAATGTTCGTCCTTCTATGTAATAAAATATATCTGTTCGTCCTTCTAGGAAATAAAATCTATCTGTTCGTCCTTCTAGGTAGTAAAATATATCTCTTCGTCCTTCTAGGTAATAAAATATATCTGTTCGTGCTTTGAGGCTAACAAATCTATGTATATGTCCTTCTAGGTATTATAAATATATTTTTTGCTGGTCTATGTAATAAAATCTATCTGTTCGTCCTTCTCGGTAATCAAATATATTTGTTCGTCCTTCTAGGTAATAAAATATATCTGTTCGTCGTTCTAGGTAGTAAAATCTATCTGTTCATCCTTCTAGGTAATACAATATATCTGTTCGCCCTTCTACATGTAGGTAATGAAATATATATCTTTGACCTTCTATGTAAAAAATATATCTGTTCATCATTCTAGTTAATAAAAATATATCTCTTCGTCCTTCTGTGTAATCAAATATATTTGTTCGCCCTCCTAAGTAATATTATCTATCTGTTCGTCCTTCTAGGTAATAAAATATATCATAGACTATGCGGATCTTTATAAAATTGAGGGGGCAATAATATTTATAGATTTTTCAAAAGTTTTTGATTGTTTGGAATGGGATTTTATGCTTGGAACTTTGAAACATTTTAGATTTAACGAATCTTTTATCAGTTGGTTAAACCACTATATAATGATAAACAAACTTGTGTAATGAATAATGGTTGGGTGTCTGAAAATTTCAAAAACTCTCCTGGAAACAACAAGATGTCCTTTATCAGCCTTGTTATTTGTTTTATCTGTCGAAATCATGGCCCTAAATTTGAGAAGTTGCATAGATATAAAAGGAATAACAGTCAAATTAGATGAAAAAAAACACAGTATTAAAATTTCACAACTAGCCGATGATACAACCCTATTTTGCAATAGTAAAGAAGATGTCTTAAAGGCAATGAACGAAATAGAAATATTTGGCCCATTTTCAGGTTTATTATTAAATAGAAACAAAACAGAGGGGGTATGGATTGAGAAACAGGCTACTGGACCAGGGCTATAAAAAGATTCGCCTTATTCGATCTCTTAAAAAGTTTATATTCCGATACCAATATCTTGTCGAAATATATTCCGTCTCTGCAGAAAAAATTATAAGCGATGCATTTTCATATAGTGAAAATGTATAAAGATAAAGAGTCAAATATGTCAAGAATTTTTTTTGTCAATGTGTGACGTAAAAATATTTTTGACATTTACGTCACCGAATATGGTACTGCTTTGACAACTATTTTACCTATTTTGTTCCTGTATTTAAATACTGTTACAGTGACAGCCGGAACCTTTGAACCGTAATGAGAGCGGGAGGTTTGGCGCCTTAAAATCTGATTCAACCCACCATTTCTTTAGAAATGCCTGTACCAATTCAGGGTCATTGCGGTTTTCACAGTTTTCCGGTTGTTGACTGATTTTGTCTGTTTATATAATTATGAGTTTTGACTTTCCCTTTGTAAGATTGTTCGGAGTTCGGTAATTTTGTTATTACCTTTATTTGGTAAACTAAAAAATTGTAAATACAAAATTGCTGGAATCAATTGGACAGATAAGCCGATTAAATCACTAGGAATATATTTTAGTAACAACAATGAAGAAAGTCAAAAACTAAATTAGGAAAATAAAATAGAAAAGATGAATAAACTATTTTGTGCATGGGGAAAAAGAAACCTTTCTATATTAGGAAACAATTTAATCATTAAATCATTAATTTTACCCCTATTCACATTTTTGGCCAGTGTATGTTTAGTACCAGATATATATCATAAAGAAAGAGAAAAGAAATGTTTCAAATTTATATGGAATGGTAAACCAGATAAAGTTAAAAGAAATTTGAATATAAACTCATACGAAAGAGGGGGGTTGCAAAAGATTGATATCAAAAGTTATTTCATAGCTCTAAAAGCAACTTGGGTAAGTAGACTGGTAACCGGACATATTTCTAATTGGAAGCTTATACCATTAAAATATTTTAATGCAATTGGTAAAAACTGGTTAGTATTTAGCATGAACCTAGATAGCACAAAATCATTAAAGTATTTGAAACAAATACCAGAATGTTATAGAGAAGTAGTCAAATGTTGGAATTTAAGTGGTGGCGGTCAAACAAAATCACCTGTCACATTCATAGATATCAGAAAACAAATTATTTGGGAGAACAAGTACATTACTTTTGAAAATAAACCTATTGTTTTTGAAAATTGGATAAAAAGTGATTTAATATATGTTAATGATATTTTAGACTCTACAAAAACTTTTCAAGCAAATTCATTCTGGAAAAGTTAAAGTTTAAATCTAGTTGGATTGCAGAATTTAACATTGTAAAAAAATCTATTCCAAAAAAACTGGATAAATACTATTAAAACAGAAAATGCAGCCAAAGGTACTGTAAACATTAAAAGAAATAAGATTATATGGAAAAATAATTATATTGAGACTTCATATTTATCAAATAAAATACTATATAATTCACTGCTTTTTAACCAAATAGAGTCTTCTATAGGAGTTGACAAATGGGTAAAAGTATTAGATATACAAGAAAAACCTTTCATGAAACCATTATACAAATTTAGTTTTTACATATTTGGAAGAAAACAAACAGAAAATATTTTAGATGGAAGTTAATACAATACATCATTCCTACAAGAAAATTATTATTTCAATGGAAAATTGTGAATAATAATCGATGTAACTTTTGTGGAAATGAAGAAGACTATCTTCATTACTTTATTACATGTTCTTTTTTGAAAACGTTTTGGAAAAAAATATATAATCTTTTTAAAAGTAATAATTTAGAATTTACATTAAAGTTAAAACATCTTATATTTGGCAATAAGATATCTGATAATAATTATTATGGTGTTAATTATTTTATCACAATTCTCGGTTTTTCAATATATAAATCATATTATTTATCTGAACAGAAGACAAAAAATGTAAATGTTTATAAAATTGTTATATACGAATTAAATAAAAGAATTGATGACATAAAAAATCATAGTATGAATAATAGTTTTTTGTATGCTATGAAAAAGAAAATAAATAGTTCTTAAATACTATTATTTTTATTCTTAAAATGTATTTAAATTTGTACCAGCTGATTAATTCCCTGGATGATCAGTGAAATGTAACAGGGTACATCAAGAGAAGCTTGGACTCTTGATTAGAATTGTAACAAGCAAGAATTCAGAATAAATAAAATTATTATGTTGTTAATAAAAAAAATAAAAATATATCTGTTCATCCTTCTAGGTAATAAATTCTATCATCGTCATTCTAGGTAATAAAATATTTCTGTTTGTCCTTCTATGTAATAAAACTTGTCTGTTCGTCCTTTTATGTAATATGATATCTCTGTTCGTCCGTCCAGGTAATATAAATATATATGCAGGTCCTTCTAGGTAATAAAATATATCTGTTCATCCTTCTAGGTAATGCAATATATATGTTCTTTCTTCTAGGTAATACAACTTGGCTGTTCGTCCTTCTAGGTAATAAAATTAATATGTTCATACTTCTAAGTAATAAAATATATTTGTTCGTCCTTCTAGTTAATACAATCTATATATTCGTCCTTCTAGATAATAAAATATATTTGTTATTCCTTCTAGGTAATACAATATACCTGTTTGTCCTTCTAGTTATAAAATTTTCTAGGTAATACAATATATATGTTCGTTCTTCTAGGAAATAAAATATATATGTTCGTTCTTCTAGGTAATATAATCTATCTATTCGTTCTTCCATGAGGCAACATATACCTGTTCGTCCTTCTATGTAATACAATATATATGTTTTTCCTTCTAGGTAATAAAATATATCTGTTCGTCCTTCTATGTAAGAAAATATATCTGTTCATACTTCTAGGTAATATATTATATCTGTTCGTTCTTCTAGGTAATAAAATATATATGTTCGTTCTTCTAGGTAATATAATCTATCTGTTCGTTCTTCCATGCAACAACATATATCTGTTCGTCCTTCTATGTAATACAATATATATGTTCGTCCTTCTAGGTAATAAAATACATCTATTCATACTTCTAGGTAATATAATATATCTGTTCGTTCTTCTAGGTAATAAAATACATATGTTCGTTCTTCTAGGTAATATAATCTATCTGTTCGTTCTTCCATGCAACAACATATATCTGTTCGTCCTTCTATGTAATACAATATATATGTTTGTCCTTCTAGGTAATAAAATATATCTGTTCGTCCTTCTATGTAAGAAAATATATCTGTTCGTTCTTCCATGCAATAACATCTGTCTGTTCGTCCTTCTATGTAATACAATATATATGTTCGTCCTTCTAGGTAATAACATACATCTATTCATACTTCTAGGTAATATAATATATCTGTTCGTCCTTCTAGGTAATAAAATATATCTGTTCGTCCTTCTAGGTTTTGAAATATAAATGTTCGTCCTATGTAATACGACCTATCTGTTATTCCTTCTATTAGATAAAATATATCTGTTCGTCCTTCTAAGTAATATAATATATATGTTCGTCCTTCTAGGTAATAAAATATATCTGTTCGTCCTTCTATGTAATAAAATATATATGTTCGTCCTTCTAGGTTTTGAAATATAAATGTTCGTCCTATGTAATACGATCTATCTGTTAGTCCTTCTATTAAATAACATATATCTGTTCGTCCTTCTAAGGAATATAATATATCTGTTCGTCCGTCCAGGTAATATAATCTATCTGTTCGTCCTTCTATGTAATATAATCTATCTGTTGGCCCTTTTAAGTAATATAATATATCTGTTCGTCCTTCTAGGTAGAAAAATATATCTGTTTTTCCTGCTTGATTATACGTTATATAGAAGAAGATTCTAGAAAATAAAATATATTTATTTTTCCTTCCAATTTATAAAATATATTTATTTTTGCTTCCAGGTTTTAAAATATATTCAATTGTATTTCTAGGTAATGGCATATATCCGTTCATCCTTCTATGTAATACAACCTGTCTGTTCGTCCTGTTAGATAATGACATATATATGTTGGTCTTTCTAGGTAATAAAATATATCTGTTCTTTCTTCTATGTAATAGAATATATCTGTTCGTCCTTCTAGATAATAGCATATATTTGTTCTTCCTTCTAAGTAATAAGATATATATCTGTTCGTCTTTTACTTAATAAAATATATCTGTTCATCCTTCTAGGTAATAAAATCTGTCTGTTCGTCCTAGGTAATAAGATATATCTGTTGGTCCTTCTATGTAATACAATACATCTGTTCTTTCTTCTATGTAATAAAATATATCTGTTTGTCCTTCTAGGTAATACAATATATCTGTTCTTTTTTCAATGTAATAACATATGGCTGTTCGTCCATCTAGGTAATACAATCAATCTGTTCTTCCTTCTAAATAATAGCATATATTTGTTCTTTCTTCTAAGTAATAAGATATATATCTGTTCGTCTTCTACTTAATGAAATATATATGTTCATCCTTCTAGGTAATAAAATCTATCTGTTCGTCGTTGGTAATAAGATATATATGTTGGTCCTTCTATGTAATACAATATATCTGTTCTTTCTTCTATGTAATACAATATATCTGTTCGTCCTTCTTGGTAATACAATATATCTGCTCGTCCTTCTAGGTAATACAATATATATGTTCTGTCTTCTATGTAATCAAATATATCTGTTCGTTCTTCTATGTAATCAAATATATCTGTTCATCCTTCTAGGTAATACAATATATCTGTTCTTTCTTCTATGTAATACAATATGGCTGTTCGTCCATCTAGGTAATACAATTAATCTGTTCGTCCTTCTTAATAATAGCATATATTTGTTCTTCCTTCTAAGTAATAAGATATATATCTGTTCGTCTTCTACTTAATAAAATATATCTGTTCATCCTTCTAGGTAATACAATCTGTCTGTTCGTCCTAGGTAATAAGAGATATCTGTTGGTCCTTCTATGTAATACAATACATCTGTTCTTTCTTCTATGTAATAAAATATATCTGTTTGTCCTTCTAGGTAATACAATATATCTGTTCTTTCTTCAATGTAATAACATATGGCTGTTCGTCCATCTAGGTAATACAATTAATCTGTTCGTCCTTCTAAATGATAGCATATATTTGTTCTTTCTTCTAAGTAATAAAATATATATCTGTTCGTCTTCTACTTAATGAAATATATCTGTTCATCCTTCTAGGTAATACAATCTGTCTGTTCGTCCTAGGTAATAAGATATATCTGTTGGTCCTTCTATGTAATACAATACATCTGTTCTTTCTTCTATGTAATAAAATATATCTGTTTGTCCTTCTAGGTAATACAATATATCTGTTCTTTTTTCAATGTAATAACATATGGCTGTTCGTCCATCTAGGTAATACAATCAATCTGTTCGTCCTTCTAAATAATAGCATATATTTGTTCTTTCTTCTAAGTAATAAGATATATATCTGTTCGTCTTCTACTTAATGAAATATATATGTTCATCCTTCTAGGTAATAAAATCTATCTGTTCGTCGTTGGTAATAAGATATATATGTTGGTCCTTCTATGTAATACAATATATCTGTTCTTTCTTCTATGTAATACAATATATCTGTTCGTCCTTCTTGGTAATACAATATATCTGCTCGTCCTTCTAGGTAATACAATATATATGTTCTGTCTTCTATGTAATCAAATATATCTGTTCGTTCTTCTATGTAATCAAATATATCTGTTCATCCTTCTAGGTAATACAATATATCTGTTCTTTCTTCTATGTAATACAATATGGCTGTTCGTCCATCTAGGTAATACAATTAATCTGTTCGTCCTTCTTAATAATAGCATATATTTGTTCTTCCTTCTAAGTAATAAGATATATATCTGTTCGTCTTCTACTTAATAAAATATATCTGTTCATCCTTCTAGGTAATACAATCTGTCTGTTCGTCCTAGGTAATAAGAGATATCTGTTGGTCCTTCTATGTAATACAATACATCTGTTCTTTCTTCTATGTAATAAAATATATCTGTTTGTCCTTCTAGGTAATACAATATATCTGTTCTTTCTTCAATGTAATAACATATGGCTGTTCGTCCATCTAGGTAATACAATTAATCTGTTCGTCCTTCTAAATGATAGCATATATTTGTTCTTTCTTCTAAGTAATAAAATATATATCTGTTCGTCTTCTACTTAATGAAATATATCTGTTCATCCTTCTAGGTAATAAAATCTGTCTGTTCGTCCTAGGTAATAAGATATATCTGTTGGTCCTTCTATGTAATACAATATATCTGTTCTTTCTTCTATGTAATAAAATATATCTGTTCGTCCTTCTTGGTAATACAATATATCTGTTCTTTCTTCAATGTAATAACATATGGCTGTTCGTCCATCTAGGTAATACAATTAATCTGCTCGTCCTTCTAAATAATAGCATATATTTGTTCTTTCTTCTAAGTAATAAGATATATATCTGTTCGTCTTCTACTTAATGAAATATATCTGTTCATCCTTCTAGGTAATAAAATCTATCTGTTCGTCGTTGGTAATAAGATATATCTGTTGGTCCTTCTAGTTATAGCATATATCTTTTTGCCCTTCTAGGTAATAAAATATATGTGTTCGTCCTTCTAGGTTTTGAAATATAAATGTCGTCCTATGTAATACGACCTATCTGTTCGTCCTTCTATTAAATAAAATATATCTGTTCGTCCTTCTAGGGAATATAATATATCTGTTCGTCCGTCCAGGTAATATAATCTATCTGTTCGTCATTCTATGTAATATAATCTATCTGTTGGCCCTTCTAAGTAATAAAATATATCTGTTCGTCCTTCTAGGTAGAAAAATATATCTGTTTTTCCTGACAGATTATACGTTATATAAAAGAAGATTCTAGAAAATAAAATATATTTATTTTTCCTTCCAAGTTATAAAATATATTTATTTTTGCTTCCAGGTTTTAAAAAATATTTAATTTTATTTCTAGGTAATGGCATATATCTGTTCGTCCTTCTATGTAATACAATCTGTCTGTTCGTCCTGTTAGATAATGACATATATATGTTGGTCTTTCTAGGTAATAAAATATATCTGTTTTTTCTTCTATGTAATACAATATATCTGTTCGCCCTTCTATGTAATATAGTATATATGTTCTTCCTTTTAGGTAATACAATATATCTGTTCGTCCTTCTAGGTAATACAATATATCTGTTCGTCCTTCTTGGTAATAAAATATATCTGTTCGTCCTTCTATGTAATATAATATATATGTTCTTCCTTTTATGTAATACAATATATCTGTTCGTCCTTCTAGGTAATACAATATATATGTTCGTCCTTCTAGGTAATACTATATATATGTTCTTTCTTCTATGTAATCAAATATATCTGTTCGTCCTTCTAGGTAAATATACAATATACGTACATTGTCGGTAAATATAAAATTTATTTGTACGAACTTTAGAAACAGGCAGAATAGCGAGCCTTTGGCGAGCTTTTCAGGCCTGTTTCGCAGCGAGTACAAATGAATTTTATATTTAACGACAATGTACATATATTGTGTTTATCCTGCAATGTCAAAAAAGTCGGAAAACTTGTCAGATTTAAACAAAAAGGACAGAAACAAGCGTCATTCCTCGCCTTTCATAAATGTTGTCAAGTGTGTCTTCTTCGTGGTCCGCGTTACATTAGTACCAGTTTCATACTTGTCTGCGCCCTCCGCTGTACATAGCTACGGGGTACCAGGAAAGTTTATTCGTAGGCTGAAAAGTTTATTCGTCTATTACGAATAAAGCAAAAAATTATTCGTATAGCATATTTGTACAGCAAATGTACTGATTGCAGGATAATACAATATATCTGTTCTTTCTTCAATGTAATAACATATGGCTGTTCGTCCATCTAGGTAATACAATTAATCTGTTCGTCCTTCTAAATGATAGCATATATTTGTTCTTTCTTCTAAGTAATAAGATATATATCTGTTCGTCTTCTACTTAATGAAATATATCTGTTCATCCTTCTAGGTAATACAATATATCTGTTCGTCCTTGGTAATAAGATATATCTGTTGGTCCTTCTAGTTATAACATATATCTTTTCGCCCTTCTAGGTAATAAAATATATGTGTTCGTCCTTCTAGGTTTTGAAATATAAATGTTCGTCCTATGTAATACGATCTATCTGTTCGTCCTTCTATTAAATAAAATATATCTGTTCGTCCTTCTAAGGAATATAATATATCTGTTCGTCCGTCCAGGTAATATAATCTATCTGTTCGTCATTCTATGTAATATAATCTATCTGTTGGCCCTTCTAAGTAATATAATATATCTGTTCGTCCTTCTAGGTAGAAAAATATATATGTTCTTCCTGCCAGGTTATATATTATATAGAAGAAGATTCTAGAAGATAAAATATATTTATTTTTCCTTCCAAGTTATAAAATATATTTATTTTTGCTTCCAGGTTTTAAAATATATTTAATTTTATTTCTAGGTAATGGCATATATCTGTTCGTCCTTCTATGTAATACAATCTGTCTGTTCGTCCTGTTAGATAATGACATATATATGTTGGTCTTTCTAGGTAATAAAATATATCTGTTTTTTCTTCTATGTAATACAATATATCTGTTCGCCCTTCTATGTAATATAGTATATATGTTCTTCCTTTTAGGTAATACATATATCTGTTCATCCTTCTAGGTAATGCAATATATATGTTCTTTCTTCTATGTAATACAACTTGGCTGTTCGTCCTTCTAGGTAATAAAATTAATATGTTCATACTTCTAAGTAATAAAATATATTTGTTCGTCCTTCTAGTTAATACAATCTATATATTCGTCCTTCTAGATAATAACATATATTTGTTATTCCTTCTAGGTAATACAATATACCTGTTTGTCCTTCTAGTTATAAAATATTCTAGGTAATACAATATATATGTTCGTTCTTCTAGGAAATAAAATATATATATGTTCGTTCTTCTAGGTAATATAATCTATCTGTTCGTTCTTCCATGCAACAACATATATCTGTTCGTCCTTCTATGTAATACAATATATATGTTCGTCCTTCTATTAAATAAAATATATCTGTTCGTCCTTCTAAGTAATATAATATATATGTTCGTCCTTCTAGGTAATAAAATATATCTGTTCGTCCTTCTATGTAATAAAATATATATGTTCGTCCTTCTAGGTTTTGAAATATAAATGTTCGTCCTTTGTAATACGATCTATCTGTTCGTCCTTCTATTAAATAACATATATCTGTTCGTCCTTCTAAGGAATATGATATATCTGTTCGTCCGTCCAGGTAATATAATCTATCTGTTCGTCCTTCTATGCAATATAATCTATCTGTTGGCCCTTTTAAGTAATATAATATATCTGTTCGTCCTTATAGGTAGAAAAATATATCTGTTTTTCCTGCCAGATTATACGTTATATAGAAGAAGATTCTAGAAAATAAAATATATTTATTTTTCCTTCCAAGTTATAAAATATATTTATTTTTGCTTCCAGGTTTTAAAATATATTTAATTGTATTTCTAGGTAATGGCATATATCCGTTCATCCTTCTATGTAATACAACCTGTCTGTTCGTCCTGTTAGATAATGACATATATATGTTGGTCTTTCTAGGTAATAAAATATATCTGTTCTTTCTTCTATGTAATAGAATATATCTGTTCGCCCTTCTATGTAATATAATATATCTGCTCGTCCTTCTAGGTAATACAATATATATGTTCTATCTTCTATGTAATCAAATATATCTGTTCGTCCTTCTCGGTAATACAATATATCTGTTCTTTCTTCTATGCAATACAATATGGCTGTTCGTCCATCTAGGTAATACAATTAATCTGTTCGTCCTTCTAGATAATAGCATATATTTGTTCTTCCTTCTAAGTAATAAGATATATATATGTTCGTCTTCTACTTAATGAAATATATATGTTCATCCTTCTAGGTAATAAAATCTATCTGTTCGTCGTAGGTAATAAGATATATCTGTTGGTCCTTCTATGTAATACAATATATCTGTTCTTTCTTCTATGTAATAAAATATATCTGTTCATCCTTCTATGTAATATAATATATATGTTCTTCCTTTTATGTAATACAATATATCTGTTCGTCCTTCTTGGTAATACAATATATCTGCTCGTCCTTCTAGGTAATACAATATATATGTTCTGTCTTCTATGTAATCAAATATATCTGTTCGTCCTTCTATGTAATCAAATATATCTGTTCGTCCTTCTAGGTAATATAATATATCTGTTCTTTCTTCTATGTAATACAATATGGCTGTTCGTCCATCTAGGTAATACAATTAATCTGTTCGTCCTTCTAAATAATAGCATATATTTGTTCTTCCTTTTAAGTAATAAGATATATATCTGTTCGTCTTCTACTTAATAAAATATATCTGTTCATCCTTCTAGGTAATACAACCTATCTGTTCGTCCTAGGTAATAAGATATATCTGTTGGTCCTTCTAAGTAATACAATATATCTGTTCTTTCTTCTATGTAATAAGATATATCTGTTCGTCCTTCTAGGTAATACAATATATCTGTTCTTTCTTCTAGGTAATAAAATATATCTGTTTGTCCTTCTAGGTAATACAATATATCTGTTCTTTCTTCAATGTAATAACATATGGCTGTTCGTCCATCTAGGTAATACAATTAATCTGTTCGTCCTTCTAAATAATAGCATATATTTGTTCTTTCTTCTAAGTAATAAGATATATATCTGTTCGTCTTCTACTTAATGAAATATATCTGTTCATCCTTCTAGGTAATAAAATCTATCTGTTCGTCCTAGGTAATAAGATATATCTGTTGGTCCTTCTATGTAATACAATATATCTGTTCTTTCTTCTATGTAATAAAATATATCTGTTCGTCCTTCTAGGTAATACAATATATCTGTTCTTTCTTCTATGTAATAGCATATGGCTGTTCGTCCATCTAGGTAATACAATTAATCTGTTTGTCCTTCTAAATAATAGCATATATTTGTTCTTTCTTCTAAGTAATAAGATATATATCTGTTCGTCTTCTACTTAATGAAATATATCTGTTCATCCTTCTAGGTAATAAAATCTATCTGTTCGTCCTAGGTAATAAGATATATCTGTTGGTCCTTCTATGTAATACAATATATCTGTTCTTTCTTCTATGTAATAAAATATATCTGTTCGTCCTTCTAGGTAATACAATATATCTGTTCTTTCTTCTATGTAATAACATATGGCTGTTCGTCCATCTAGGTAATACAATTAATCTGTTTGTCCTTCTAAATAATAGCATATATTTGTTCTTTCTTCTAAGTAATAAGATATATATCTGTTCGTCTTCTACTTAATGAAATATATCTGTTCATCCTTCTAGGTATTAAAATCTATCTGTTCGTCGTTGGTAATAAGATATATCTGTTGGTTCTTCTAGTTATAACATATATCTTTTCGCCCTTCTAGGTAATAAAATATATGTGTTCGTCCTTCTAGGTTTTGAAATATAAATGTTCGTCCTATGTAATACGACCTATCTGTTCGTCCTTCTATTAAATAAAATATATCTGTTCGTCCTTCTAAGGAATATAATATATCTGTTCGTCCGTCCAGGTAATATAATCTATCTGTTCGTCATTCTATGTAATATAATCTATCTGTTGGCCCTTCTAAGTAATATAATATATCTGTTCGTCCTTCTAGGTAGAAAAATATATATGTTCTTCCTGCCATGTTATATATTATATAGAAGAAGATTCTAGAAGATAAAATATATTTATTTTTCCTTCCAAGTTATAAAATATATTTATTTTTGCTTCCAGGTTTTAAAATATATTTAATTTTATTTCTAGGTAATGGCATATATCTGTTCGTCCTTCTATGTAATACAATCTGTCTGTTCGTCCTGTTAGATAATGACATATATATGTTGGTCTTTCTAGGTAATAAAATATATCTGTTTTTTCTTCTATGTAATACAATATATCTGTTCGCCCTTCTATGTAATATAGTATATATGTTCTTCCTTTTAGGTAATACAATATATCTGTTCATCCTTCTAGGTAATGCAATATATATGTTCTTTCTTCTATGTAATACAACTTGGCTGTTCGTCCTTCTAGGTAATAAGATTAATATGTTCATACTTCTAAGTAATAAAATATATTTGTTCGTCCTTCTAGTTAATACAATCTATATATTCGTCCTTCTAGATAATAAAATATATTTGTTATTCCTTCTAGGTAATACAATATACCTGTTTGTCCTTCTAGTTATAAAATTTTCTAGGTAATACAATATATATGTTCGTTCTTCTAGGAAATAAAATATATATGTTCGTTCTTCTAGGTAATATAATCTATCTGTTCGTTCTTCCATGCAACAACATATATCTGTTCGTCCTTCTATGTAATACAATATATATGTTTGTCCTTCTAGGTAATAAAATATATCTGTTCGTCCTTCTATGTAAGAAAATATATCTGTTCATACTTCTAGGTAATATAATATATCTGTTCGTTCTTCTAGGTAATAAAATATATATGTTCGTTCTTCTAGGTAATATAATCTATCTGTTCGTTCTTCCATGCAACAACATATATCTGTTCGTCCTTCTATGTAATACAATATATATGTTCGTCCTTCTAGGTAATAAAATACATCTATTCATACTTCTAGGTAATATAATATATCTGTTCGTTCTTCTAGGTAATAAAATACATATGTTCGTTCTTCTAGGTAATATAATCTATCTGTTCGTTCTTCCATGCAACAACATATATCTGTTCGTCCTTCTATGTAATACAATATATATGTTTGTCCTTCTAGGTAATAAAATATATCTGTTCGTCCTTCTATGTAAGAAAATATATCTGTTCGTTCTTCCATGCAATAACATCTGTCTGTTCGTCCTTCTATGTAATACAATATATATGTTCGTCCTTCTAGGTAATAACATACATCTATTCATACTTCTAGGTAATATAATATATATGTTCGTCCTTCTAGGTAATAAAATATATCTGTTCGTCCTTCTAGGTTTTGAAATATAAATGTTCGTCCTATGTAATACGACCTATCTGTTCGTCCTTCTATTAAATAAAATATATCTGTTCGTCCTTCTAAGTAATATAATATATATGTTCGTCCTTCTAGGTAATAAAATATATCTGTTCGTCCTTCTATGTAATAAAATATATATGTTCGTCCTTCTAGGTTTTGAAATATAAATGTTCGTCCTTTGTAATACGATCTATCTGTTCGTCCTTCTATTAAATAACATATATCTGTTCGTCCTTCTAAGGAATATAATATATCTGTTCGTCCGTCCAGGTAATATAATCTATCTGTTCGTCCTTCTATGTAATATAATCTATCTGTTGGCCCTTTTAAGTAATATAATATATCTGTTCGTCCTTCTAGGTAGAAAAATATATCTGTTTTTCCTGCCAGATTATATGTTATATAGAAGAAGATTCTAGAAAATAAAATATATTTATTTTTCCTTCCAAGTTATAAAATATATTTATTTTTGCTTCCAGGTTTTAAAATATATTTAATTGTATTTCTAGGTAATGGCATATATCCGTTCATCCTTCTATGTAATACAACCTGTCTGTTCGTCCTGTTAGATAATGACATATATATGTTGGTCTTTCTAGGTAATACAATATATCTGTTCTTTCTTCTATGTAATAGAATATATCTGTTCGCCCTTCTATGTAATATAATATATATGTTCTTCTTTTTATGTAATACAATATATCTGTTCGTCCTTCTAGGTAATACAATATATCTGCTCGTCCTTCTAGGTAATACAATATATATGTTCTATCTTCTATGTAATCAAATATATCTGTTCGTCCTTCTAGGTAATACAATATATCTGTTCTTTCTTCTATGCAATACAATATGGCTGTTCGTCCTTCTAGGTAATACAATTAATCGGTTCGTCCTTCTAGATAATAGCATATATTTGTTCTTCCTTCTAAGTAATAAGATATATATATGTTCGTCTTCTACTTAATGAAATATATATGTTCATCCTTCTAGGTAATAAAATCTATCTGTTCGTCGTAGGTAATAAGATATATCTGTTCGTCCTTCTCTGTAATACAATATATCTGTTCTTTCTTCTATGTAATAAAATATATCTGTTCGTCCTTCTATGTAATATAATATATATGTTCTTCCTTTTATGTAATACAATATATCTGTTCATCCTTCTTGGTAATACAATATATCTGCTCGTCCTTCTAGGTAATACAATATATATGTTCTGTCTTCTATGTAATCAAATATATCTGTTCGTCCTTCTATGTAATCAAATATATCTGTTCTTTCTTCTATGTAATAACATATGGCTGTTCGTCCATCTAGGTAATACAATTAATCTGTTTGTCCTTCTAAATAATAGCATATATTTGTTCTTTCTTCTAAGTAATAAGATATATATCTGTTCGTCTTCTACTTAATGAAATATATCTGTTCATCCTTCTAGGTATTAAAATCTATCTGTTCGTCGTTGGTAATAAGATATATCTGTTGGTTCTTCTAGTTATAACATATATCTTTTCGCCCTTCTATGTAATAAAATATATGTGTTCGTCCTTCTAGGGTTTGAAATATAAATGTTCGTCCTATGTAATACGACCTATCTGTTCGTCCTTCTATTAAATATAATATATCTGTTCGTCCTTCTAAGGAATATAATATATCTGTTCGTCCGTCCAGGTAATATAATCTATCTGTTCGTCATTCTATGTAATATAATCTATCTGTTGGCCCTTCTAAGTAATATAATATATCTGTTCGTCCTTCTAGGTAGAAAAATATATATGTTCTTCCTGCCAGTTTATATATTATATAGAAGAAGATTCTAGAAGATAAAATATATTTATTTTTCCTTCCAAGTTATAAAATATATTTATTTTTGCTTCCAGGTTTTAAAATATATTTAATTTTATTTCTAGGTAATGGCATATATCTGTTCGTCCTTCTATGTAATATAATCTGTCTGTTCGTCCTGTTAGATAATGACATATATATGTTGGTCTTTCTAGGTAATAAAATATATCTGTTTTTTCTTCTATGTAATACAATATATCTGTTCGCCCTTCTATGTAATATAGTATATATGTTCTTCCTTTTAGGTAATACAATATATATGTTCTTCCTTCTAGGTAATGCAATATATATGTTCTTTCTTCTATGTAATACAACTTGGCTCTTCGTCCTTCTAGGTAATAAAATTAATATGTTCATACTTCTAAGTAATAAAATATATTTGTTCGTCCTTCTAGTTAATACAATCTATATATTCGTCCTTCTAGATAATAAAATATATTTGTTATTCCATCTAGGTAATACAATATACCTGTTTGTCCTTCTAGTTATAAAATTTTCTAGGTAATACAATATATATGTTCGTTCTTCTAGGAAATAAAATATATATGTTCGTTCTTCTAGGTAATATAATCTATCTGTTCGTTCTTCCATGCAACAACATATATCTGTTCGTCCTTCTATGTAATACAATATATATGTTTGTCCTTCTAGGTAATAAAATATATCTGTTCGTCCTTCTATGTAAGAAAATATATCTGTTCATACTTCTAGGTAATATAATATATCTGTTCGTTCTTCTAGGTAATAAAATATATATGTTCGTTCTTCTAGGTAATATAATCTATCTGTTCGTTCTTCCATGCAACAACATATATCTGTTCGTCCTTCTATGTAATACAATATATATGTTCGTCCTTCTAGGTAATAAAATACATCTATTCATACTTCTAGGTAATATAATATATCTGTTCGTTCTTCTAGGTAATAAAATACATATGTTCGTTCTTCTAGGTAATATAATCTATCTGTTCGTTCTTCCATGCAACAACACATATCTGTTCGTCCTTCTATGTAATACAATATATATGTTTGTCCTTCTAGGTAATAAAATATATCTGTTCGTCCTTCTATGTAAGAAAATATATCTGTTCGTTCTTCCATGCAATAACATCTGTCTGTTCGTCCTTTTATGTAATACAATATATATGTTCGTCCTTCTAGGTAATAACATACATCTATTCATACTTCTAGGTAATATAATATATCTGTTCGTCCTTCTAGGTAATAAAATATATCTGTTCGTCCTTCTAGGTTTTGAAATATAAATGTTCGTCCTATGTAATACGACCTATCTGTTCGTCCTTCTATTAAATGAAATATATCTGTTCGTCCTTCTAAGTAATATAATATATATGTTCGTCCTTCTAGGTAATAGAATATATCTGTTCGTCCTTCTATGTAATAAAATATATATGTTCGTCCTTCTAGGTTTTGAAATATAAATGTTCGTCCTTTGTAATACGATCTATCTGTTCGTCCTTCTATTAAATAACATATATCTGTTCGTCCTTCTAAGGAATATAATATATCTGTTCGTCCGTCCAGGTAATATAATCTATCTGTTCGTCCTTCTATGTAATATAATCTATCTGTTGGCCCTTTTAAGTAATATAATATATCTGTTCGTCCTTATAGGTAGAAAAATATATCTGTTTTTCCTGCCAGATTATACGTTATATAGAAGAAGATTCTAGAAAATAAAATATATTTATTTTTCCTTCCAAGTTATAAAATATATTTATTTTTGCTTCCAGGTTTTAAAATATATTTAATTGTATTTCTAGGTAATGGCATATATCCGTTCATCCTTCTATGTAATACAACCTGTCTGTTCGTCCTGTTAGATAATGACATATATATGTTGGTCTTTCTAGGTAATAAAATATATCTGTTCTTTCTTCTATGTAATAGAATATATCTGTTCGCCCTTCTATGTAATATAATATATCTGCTCGTCCTTCTAGGTAATACAATATATATGTTCTATCTTCTGTGTAATCAAATATATCTGTTCGTCCTTCTCGGTAATACAATATATCTGTTCTTTCTTCTATGCAATACAATATGGCTGTTCGTCCATCTAGGTAATACAATTAATCTGTTCGTCCTTCTAGATAATAGCATATATTTGTTCTTCCTTCTAAGTAATAAGATATATATATGTTCGTCTTCTACTTAATGAAATATATATGTTCATCCTTCTAGGTAATAAAATCTATCTGTTCGTCGTAGGTAATAAGATATATCTGTTGGTCCTTCTATGTAATACAATATATCTGTTCTTTCTTCTATGTAATAAAATATATCTGTTCATCCTTCTATGTAATATAATATATATGTTCTTCCTTTTATGTAATACAATATATCTGTTCGTCCTTCTTGGTAATACAATATATCTGCTCGTCCTTCTAGGTAATACAATATATATGTTCTGTCTTCTATGTAATCAAATATATCTGTTCGTCCTTCTATGTAATCAAATATATCTGTTCGTCCTTCTAGGTAATATAATATATCTGTTCTTTCTTCTATGTAATACAATATGGCTGTTCGTCCATCTAGGTAATACAATTAATCTGTTCGTCCTTCTAAATAATAGCATATATTTGTTCTTCCTTTTAAGTAATAAGATATATATCTGTTCGTCTTCTACTTAATAAAATATATCTGTTCATCCTTCTAGGTAATACAACCTATCTGTTCGTCCTAGGTAATAAGATATATCTGTTGGTCCTTCTAAGTAATACAATATATCTGTTCTTTCTTCTATGTAATAAGATATATCTGTTCGTCCTTCTAGGTAATACAATATATCTGTTCTTTCTTCTAGGTTATAAAATATATCTGTTTGTCCTTCTAGGTAATACAATATATCTGTTCTTTCTTCAATGTAATAACATATGGCTGTTCGTCCATCTAGGTAATACAATTAATCTGTTCGTCCTTCTAAATAATAGCATATATTTGTTCTTTCTTCTAAGTAATAAGATATATATCTGTTCGTCTTCTACTTAATGAAATATATCTGTTCATCCTTCTAGGTAATAAAATCTATCTGTTCGTCCTAGGTAATAAGATATATCTGTTGGTCCTTCTATGTAATACAATATATCTGTTCTTTCTTCTATGTAATAAAATATATCTGTTCGTCCTTCTAGGTAATACAATATATCTGTTCTTTCTTCTATGTAATAACATATGGCTGTTCGTCCATCTAGGTAATACAATTAATCTGTTTGTCCTTCTAAATAATAGCATATATTTGTTCTTTCTTCTAAGTAATAAGATATATATCTGTTCGTCTTCTACTTAATGAAATATATCTGTTGATCCTTCTAGGTAATAAAATCTATCTGTTCGTCCTAGGTAATAAGATATATCTGTTGGTCCTTCTATGTAATACAATATATCTGTTCTTTCTTCTATGTAATAAAATATATCTGTTCGTCCTTCTAGGTAATACAATATATCTGTTCTTTCTTCTATGTAATAACATATGGCTGTTCGTCCATCTAGGTAATACAATTAATCTGTTTGTCCTTCTAAATAATAGCATATATTTGTTCTTTCTTCTAAGTAATAAGATATATATCTGTTCGTCTTCTACTTAATGAAATATATCTGTTCATCCTTCTAGGTATTAAAATCTATCTGTTCGTCGTTGGTAATAAGATATATCTGTTGGTTCTTCTAGTTATAACATATATCTTTTCGCCCTTCTAGGTAATAAAATATATGTGTTCGTCCTTCTAGGTTTTGAAATATAAATGTTCGTCCTATGTAATACGACCTATCTGTTCGTCCTTCTATTAAATAAAATATATCTGTTCGTCCTTCTAAGGAATATAATATATCTGTTCGTCCGTCCAGGTAATATAATCTATCTGTTCGTCATTCTATGTAATATAATCTATCTGTTGGCCCTTCTAAGTAATATAATATATCTGTTCGTCCTTCTAGGTAGAAAAATATATATGTTCTTCCTGCCATGTTATATATTATATAGAAGAAGATTCTAGAAGATAAAATATATTTATTTTTCCTTCCAAGTTATAAAATATATTTATTTTTGCTTCCAGGTTTTAAAATATATTTAATTTTATTTCTAGGTAATGGCATATATCTGTTCGTCCTTCTATGTAATACAATCTGTCTGTTCGTCCTGTTAGATAATGACATATATATGTTGGTCTTTCTAGGTAATAAAATATATCTGTTTTTTCTTCTATGTAATACAATATATCTGTTCGCCCTTCTATGTAATATAGTATATATGTTCTTCCTTTTAGGTAATACAATATATCTGTTCATCCTTCTAGGTAATGCAATATATATGTTCTTTCTTCTATGTAATACAACTTGGCTGTTCGTCCTTCTAGGTAATAAGATTAATATGTTCATACTTCTAAGTAATAAAATATATTTGTTCGTCCTTCTAGTTAATACAATCTATATATTCGTCCTTCTAGATAATAAAATATATTTGTTATTCCTTCTAGGTAATACAATATACCTGTTTGTCCTTCTAGTTATAAAATTTTCTAGGTAATACAATATATATGTTCGTTCTTCTAGGAAATAAAATATATATGTTCGTTCTTCTAGGTAATATAATCTATCTGTTCGTTCTTCCATGCAACAACATATATCTGTTCGTCCTTCTATGTAATACAATATATATGTTTGTCCTTCTAGGTAATAAAATATATCTGTTCGTCCTTCTATGTAAGAAAATATATCTGTTCATACTTCTAGGTAATATAATATATCTGTTCGTTCTTCTAGGTAATAAAATATATATGTTCGTTCTTCTAGGTAATATAATCTATCTGTTCGTTCTTCCATGCAACAACATATATCTGTTCGTCCTTCTATGTAATACAATATATATGTTCGTCCTTCTAGGTAATAAAATACATCTATTCATACTTCTAGGTAATATAATATATCTGTTCGTTCTTCTAGGTAATAAAATACATATGTTCGTTCTTCTAGGTAATATAATCTATCTGTTCGTTCTTCCATGCAACAACATATATCTGTTCGTCCTTCTATGTAATACAATATATATGTTTGTCCTTCTAGGTAATAAAATATATCTGTTCGTCCTTCTATGTAAGAAAATATATCTGTTCGTTCTTCCATGCAATAACATCTGTCTGTTCGTCCTTCTATGTAATACAATATATATGTTCGTCCTTCTAGGTAATAACATACATCTATTCATACTTCTAGGTAATATAATATATATGTTCGTCCTTCTAGGTAATAAAATATATCTGTTCGTCCTTCTAGGTTTTGAAATATAAATGTTCGTCCTATGTAATACGACCTATCTGTTCGTCCTTCTATTAAATAAAATATATCTGTTCGTCCTTCTAAGTAATATAATATATATGTTCGTCCTTCTAGGTAATAAAATATATCTGTTCGTCCTTCTATGTAATAAAATATATATGTTCGTCCTTCTAGGTTTTGAAATATAAATGTTCGTCCTTTGTAATACGATCTATCTGTTCGTCCTTCTATTAAATAACATATATCTGTTCGTCCTTCTAAGGAATATAATATATCTGTTCGTCCGTCCAGGTAATATAATCTATCTGTTCGTCCTTCTATGTAATATAATCTATCTGTTGGCCCTTTTAAGTAATATAATATATCTGTTCGTCCTTCTAGGTAGTAAAATATATCTGTTTTTCCTGCCAGATTATATGTTATATAGAAGAAGATTCTAGAAAATAAAATATATTTATTTTTCCTTCCAAGTTATAAAATATATTTATTTTTGCTTCCAGGTTTTAAAATATATTTAATTGTATTTCTAGGTAATGGCATATATCCGTTCATCCTTCTATGT
Organism: Bathymodiolus brooksi; assembly: GCA_963680875.1. Lineage (NCBI taxonomy): Eukaryota > Metazoa > Mollusca > Bivalvia > Mytilida > Modiolidae > Bathymodiolus > Bathymodiolus brooksi. The sequence goes on along the minus strand of OY804580.1, from coordinate 49,672,278 downwards.
AATACAACCTGTCTGTTCGTCCTGTTAGATAATGACATATATATGTTGGTCTTTCTAGGTAATAAAATATATCTGTTCTTTCTTCTATGTAATAGAATATATCTGTTCGCCCTTCTATGTAATATAATATATATGTTCTTCTTTTTATGTAATACAATATATCTGTTCGTCCTTCTAGGTAATACAATATATCTGCTCGTCCTTCTAGGTAATACAATATATATGTTCTATCTTCTATGTAATCAAATATATCTGTTCGTCCTTCTAGGTAATACAATATATCTGTTCTTTCTTCTATGCAATACAATATGGCTGTTCGTCCTTCTAGGTAATACAATTAATCGGTTCGTCCTTCTAGATAATAGCATATATTTGTTCTTCCTTCTAAGTAATAAGATATATATATGTTCGTCTTCTACTTAATGAAATATATATGTTCATCCTTCTAGGTAATAAAATCTATCTGTTCGTCGTAGGTAATAAGATATATCTGTTCGTCCTTCTCTGTAATACAATATATCTGTTCTTTCTTCTATGTAATAAAATATATCTGTTCGTCCTTCTATGTAATATAATATATATGTTCTTCCTTTTATGTAATACAATATATCTGTTCATCCTTCTTGGTAATACAATATATCTGCTCGTCCTTCTAGGTAATACAATATATATGTTCTGTCTTCTATGTAATCAAATATATCTGTTCGTCCTTCTATGTAATCAAATATATCTGTTCTTTCTTCTATGTAATAACATATGGCTGTTCGTCCATCTAGGTAATACAATTAATCTGTTTGTCCTTCTAAATAATAGCATATATTTGTTCTTTCTTCTAAGTAATAAGATATATATCTGTTCGTCTTCTACTTAATGAAATATATCTGTTCATCCTTCTAGGTATTAAAATCTATCTGTTCGTCGTTGGTAATAAGATATATCTGTTGGTTCTTCTAGTTATAACATATATCTTTTCGCCCTTCTATGTAATAAAATATATGTGTTCGTCCTTCTAGGGTTTGAAATATAAATGTTCGTCCTATGTAATACGACCTATCTGTTCGTCCTTCTATTAAATATAATATATCTGTTCGTCCTTCTAAGGAATATAATATATCTGTTCGTCCGTCCAGGTAATATAATCTATCTGTTCGTCATTCTATGTAATATAATCTATCTGTTGGCCCTTCTAAGTAATATAATATATCTGTTCGTCCTTCTAGGTAGAAAAATATATATGTTCTTCCTGCCAGTTTATATATTATATAGAAGAAGATTCTAGAAGATAAAATATATTTATTTTTCCTTCCAAGTTATAAAATATATTTATTTTTGCTTCCAGGTTTTAAAATATATTTAATTTTATTTCTAGGTAATGGCATATATCTGTTCGTCCTTCTATGTAATATAATCTGTCTGTTCGTCCTGTTAGATAATGACATATATATGTTGGTCTTTCTAGGTAATAAAATATATCTGTTTTTTCTTCTATGTAATACAATATATCTGTTCGCCCTTCTATGTAATATAGTATATATGTTCTTCCTTTTAGGTAATACAATATATATGTTCTTCCTTCTAGGTAATGCAATATATATGTTCTTTCTTCTATGTAATACAACTTGGCTGTTCGTCCTTCTAGGTAATAAAATTAATATGTTCATACTTCTAAGTAATAAAATATATTTGTTCGTCCTTCTAGTTAATATAATCTATATATTCGTCCTTCTAGATAATAAAATATATTTGTTATTCCATCTAGGTAATACAATATACCTGTTTGTCCTTCTAGTTATAAAATTTTCTAGGTAATACAATATATATGTTCGTTCTTCTAGGAAATAAAATATATATGTTCGTTCTTCTAGGTAATATAATCTATCTGTTTGTTCTTCCATGCAACAACATATATCTGTTCGTCCTTCTATGTAATACAATATATATGTTTGTCCTTCTAGGTAATAAAATATATCTGTTCGTCCTTCTATGTAAGAAAATATATCTGTTCATACTTCTAGGTAATATAATATATCTGTTCGTTCTTCTAGGTAATAAAATATATATGTTCGTTCTTCTAGGTAATATAATCTATCTGTTCGTTCTTCCATGCAACAACATATATCTGTTCGTCCTTCTATGTAATACAATATATATGTTCGTCCTTCTAGGTAATAAAATACATCTATTCATACTTCTAGGTAATATAATATATCTGTTCGTTCTTCTAGGTAATAAAATACATATGTTCGTTCTTCTAGGTAATATAATCTATCTGTTCGTTCTTCCATGCAACAACACATATCTGTTCGTCCTTCTATGTAATACAATATATATGTTTGTCCTTCTAGGTAATAAAATATATCTGTTCGTCCTTCTATGTAAGAAAATATATCTGTTCGTTCTTCCATGCAATAACATCTGTCTGTTCGTCCTTTTATGTAATACAATATATATGTTCGTCCTTCTAGGTAATAACATACATCTATTCATACTTCTAGGTAATATAATATATCTGTTCGTCCTTCTAGGTAATAAAATATATCTGTTCGTCCTTCTAGGTTTTGAAATATAAATGTTCGTCCTATGTAATACGACCTATCTGTTCGTCCTTCTATTAAATGAAATATATCTGTTCGTCCTTCTAAGTAATATAATATATATGTTCGTCCTTCTAGGTAATAGAATATATCTGTTCGTCCTTCTATGTAATAAAATATATATGTTCGTCCTTCTAGGTTTTGAAATATAAATGTTCGTCCTTTGTAATACGATCTATCTGTTCGTCCTTCTATTAAATAACATATATCTGTTCGTCCTTCTAAGGAATATAATATATCTGTTCGTCCGTCCAGGTAATATAATCTATCTGTTCGTCCTTCTATGTAATATAATCTATCTGTTGGCCCTTTTAAGTAATATAATATATCTGTTCGTCCTTCTAGGTAGAAAAATATATCTGTTTTTCCTGCCAGATTATACGTTATATAGAAGAAGATTCTAGAAAATAAAATATATTTATTTTTCCTTCCAAGTTATAAAATATATTTATTTTTGCTTCCAGGTTTTAAAATATATTTAATTGTATTTCTAGGTAATGGCATATATCCGTTCATCCTTCTATGTAATACAACCTGTCTGTTCGTCCTGTTAGATAATGACATATATATGTTGGTCTTTCTAGGTAATAAAATATATCTGTTCTTTCTTCTATGTAATAGAATATATCTGTTCGCCCTTCTATGTAATATAATATATATGTTCTTCTTTTTATGTAATACAATATATCTGTTCGTCCTTCTAGGTAATACAATATATCTGCTCGTCCTTCTAGGTAATACAATATATATGTTCTATCTTCTATGTAATCAAATATATCTGTTCGTCCTTCTAGGTAATACAATATATCTGTTCTTTCTTCTATGCAATACAATATGGCTGTTCGTCCTTCTAGGTAATACAATTAATCTGTTCGTCCTTCTAAATAATAGCATATATTTGTTCTTCCTTCTAAGTAATAAGATATATATATGTTCGTCTTCTACTTAATGAAATATATATGTTCATCCTTCTAGGTAATACAATCTATCTGTTCGTCGTAGGTAATAAGATATATCTGTTGTTCCTTCTCTGTAATACAATATATCTGTTCTTTCTTCTATGTAATAAAATATATCTGTTCGTCCTTCTATGTAATATAATATATATGTTCTTCCTTTTATGTAATACAATATATCTGTTCGTCCTTCTTGGTAATACAATATATCTGCTCCTCCTTCTAGGTAATACAATATATATGTTCTGTCTTCTATGTAATCAAATATATCTGTTCGTCCTTCTATGTAATCAAATATATCTGTTCGTCCTTCTAGGTACTACATTATATCTGTTCTTTCTTCTATGTAATACAATATGACTGTTTGTCCATCTAGGTAATACAATTAATCTGTTCGTCCTTCTAAATAATAGCATATATTTGTTCTTCCTTCTAAGTAATAAGATATATATCTGTTCGTCTTCTACTTAATAAAATATATCTGTTCATCCTTCTAGGTAATAAAATCTATCTGTTCGTCCTAGGTAATAAGATATATCTGTTGCTCCTTCTATGTAATACAATATATCTGTTCTTTCTTCAATGTAATAACATATGGCTGTTCGTCCATCTAGGTAATACAATTAATCTGTTCGTCCTTCTAAATAATAGCATATATTTGTTCTTTCTTCTAAGTAATAAAATATATATCTGTTCGTCTTCTACTTAATGCAATATATCTGTTCATCCTTCTAGGTAATATAATCTATCTGTTCGTCCTAGGTAATAAGATATATCTGTTGGTCCTTCTATGTAATATAATATATCTGTTCTTTCTTCTATGTAATAAAATATATCTGTTCGTCCTTCTAGGTAATACAATATATCTGTTCTTTCTTCTATGTAATAACATATGGCTGTACGTCCATCTAGGTAATACAATTAATCTGTTCGTCCTTCTAAATAATAGCATATATTTGTTCTTTCTTCTAAGTAATAAGATATATATCTGTTCGTCTTCTACTTAATGAAATATATCTGTTCATCCTTCTAGGTAATACAATATATCTGTTCGTCCTTGGTAATAAGATATATCTGTTGGTCCTTCTAGTTATAACATATATCTTTTCGCCCTTCTAGGTAATAAAATATATGTGTTCGTCCTTCTAGGTTTTGAAATATAAATGTTCGTCCTATGTAATACGACCTATCTGTTCGTCCTTCTATTAAATAAAATATATCTGTTCGCCCTTCTAAGGAATATAATATATCTGTTCGTCCGTCCAGGTAATATAATCTATCTGTTCGTCATTCTATGTAATATAATCTATCTGTTGGCCCTTCTAAGTAATATAATATATCTGTTCGTCCTTCTAGGTAGAAAAATATATATGTTCTTCCTGCCAGGTTATATATTATATAGAAGAAGATTCTAGAAGATAAAATATATTTATTTTTCCTTCCAAGTTATAAAATATATTTATTTTTGCTTCCAGGTTTTAAAATATATTTAATTTTATTTCTAGATAATGGCAATTATCTGTTCGTCCTTCTATGTAATACAATCTGTCTGTTCGTCCTGTTAGATAATGACATATATGTTGGTCTTTCTAGGTAATAAAATATATCTGTTTTTTCTTCTATGTAATACAATATATCTGTTTGCCCTTCTATGTAATATAGTATATCTGTTCGTCCTTCTTGGTAATAAAATATATCTGTTCGTCCTTCTATGTAATATAATATATATGTTCTTCCTTTTATGTAATACAATATATCTGTTCGTCCTTCTAGGTAATACAATATATATGTTCGTCCTTCTAGGTAATACTATATATATGTTCTTTCTTCTATGAAATCAAATATATCTGTTCGTCCTTCAAGGTAAATATACAATATACGTACATTGTCGGTAAATATAAAATTTATTTGTACGAGCTTTAGAAACAGGCAGAATAGCGAGCCTTTGGCGAGCTTTTCAGGCCTGTTTCGCAGCGAGTACAAATGAATTTTATATTTAACGACAATGTACGTATATTGTGTTTATCCTGCAATGTCAAAAAAGTCGGAAAACTTGTCAGATTTAAACAAAAAGGACAGAAACAAGCGTCATTCCTCGCCTTTCATAAATGTTGTCAAGTGTGTCTTCTTCGTGGTCCGCGTTACATTAGTACCAGTTTCATACTTGTTTGCGCCCTCCGCTGTACATAGCTACGGGGTACCAGGAAAGTTTATTCGTAGGCTGAAAAGTTTATTCGTAGGCTGAAAAGTTTATTCGCCTATTACGAATAAAGCAAAACATTATTCGTATAGCATATTTGTACAGCAAATGTACTGATTGCAGGATAATACAATATATCTGTTCTTTCTTCTATGTAATAATAGATGGCTGTTCGTCCATCTAGGTAATACAATTAATCTGTTCGTCCTTCTAAATAATAGCATATATGTGTTCTTCCTTCTAAGTAATAAGATATATATCTGTTCGTCTTCTACTTAATAAAATATATCTGTTCATCCTTCTAGGTAATACAATCTATCTGTTCGTCCTAGGTAATAAGATATATCTGTTGGTCCTTCTATGTAATACAATATATCTGTTCTTTCTTCTATGTAATAAAATATATATGTTCGTCCTTCTAGGTAATACAATATATCTGTTCTTTCTTCTAGGTAATAAAATATATCTGTTTGTCCTTCTAGGTAATACAATGTATCTGTTCTTTCTTCAATGTAATAACATATGGCTGTTCGTCCATCTAGGTAATACAATTAATCTGTTCGTCCTTCTAAATAATAGCATATATTTGTTCTTTCTTCTAAGTAATAAGATATATATCTGTTCGTCTTCTACTTAATGAAATATATCTGTTCATCCTTCTAGGTAATAAAATCTATCTGTTCGTCCTAGGTAATAAGATATATCTGTTGATCCTTCTATGTAATACAATATATCTGTTCTTTCTTCTATGTAATAAAATATATCTGTTCGTCCTTCTAGGTAATACAATATATCTGTTCTTTCTTCAATGTAATAACATATGGCTGTTCGTCCTTCTAGGTAATACAATTAATCTGTTTGTCCTTCTAAATAATAGCATATATTTGTTCCTTCTTCTAAGTAATAAGATATAGATCTGTTCGTCTTCTACTTAATGAAATATATCTGTTCATCCTTCTAGGTATTAAAATCTATCTGTTCGTCGTTGGTAATAAGATATATCTGTTGGTTCTTCTAGTTATAACATATATCTTTTTGCCCTTCTAGGTAATAAAATATATGTGTTCGTCCTTCTAGGTTTTGAAATATAAATGTTCGTCCTATGTAATACGACCTATCTGTTCGTCCTTCTATTAAATAAAATATATCTGTTCGTCCTTCTAAGGAATATAATAAATCTGTTCGTCCGTCCAGGTAATATAATCTATCTGTTCGTCATTCTATGTAATATAATCTATCTGTTGGCCCTTCTAAGTAATATAATATATCTGTTCGTCCTTCTAGGTAGAAAAATATATATGTTCTTCCTGCCAGGTTATATATTATATAGAAGAAGATTCTAGAAGATAAAATATATTTATTTTTCCTTCCAAGTTATAAAATATATTTATTTTTGCTTCCAGGTTTTAAAATATATTTAATTTTAATTCTAGGTAATGGCATATATCTGTTCGTCCTTCTATGTAATACAATCTGTCTGTTCGTCCTGTTAGATAATGACATATATATGTTGGTCTTTCTAGGTAATAAAATATATCTATTTTTTCTTCTATGTAATACAATATATCTGTTCGCCCTTCTATGAAATATAGTATATATGTTCTTCCTTTTAGGTAATACAATATATCTGTTCGTCCTTCTAGGTAATACAATATATCTGTTCGTCCTTCTTGGTAATAAAATATATCTGTTCGTCCTTCTATGTAATATAATATATATGTTCTTCCTTTTATGTAATACAATATATCTGTTCGTCCTTCTAGGTAACACAATATATATGTTCGTCCTTCTAGGTAATACTATATATATGTTCTTTCTTCTATGTAATCAAATATATCTGTTCGTCCTTCTAGGGAAATATACAATATACGTACATTGTCGGTAAATATAAAATTTATTTGTACGAGCTTTAGAAATAGGCAGAATAGCGAGCCTTTGGCGAGCTTTTCAGGCCTGTTTCGCAGCGAGTACAAATGAATTTTATATTTAACGACAATGTACGTATATTGTGTTTATCCTGCAATGTCAAAAAAGTCGGAAAACTTGTCAGATTTAAACAAAAAGGACAGAAACAAGCGTCATTCCTCGCCTTTCATAAATGTTGTAAAGTGTGTCTTCTTCGTGGTCCGCGTTACATTAGTACCAGTTTCATCCTTGTCTGCGCCCTCCGCTGTACATAGCTACGGGGTACCAGGAAAGTTTATTCGTAGGCTGAAAAGTTTATTCGTAGGCTGAAAAGTTTATTCGTCTATTACGAATAAAGCAAAAATTTATTCGTATAGCATATTTGTACAGCAAATGTACTGATTGCAGGATAATACAATATATCTGTTCTTTCTTCTATGTAATAACAGATGGCTGTTCGTCCATCTAGGTAATACAATTAATCTGTTCGTCCTTCTAAATAATAGCATATATTTGTTCTTTCTTCTAAGTAATAAGATATATATCTGTTCGTCTTCTACTTAATAAAATATATCTGTTCATCCTTCTAGGTAATAAAATATATCTGTTCGTCCTAGGTAATAAGATATATCTGTTGGTCCTTCTATGTAATACAATATATCTGTTCTTTCTTCTATGTAATAAAATATATCTGTTCGTCCTTCTAGGTAATACAATCTATCTGTTCGTCCTAGGTAATAAGATATATCTGTTGGTCCTTCTATGTAGTACAATATATCTGTTCTTTCTTCTATGTAATAAGATATTTCTGTTCGTCCTTCTAGGTAATACAATATATCTGTTCTTTCTTCTAGGTAATAAAATATATCTGTTTGTCCTTCTAGGTAATACAATATATCTGTTCTTTCTTCAATGTAATAACATATGGCTGTTCGTCCACCTAGGTAATACAATTAATCTGTTCGTCCTTCTAAATAATAGCATATATTTGTTCTTTCTTCTAAGTAATAAGATATATATCTGTTCGTCTTCTACTTAATGAAATATATCTGTTCATCCTTCTAGGTCATCAAATCTATCTGTTCGTCGTAGGTAAAAAGATATATTTGTTGGTCCTTCTAGTTATAACATATATCTTTTCGTCCTTCTAGGTAATACAATATATATGTTCTTCCTTCTACAGTACATCTCACGACATACTCTGATTAATGTCGGGCATAATTTAATTGCTCAGCATCAGCGACTTCCATGTCGGTGATATGATCTCCAATAAACAAAATTAATACAGGTGCAATAAAACATCACCAGTCAGACACGGTCGTAGGTGTCAATAAATCAATAATTAATCCAGGTATCGTGACTCAGGTAAGAATTACATAAATGGACAGGAAATGTACAAATTGATGTTTTTAATGACATGTTTACGTTTTAAATGACAAAAAAAATTCTCTTTTCAGGTTTACCGATGTGTAAATTTTTTCACTTCATAATACAATCTTTTCTGTTGTAAATTTTCTGAATTCTTATTTCTCTTTCACTTCTGCGTTTGTATTTTCATAACTTTTTTTCAAACCATAATACATACTTTGTAAGAAATAAATCATAGTTTAAGATTTATAACATTTCATGATACATTTATTTCTTTCCCGATGCTTTTAGGATTTATCCCAACATATATTTCATACTCTCCGTACTTTAAAGTATCACAATTTTTTCCATGATTAAAAAATTATTAAACCTTATTTGCCATAGGTGAAGTCAATTGTATCACTGCCACTGTTCAACATAAACTTGTGTCTGGTAAAACGACACAAAAACATGCTTTGTTCGTTTTGCAGAGATGAAATTTGAGAGAAAAATACGACCTGCTCAGGAACGATAAAATTGTGTATTTGTGCCACGTGGTGTGTGCTTCGAACCATGTATTCCTCGTAAATATACTGTGACCTGTTGGTTCATATTGACAAATATTCCCGTGGCACATTTAGTTACTTCATACATTAACTTTATTAAATCAAATGAAAAATTACCACGAGAGAGAAAGAAGATAAAAATAGATATTATGCTATATATGGACAACTATTGCGAGAAGTGGAAGCTTAACATAAATATAAAGAAAACAAAAGTTATGATTCTTTCTAAAGCTGAAAGGAAAGTAAAAACAGATCGTAATGCATATTTGTTTGATTTTAATGATAATAGATTAGAACTAGTAAAAGAATATAAATATCTAGGTTTAACTGTAACTTAATTATGCTGCAGAAATCCTAGCTCAAAAGGCTAGGAAAGCATGTTTTGCTGGTTTAAAAGCTAATATACCATCATCTGATAGTTTATCAGTACAAAAATGGCGAAATCTATATAATTCCATGATCACTCCTATTCTAACCTATGGTTCCAAGATTTGGATAGCTGATCATAAAATTAACATAAAAAATTTAAATAATTTATCATTCGAAAAAACAGAAAATATGATTATGAAACAAATACATTTGTACATGGTAAGACCTCTAATCTAGCTATTCATGCATATTTGAGACTTGAACCACTGTGTTTTAAGGCCTTTAAACTTATGTTTAAATATTATAACCGTCTAATAAAGATTGAACAGTCCAAGGATTATGTATATGATTTACTAAGATCAGTATTTGAGGAAGACAATCAGCTACACTCTCAAAATTGTCTTTCATGGAGGAAATCTGTAAAACAACTAAAAACTATATTTAATTTAGATGCTTGGGATCTCTCTCATGTGCAATTTAGTAAGGCAATGCGTACCTATTATTCTGGTAAACTTATGAACCAGTTAATACATATAAGAAATAACGAAACAGGAAAACTGAGATTGTTCAGTAAAATCCTCACAACTTTTGAACTACAAAAGTATTTAACATTTAATATTAATAAATATGTGCACTCTCTTTTAAGAAAACTTAGATTAAGCGCACACAGCCTTGCTATTGAAACTGGCAGGTATTGCAAACCCACAATACCAGCTAATGAGAGATTCTGTTAAGCATGTAAAGATAAAGATTGGAAATGAACATCATTTTTTAATAGAGTGTCCCATATAGAACTCATGCTCAGTGAGAGATAATTTTTGTACACTGTTTAATAGGAAATTTATGAAACTACAGAGGTGACAATCAACCATCTCCTCAATCCTAGTTTATCCCAAGATTTAAAAACATTTGCTTATATTTAAAAGAATCTTACTCACTCAGAGATTCAATCTTTAAAAATATTTAACTTTCCTCAAGTAACTGACAAACACTTCCAAATGATAATAATAATTTTATTCTTATCTAATTATTATGCTTCCAAAATGATATTAAAAATTATGATATTATTATCTAACTGATGTGGTCATCCCTAAAGATTACAGTCTTATCTGAATACTTAATTTTATGATATGATGTGTTATCTCTATGTTTATATATGCTTGTGAATGTATTGGATTACGCAACAATGTGATTATTATGTACATGTACTTAACTATGCTTTATCCAATAAATGATTTGATTTGATTTGATTTGATATATAGATTTTCTTCTCATAGAGGCCTGTAAATATAAATTAAAAAAAACGATGAAAATATTGTTATTTTCACTTGAATATTTCAAGAACAAAAAACAATCTTATCAAATGGACACATGCGAGACAGCTTGGGCTAACAAATGTACATGGTCGGGCGTGGGCTTATGTAATATAAGTTTTGATAACAATTTCGAAGCGACTGTAATTGTGACAAAATACCGAAATTGCAGTTAATTGATTTCATAATTAACTGATCATCAATCAATTAAAAGTTCGAAAATTTAATAACATGTTTTGACTTAATGTAAAGAATGGATAATTTCCTTTTTTTATTCAAATTTTACAAGGGGATAGATGAATATTGAAATAAAAGGGTTTTCAGAGCAAAATAATGGAATAATGGAGTTTCCACAGCAGAATAAAAAAAAAATCAGTTGGAAACCTGGTTAAAAGAAACAGTTTGGTGCATAGGGGGGGGGGGGGGGGGGGGGGGGGGCAGCTAAGTTAAGATTTGTTGTACTGATTATATCCAACATTATGATTCTTTTGAATAATTTGGTAGCCCTTTAAAAAGGCTGTTGGAGATCGGTAACCTTAAAAAACGCTGTTGTTCAAATAATAGCTGTTCATTCCGTCACCTTAGTGCGGCAGGAGGCTTGAAATCTTCTGGCAGAATTGACGGTCTTCTAATTATTCGTTGAAATGTTTGATGGACTTCCCTCGGGATATCTCTGGAAATATTTTTCTCGGCAGATCTACTGTTGCACTAGGAGAATTACTGTTGGAACAACTTTTTACAGATGGTCAATATATGTGTTGCAACGCTCGACTGTTAGGACAGTGCTCCAAAAGTGCTTGATGGCTTTTTCCAAATCGTATTTTGTCTTCAGATTTTGCTTAGCTAGTCTACGTTTAAGCATGTTCCAAACCATTTCTATAGGGTTTTATATCAGGCGACTTGGACGGCCAGCATTCCCACCAATTAATGTTGTTTTTAGTCATGAATTCTTTTGCTAATTTGGAACGATGTTTTGGATTGTTGGCTTGTTGAAAACGATGCTTCTAAGGGAAAATGCTTTGGATGAAAGGTAAAAGTGTTTGATTTAAAATTTTCTCAACGAAGAAATGACACTTTAAGATTCCGTCGAATATTAACAACGAGGTTGTACCTCGCCGACTGATGCTTCCCCAAACATAAAGTTTTATGGGATGTTTCGGTTTCGGAATCGGAGGTGCAACTTCATCTTTCAGACGATAAATAACGACCTTATTATCGTGAAGCTGCACAGTGCATTCATCATTTCTAGTCTATGATAATGGCGTAGTTTAAACTTAGGCATGTCGAAATCAAACTGAAGATATATTTTTCTCCGATTCTTTTAAAAGGACCTGACGGAAATGCCAAATTTATCATGTCATTTTAATAAACATAGCCATGAATTAACACACTTGGCGACAGTCTTCTGTCTCGATTGGAAAATCATTTCCGCGGCTATAGTTGAGTCAGCTTATGTTCTTGGTCATGTATAATGTCGCAATCTCTATAATGTGTCAATTAAATAATCATTATTGTGTCCTCTTTATGATAACCATTTTGTAAAAACTATTGCATGAATTAGAATACACGATGATAGGCAATTGAGAGTAAAATTTTGTTGAAACATAATTATTTTTTTTTATAAATATTCTCAGAAGCAAAAACAAAAATACAATATGTAAATGTTTCTGACATTCTTAAATAATGTACTCGATACACTCAAATATTAATCTATCACATACTACTAATGTAGATAAATGTTGACTGAGTGTTTCTTGTAGGAGGCACATAACACATAAACACGCAGCTACTAGTACAACAGACTTGACAACAACATCAGTTATTCCAGGAAGCAACCAAATGTCTACTATTACAGAGATCAAACAACAAGTTACCAGCCTCAACAACAGATATATCACACAGGAGCTGGCAATTGAGCAACTCAAAAAACAAAATGAAAGATTGATCCTGCTTGTACAGAATTTAGTTGAGAAACCGTCGCAACCAACGGCCACACCTATTAGTTTTACTCCACAAAGAACATGGGACAACCTGACATCAATCTGCACACCAACTAGACCTCCCAGACAATTGTTTCCGCCGTCAACACCAACTGACCACACAGCATCTCCTCTGCCTAATTTACAACCGGCCCGCAGATCATAGTTTTCTTCGTCACGAATGGTGCCATCAGACAGCTTGTTCGCCACCCTGGACCAGACATTTCAGCACATTCCAGCACACACCGCATATCTGCATCAGACCTTATCCTGGAGTACAACTCTTCATCAGGACCTGGCAACTACGCAACACATCTGGTAGAGATTCTGTACCCAGAGTTGCTTACCTCAGAGATTTTACACTTACAATGGTGACTCCAAGAACAACAAGAACCCATTAGACCCAGTTCTTCTCCAGTACCTTCAGAAATACACCACGCACTTCTACCCAGATGTTAAACCAACACAAGCATGGAAGGCGATGATGGTAGTAGAGATCAACAAGGCCTTGAGACGGCCAATGAAACAGAAAAATAATGTGTTTGAATTATTCATTGACATTTAGTGTGCTTATAATGTTATGTTTTGTTCTATTTGTTAAATGTGATTGCTCTGTTAATGTTGCAAGTTTCCCTAAAATTCTATTAAACGTGTAGAAATTAATTTATAGTTTCTTTCTAAAAAAAAGAATTGGTGTTGCACCAGAAAATAATTATAAATATTTCATTTATTAATCATGCTTTGTGTTTTTTTAACAAACATGTTTAATAAATGGTGTATGCGATTATTTTCTGGTGAAACATCAATAACATATTTACATGCACAGCTGTAGCTTGACCATGATCATACATAAAGGGAAGAAAAAAAGAATTGGTGTTGCATCAGGAAATAATAAAAATATTTCATTTATTAATCATGCAATGTAATTCTTCTAAAAAGCATGGTTAATAGATAAGGTATGCAATTATTTTCTGATGACACATCAATATCAGCCTTCATAAACTTATAAAAATATTATCAAACTTAACAAATACTTAGCAAAAAAACAAGAAAAACAAACCAACAAACAAACAGAAAACAAAAACAAAATAGAAGTACAAAAAGATACCTATAGAAAAAGCAAAATGATTTCCTGTAAAAATCCTTCACAAATAAAAAAAAAAATAAAGAAAGCAAAACAAAAGAAAAAATAAAACAAGAGAAATGAATGATATACAAGAAACCAATAAAGTAGCACAAATGTGCAATATTTGGGGAAATTTCTTTATTCAAAAATCATGTTTTCCATCAACGAAGTATTACTTACTTTTGACTGTCTGTTGTGTAATAATTACATGTACAGGTATAACTTGTACCACAGCATGTGGATAAAATACCTGACCATCCGTTAATTATTTCACCAGGTAGCAAGATTAAATTTACCATCAGCCTTTAATTTATGATCCCCCAATAAAATATATATGTTCGTTCTTCTCGGTAATGTAATCTATCTGTTCGTTCTTCCATGCAATACAATCTATCTGTTCGTCCTTCTATGTAATAAAATATATCTGTTCGTCCCTCTATGTAATAATATATATATATATATATATTCGTCCTTCTAGGTAATAAAATATATATGTTCGTCCTTCTATATAATAAAATATATTTGTTTGTCCTTTTATGTAATAACATATATCTGCTTGTTCTTTTATGTAATAGCATATATCTGTTCGTCCTTCTAGGTAATAACATATAGATGTTCGTCCTTCCATGCAATAAAAGCTGTCTATTCGTCCTTCTATGTAATACAATATATCTGTTCGTCATTCTAAGTAATAAAATATATCTGTTCGTCCTGCTAGGTAATATAATCTAGTTATCTGTTCGTCCTTCTAGGTAATATAATCTATCTGTTGACCCTTTAGGTAATACAATATATCTGTACGTCCTTCTATGTAATAACATATATGTTCGTCCTTCTATGTAATACAATATACCTGTACGTCCTTCTAGGTAGTAAAAGCTATATGTTCATCCTTCTAGGTAATAAACTATATCTGTACGTCCTTCTAGGTAATACAATATATCTGTTCGTCCTTATACATGTACATGTAAGTAATAAAATATATCTGTTCGACCTTCTAGGTAATACAATCTATCTGTTCATCATTCTAGGTAATATAATATATATGTTCGGCCTTCTATATATTAACATATATCGGTTCATCCTTCTAGGTAATATGATATATCTGTTCGACTTTCTAGGTAATAAAATATGTCTGTTCTTCTTTCAGGTAATGAAATGTTTCTCTTCTTCCTTTCAGGTATTCCGTTATCAACTAAATTTGACCTCACGTTAATGTTAGTTCTTATAAGAAATTTGACTCCTATAAGGATATCAGACGTAGTTCCACTTTCATCAGATGTAACTGAAGGAGCAGATTTGTCTAGGCTGAAATATTACAGAAACCAAGTTGTACACAATGAAACTCTAACAGATAATCAAGTTCAGGAAAGGTGGAATGATATTACACAGGTAATCTTAAATGTGTGGGTGGAATGATATAACACAGGTAAACTTATAATTGTTTGTGGAATGATAAAGCACAGGTAATATTAAAATTGTGGTTGGAATGATATATCCCAGTTAATTTTAAATTTGTGGGTGGATTGATATACTCCAGGTTATCTTAGAATTGTGGCAGGAATGATATAACCCAGGTAATCTTAGAATTGTGGTTGGAATGATATAACATAGGTAATCTTAGAATTGTGGGTGGAATGATATAACCCAGGTAATCTTAGAATTGTTAGTGGAATGATCTAGCACAGGTTATCTTAGAATTGTGGTTGGAATGATATAGCACAGGTAAACTTATAATTGTTTGTGGAATGATATAGCACAGGTAATATTACAATTGTGGTTGGAATGATATAGCAAAGGTAATCTTAGAATTGTGAGTAGAATGATATAACACAGGTAATCTTAGAACTGTGGGTGGAATGATATAGCACAGGTAATCTTAGAATTGTGGGTGGCATCTTATTACCCAGGTAATCTTAGAATTGTGAGTAGAATGATATAGCACAGGTTATCTTAGAATTGTGGGTGGAATGATATAACCCAGGGAATCTTAGAATTTTGTGTAGCATGATATAACCGAGGTAGTCTTAGAAAAGCAAAACATACAAATTCTATAAACCATTGGGAAAAGTATCGTATAACCAGGAACAAATGCAATAATTTGATAAGAATGGCAAAGAATGATTATTTTTCAACAATATCCGAAAAAATTATAGCAGAATCATCTGGTAGTAAAAATTGGTGGAATCTTGTTAAAAGACTACTTGGTTCAAGTAAAAATCGTTCAATACCCCCCTTACAAACAGACGATGACTTAATATGTGACAATTTTGCAAAATGTGAGTTAATTAACGACTTTTTCAGTGAACAATCAAACCTGGACGACTCTAATTCGACAGTTCCGGAACCTATTGATCCACTTTATGACAAACTGACACAACTACACATTACAGAAACTGACGTAGAAGATGTTCTACAATTACTCGACACTACAAAAGCAACTGGACCAGATTTAATAAACCCACGACTAGTAAGAGAAGGGGCTTCCATTTTGAAGCTTCCATTGTGTCTGTTATTTAACTTGTCTCTGTCAACTTGTAGATTCCCGACACAGTGGAAGCTGGCAAATGTCACTCCAGTCTTTAAGAAAGATAATCCGAGTAAGGTAAATAATTACAGACCTATTTCTCTAATTAGTGTCTTGGGCAAGGTAATGGAAAGATGTATTTATAAACATGTCTATAATTTTTTACTCAAAAATAGTATTATTACCCCACACCAATCGGGGTTCACTCCTGGTGACTCTGCAATTAACCAACTTCTAAGTCTCACAAACGAATTCGGAAAAGCTTTAGACGAAGGAAAAGAAATACGCGTAGTTTTTTGTGACATAAGTAAAGCTTTTGACAGGGTTTGGCATAAGGGTTTACTTAATAAATTAGAAAATATTGGGATACAAGGGTCTTTATTGTTATGGATAAAAAATTATCTTACAGACAGAAAACAACGAGTGGTTATAGAAAGCGCACATTCTAAATGGCGCACTATCAAAGCCGGGGTTCCCCAGGGATCTATTCTAGGGCCTCTATTTTTTATAATATTTATAAATGACATTGTCACAGAAATTCACTCATCTATAAAACTATTTGCTGATGACACTAGCTTGTATGTTATTGTTGATAACCCTCGTGAATCGGCAATAACGTTAAATAACGACATGGCAACAATTCATGCATGGTCCACAAAGTGGCTAGTAAACTTTAACCCTCAAAAAACAGAAACTATGACGATCACTAGAAAGATTAACAAACCCCTTCATCCGCCCCTTATAATGAATAATACAATAATTAATCAAGTTACAGAACATAAACATCTCGGTTTAGACATTTCAAATGACGGTAGCTGGCAAAAACATATTGATCTAATAACAAAGAAAGCTTTTATTAGAGTTAACATACTAAGAAAATTCAAATTTATTCTAGATAGGAAAACCTTAGAAAAGATTTATCTTACCTTCATTCGGCCGATTTTGGAATATGCAGACGTCGTATGGGATAATAAAACATTGTTCTTGATAAATAAATTAGAAAATGTTCAAATAGAGGCTGCTAGAATCGTCACTGGGGGAACTCGGTTAGTATCTATTAATAGTTTATATAAAGAGACGGGTTGGGAGACGTTACAGGCAAGACGAGAAAATCACAAAAAAATATATTTTTATAAAATGGTAAACGGTCTTGTTCCTCCTTACCTTAGTGCAATTGTTCCCTGTAACTTTGAAAATATTCATGACTACAACACTAGACAGGCCGTAAGTATCCCCCCAGTACGTACTAGAACAACCTTGTATAATAATTATTTTCTACCCTCTACTGTAAGATTATGGAACAGCGAACCCACATCAATAAGAGATAGCAAGTCTCCTTCATCTCTCAAATCCTATTATAAATCAAAATGTATAAAGAAACCTATTTATTATTACTCAGGAACTCGAATTGGACAAATCCTTCACATGAGATTACGAACTGCATGTAGCTCTCTAAACCATCATCTATTCCTAAAAAATGTAGTAGATTCGCCCATCTGTAGTTGTCATCAAGGGGTCCCTGAAACTAATTCGCATTATCTTTTTTATTGTCATAAATTCAACGATTCGAGAAATCGGTATATCGAATCAATTGATATTCCTATGAACTTGACAGTTGACCGTTTACTTTTTGGATCACCTGACCTCACAGACGATCAAAATAACAGTTTATTTTTAAATGTACAAAAGTTTATAGTAAACAGTAAACGTTTCATCTAAAATCAGCAGTACCTAGTTCCCTTATTTCATTCTTCTTTTTTCTTCTTTTTTAATTACTTTGAATCAAACATTTTTTACATCAAACACCAGATCACTTTCTTTGTTTTATCTTCTTATACCTTCTGTAATTTATATCAAATTTGTTAGTTAGTTCTATTTGCTTCTCCCCTTAGAGATTCACAATATATTATATATGAAATCTATTCCTACGGATAGGGATTAATATAAGTTCTTGTAACTTGTTTCCCAATCCTATTAATTTCTTCTTATCATGTAATGTATATAGCTGAATATTGTAATGTTATATTGAATTAATTAATAAAATATGTTTAAACTAGTCTTAGAATGTTGGGTACAATGATATATCCCAGGTAATCTTAGAATTGTGATTAGAATGATATAGCACAGGTAATCTTAGATTTGTGGATGGATTAACATAATCCAGGTAATCTTAGAATTGTGGTTGGAATGGAATGATCTAACCCAGGTAATCTTAGAAATGTGGGTGGATTGATATAATTCAAGTAATCTTAGAATTTGGGTGGAATGATATATCACAGGTTATTTTAGAATTGTGAGTGGAATGATATATCCCAGTTAATTTTAAATTTGTGGGTGGATTGATATACTCCAGGTTATCATAGAATTGTGGCAGGAATGATATAACCCAGGTAATCTTAGAATTGTGGTTGGAATGATATAACATAGGTAATCTTAGAATTGTGGGTGGAATGATATAACCCAGGTAATCTTAGAATTGTTAGTGGAATGATATAGCCCAGATAATCTTAGAATTGTGGGTGGAATGATATAGCACAGTTAATCTTAGAATTGTTGGTGGAATGATTTAGCACAGGTTATCTTAAAATTGTGGGTGGAATGATATAACCCAGGTAATCTTAGAATTGTTAGTGGAATGATCTAGCACAGGTTATCTTAGAATTGTGGTTGGAATGATATAACACAGGTAAACTTATAATTGTTTGTGGAATGATATAGCACAGGTAATATTACAATTGTGGTTGGAATGATATAGCATAGGTAATCTTAGAATTGTGAGTAGAATGAAATAGCACAGGTAATCTTAGAATTGTGGGTGGCATCTTATTACCCAGGTAATCTTAGAATTGTGAGTAGAATGATATAGCACAGGTTATCTTAGAATTGTGGGTGGAATGATATAACCAAGGGAATCTTAGAATTTTGTGTAGCATGATATAACCGAGGTAGTCTTAGAATTTTGGGTACAATGATATATCCCAGGTAATCTTAGAATTGTGATTAGAATGATATAGCACAGGTAATCTTAGATTTGTGGATGGATTAACATAATCCAGGTAATCTTAGAATTGTGGTTGGAATGGAATGATCTAACCCAGGTAATCTTAGAAATGTGGGTGGATTGATATAATTCAAGTAATCTTAGAATTTGGGTGGAATGATATATCACAGGTTATTTTAGAATTGTGAGTGGAATGATATATCCCAGTTAATTTTAAATTTGTGGGTGGATTGATATACTCCAGGTTATCATAGAATTGTGGCAGGAATGATATAACCCAGGTAATCTTAGAATTGTGGTTGGAATGATATACTATAGGTAATCTTAGAATTGTGGGTGGAATGATATAACCCAGGTAATCTTAGAATTGTTAGTGGAATGATATAGCCCAGATAATCTTAGAATTGTGGGTGGAATGATATAGCACAGTTAATCTTAGAATTGTTGGTGGAATGATTTAGCACAGGTTATCTTAGAATTGTGGGTGGAATGATATAACACAGGTAAATTTATAATTGTTTGTGGAATGATATAGCACATGTAATATTAAAATTGTGGTTGGAATGATATAACATAGGTAATCTTAGAATTGTGAGTAGAATCATATAACACAGGTAATCTTAGAAATGTGGGTGGAATGATATTGCACAGGTAATCTTAGAATTGTGGGTGGCATCTTATTACCCAGGTAATCTTAGAATTGTGAGTAGAATGATATAGCAAAGGTAATCTTAGAAATGTTGATGGAATGATATAGCACAGGTTATCTTGGAATTGTGGGTGGAATGATATAACCCAGGGAATCTTAGAATTTTGTGTAGCATGATATAACCGAGGTAGTCGTAGAATTTTGGGTGCAATGATATATCCCAGGTAATCTTAGAATTGTGATTAGAATGATATAGCACAGGTAATCTTAGATTTGTGGATGGATTAACATAATCCAGGTAATCTTAGAATTGTGGTTGGAATGGAATGATCTAACCCAGGTAATTTTAGAAATGTGGGTGGATTGATATAATTCAAGTAATCTTAGAATTTGGGTGGAAAGATATATCACAGGTTATTTTAGAATTGTGAGTGGAATGATATACTCCAGGTTATCTTAGAATTGTGGCAGGAATGATATAACCCAGGTAATCTTAGAATTGTGGTTGGAATGATATAACATAGGTAATCTTAGAATTGTGGGTGGAATGATATAACCCAGGTAATCTTAGAATTGTTAGTGGAATGATCTAGCACAGGTTATCTTAGAATTGTGGTTGGAATGATATAACACAGGTAAACTTATAATTGTTTGTGGAATGACATAGCACAGGTAATATTAAAATTGTGGTTGGAATGATATAGCACTGGTAATCTTAGAATTGTGAGTAGAATGATATAACACAGGTAATCTTAGAACTGTGGGTGGAATGATATAGCACAGGTAATCTTAGAATTGTGGGTGGCATCTTATTACCCAGGTAATCTTAGAATTGTGAGTAGAATGATATAGCACAGTTTATTTTGGAATTGTGGGTGGAATGATATAACCCAGGGAATCTTAGAATTTTGTGTAGCATGATATAACCGAGGTAGTCTTAGAATTTTGGGTGCAATGATATATCCCAGGTAATCTTAGAATTGTGATTAGAATGATATAGCACAGGTAATCTTAGATTTGTGGATGGATTAATAAAATCCAGGTAATCTTAGAATTGTGGTTGGAATGGAATGATCTAACCCAGGTAATTTTAGAAATGTGGGTGGATTGATATAATTCAAGTAATCTTAGAATTTGGGTGGAAAGATATATCACAGGTTATTTTAGAAATGTGAGTGGAATGATATATCCCAGTTAATTTTAAATTTGTGGGTGGATTGATATACTCCAGGTTATCTTAGAATTGTGGCAGGAATGATATAACCCAGGTAATCTTAGAATTGTGGTTGGAATGATATAACATAGGTAATCTTAGAATTGTGGGTGGAATGATATAACCCAGGTAATCTTAGAATTGTTAGTGGAATGATCTAGCACAGGTTATCTTAGAATTGTGGTTGGAATGATATAACACAGGTAAACTTATAATTGTTGGTGGAATGACATAGCACAGGTAATATTAAAATTGTGGTTGGAATGATATAGCATAGGTAATCTTAGAATTGTGAGTAGAATGATATAACACAGGTAATCATAGAACTGTGGGTGGAATGATATAGCACAGGTAATCTTAGAAATGTGGGTGGATTGATATAATTCAAGTAATCTTAGAATTTGGGTGGAATGATATATCACAGGTTATTTTAGAATTGTGAGTGGAATGATATATCCCAGTTAATTTTAAATTTGTGGGTGGATTGATATACTCCAGGTTATCATAGAATTGTGGCAGGAATGATATAACCCAGGTAATCTTAGAATTGTGGTTGGAATGATATAACATAGGTAATCTTAGAATTGTGGGTGGAATGATATAACCCAGGTAATCTTAGAATTGTTAGTGGAATGATATAGCCCAGATAATCTTAGAATTGTTGGTGGAATGATTTAGCACAGGTTATCTTAGAATTGTGGGTGGAATGATATAACACAGGTAAATTTATAATTGTTTTTGGAATGATATAGCACAGGTAATATTAAAATTGTGGTTGGAATGATATAACATATGTAATCTAAGAATTGTGAGTAGAATCATATAACACAGGTAATCTTAGAACTGTGGGTGGAATGATATTGCACAGGTAATCTTAGAATTGTGGGTGGCATCTTATTACCCAGGTAATCTTAGAATTGTGAGTAGAATGATATAGCAAAGGTAATCTTAGAAATGTTGATGGAATGATATAGCACAGGTTATCTTGGAATTGTGAGTAGAATGATATAACCCAGGGAATCTTAGAATTTTGTGTAGCATGATATAACCGAGGTAGTCTTAGAATTTTGGGTGCAATGATATATCCCAGGTAATCTTAGAATTGTGATTAGAATGATATAGCACAGGTAATCTTAGATTTGTGGATGGATTAACATAATCCAGGTAATCTTAGAATATTGTTGGAATGGAATGATCTAACCCAGGTAACTTTAGAAATGTGGGTGGATTGATATAATTCAAGTAATCTTAGAATTTGGGTGGAAAGATATATCACAAGTTATTTTAGAATTGTGAGTGGAATGATATATCCCAGTTAATTTTAAATTTGTGGGTGGATTGATATACTCCAGGTTATCTTAGAATTGTGGCAGGAATGATATAACCCAGGTAATCTTAGAATTGTGGTTGGAATGATATAACATAGGTAATCTTAGAATTGTGGGTGGAATGATATAACCCAGGTAATCTTAGAATTGTTAGTGGAATGATCTAGCACAGGTTATCTTAGAATTGTGGTTGGAATGATATAGCACAGGTAAACTTATAATTGTTTGTGGAATGATATAGCACAGGTAATATTACAATTGTGGTTGGAATGATATAGCATAGGTAATCTTAGAATTGTGAGTAGAATGATATAACACAGGTAATCTTAGAACTGTGGGTGGAATGATATAGCACAGGTAATCTTAGAATTGTGGGTGGCATCTTATTACCCAGGTAATCTTAGAATTGTGAGTAGAATGATATAACACAGGTAATCATAGAACTGTGGGTGGAATGATATAGCACAGGTAATCTTAGAAATGTGGGTGGATTGATATAATTCAAGTAATCTTAGAATTTGGGTGGAATGATATATCACAGGTTATTTTAGAATTGTGAGTGGAATGATATATCCCAGTTAATTTTAAATTTGTGGGTGGATTGATATACTCCAGGTTATCATAGAATTGTGGCAGGAATGATATAACCCAGGTAATCTTAGAATTGTGGTTGGAATGATATAACATAGGTAATCTTAGAATTGTGGGTGGAATGATATAACCCAGGTAATCTTAGAATTGTTAGTGGAATGATATAGCCCAGATAATCTTAGAATTGTTGGTGGAATGATTTAGCACAGGTTATCTTAGAATTGTGGGTGGAATGATATAACACAGGTAAATTTATAATTGTTTTTGGAATGATATAGCACAGGTAATATTAAAATTGTGGTTGGAATGATATAACATATGTAATCTAAGAATTGTGAGTAGAATCATATAACACAGGTAATCTTAGAACTGTGGGTGGAATGATATTGCACAGGTAATCTTAGAATTGTGGGTGGCATCTTATTACCCAGGTAATCTTAGAATTGTGAGTAGAATGATATAGCAAAGGTAATCTTAGAAATGTTGATGGAATGATATAGCACAGGTTATCTTGGAATTGTGAGTAGAATGATATAACCCAGGGAATCTTAGAATTTTGTGTAGCAGGATATAACCGAGGTAGTCTTAGAATTTTGGGTGCAATGATATATCCCAGGTAATCTTAGAATTGTGATTAGAATGATATAGCACAGGTAATCTTAGATTTGTGGATGGATTAACATAATCCAGGTAATCTTAGAATTGTGGTTGGAATGGAATGATCTAACCCAGGTAACTTTAGAAATGTGGGTGGATTGATATAATTCAAGTAATCTTAGAATTTGGGTGGAAAGATATATCACAAGTTATTTTAGAATTGTGAGTGGAATGATATATCCCAGTTAATTTTAAATTTGTGGGTGGATTGATATACTCCAGGTTATCTTAGAATTGTGGCAGGAATGATATAACCCAGGTAATCTTAGAATTGTGGTTGGAATGATATAACATAGGTAATCTTAGAATTGTGGGTGGAATGATATAACCCAGGTAATCTTAGAATTGTTAGTGGAATGATCTAGCACAGGTTATCTTAGAATTGTGGTTGGAATGATATAGCACAGGTAAACTTATAATTGTTTGTGGAATGATATAGCACAGGTAATATTACAATTGTGGTTGGAATGATATAGCATAGGTAATCTTAGAATTGTGAGTAGAATGATATAACACAGGTAATCTTAGAACTGTGGGTGGAATGATATAGCACAGGTAATCTTAGAATTGTGGGTGGCATCTTATTACCCAGGTAATCTTAGAATTGTGAGTAGAATGATATAGCACAGGTTATCTTAGAATTGTGGGTGGAATGATATAACCCAGGGAATCTTAGAATTTTGTGTAGCATGATATAACCGAGGTAGTCTTAGAATGTTGGGTACAATGATATATCCCAGGTAATCTTAGAATTGTGATTAGAATGATATAGCACAGGTAATCTTAGATTTGTGGATGGATTAACATAATCCAGGTAATCTTAGAATTGTGGTTGGAATGGAATGATCTAACCCAGGTAATCTTAGAAATGTGGGTGGATTGATATAATTCAAGTAATCTTAGAATTTGGGTGGAATGATCTATCACAGGTTATTTTAGAATTGTGAGTGGAATGATATATCCCAGTTAATTTTAAATTTGTGGGTGGATTGATATACTCCAGGTTATCATAGAATTGTGGCAGGAATGATATAACCCAGGTAATCTTAGAATTGTGGTTGGAATGATATAACATAGGTAATCTTAGAATTGTGGGTGGAATGATATAACCCAGGTAATCTTAGAATTGTTAGTGGAATGATATAGCCCAGATAATCTTAGAATTGTGGGTGGAATGATATAGCACAGTTAATCTTAGAATTGTTGGTGGAATGATTTAGCACAGGTTATCTTAAAATTGTGGGTGGAATGATATAACCCAGGTAATCTTAGAATTGTTAGTGGAATGATCTAGCACAGGTTATCTTAGAATTGTGGTTGGAATGATATAACACAGGTAAACTTATAATTGTTTGTGGAATGATATAGCACAGGTAATATTACAATTGTGGTTGGAATGATATAGCATAGGTAATCTTAGAATTGTGAGTAGAATGAAATAGCACAGGTAATCTTAGAATTGTGGGTGGCATCTTATTACCCAGGTAATCTTAGAATTGTGAGTAGAATGATATAGCACAGGTTATCTTAGAATTGTGGGTGGAATGATATAACCAAGGGAATCTTAGAATTTTGTGTAGCATGATATAACCGAGGTAGTCTTAGAATTTTGGGTACAATGATATATCCCAGGTAATCTTAGAATTGTGATTAGAATGATATAGCACAGGTAATCTTAGATTTGTGGATGGATTAACATAATCCAGGTAATCTTAGAATTGTGGTTGGAATGGAATGATCTAACCCAGGTAATCTTAGAAATGTGGGTGGATTGATATAATTCAAGTAATCTTAGAATTTGGGTGGAATGATATATCACAGGTTATTTTAGAATTGTGAGTGGAATGATATATCCCAATTAATTTTAAATTTGTGGGTGGATTGATATACTCCAGGTTATCATAGAATTGTGGCAGGAATGATATAACCCAGGTAATCTTAGAATTGTGGTTGGAATGATATACTATAGGTAATCTTAGAATTGTGGGTGGAATGATATAACCCAGGTAATCTTAGAATTGTTAGTGGAATGATATAGCCCAGATAATCTTAGAATTGTGGGTGGAATGATATAGCACAGTTAATCTTAGAATTGTTGGTGGAATGATTTAGCACAGGTTATCTTAGAATTGTGGGTGGAATGATATAACACAGGTAAATTTATAATTGTTTGTGGAATGATATAGCACATGTAATATTAAAATTGTGGTTGGAATGATATAACATAGGTAATCTTAGAATTGTGAGTAGAATCATATAACACAGGTAATCTTAGAAATGTGGGTGGAATGATATTGCACAGGTAATCTTAGAATTGTGGGTGGCATCTTATTACCCAGGTAATCTTAGAATTGTGAGTAGAATGATATAGCAAAGGTAATCTTAGAAATGTTGATGGAATGATATAGCACAGGTTATCTTGGAATTGTGGGTGGAATGATATAACCCAGGGAATCTTAGAATTTTGTGTAGCATGATATAACCGAGGTAGTCGTAGAATTTTGGGTGCAATGATATATCCCAGGTAATCTTAGAATTGTGATTAGAATGATATAGCACAGGTAATCTTAGATTTGTGGATGGATTAACATAATCCAGGTAATCTTAGAATTGTGGTTGGAATGGAATGATCTAACCCAGGTAATTTTAGAAATGTGGGTGGATTGATATAATTCAAGTAATCTTAGAATTTGGGTGGAAAGATATATCACAGGTTATTTTAGAATTGTGAGTGGAATGATATACTCCAGGTTATCTTAGAATTGTGGCAGGAATGATATAACCCAGGTAATCTTAGAATTGTGGTTGGAATGATATAACATAGGTAATCTTAGAATTGTGGGTGGAATGATATAACCCAGGTAATCTTAGAATTGTTAGTGGAATGATCTAGCACAGGTTATCTTAGAATTGTGGTTGGAATGATATAACACAGGTAAACTTATAATTGTTTGTGGAATGACATAGCACAGGTAATATTAAAATTGTGGTTGGAATGATATAGCACTGGTAATCTTAGAATTGTGAGTAGAATGATATAACACAGGTAATCTTAGAACTGTGGGTGGAATGATATAGCACAGGTAATCTTAGAATTGTGGGTGGCATCTTATTACCCAGGTAATCTTAGAATTGTGAGTAGAATGATATAGCACAGTTTATTTTGGAATTGTGGGTGGAATGATATAACCCAGGGAATCTTAGAATTTTGTGTAGCATGATATAACCGAGGTAGTCTTAGAATTTTGGGTGCAATGATATATCCCAGGTAATCTTAGAATTGTGATTAGAATGATATAGCACAGGTAATCTTAGATTTGTGGATGGATTAATAAAATCCAGGTAATCTTAGAATTGTGGTTGGAATGGAATGATCTAACCCAGGTAATTTTAGAAATGTGGGTGGATTGATATAATTCAAGTAATCTTAGAATTTGGGTGGAAAGATATATCACAGGTTATTTTAGAAATGTGAGTGGAATGATATATCCCAGTTAATTTTAAATTTGTGGGTGGATTGATATACTCCAGGTTATCTTAGAATTGTGGCAGGAATGATA
This sequence comes from Bathymodiolus brooksi, assembly GCA_963680875.1. Lineage (NCBI taxonomy): Eukaryota > Metazoa > Mollusca > Bivalvia > Mytilida > Modiolidae > Bathymodiolus > Bathymodiolus brooksi. Next base: position 49,644,397 of record OY804580.1, on the reverse strand, counting down.
TAACCCAGGTAATCTTAGAATTGTGGTTGGAATGATATAACATAGGTAATCTTAGAATTGTGGGTGGAATGATATAACCCAGGTAATCTTAGAATTGTTAGTGGAATGATCTAGCACAGGTTATCTTAGAATTGTGGTTGGAATGATATAACACAGGTAAACTTATAATTGTTGGTGGAATGACATAGCACAGGTAATATTAAAATTGTGGTTGGAATGATATAGCATAGGTAATCTTAGAATTGTGAGTAGAATGATATAACACAGGTAATCATAGAACTGTGGGTGGAATGATATAGCACAGGTAATCTTAGAAATGTGGGTGGATTGATATAATTCAAGTAATCTTAGAATTTGGGTGGAATGATATATCACAGGTTATTTTAGAATTGTGAGTGGAATGATATATCCCAGTTAATTTTAAATTTGTGGGTGGATTGATATACTCCAGGTTATCATAGAATTGTGGCAGGAATGATATAACCCAGGTAATCTTAGAATTGTGGTTGGAATGATATAACATAGGTAATCTTAGAATTGTGGGTGGAATGATATAACCCAGGTAATCTTAGAATTGTTAGTGGAATGATATAGCCCAGATAATCTTAGAATTGTGGGTGGAATGATATAGCACAGTTAATCTTAGAATTGTTGGTGGAATGATTTAGCACAGGTTATCTTAGAATTGTGAGTGGAATGATATAACACAGGTAAATTTATAATTGTTTGTGGAATGATATAGCACAGGTAATATTAAAATTGTGGTTGGAATGATATAGCACAGGTAATCTTAGAATTGTGAGTAGAATGATATAACACAGGTAATCTTAGAACTGTGGGTGGAATGATATAGCACAGGTAATCTTAGAATTGTGGGTGGCATCTTATTACCCAGGTAATCTTAGAATTGTGAGTAGAATCATATAGCACAGGTTATCTTAGAATTGTGGGTGGAATGATATAACCCAGGGAATCTTAGAATTTTGTGTAGCATGATATAACCGAGGTAGTCTTAGAATTTTGGGTACAATGATATATCCCAGGTAATCTTAGAATTGTGATTAGATTGATATAGCACAGGTAATCTTAGATTTGTGGATGGATTAACATAATCCAGGTAATCTTAGAATTGTGGTTGGAATGGAATGATCTAACCCAGGTAATTTTAGAAATGTGGGTGGATTGATATAATTCAAGTAATCTTAGAATTTGGGTGGAAAGATATATCACAGGTTATTTTAGAATTGTGAGTGGAATGATATATCCCAGTTAATTTTAAATTTGTGGGTGGATTGATATACTCCAGGTTATCTTAGAATTGTGGCAGGAATGATATAACCCAGGTAATCTTAGAATTGTGGTTGGAATGATATAACATAGGTAATCTTAGAATTGTGGGTGGATTGATATAACCCAGGTAATCTTAGAACTGTTAGTGGAATGATCTAGCACAGTTTATCTTAGAATTGTGGTTGGAATGATATAACACAGGTAAACTTATAATTGTTTGTGGAATGACATAGCACAGGTAATATTAAAATTGTGGTTGGAATGATATAGCATAGGTAATCTTAGAATTGTGAGTAGAATGATATAACACAGGTAATCTTAGAACTGTGGGTGGAATGATATAGCACAGGTAATCTTAGAAATGTGGGTGGATTGATATAATTCAAGTAATCTTAGAATTTGGGTGGAATGATATAGCACAGGTAATCTTAGAATTGTGGGTGGCATCTTATTACCCAGGTAATCTTAGAATTGTGAGTAGAATGATATAGCACAGGTTATCTTAGAATTGTGGGTGGAATGATATAACCCAGGGAATCTTAGAATTTTGTGTAGCATGATATAACCGAGGTAGTTTTCGAATTTTGGGTACAATGATATATCCCAGGTAATCTTAGAATTGTGATTAGAATGATATAGCACAGGTAATCTTAGATTTGTGGATGGATTAACATAATCCAGGTAATCTTAGAATTGTGGTTGGAATGGAATGATCTAACCCAGGTAATTTTAGAAATGTGGGTGGATTGATATAATTCAAGTAATCTTAGAATTTGGGTGGAAAGATATATCACAGGTTATTTTAGAATTGTGAGTGGAATGATATATCCCAGTTAATTTTAAATTTGTGGGTGGATTGATATACTCCAGGTTATCTTAGAATTGTGGCAGGAATGATATAACCCAGGTAATCTTAGAATTGTGGTTGGAATGATATAACATAGGTAATCTTAGAATTGTGGGTGGATTGATATAACCCAGGTAATCTTAGAACTGTTAGTGGAATGATCTAGCACAGTTTATCTTAGAATTGTGGTTGGAATGATATAACACAGGTAAACTTATAATTGTTTGTGGAATGACATAGCACAGGTAATATTAAAATTGTGGTTGGAATGATATAGCATAGGTAATCTTAGAATTGTGAGTAGAATGATATAACACAGGTAATCTTAGAACTGTGGGTGGAATGATATAGCACAGGTAATCTTAGAAATGTGGGTGGATTGATATAATTCAAGTAATCTTAGAATTTGGGTGGAATGATATATCACAGGTTATTTTAGAATTGTGAGTGGAATGATATATCCCAGTTAATTTTAAATTTGTGGGTGGATTGATATACTCCAGGTTATCATAGAATTGTGGCAGGAATGATATAACCCAGGTAATCTTAGAATTGTGGTTGGAATGATATAACATAGGTAATCTTAGAATTGTGGGTGGAATGATATAACCCAGGTAATCTTAGAATTGTTAGTGGAATGATATAGCCCAGATAATCTTAGAATTGTGGGTGGAATGATATAGCACAGTTAATCTTAGAATTGTTGGTGGAATGATTTAGCACAGGTTATCTTAGAATTGTGAGTGGAATGATATAACACAGGTAAATTTATAATTGTTTGTGGAATGATATAGCACAGGTAATATTAAAATTGTGGTTGGAATGATATAACATAGGTAATCTTAGAATTGTGAGTAGAATCATATAACACAGGTAATCTTAGAACTGTGGGTGGAATGATATTGCACAGGTAATCTTAGAATTGTGGGTGGCATCTTATTACCCAGGTAATCTTAGAATTGTGAGTAGAATCATATAACACAGGTAATCTTAGAAATGTTGATGGAATGATATAGCACAGGTTATCTTGGAATTGTGGGTGGAATGATATAACCCAGGGAATCTTAGAATTTTGTGTAGCATGATATAACCGAGGTAGTCTTAGAATTTTGGGTGCAATGATATATCCCAGGTAATCTTAGAATTGTGATTAGAATGATATAGCACAGGTAATCTTAGATTTGTGGATGGATTAACATAATCCAGGTAATCTTAGAATTGTGATTGGAATGGAATGATCTAACCCAGGTAACTTTAGAAATGTGGGTGGATTGATATAATTCAAGTAATCTTAGAATTTGGGTGGAAACATATATCACAAGTTATTTTAGAATTGTGAGTGGAATGATATATCCCAGTTAATTTTAAATTTGTGGGTGGATTGATATACTCCAGGTTATCTTAGAATTGTGGCAGGAATGATATAACCCAGGTAATCTTAGAATTGTGGTTGGAATGATATAACATAGGTAATCTTAGAATTGTGGGTGGAATGATATAACCCAGGTAATCTTAGAATTGTTAGTGGAATGATCTAGCACAGGTTATCTTAGAATTGTGGTTGGAATGATATAACACAGGTAAACTTATAATTGTATGTGGAATGACATAGCACAGGTAATATTAAAATTGTGGTTGGAATGATATAGCATAGGTAATCTTAGAATTGTGAGTAGAATGATATAACACAGGTAATCTTAGAACTGTGGGTGGAATGAAATAGCACAGGTAATCTTAGAAATGTGGGTGGATTGATATAATTCAAGTAATCTTAGAATTTGGGTGGAATGATATATCACAGGTTATTTTAGAATTGTGAGTGGAATGATATATCCCAGTTAATTTTAAATTTGTGGGTGGATTAATATACTCCAGGTTATCATAGAATTGTGGCAGGAATGATATAACCCAGGTAATCTTAGAATTGTGGTTGGAATGATATAACATAGGTAATCTTAGAATTGTGGGTGGAATGATATAACCCAGGTAATCTTAGAATTGTTAGTGGAATGATATAGCCCAGATAATCTTAGAATTGTGGGTGGAATGATATAGCACAGTTAATCTTAGAATTGTTGGTGGAATGATTTAGCACAGGTTATCTTAGAATTGTGAGTAGAATGAAATAGCACAGGTAATCTTAGAACTGTGGGTGGAATGATATAGCACAGGTAATCTTAGAATTGTGGGTGGCATCTTATTACCCAGGTAATCTTAGAATTGTTGGTGGAATGATTTAGCACAGGTTATCTTAGAATTGTGGGTGGAATGATATAACACAGGTAAATTTATAATTGTTTGTGGAATGATATAGCACATGTAATATTAAAATTGTGGTTGGAATGATATAACATAGGTAATCTTAGAATTGTGAGTAGAATCATATAAGACAGGTAATCTTAGAACTGTGGGTGGAATGATATTGCACAGGTAATCTTAGAATTGTGGGTGGCATCTTATTACCCAGGTAATCTTAGAATTGTGAATAGAATGATATAGCAAAGGTAATCTTAGAAATGTTGATGGAATGATATAGCACAGGTTATCTTGGAATTGTGGGTGGAATGAGATAACCCAGGGAATCTTAGAATTTTGTGTAGCATGATATAACCGAGGTAGTCTTAGAATTTTGGGTGCAATGATATATCCCAGGTAATCTTAGAATTGTGATTAGAATGATATAGCACAGGTAATCTTAGATTTGTGGATGGAATAACATAATCCAGGTAATCTTAGAATTGTGGTTGGAATGGAATAATCTAACCCAGGTAATTTTAGAAATGTGGGTGGATTGATATAATTCAAGTAATCTTAGAATTTGGGTGGAAAGATATATCACAGGTTATTTTAGAATTGTGAGTGGAATGATATATCCCAGTTAATTTTGAATTTGTGGGTGGATTGATATACTCCAGGTTATCTTAGAATTGTGGCAGGAATGATATAACCCAGGTAATCTTAGAATTGTGGTTGGAATGATATAACATAGGTAATCTTAGAATTGTGGGTGGAATGATATAACCCAGGTAATCTTAGAATTGTTAGTGGAATAATCTAGCACAGGTTATCTTAGAATTGTGGTTGGAATGATATAACACAGGTAAACTTATAATTGTTTGTGGAATGACATAGCACAGGTAATATTAAAATTGTGGTTGGAATGATATAGCACAGGTAATATTAGAATTGTGAGTAGAATGATATAACACAGGTAATCTTAGAACTGTGGGTGGAATGATATAGCACAGGTAATCTTAGAATTGTGGGTGGCATCTTATTACCCAGGTAATCTTAGAATTGTGAGTAGAATGATATAGCACAGGTTATCTTAGAAATGTTGATGGAATGATATAGCACAGGTTATCTTGGAATTGTGGGTGGAATGATATAACCCAGGGAATCTTAGAATTTTGTGTAGCATGATATAACCGAGGTAGTCTTAGAATTTTGGGTGCAATGATATATCCCAGGTAATCTTAGAATTGTGATTAGAATGATATAGCACAGGTAATCTTAGATTTGTGGATGGATTAACATAATCCAGAAAATCTTAGAATTGTGGTTGGAATGGAATGATCTAACCCAGGTAATTTTAGAAATGTGGGTGGATTGATATAATTCAAGTAATCTTAGAATTTGGGTGGAAAGATATATCACAGGTTATTTTAGAATTGTGAGTGGAATGATATATCCCAGTTAATTTTGAATTTGTGGGTGGATTGATATACTCCAGGTTATCTTAGAATTGTGGCAGGAATGATATAACCCAGGTAATCTTAGAATTGTGGTTGGAATGATATAACATAGGTAATCTTAGAATTGTGGGTGGAATGATATAACCCAGGTAATCTTAGAATTGTTAGTGGAATGATCTAGCACAGGTTATCTTAGAATTGTGGTTGGAATGATATAACACAGGTAAACTTATAATTGTTTGTGGAATGACATAGCACAGGTAATATTAAAATTGTGGTTGGAATGATATAGCACAGGTAATCTTAGAATTGTGAGTAGAATGATATAACACAGGTAATCTTAGAACTGTGGGTGGAATGATATAGCACAGGTAATTTAGAATTGTGGGTGGCATCTTATTACCCAGGTAATCTTAGAATTGTGAGTAGAATGATATAGCACAGGTTATCTTAGAATTGTGGGTGGAATGATATAACCCAGGGAATCTTAGAATTTTGTGTAGCATGATATAACCGAGGTAGTCTTAGAATTTTGGGTACAATGATATATCCCAGGTAATCTTAGAATTGTGGTTGGAATGGAATGATCTAACCCAGGTAATTTTAGAAATGTGGGTGGATTGATATAATTCAGGTAATCTTAGAATTTGGGTGGAAAGATATATCACAGGTTATTTTAGAATTGTGAGTGGAATGATATATCCCAGTTAATTTTAAATTTGTGGGTGGATTGATATACTCCAGGTTATCTTAGAATTGTGGCAGGAATGATATAGCCCAGGTAATCTTAGAATTGTGGTTGGAATGATATAACATAGGTAATCTTAGAATTGTGGGTGGATTGATATAACCCAGGTAATCTTAGAATTGTTAGTGGAATGATCTAGCACAGTTTATCTTAGAATTGTGGTTGGAATGATATAACACAGGTAAACTTATAATTGTTTGTGGAATGACATAGCACAGGTAATATTAAAATTGTGGTTGGAATGATATAGCATAGGTAATCTTAGAATTGTGAGTAGAATGATATAACACTGGTAATCTTAGAACTGTGGGTGGAATGATATAGCACAGGTAATCTTAGAAATGTGGGTGGATTGATATAATTCAAGTAATCTTAGAATTTGGGTGGAATGATATATCACAGGTTATTTTAGAATTGTGAGTGGAATGATATATCCCAGTTAATTTTAAATTTGTGGGTGGATTGATATACTCCAGGTTATCATAGAATTGTGGCAGGAATGATATAACCCAGGTAATCTTAGAATTGTGGTTGGAATGATATAACATAGGTAATCTTAGAATTGTGGGTGGAATGATATAACCCAGGTAATCTTAGAATTGTTAGTGGAATAATATAGCCCAGATAATCTTAGAATTGTGGGTGGAATGATATAGCACAGTTAATCTTAGAATTGTTGGTGGAATGATTTAGCACAGGTTATCTTAGAATTGTGAGTGGAATGATATAACACAGGTAAATTTATAATTGTTTGTGGAATGATATAGCACAGGTAATATTAAAATTGTGGTTGGAATGATATAACATAGGTAATCTTAGAATTGTGAGTAGAATCATATAACACAGGTAATCTTAGAACTGTGGGTGGAATGATATTGCACAGGTAATCTTAGAATTGTGGGTGGCATCTTATTACCCAGGTAATCTTAGAATTGTGAGTAGAATGATATAGCAAAGGTAATCTTAGAAATGTTGATGGAATGATATAGCACAGGTTATCTTGGAATTGTGGGTGGAATGATATAACACAGGGAATCTTAGAATTGTGTGTAGCATGATATAACCCAGGTAGTCTTAGAATTTTGGGTACAATGATATATCCCAGGTAATCTTAGAATTGTGATTAGAATGATATAGCACAGGTAATCTTAGATTTGTGGATGGATTAACATAATCCAGGTAATCTTAGAATTGTGGTTGGAATGGAATGATCTAACCTAGGTAATCTTAGAAATGTGGGTGGATTGATATAATTCAAGTAATCTTAGAATTTGGGTGGAATGATATATCCCAGTTAATTTAAAATTTGTGGGTGGATTGATATACTCCAGGTTATCATAGAATTGTGGCAGGAATGATATAACCCAGGTAATCTTAGAATTGTGGTTGGAATGATATAACATAGGTAATCTTAGAATTGTGGGTGGAATGATATAACCCAGGTAATCTTAGAATTGTTAGTGGAATGATATAGCCCAGATAATCTTAGAATTGTGGGTGGAATGATATAGTACAGTTAATCTTAGAATTGTTGGTGGAATGATTTAGCACAGGTTATCTTAGAATTGTGGGTGGAATGATATAACACAGGTAAATTTATAATTGTTTGTGGAATGATATAGCACATGTAATATTAAAATTGTGGTTGGAATGATATAACATAGGTAATCTTAGAATTGTGAGTAGAATCATATAAGACAGGTAATCTTAGAACTGTGGGTGGAATTATATTGCACAGGTAATCTTAGAATTGTGGGTGGCATCTTATTACCCAGGTAATCTTAGAATTGTGAGTAGAATGATATAGCAAAGGTAATCTTAGAAATGTTGATGGAATGACATAGCACAGGTTATCTTGGAATTGTGGGTGGAATGATATAACCCAGGGAATCTTAGAATTTTGTGTAGCATGATATAACCGAGGTAGTCTTAGAATTTTGGGTACAATGATATATCCCAGGTAATCTTAGAATTGTGATTAGAATGATATAGCACAGGTACTCTTAGATTTGTGGATGGATTAACATAATCGAGGTAATCTTAGAATTGTGGTTGGAATGGAATGATCTAACCCAGGTAATATTAGAAATGTGGGTGGATTGATATAATTCAAGTAATCTTAGAATTTGGGTGGAAAGATATATCACAGGTTATTTTAGAATTGTGAGTGGAATGATATATCCCAGTTAATTTTAAATTTGTGGGTGGATTGATATACTCCAGGTTATCTTAGAATTGTGGCAGGAATGATATAACCCAGGTAATCTTAGAATTGTGGTTGGAATGATATAACATAGGTAATCTTAGAATTGTGGGTGGAATGATATAACCCAGGTAATCTTAGAATTGTTAGTGGAATGATCTAGCACAGGTTATCTTAGAATTGTGGTTAGAATGATATAACACAGGTAAACTTATAATTGTTTGTGGAATGACATAGCACAGGTAATATTAAAATTGTGGTTGGAATGATATAGCATAGGTAATCTTAGAATTGTGAGTAGAATGATATAACACAGGTAATCTTAGAACTGTGGGTGGAATGATATAGCACAGGTAATCTTAGAATTGTGGGTGGCATCTTATTACCCAGGTAATCTTAGAATTGTGAGTAGAATGATATAGCACAGGTTATCTTAGAATTGTGGGTGGAATGATATAACCCAGGGAATCTTAGAATTTTGTGTAGCATGATATAACCGAGGTAGTCTTAGAATTTTGGGTACAATGATATATCCCAGGTAATCTTAGAATTGTGATTAGAATGATATAGCACAGGTAATCTTAGATTTGTGGATGGATTAACATAATCCAGGTAATCTTAGAATTGTGGTTGGAATGGAATGATCTAACCCAGGTAATCTTAGAAATGTGGGTGGATTGATATAATTCAAGTAATCTTAGAATTTGGTTGGAATGATATATCACAAGTTATTTTAGAATTGTGAGTGGAATGGTATATCCCAGTTAATTTAAAATTTGTGGGTGGATTGATATACTCCAGGTTATCATAGAATTGTGGCAGGAATGATATAACCCAGGTAATCTTAGAATTGTGGTTGGAATGATATAACATAGGTAATCTTAGAATTGTGGGTGGAATGATATAACCCAGGTAATCTTAGAATTGTTAGTGGAATGATATAGCCCAGATAATCTTAGAATTGTGGGTGGAATGATATAGCACAGTTATTCTTAGAATTGTTTGTGGAATGATCTAGCACAGGTTATCTTAGAATTGTGGGTGGAATGATATAACACAGGTAAATTTATAATTGTTTGTGGAATGATATAGCACAGGTAATATTAAAATTGTGGTTGGAATGATATAACATAGGAAATCTTAGAATTGTGAGTAGAATCATATAACACAGGTAATCTTAGAACTGTGGGTGGAATGATATTGCACAGGTAATCTTAGAATTGTGGGTGGCATCTTATTACCCAGGTAATCTTAGAATCGTGAGTAGAATGATATAGCAAAGGTAATCTTAGAAATGTTGATGGAATGATATAGCACAGGTTATCTTGGAATTGTGGGTGGAATGATATAACCCAGGGAATCTTAGAATTTTGTGTAGCATGATATAACCGAGGTAGTCTTAGAATTTTGGGTACAATGATATATCCCAGGTAATCTTAGAATTGTGATTAGAATGATATAGCACAGGTAATCTTAGATTTGTGGATGGATTAACATAATCCAGGTAATCTTAGAATTGTGGTTGGAATGGAATGATCTAACCCAGGTAATCTTAGAAATGTGGGTGGATTGATATAATTCAAGTAATCTTAGAATTTGGGTGGAAAGATATATCACAGGTTATTTTAGAAATGTGAGTGGAATGATATATCCCAGTTAATTTTAAATTTGTGGGTGGATTGATATACTCCAGGTTATCTTAGAATTGTGGCAGGAATGATATAACCCAGGTAATCGTAGAATTGTGGTTGGAATGATATAACATAGGTAATCTTAGAATTGTGGGTGGAATGATATAACCCAGGTAAACTTATAATTGTTTGTGGAATGACATAGCACAGGTAATATTAAAATTGTGGTTGGAATGATATAGCATAGGTAATCTTAGAATTGTGAGTAGAATGATATAATACAGGTAATCTTAGAACTGTGGGTGGAATGATATAGCTCAGGTAATCTTAGAATTGTGGGTGGCATCTTATTACCCAGGTAATCTTAGAATTGTGAGTAGAATGATATAGCACAGGTTATCTTAGAATTGTGGGTGGAATGATATAACACAGGTAAACTTATAATTGTTTGTGGAATGACATAGCACAGGTAATATTAAAATTGTGGTTGGAATGATATAGCATAGGTAATCTTAGAATTGTGAGTAGAATGATATAACACAGGTAATCTTAGAACTGTGGGTGGAATGATATAGCACAGGTAATCTTAGAATTGTGGGTGGCATCTTATTACCCAGGTAATTTTAGAATTGTGAGTAGAATGATATAGCACAGGTTATCTTAGAATTGTGGGTGGAATGATATAACCCAGGGAATCTTAGAATTTTGTGTAGCATGATATAACCGAGGTAGTCTTAGAATTTTGGGTACAATGATATATCCCAGGTAATTTGAGAATTGTGATTAGAATGATATAGCACAGGTAATCTTAGATTTGTGGATGGATTAACATAATCCAGGTAATCTTAGAATTGTGGTTGGAATGGAATGATCTAACTCAGGTAATCTTAGAAATGTGGGTGGATTGATATAATTCAAGTAATCTTAGAATTTGGGTGGAATGATATATCACAGGTTATTTTAGAATTGTGAGTGGAATGATATATCCCAGTAAATTGTAAATTCGTGGGTGGATTGATATACTCCAGGTTATCTTAGAATTGTGGCAGGAATGATATAACCCAGGTAATCTTAGAATTGTGGTTGGAATGATATACTATAGGTAATCTTAGAATTGTGGGTGGAATGATCTAACACAGGTTATCTTAGAATTGTGGGTGGAATGATATAACACAGGTAAACTTATAATTGTTTGTGGAATGACATAGCACAGGTAATATTAAAATTGTGGTTGGAATGATATAACATAGGTAATCTTAGAATTGTGAGTAGAATGATATAGCACAGGTAATCTTAGAACTGTGGGTGGAATGATATAGCACAGGTAATCTTAGAATTGTGGGTGGCATCTTATTACCCAGGTAATCTTAGAATTGTGAGTAGAATGATATAGCACAGGTTATCTTAGAATTGTGGGTGGAATGATATAACCCAGGGAATCTTAGAATTTTGTGTAGCATGATATAACCGAGGTAGTCTTAGAATTTTGGGTACAATGATATATCCCAGGTAATCTTAGAATTGTGATTAGAATGATATAGCACAGGTAATCTTAGAATTGTGGTTGGAATGAAATGATCTAACTCAGGTAATCTTAGAAATGTGGGTGGATTGATATAATTCAAGTAATCTTAGAATTTGGGTGGAATGATATATCACAGGTTATTTTAGAATTGTGAGTGGAATGATATTTCCCAGTAAATTTTAAATTCGTGGGTGGATTGATATACTCCAGGTTATCTTAGAATTGTGGCAGGAATGATATAACCCAGGTAATCTTAGAATTGTGGTTGGAATGATATACTATAGGTAATCTTAGAATTGTGGGTGGAATGATCTAGCACAGGTTATCTTAGAATTGTGGGTGGAATGATATAACACAGGTAAACTTATAATTGTTTGTGGAATGATATAGCACAGGTAATATTAAAATTGTGGTTGGAATGATATAACATAGGTAATCTTAGAATTGTGAGTAGAATGATATAGCACAGGTAATCTTAGAACTGTGGGTGGAATGATATAGCACAGGTAATCTTAAAATTGTGGGTTGCATCTTATATCCCAGGTAATCTTAGAATTGTGAGTAGAATAATATAGCAAAGGTAATCTTAGAAATGTTGGTGGAATGATATAGCACAGGTTATCTTAGAATTGTGGGTGGAATGATATAACCCAGTGAATCTTAGAATGTTGTGTAGCATGATATAACCCAGGTAGTCTTAGAATTTTAGGTGCAATGATATATCCCAGGTAATCTTAGAATTGTGATCAGAATGATATAGCACAGGTAATCTTAGACTTGTGGATGCATTAACATAATCCAGGTAATCTTAGAATTTTGGTTGGAATGGAATGATCTAATCCAGGTAATCTTAGAAACGTGGGTGGATTGATATAATTCAAGTAATCTTAGAATTTGGGTGGAATGATATATCATAGGTTATTTTAGAATTGTGAGTAGAATGATATATCCCAGTTAATTTTAAATTTGTGGGTGGATTGATCAACTCCAGGTTATCTTAGAATTGTGGCAGGAATGATATAACCCAGGTAATCTTAGAATTGTGGTTGGAATGATATAACATAGGTAATCTTAGAATTGTGGGTGGAATGATATAACATAGGTAATCTTAGAATTGTGGGTGGAATGATATAGCCCAGGTAACCTTAGAATTGTTAGTGGAATGATATAGCCCAGATAATCTTAGAATTGTGGGTGGAATGATATAGCACAGTTAATCTTAGAATTGTTGGTGGAATGATCTAGCACAGGTTATTTTAGAACTGTGGGTGGAATGATATAGCACAAGTAATCTTAGATTTGTGGATGGATTGACATAATCAAGGTAATCTTAGAATTGTGGGTGGTATAATATAACTCAGGTAATCATATACAGTCGAACTTACCCATACAGTCACCTCTATTAAGTAGTAGCCTGTAATAAAAGGTCACCTTTTCCTATCCTATCGTGAACAATTTCATATGAATTTAACCTCTTCTAAGAAGATAGCTTTCCTATAAGACCATTTTTTCTTTGTCCCAGATGTGATCTCTTAATACAGGTTTGACTGTATGTAGAATTATGGGTTTGAATGATATAACACAGGTAATCGAAGAATTTTGAGAGGACTGGTATAACCCATGTTATCTTAGAATTGGGTGTGGAATGATATAGCACAGGTTATCTTAGAATTGTGGATGGAATGATATAACTCAGGTAATCTTAGAATTGTGGGTGGAATGATATAACCAAGGTAATATTATAATTATGGGTTTGAATGATATAACTGTGGTAATCTTAGAATTGTGTGTAGAATGATATAGTCAAGGTCATTTTGCAATTGTTGGTGGAATGATGTAACCCATGTGATCTTAAAATTATGTGTAGAATGATATAACACAGGTAATCTTAGAATTGTTGGTGGAATGATATAACACGTGTAATCTTAGAATTGTGAGTGGAATGATATAACACAGATAATCTTAGAATTGTGGCTGGAATGAAATAGCGCAGGTAATCTTAGAATTGTGGCTGGATTAAAATAGTACTGGTAATGTAAAATTGTGAGTGGAATGAAACAACACTGGTGTCTTGTTCTGCATTTCATATGACGTCAACCTAATACAGGTAGCTTGATCCTTTAATTTCACATTCGGCTATATAGATTATTATGTCTTTTCAATAAACGGGTCGGTATTGAGGTCTATCACATATATACCGCTCAGCTAATAAATAAAAGATAAAACAGATACCACTATGTCTACTTCATGCCTTGACATACACTTAGATATTGACAGTGAGGGCCGAGTAAGGATAAAACTTAAGACAAAACATATGATTTCATTTTCCATTGTGAACGTTACGTTTATATGTAGCAACATTCCAGCAGAACCTGCATTTGGAGTATATATTTCTCAGTTAATGGTTTGGTTGATGGAGGGTTGTAGTAATCTTCAATAATACATCATCTTACTAAACCTTAAACAGTGCATCTGCTCTCTTCACTATCAAAAATACATCATCTCCGTTAACGTCATTAATACCTCATATCCGTCAACCTTCAGCAAATACATCGATACCTCAATTCTGGTTAACCGTCATCAATATATAAGTTCTTGTTAACCATCAACAATGCATCAGTTTTTGTTAACCATCAACAATGCAAACGTTCTGGTTAACCATCAACAATACGTCATCTCGATTAACCGCCATCGATACCTCAGTTCTTGTTAACTGTCACCAATACCTCAGTTCTTGTTAATCATCAACAATACCTCGGTTCTTGTTAACCATCATCAATACCTCAGTTCTTGTTAACTGTCATCAATACCTCAGTTCTTGTTGACCATCAACAATACCTCAGTTCTTGTTGACCATCAGCAATGCAAAAGCTCTGGTTAACCATCAACAATACGTCATCTCAGTTAACCGTCATCAATACCTCAGTTCTTGTTAACTGTCATCAATAACTCAGTTCTTGTTGACCATCAACAATACCTCAGTTCTTGTTGACCATCAACAATACCTCAGTTCTTGTTGACCATCAACAATACAAAAGCTCTGGGTAACCATCAACAATACGTCATCTCAGTTAACCGTCATCAATACCTCAGTTCTTGTTAACTGTCATCAATACCTCAGTTCTTGTCAACCATCAACAATACCTCGGTTCTTGTTGACCATCAACAATACCTCAGTTCTTGTTAACCATCAACAATGCAAAAGCTCTGGTTAACCATCAACAATACGTCATCTCAGTTAACGTCATCAATACCTCAGTTCTTGTTAACTGTCATCAATACCTCAGTTCTTGTTAATCATCAACAATATATAAGTTCTGTTTAACCGTCAAATCTATCTCATGTATGTTTACTGTCAACAATACCAAATATCTAACCATAAACAATTACTAATTTCCGAAACTAGTCAACGTTACCGCACTTTCGATAAACTACAGGACTTCATCTCCTTAAAACGCAACAATACCTCAACTCTCGTTAACCGTCAGCAATACCACACTAATGGTTAACCGTAGACAATACCTTAGTTCTGATTTAAACCGCCGTCAACAATACCTCAATTCTGATTAACCAACAACAATACCTCAATAAATATTAGTCGTCAACAATACCTCAATAATGATTAACCGTCAACAATACCTCAATAATAGTTACCCTTCACCAATGCCTCAATAATGGTTAACCGTCAATAATACCTCAATAAGAGATTATATCCATTATCTGTCAATGATTGTAGTTAGATAATAGCTAGAAAATATATGTGTAATTTTATAGTCACAATTCCTTTCTTTTTAAGGCGATTGTACGTCTAGGTGGTAATCAGTATAAACAACAGTGTGATGATATTAAAGAAAAGAGTTTTGGCAACAGTGACAAAGAATTGTTAACAGAACTTCGAAACATTGAACAAAACAATGACCCAATACATAAGGGTCTGAAAGGTAAAACTAAGGTGTAACTATGGTTCTTTTTACAGCTCGTACATAGTTTGTTTTTTTCTAATGATACTAACATCATTGATTTAAAATTTTAAAATGAAATTCAGAATAGCAATGAAAACAGAAAGATTGTTGGGTATATTCGCTTTGCTGTCGTGTTATCGAATGCTTTTTAGTTTGGAGGTGATTTCTGGTCGTTCGGTATTTTTCACTAGGTATCACTGTTTCCACCACCAACACAACTGTCCACAACGATGTAGCTGAAATATTGTTCAACGTTCCGTTAGCACAGCAATAATCTAACCCAGGCCTGCCTATTGACCGCTTCTTTGGAAATTATACAGAAGAACCATGCATTTTGAGATATAGATAAACTTGCAATCTTGATTGTTGAAAGACCAATAACGTGTCCTAGACATGTATACTGAAGAGATATCTTGTCTCCCCCAACGTAGGTACTCTGTTGCTGTTCACTATTTTGATTTTACCAATGAGGATGATGTTTTTCCTAATTTTAGGCAGACATTTCTTTCATTATAAAGTTTACCAGATATCATTGATACTTCATTGTTATCACCGGGTATAGCTACTTACCAAATAGTTAACTTTGTATTATAACACAGCTGACTTAAATATGAAGCGAACAGAGAATACAACCTTGAACTGTGATCGGAAAATTAATAGCATGTGCTTAATAGAATGAAGAACAAAACGAAAAACGTAGAAAGAGGCAAATCGATACCCTTAGTACACACATATATATTACTGTTTACTTTACTGGCTTAGATCAGACACTGTAATAAAGTAACAAGGTATAGTTATAATACATGGATCTACTTCATTAATCCTCAGACACTGTAATAAAGTAGCAGGGCATAGTTATAATACTTGGATCTACTTCATTAATCCTCAGGCACTGTAATAAAGTAGCAGGGTATAGTTATAATACATGGATCTACGTCATTAATCCACAGGCACTGTAATAAAGTAGTAGGGTATAATTATATTACACATATCTACTTCATTAATCCACAGGCATTGTAATAAAGTAGCAGGGTATAGTTATAATACATGGATCTACGTCATTAATCCACAGGCACTGTAATAAAGTAGTAGGGTATAATTATATTACACAGATCTACTTCATTAATCCACAGGCATTGTAATAAAGTAGCAGGGTATAGTTATAATACATGGATCTACGTCATTAATCCACAGGCACTGTAATAAAGTAGTAGGGTATAATTATATTACACAGATCTACTTCATTAATCCACAGGCATTGTAATAAAGTAGCAGGGTATAGTTATAATACATGGATCTACGTCATTAATCCACAGGCACTGTAATAAAGTAGTAGGGTATAATTATATTACACAGATCTACTTCATTAATCCACAGACACTGTAATAAAGTAGTAGGGTATAGTTATAATACATGGATCTACTTCATTAATCCTCAGGCACTGTAATAAAGTAGCAGGGTATAGTTATAATACATGGATCTACGTCATTAATCCACAGGCACTGTAATAAAGTAGTAGGGTATAATTATATTACACATATCTACTTCATTAATCCACAGGCATTGTAATAAAGTAGCAGGGTATAGTTATAATACATGGATCTACGTCATTAATCCACAGGCACTGTAATAAAGTAGTAGGGTATAATTATATTACACAGATCTACTTCATTAATCCACAGGCATTGTAATAAAGTAGCAGGGTATAGTTATAATACATGGATCTACGTCATTAATCCACAGGCACTGTAATAAAGTAGTAGGGTATAATTATATTACACAGATCTACTTCATTAATCCACAGGCATTGTAATAAAGTAGCAGGGTATAGTTATAATACATGGATCTACGTCATTAATCCACAGGCACTGTAATAAAGTAGTAGGGTATAATTATATTACACAGATCTACTTCATTAATCCACAGACACTGTAATAAAGTAGCAGGGTATAGTTATAATACATGGATCTGTTTCATTAATCCCCAAGCACTGTAATAAAGTAACAGGGTACAGTTATAATACATGGATCTACTTCATTAATCCCCAAGCATTGTAATAAAGTAACAGGGTACAGTTATAATACATGGATCTACTTCATTAATCCCCAAGCACTGTAATAAAGTAGCAGGGTATAGTTATAATACATGGATCTACTTCATTAATCCCCAAGCACTGTAATAAAGTAGCAGGGTATAGTTATAATACATGGATCTACTTCATTAATCCCCAAGCATTGTAATAAAGTAGCAGGGTATAGTTATAATACATGGATCTACTTCATTAATCCCCAAGCACTGTAATAAAGTAGCAGGGTATAGTTATAATACATGGATCTACTTCATTAATCCCCAAGCATTGTAATAAAGTAGCAGGGTATAGTTATAATACATGGATCTACTTCATTAATCCCCAAGCACTGTAATAAAGTAGCAGGGTATAGTTATAATACATGGATCTACTTCATTAATCCCCAAGCATTGTAATAAAGTAGCAGGGTATAGTTATAATACATGGATCTACTTCATTAATCCCCAAGCACTGTAATAAAGTAGCAGGGTATAGTTATAATACATGGATCTGTTTCATTAATCCCCAAGCACTGTAATAAAGTAGTAGGGTACAGTTATAATACATGGATCTACTTCATTAATTCTCAGACACTGTAATAAAGTAGTAGGGTATAAATATATTACACATATCTACTTCATTAATCCACAGGCATTGTAATAAAGTAGCAGGGTATAGTTATAATACATGGATCTACGTCATTAATCCACAGGCACTGTAATAAAGTAGTAGGGTATAAATATATTACACATATCTACTTCATTAATCCACAGGCATTGTAATAAAGTAGCAGGGTATAGTTATAATACATGGATCTGTTTCATTAATCCCCAAGCACTGTAATAAAGTAGTAGGGTATAGTTATAATACATGGATCTACTTCATTAATTCTCAGACACTGTAATAAAGTAGTAGGGTATAAATATATTACACATATCTACTTCATTAATCCACAGGCATTGTAATAAAGTAGCAGGGTATAGTTATAATACATGGATCTACGTCATTAATCCACAGGCACTGTAATAAAGTAGTAGGGTATAATTATATTACACAGATCTACTTCATTAATCCACAGGCATTGTAATAAAGTAGCAGGGTATAGTTATAATACATGGATCTACGTCATTAATCCACAGGCACTGTAATAAAGTAGTAGGGTATAATTATATTACACAGATCTACTTCATTAATCCACAGGCATTGTAATAAAGTAGCAGGGTATAGTTATAATGCATGGATCTACGTCATTAATCCACAGGCACTGTAATAAAGTAGTAGGGTATAATTATATTACACAGATCTACTTCATTAATCCACAGGCATTGTAATAAAGTAGCAGGGTATAGTTATAATACATGGATCTTCTTCATTAATCCACAGGCACGGTGATAAAGTAGTAGGGTATAGTTATAATACATGGATCTACTTTATTAACTCTTAGACACTGTAATAAAGTAGCAGGGTATAATTATAATACATGGATCTACTTCATTAATTAGAAGGCACTGTAATATAATAGCAGGGCATAGTTATAATGCATGGATCTGCCTCATTAATTCTCCGAGACTGTAATAAAGTAACAGGGTATAATTATAATACTTGGATCTACGTCATTAATTCTCAGGCACTGTAATATAGTAACAGGATATAGTTATAATACACAGATCTACGTCATTAATTCTCAGACACTGTAATAAAGTAGCAAGGTGTAGTCATAATACTTGGATCTATTTCATTAATCCCCAGGCACTGTAATAACGTAGCAGGGTATAGTCATAATACATGGTTCTACTTCATTAATTCTCAGGCACTGTAATAAATTAGTAGGGTATAGTGCAATACATGGATCTACGTCATTAATTCTCAGGCACTGTAATAAAGTAACAGGGTATAGCTAGAATACTTGGATCTACTTCATTAATTCCCAGGAACTGTAATAAAGTAACAGGGTATAGCTAGAATACATGGATCTACTTCATTAATTCTGAGGCACTGTAATAAAGTAGTAGGGTATAGTTATAATACATGGATCTACTTCTTCAATTCTCAGGCACTGTAATAAAATAGCAGGGTGTAATTATAATACATTCATCTACTTCATTAATTATCAGGCAAAAGAATGGCATATTGTTTTGAACATATGTTGTAATATTTATTATTTTGTTTTAGATGTGAACTGTAAAACGATAAAAAAATGGGAAGACGTAGACGCCATTGTTTTTGAGACAAGAGCAATGAAGTGTTTGACTAAAATGATTTCGGAGGAAGATATTGTTACAGTCATTGGTTCTCCAGGATGCGGGAAGACAACAGCTATTCGTCATGATGCCCTAAGACTGCACAAAGAACAATCGTATGATATAGTACCAGCTGCAAAGCCTTCAGATATCAGGGATTATTACGACCCAGAACGTAAACAAGTGTTTGTGTTTGATGATATGTTTGGTAAATGTTCTATAAATGTACAAACTATGTACAATTGGAATGTCTTGTCTGACTGTATACAGAACATTATTGATGGTAAGCGTGTTAAAATATTGTTATCTTGTAGGTCATATATTTTCCATCAATTTAGGAATGTAAATTTACTTGCAAACACATCATGTGATTTCTCATCGTCCGATAATGTCTTGACAGTCGGCGAAAGGCGAGGAATTGCAATGTCCTACCTGACTGAAAATGAAACCAAGATTATACAAGGTATGGAAGTATTTGAGCAATATGATTTCTTTCCTTTGTTATGCCAACTTTATGGTAGGCATAAGACAGGTGATATAAGGACGTTTTTTACTAGTCCTCTGTCAATCATTAAAGATGATTTGACATGCTTAATGGAGGAAGAAAATCAAACACCTTTTGCCACACTAGGTCTGTTTGTTATTTATAACAATACAATTGAAGACGACATGTTGTCACGAAAATCCTCCATACAGATCACTTTAGATGAACTGTCTAGAAAATTTAGAATCCGGTATACATTCTCACCAAGTAAAGCAAAAGAACAGTTGGACAATCTTACAAAGTCTTATGCAAAGAAAACTGGTTCCTGTTACAGTATCATTCATGACAAAATCTTTGATATAGTGGCGTCATTTTACGGTGAACACATGTTTGACCTACTTATTGATCTCTGTCACAGCGATGTGTTACGTGATCGATTTCACCTTGACACTATACAAGTTGAACATGACGAATGCCTAATAATCATTCCAGATGATAAACACGATTTATATTTTGAACGTTTGTGTTATCATTTCGCTAACGGCAAAATGGATGTTGTATTTTCGAACAGGCAAATGCAATATGAATCATATCGCATCAAGATAATTGCGTTATTGAAAAATAATATACGGATTCGCGAAGTTTGTTTTTCGTCAGCACAAGGCGACAGATACCCACTGTTTACTATAGTCAATCAGGGTTATGCTGATGTGTTGAAGGTGTTGATACATCTGAATTATGATATACACACACCTGATAAGAGCGGAAAGACACCTCTTGTTGTTGGTGTGTATGGAAGTAGCATAGAATGTGTCCAATTATTATTAAACTGCAAATGTGATCCTAATATATCTTATAGTAAAACATCGCCATTACAGATCGCTTCTGGGAAGGGTTATACAGAGATTGTCGAACTGTTGTTGAATAATAAAGCTGATCCTAATATATGTTGTCAAGCACAATCTCCATTATGCATCGCTATTAGCTACAGTCATACAGAGATTGTCAAACTGTTGTTGAATAATAAAGCTAATCCTAATTCTAATATATGTCATTATGACACATCTCCATTATGCATCGCTTATTGTCAATTGAACATGCCGTTATTGTTGAATTTGAAAAATAATCGTGAGGATTACGAAATGTATACCCGTTTGATGAATATAAATGATAGTCAGTTATGTTGTGAAATAGTCCACTCTTTGGCGAGAAGACAATTCACTACAAGTTTAAACTTACGGTGGTTGAATATTCAACATGATTTAGATATTGTCCATAATTGCCACTCCCATTGTCGTCAAGGTTCTATAGAGATTATCGAAATGTTGTTGAATAATAAAGCTGATCCTAATAAACGTTATGATGGAATGTCTCTATTATACATGGCTTCTTTTCAAAAGTATACAGAGATTGTCGAACTGTTGTTGAATAATAAAGCTGATCCTAATATGTGCTGTAAAGGAAAGTCTCCATTATACATCGCTTCTAGCCGCGGTCATACAGAGATTGTCAAACTGTTGTTGAATAATAAAGCTGATCCTAATATATGTTGTGAAGGAGATTCTCCAATATGCATTGCTTCTCTTCATGGTCATACAGAGATTGTCAAACTGTTGTTGAATATGTTGGATAATAAAGCTGATCATAATATCTATGGGGAAGGAAAAAATCTATTATACGTTGCTTCTAGTTGCGGTCATACAGAGATTGTCGAACTGTTGTTGAATAATAAAGCTGATCCTAATATGTGTTGTAAAGGAAAGTCTCTATTATACATCGCTTCTTTTGAAGGTCATACAGAGATTGTCAAACTGTTGTTGAATAATAAAGCTGATCCTAATATATGTTGTGAAGGAGATTCTCCAATATACATTGCTTCTCTTCATGGTCATACAGAGATTGTCAAACTGTTGTTGAATATGTTGGATAATAAAGCTGATCATAATATCTATGGGGAAGGAAAAACTCCATTATACGTTGCTTCTAGTTGCGGTCATACAGAGATTGTCAAACTGTGGTTGAATAATAAAGCTGATCCTAATATCTGTTGGGAAAGAAAATCTCCGTTATTCATCGCTTCTAGTTTGGGGCATACAGAGATTGTCAAACTGTTGTTGAATAATAAAGCTGATCCTAATATATGTTGTGTAGGAGAATCTCCATTATACATCGCTTCTCGTCACGGTCGTACAGAGATTGTCAAACTGTTGTTGAAAAATAAAGCTGATCCTAATAAATGTTGGATAGGAGAATCTCCATTATACATCGCTTCTCGTCAAGGGTGTACAGAGGTTGTCAAACTGTTGTTGAAAAATAAAGCTGATCCTAATAAATGTTGGGTAGGAGAATCTCCATTATACATCGCTTCTCGTGACGGTCGTACAGAGATTGTCGAACTGTTGTTGAATAATAAAGCTGATCCTAATATGTGTTTTGCAGGAATGTCTACATTATACATCGCTTCTCGTCACGGTCATGTAGAGATTATCAAACTGTTGTTGAATAATAAAGCTGATCCTAATAAATGTTGGTCAGGAGAATCTCCATTATACATCGCTTCTCGTCACGGTCGTACAGAGATTGTCGAACTGTTGTTGAATAATAAAGCTGATCCTAATATATGTTTTGCAGGAGAATCTCCATTATACATCGCTTATTTTCACGGTCATGCAGAGATTGTCGAACTGTTGTTGAATAATAAAGCTGATCCTAATAAATGTTGGGTAGGAGAATCTCCATTATACATCGCTTCTCGTCACGGTCGTACAGAGATTGTCGAACTGTTGTTGAATAATAAAGCTGATCCTAATATATGTTTTGCAGGAGAATCTCCATTATACATCGCTACTTGTCACGGTCATGTAGAGATTATCAAACTGTTGTTGAATAATAAAGCTGATCCTAACATATGTTTTGCAGGAGAATCTCCATTATACATCGCTTATTGTCACGGGCATGCAGAGATTGTCGAACTGTTGTTGAATAATAAATCTGTTCCTACTATATGTTGTGTAGGAGAATATCCATACTATATCGCTTCTCGTCACGGTCATGCAGCGATGGTCAAACTGTTGTTGAATAATAAAGCTGATCCTTGAATTAATATGTGTTGTGAAGAACGGTCTCAATTATACATCGCTTCTCTTGAAGGTCATACAGATATTGTCGAACTGTTGTTGAATAATAAAGCTGATCCTAATATATATGTTGTGAAGCGAGAGTCTCCATTTTACATCGCCTCTCGTCAGTCATACAGAGATTATCGAACTGTTGTTGAATAATAAAGATGAACCTAATAAATGTTGGGTAGGAGAATCTCCATTATAAATCGCTTCTTTTGAAGGTCATACAGAGATTGTCGAACTGTTGTTGAATAATAAAGCTGATCCTAATATATGTTGGGTAGGAGAATCTCCATTATACATCGCTTCTCGTCACGGTTGTACAGGTATTGTCAAACTGTTGTTGAATAATAAAGCTGATCCTAATATGTGTTTTGCAGGAATGTCTACATTATACATCGCTTCTTGTCACGGTCATGTAGAGATTATCAAACTGTTGTTGAATAATAAAGCTGATCCTAATAAATGTTGGGCAGGAGAATCTCCATTATACATCGCTTCTCGTCACGGTCGTACAGAGATTGTCGAACTGTTGTTGAATAATAAAGCTGATCCTAATATATGTTTTGCAGGAGAATCTCCATTATACATCGCTTATTTTTACGGTCATGCAGAGATTGTCGAACTGTTGTTGAATAATAAATCTGTTCCTAATATATGTTGTGTAGGAGAATATCCATATTACATCGCTTCTCGTCACGGTCATGCAGAGATGGTCAAACTGTTGTTGAATAATAAAGCTGATCCTAATAAATGTTGGGTAGGAGAATCTCCATTATACATCGCTTCTCGTCACGGTTGTACAGGTATTGTCAAACTGTTGTTGAATAATAAAGCTGATCCTAATATGTGTTTTGCAGGAATGTCTACATTATACATCGCTTCTTGTCACGGTCATGTAGAGATTATCAAACTGTTGTTGAATAATAAAGAGGATCCTAATAAATGTTGGGCAGGAGAATCTCCATTATACATCGCTTCTCGTCACGGTCGTACAGAGATTGTCGAACTGTTGTTGAATAATAAAGCTGATCCTAATATATGTTTTGCAGGAGAATCTCCATTATACATCGCTTATTTTTACGGTCATGCAGAGATTGTCGAACTGTTGTTGAATACTAAATCTGTTCCTAATATATGTTGTGTAGGAGAATATCCATACTACATCGCTTCTCGTCACGGTCATGCAGAAATGGTCAAACTGTTGTTGAATAATAAAGCTGATCCTAATAAATGTTGGGTAGGACAATCTCCATTATACATCGCTTCTCGTCACGGTTGTACAGGTATTGTCAAACTGTTGTTGAAAAATAAAACTGATCCTAATAAATGTTGGGTAGGAGAATCTCCATTATACATCGCTTCTCGTCACGGTCGTGCAGAGATTGTCGAACTGTTGTTGAATAATAAAGCTGATCCTAATAAATGTTGGGTAGGACAATCTCCATTATACATCGCTTCTCGTCACGGTTGTACAGGTATTGTCAAACTGTTGTTGAAAAATAAAGCTGATCCTAATAAATGTTGGGTAGGAGAATCTCCATTATACATCGCTTCTCGTCACGGTCGTACAGAGATCGTCGAACTGTTGTTGAATAATAAAGCTGATCCTAATATGTGTTTTGCAGGAATGTCTACATTATACATCGCATCTTGTTACGGTCATGTAGAGATTATCAACCTGTTGTTGAATAATAAAGCTGATCCTAATATATGTTTTGCAGGAGAATCTCCATTATACATCGCTTATTGTCACGGGCATGCAGAGATTGTCGAACTGTTGTTGAATAATAAATCTGTTCCTACTATATGTTGTGTAGGAGAATATCCATACTACATCGCTTCTCGTCACGGTCATGCAGCGATGGTCAAACTGTTGTTGAATAATAAAGCTGATCCTTGAATTAATATGTGTTGTGAAGAACGGTCTCCAGTATATATCGCTTCTCTTGAAGGTCATACAGAGATTGTCGAACTGTTGTTGAATAATAAAGCTGATCCTAATATATGTTTTGCAGGAATGTCTACATTATACATCGCTTCTTGTCACGGTCATGTAGAGATTATCAAACTGTTGTTGAATAATAAAGAGGATCCTAATAAATGTTGGGCAGGAGAATCTCCATTATACATCGCTTCTCGTCACGGTCGTACAGAGATTGTCGAACTGTTGTTGAATAATAAAGCTGATCCTAATATATGTTTTGCAGGAGAATCTCCATTATACATCGCTTATTTTTACGGTCATGCAGAGATTGTCGAACTGTTGTTGAATACTAAATCTGTTCCTAATATATGTTGTGTAGGAGAATATCCATACTACATCGCTTCTCGTCACGGTCATGCAGAAATGGTCAAACTGTTGTTGAATAATAAAGCTGATCCTAATAAATGTTGGGTAGGACAATCTCCATTATACATCGCTTCTCGTCACGGTTGTACAGGTATTGTCAAACTGTTGTTGAAAAATAAAACTGATCCTAATAAATGTTGGGTAGGAGAATCTCCATTATACATCGCTTCTCGTCACGGTTGTACAGGTATTGTCAAACTGTTGTTGAAAAATAAAGCTGATCCTAATAAATGTTGGGTAGGAGAATCTCCATTATACATCGCTTCTCGTCACGGTCGTACAGAGATCGTCGAACTGTTGTTGAATAATAAAGCTGATCCTAATATGTGTTTTGCAGGAATGTCTACATTATACATCGCATCTTGTTACGGTCATGTAGAGATTATCAACCTGTTGTTGAATAATAAAGCTGATCCTAATATATGTTTTGCAGGAGAATCTCCATTATACATCGCTTATTGTCACGGGCATGCAGAGATTGTCGAACTGTTGTTGAATAATAAATCTGTTCCTACTATATGTTGTGTAGGAGAATATCCATACTACATCGCTTCTCGTCACGGTCATGCAGCGATGGTCAAACTGTTGTTGAATAATAAAGCTGATCCTTGAATTAATATGTGTTGTGAAGAACGGTCTCCAGTATATATCGCTTCTCTTGAAGGTCATACAGAGATTGTCGAACTGTTGTTGAATAATAAAGCTGATCCTAATATATGTTTTGCAGGAATGTCTACATTATACATCGCTTCTTGTCACGGTCATGTAGAGATTATCAAACTGTTGTTGAATAATAAAGCTGTTCCTAATAAATGTTGGGTAGGAGAATCTCCATTATACATCGCTTATTTTCACGGTCATGCAGAGATTGTCGAACTGTTGTTGAATAATAAATATGTTCCTAATATATGTTGTGTAGGAGAATATCCATACTACATCGCTTCTCGTCACGGTCATGCAGAGATGGTCAAACTGTTGTTGAATAATAAAGCTGATCCTAATAAATGTTGGGTAGCAGATTCTCCATTATACATCGCTTCTCGTCACGGTTGTACAGGTATTGTCAAACTGTTGTTGAAAAATAAAGCTGATCCTAATATATGTTATGTAGGAAAGTCTCCATTATACATCGCTTCTCGTCACGGTCGTACAGAGATTGTCGAACTGTTGTTGAATAATAAAGCTGATCCTAATATATGTTTTGCAGGAATGTCTACATTATACATCGCTTCTTGTCACGGTCATGAAGAGATTATCAAACTGTTGTTGAATAATAAAGCTGATCCTAATATATGTTTTGCAGGAGAATTTCCATTATACATCGCTTATTTTCACGGTCATGCAGAGATTGTCGAACTGTTGTTGAATAATAAATCTGTTCCTAATATATGTTGTGTAGGAGAATATCCATACTACACCGCTTCTCGTCACGGTCATGCAGCGATGGTCAAACTGTTGTTGAATAATAAAGCTGATCCTTGAATTAATATGTGTTGTGAAGAACGGTCTCCATTATACATCGCTTCTCTTGAAGGTCATACAGAGATTGTCGAACTGTTGTTGAATAATAAAGCTGATCCTAATATATATGTTATGAAGCGAGAGTCTCCATTATACATCGCATCTCGTCACAGTCATACAGAGATTATCGAACTGTTGTTGAATAATAAAGCTGAACCTAATATATGTTGTGAAGGAATATATCCATTATACATCACTTTTCGTCAGTCATACGGAGATTGGCGAACTGTTGTTGAATAATAAAGCTGATCCTAATTAATATATGTTGTGAAGAACGGTCTCCATTATACATCGCTTCTTTTGAAGGTCATACAGAGATTGTCGAACTGTTGTTGAATAATAAATCTAATCTTAATATTTGTTATGAAGGAAAGTCTCCATTTAGGTGTCAAACCACTAATTCACCAATCAGAGCTTAGAACATATACGAAAGTAGTCCCTTTTCAAGAAAAAAGTTCCTTTTACGTTGTAGTATTGTGAAAACTACTGAATGGAATGGACTAATTAAAATTGATAATTGAAGTTAAATATATAGGGATTATTTTGAGCCAAAATTTGATGAACTTACATGTAGTTGTATTTTAATACCTCTATGGAGGATTTGATGCATGACCTATAAATACTGAATTTCTCGGGTATGACCGAACTATTTTTAGAGTAGGTGTTTTCCGTAGCATGGCATTTCACTGCAAGATTTTAAACATGCCCTGATATTTTGACAGAATGTAGAGGAATCATGTACGTTTCAGAAAATATATGGTCTTGAAAAGGTTAAATTTAAGATTAAATGGCCAGGTAGGCTCGAAAAAACACAAATTTAGTAGAAAACCTAAAAGAAATTAATTAGTGGTTTCACACCATTTATACATCGCTAGTCTTCACGGTCATACACAGATTGCCAAACTGTTGTTGAATAATAAAGCTGATCCTAATATATGTTGTGAAGGAAAGTCTCCATTATACCTCGCTTTTCTTGAAGGTAATACAGAGATTGTCCAAATCTTGTTGAATAATAAAGCTGATCCTAATATATGTTGTGAAGAAAAGTATCCATTATACATCGCTTCTCTTCATGGTAGTACAGAGATTATCGAACTGTTGTTGAATAATAAAGCTGATCCTCATATCTGTTGTGAAGGAAATTCTCCATTATTCATCGCTTTTCTTGAAGGTCAAGCAGAAATTGTCGAATAATAAATGCTGACTCTAATATAATAAAAACGCGCAGAAGATTACGAAGGAAAATCTCCATTACATATAGCTTCGAGAAATTGATATACTGAAAATGTGCAATTATTACTGAAAAGTGGAACAAATATAACTAGTTATGCACAATCTCCCTTGTGTGTCTCAGTAAAAGCAGACAACATAAATATTGTTTCAATTCTGTTAGAAAATAACTGTTGATCTCAGTCAATACGACACATTTCATCAGTCGCTGCTTGTTATCGCGTCATCGAAAGGTGACCTGCAAATTGTTGAATTACTGTTAAAATATAACTTTAATGCTAATATTTGTAACATAAATGGTTTGTCGCCATTGTTTATGACTTCAGAGCAAGGTCATGTAGAGATTGTAAAACTCTTGCTAATTAGAATCGATCTCACCCTAAAATTTGTGACAAATATGGACAATCGCCATTGTTCATAGCTTCACGAAATCGTCATCTAACGGTCGTTAATTTCTATTACAATACGATTCAGATCCACTTTTATGTAATATCAACGGAATTTCACCGATTACAGTTTCTCTTCTGAACACAAGTAGAAAGATAAATGAACAAATCGTTACTTTACAACTGAACCATTGCGTTGAATTGAGTGAAATAACGGAAAATGAATGTTCATTTATCATTGTTGTATTAAACGGATAAGGCACAGCCTTAGATGACATATACTATATCATATTACACGGTGAGAGTAGAGCCTTAGATGACATAAAAGATACCGTATTACACGGAGATGGTAGAGCTTTAGATGATATAGAAGATACCGTATTACACGGAGAAAGTAGAACCTTAGATGACATAGAATATATCATATTACACGGGGACAGTATAGCCTTAGATGACATAGAAGGTTCTATATTACATGGAGAAAGTAGATCCTTAGATGACATAGAAGGTACCGTATTACACGGAGAAAGCAGAGGAAAATATCTTGACAAATTTCAATAAGTAATAGGGCATCCTGAGCAGCACATAAGGATCTAAAATGATAATGAAGATCATTGCCATCAATGTTATCAGATTTGACAATAAATTTTAGTCCCAGGAATATGATTGGATTGTCAAGCATGACTGACATGACTCCATATGTGATGTTATTATATGTCAGTGTATCACAAAGATAAATCATGTAACAAAACATCAATTTTCTTATTATTTTTGATTGGGGCGAATCACACGCACAACTCGTCCAACTGACGGGATGTACAATGATGGCTCTTGAAGAGTAACCATTTGTTAGGAGTGGTCAACGGTGCAACGTAACATTTCCAATCCTATTTACAATCTGACATACTGTAATTTATATAGATTGACATGTGTCTGTTTCCACATGTTGTATTGCAGTTTGTTTTTATTAAATATCAAAATCTTCTAAAAACATTGTTTGTCAAATAGGAAAAAAAATACAGGAATTGCTCCCATTCCTATTCAATTCATTAGCTCAAATGTCAATGATCGGCCGATTTTCAGAATAATTTCATTATAACATAAATTACGGATATGTTATTAAATAATAAATAAATAGTTTTATTTTTAGATTTTTCGCTATGTAAATTATGTCTATTGTGGCTTTCAGAAAAAGTATATATTGTGTCTTTATCACAAACAGTCAATTTTTGTTATTAAAGTGCCCGAACCAAGTCAGTAAAATGTGTGGTCATGTATTTGTGTATTAGAGGCATCGATATATATTGACTTAGATTTTGTGCGTGTTGTGACAATGTGGTATTTTGTGTTTCACATTTTATTATATATGTTTTTTAATATTAACAGGGTAGTTGTGTATTAATTAGAACAGTTTATTATAATATGTGACTGTTTCTTATGTATTTAATATTAACAGGGTAGTTGTGTATTAATAAGAACAATTTATTATAATATCTGACTGTTTCTTATGTATTTAATATTAACAGGGTAGTTGTGTATTAATTAGAACAGTTTATTATAATATCTGACTGTTTCTTATGTATTTAATATTAACAGGGTAGTTGTGTATTAATTAGAACAGTTTATTATAATATCTGATTGTTTATTATGTATTTAATATTAACAGGGTAGTTGTGTATTAATTAGAACAGTTTATTATAATATCTGACTGTTTATTATGTATTTAATATCAACAGGGTAGTTGTGTATTAATTAGAACAGCTTATTATAATATCTGACTGTTTATTATGTGTTTTGTGTAAATAGTAGATACATTCTTTATTGTAATATTGAACAACTTCTAATTCATTTTGTCCCGTCGATTTTTATTACCGGAAGTGAAACGGGTCAGTGATTTATGCATTGTAAAGTGTTCATAAACTTATTAATAATTTTAATAAGACATACAAATTTTCATAAACTTATATAAAATTTTAATAAGACATAACATTTTTCATAAACTTGTATATGATTTTAATAAGGCATAGAATTCTTCATAAACTTGTATATGATTTTAATAAGAAATCGAATTCTTCATAAACGTGTATATAATTTTAATAAGACATAGGATTTTTCATAAACTTGTACATAATTTTAATAAGACATATAATTCTTCATATACTTGTATATAATCTTAATAAGACATATAATTCTTCATAAACTGGAAGATAATTTTAATGTATTTTAAATGAAAGTAGAGAGATTTAATTTTTACTCGAGTGGTGAGGATATTTTTGCATAGGTTAGTAATTTGTCCTTGACGGAAACATCACTTTCCATATTTGGACATTGCAGTATAGATAACGTCATAGAACACTAGCTTATTTAGAGAAATGTTTCTACCATATTTGGTGATCCCTTCGTATTTGGTAATACTGTTTTGGATCAATAACAATCAGCAAACCTCGGGTGAATCCGCTGCTCTCCTACTATCTATAAAGGGAGAACGGAATCGGTGGAATTGTGCCGAGTGGATCTATAAAATCTACCAATACATGATAAGCGCTAAAGGAAATCGTACGGACAATCCAAATGGTCAATCCAGAGATACATGCATTAATGGGTGAATAACAAAAAACTAAGACAACAAACCAAAAAAACACAACATATGTAAATTAAAGACGACCAACATTGTGGTGATCAAAAGGGGAATGAAGCCATGTGCTCTCTCAGGATAAGAGGTTTTGTTTCTTATAAGACACCTTCATGTTACTAATATTGCTAAATCGGGTAAGAGTCTTGTCAGCTATAGGAGAAAGAAAACAAAGTGTATGTGATTTTCGCAAGCATGTATACAAGTACAGTCTATCCAATAAGTCAGATCACTTTAAACTGTATTAAACTGTCTAGTTTTTTTTATCATTTACGTGATGGGATCCCTTTAGCCCTTTAGTTGTTTTTTGTTTGTATATGTAACCTCGTAATATCGCGTAGGCGGTATTCAAAAAAAAATTACGGTATTATCTGTTCTTGTTCAGAACACCATCTTGGAAATTAAATTTACCAGATAAATTCAAAACGACAAAGAATCCCAAATAGAGCCTTTATCAACAGCAGTCTAGGGGGCGCTTCAGACTCATCTTAGAGTATCCGTTATGTTCATTGTTGACTATATAACACTATTGTGATTATTAAATGTAGAACAGCACTATAAATGTTGTTCCTGTACATTAATGTGTGTCTAAATGTAATGTTGAATAATATATTGTACACAGTTACATCTATGTTTGTTCTTGTATTATAGTAATTTTATTTTAGTTAATAGTAAGAACTGCACGCTACCCTGTGACTGTATGGTTATTTGTTGATTGTAAAATTGTCTTGCCTATTTTTGATTTTATTGTTGAATGTTGAATATTGAATCATTATAAATTATGATTATCTGAAAAATGCCTCTAGTGTATACACGCCTGTTGAGCTAGAATAGGTGACGTAAAACTTTTTTCTGAATGTGTAACCTCGTATAATCACATATTTTATTGAAATAACGCCGAATTTGCATCTGTAATAAAAGCATATTCTACGGTGTGTTATTAGCCTCCGGGACAATAACATTTTACGAGGACAATAACATGTTATCTGCCCTCTTGTGAAGGGCAATGGCATGTTTTATCACATATTTTGTTGCAATATGTTCGTTTTTGCATGTTCAATAATAGCTAAATGTCAGTGTTCGGTATTCCCTAGGGCAAATACGGGGCAAATATCCGTATTTGCCCGCATATGTCCGTATTTGCTCCCGTATTCAACTTCCGGTATCTGCGCAGTCGTCTCAAAGATTATATACTTTGCTGTCAAAGTACAAGCAAAGATGATGCATAAAGATATGCATACGATCGTATTTCAATAACAATTAACACATTTCAACATATTGGAATAAATATAAAAGGCAATGCTTGGAAAAGGTCAATGTAAAATATGAGATAAAAAGATTATGACATGAAATTTTCCATATCGTCCCTGGTATCAACCCTCGACCCATATCAGCCCTCCATCTTCGCTGTCGGGCTTGATATGGGAGTATCGGGCTAATACCAGGACAGATATGGAAAATGTCATGTAATAATCTCTTAATCTGCCCTGGCAAAATATGTGATAAATAGATTAATACATGGCTTTTTTCATATTGCCCTAGTCATCAGCCCTTGACTTATATCGTCCTTCGGGTTAAAGCCCTCGGGGCCGATATCAAGGTCTCGTGCTGATAACAAGGGCAATATGAAAAAGGCCATGCATTAATCTATAAATATCGTGTAGTTTGAATTAAAACAAATAGCTTACCGTATTATGCTTTAATCATAACATCCCATCCGGGTAATGCAATTATATACACCATAAAAATTCAAAACGACAAAGAATCCCAAATGTATCGTTTATGGACAGCAGACTAGGGACCGCTTCACACTTATGTTGGGGTATCTGTTATACTCATTGTTGACAATAAAAACTACTGTGACTAGTTAATATAGAAAAGCACTAACAATGTTGTTAATTTGTGTCTAAAGTGTAAAGTTGAATAGTATCTTGTATGAAGTTACATTTATTTATGTTATAGATAGGTGTGAATTATGGGGATTTATCCGTGAAATAAATTCCCGTATTTTCACATGAGAAAATATCAGTTTTTTCCCGCCGGAACTAATTTTATATAACTATAAGTGTAGTGGTTACGTCCCTTGTTGTCTTACAGTGAATATACATGCGATTGTAAACTGAAAAAATTCCGCGAAATGGCATTGACGACGTTGGCACATAATCAACAAGATGCCATTGACGTCATAGACGTCATATGAAGACTTCCAGTTTGAAACGTAAAGATTATACGTTATTTGGCTTCGTGTACGCTTCAATTTTGATCAAATTTAACTAAAATAAGTTTTCAAGGTAAGCATTTTAATTATTTTTGTGTATTGTTGTAAATATGACATGTAACATTTCACATTTTCAAGATGGCAGACCCTTCCAGCTGAACCCCTTAGTATCATTGCTCGTAGATTCACACGGGTGGAATGAAATATACAAATAACAAAAATAATATATCACAAATTTTGAAAGTCTATATAATAATCAGTATAGCTAAATCATACATTTTGAATATCAAAATAAGACCACTCGTGACCTAATACGCATTAACAATTAACCTCGTGGGCGGAACAAGTTCGGCCCTCTCGTTTAATTCTTAGGCGTACTTCGGTCACTCGTGGTCTTATTTTGATATTCAAAATCTACGATTAGCTATACTATATATCTGTTCTTGTAGAATAGTTATTTTTATCAAAGTTAATAGTAAGTACTGCACGCTACCCTGTGACTGTATAGTTATTTGTAGATTATAAAATTGTCTTGCTTATTATTGAATTTATTGTTGAATGTTGAATATTGAATCTTTATAAATTATGATTATCTTCTTATTGAATTAATTGTTGAATGTTGAATATTTAATCATTATAAATAATAAAATCTGAAAAAAAACGTCTCTAGTGTTTTTACTCCTGTTCATCTACAATAGGTGACGTAAAACCTCACTTGGCATCGTCTGTCAATATTCAGTGTGTCTGAGTTAAAGGCATGGCCAGTCTTAGGAGGTGTGGGCACTATTATTATATGCAAAACTTACAGTATGTTGTTATGTGTACTTGAACATCGGAGAGTAGATAACTCCAGCGTGAGGACCAATTGACTTAAGACCGGCCCTAGTTATAGGTATATGTAGAATGGGTCAGGTGTGTTTGATTAATATTTTAGGGTTGTTTATATATTTGTAATGAAGATATTATTTTGAGGTTTTTCTTTGCGTTCTATTTAAAATATAGATATATTCAATCCTGACTTTACTTTGTATTCTGTGTAGTCATTGCATACACTATTACTCTACACAGCATGTCTATAATTGTAATACTTGTAATTCATGGGTCACATATCAATTTCTACGACCACGATGTGCGGGACCGTCGTGGTCGTGATCGTCTGATAGGTGGATGTACAACTACCTTTGCAATCAGTGCATGTCGCCATTGAAGGTGTGAGTTCGCAACCCGTTCATGGCAAGATGTACTCGATACAACATGTATGTGATAAAGTTTGGTAGTGACTTGCGACAGATCGGTGGTTCTCTCCGGGTACTCTGGTTTCCTCCACCAATAGAACTGACCGCCACGATAAGACTGAAATATTGTTGAAAGTGGCATTAAATACCATGCACAAAATCCAACCATTTTCTACGGCATGTCAATGTTAACTCAATATAACATCACGTGATCAAATTTGTCAGTAACTTTTAGGAGGTCGGTGATGTTCATCGAATACTCAAGTTGTCCCAAACAATAAAACTGACAGTCACGATATAATGTTGAAAGTGGTCTTAAACACCAAGAACATAATTACACACAAACTAATACGTTAACTTTTTTTTCGAAAGCCCAAGTTGCCTACCTACACATACAAACATCTAAAGCTCTAAAGCATATAAATGTCAGTTTTCCTCATACAGTTATCCAATGGGACATGATACCGCAACATACAGTGCAATCAACCGCAATGCACATATTTAGAGAACAGTTGACACCAACCTTTCTCTATCCACTCTGGTAAACCATTGATTTCAATGTACATAGCTCTACCAATCATTTTGTAAGAAAACAAAATCATTTAAAAATAATCTGTAAATGATTCACTGACTCAACTAAAAAAACGATTTTTTTTATAAAATAATTATCATCGCGCATGCGCACCAGAAAGTAATCTTCAGTTTTGAAGTTTTGTCGTTCCCTAAAGAAGAAAACGACGATTATTGTTGCTAAAAAGGCAACGTTGAGTCTACGTCCATATCCTGGAATTCAATGAAAACATGTATTGTTATCCTGCACTGCTTATAATAATAATATTATATGTCCAGAACAGATAGGGTTTAAAAGGGGCGAGAACTAGTGATCATATATTGACACTCAAGTCCCTTATTGATAAATTTTTCAAAAATAACAAATATCTTTTTGCTTGTTTTTGGACTTGAAAAAGGCTTTTGACACTGTTAATAGACAAGCACTTTTGTTTAAACTGAACAGATATAATATCAGGGGACATTTCTTAAATATGATAGAAGACATGTTTCATTTTCCATTAGGTTAGCAAATGGGATTACTCAACCATTCCAAACTAGTATTGGAGTAAAACAAGGGTGTGTTTTGACCCCGACTTTTTTCCCGGTCTATATGAATGATTTAGTTGAGCATTTTAATTTAGAGTGTGATCCAGTTAGTATAAATAGGAAATCTATATATTGTTTGCTATATGCAGATGACATTGTGCTGATGTCATAGTCAGCAAATGGTTTACTAAAATTATTAGATAATCTCAAATTGTTTTGTGACAAATGGAACCTTAAAGTAAACATACAAAACACAAAAGTTATGATTTTTAATAAATCAGGCAAAGTGTTGAAGGGTTACATTTTTTCGTTTTAAGAGCAGTCTCTAGAACTTGTGTTAGAATATAAATATTTAGGAATTATATTTAAACCCTCAGGTTCTTTTTCATTTGCTATAAATTATTTGTCAAAGAAAGCCTCTAAGGCAATGTTCTGTATTCGCAAAACATTATATTCAGAAAAACTGAATGCTTTTTCACAACTAAGACTCTTTGATGCTTGTGTCAAACCCATTCTTTTATATTTTAGTGAAATATGGTCTCTTGATATCCTAATTAAAAGAAATTTAAATTTTGAATCAAAATATGATCCCTTTGTTCCAAATAAAACACAAATAAAATTTGCCAAATTTGTATTAGGAGTTCATAAGTCAGCAACAAATATTGCTGTATTATCGGAACTTGTGTTATTCCCCCTTTCATTGTGTACTATGAAAGCTACTATTAATTATTGGCTTCATCTTTTGAGCGCAAATGCAACTAGCTTAATTTATCATTCATACCAAGAAACCACCTTGCGTAAAGATGGCTTATGTTATAAAATAAAACTTTTACTGGCTGAAATTGGGTTCAATCATGTTGGGTGAAACAAGGTACTTTTTCTAAGTCTAAATTATTACACACTTCATCAATTAAACTAGAAGACAGATATATTAACCATTGGAACAAATTATTGTTTAATGATGATAATAAAAGTGGTGGTAATAAACTGCGAACTTAAAGGAAATTAAAAAAATAGTTACAAATGGAAAATTTTTACACTCTGATATGGATAAATTTGCTTTATCTATTTTTGTTAAAATTTGAATAAGCAACAGTAACCTGAATATTGAAAGGGGTAGATACATCAAACTTCCAGTGGAAAAGAGAATATGTCCTCTCTGTAATATAGAACCAGAGGATGGCATGCATTTCATTCTAAAATGTCCCAAATTGGATGAGTGTCGTAAAGAATTATTTTCAAATATAAGTTCAGTGGTTCCTTCATTTAATGATATAGATGAGTTCCAAAAATTTAAATTCATATTGAATAGTAATGATCTTGATATATGCAAAATATGTATTTTAGGTGTGAATAAATTGTATTCTATCAATAAAGATCTGAAAGGGAAGTTATAACTTAATTTGTATGCAAAATTATTATTACAGTATATACAGAAATATTTAAATATTTTAAAATACATTGAGTGACACTGTTGCGGGCAATGGGAGATAATCCTTATAAATAGTGTAATCTTTAATGGGAGATATTTCATACACTCCTCAGCTGTGATAACATCTTCTTTGTACATGTATATATATATGTATTTGGCTTAGTTCTGATTTGATGATTGTTCAATATTTTGACTTTAAATCAATAAAATTATTATTATTATTATTATTATTCTATTTCAGAAGTCAAATTGCATTGAATTGATAAATTGTTCCTATATACAGCCACTGGACAATACATAGTTTTTCTGCTACCTTAATTGTATTGAGTGATGGTGCGAAATGGTAACAGTATATGCGCGGTTTCACACATGAATCCTCTGTGACGTCCGCACATGAATTTGATATTTTCGTATATTGTATTTTTCCTGCAATGTCAGTTAGCTAAAAACAACTCTCATATTGTCTAAAAAGAGCAAAAACAAGTGTTGTTCTAATCTAGTCTGCGCTTATACTGTTATCGTTTCTTATCGTCACTTAACATAAATCAGGTACCAAACAAACTATATCTTGGTCAGTGACCGTATATAACATATCCAATCAATGCAATTTAACGTCTCAAATAGAACTAGCGCCGAACTGACAACGTTAACGGTGATAAGCACGGCAACTATCCAATCGAACTTGAAATAACGTAACCATAGATACAGCTAGATCTGCTTCATACGTTGATCTACACCTCGAATTTGACAGTGATGTATGGTTAAGGACGAAACATTACGACAAAAGAGATGATTTTAATCTTCCCATTGTGAACTTTCCATTTATATGTAGCAGCATTCCAGCAGCTTCTGCATATATAATAGATATCTCTCAGTTGGCAGATTTACGGTCACCACCATGACCACAGATATGTTCCACTTTTCGGTTCTTTCCTCATTCATGACTTATCATCGGGTTTGTAACTAAGGTAACACGACAGATGTCACTAGTGGAGCATAAACTGCCTACCCTTCGAGATCACCTGAGTTCAACTTCAGTTTTTACTGGGGTTCGTAATACTCGGTGCTTAGCTTTATGTGTAATGTTTTGTTGATCGTTGTTTATCATTTTGCCCTTTTTTCATTTGGCCATTGCGTTGTCTGACCTTCTTCGATTAATGGATTCTGAATAACACCTATGGTATCTCCAAGTGCTTTGTCTATGTCGGTCGAGATATTGTTGTTTCTTATTTGTAACGTTATGAAGGGTTTGACCTCACAATGAGCGATAATTGTCAGTAACAGGGTCAATCCGTTGAGGCTGAAATATTCCTCCATGAGATCAAAGGAAAAATAAGAAATACCAAAAGAACAAAGAACAAACAGTAGATTTGGGTAAATAATGCAAATATACAAAGAGCGATCGTGTGTAATACATAATCAAGGACATGTTTGTGATTCTAAAGGAATGTTCTTTTTTTCCGTTTGACATACACGTATTGAAATAGATTTAAATTATATGCTACCATCTGTATAAATAATAATAAACCGCATCAGTGGTTTTATGGTTAACATACTCTCCAAAAGTGTGGTAGATCGTGGATTCGAGCCCCGGTCGGGTCAAACCAAAGATTTTAAAATTGGTATTTGTTGTCTCTCAGCTAAGCACGCGGTATTAAGGAGAAAGAGCAAAAACCAGTTGGCTGGGAATCAGGATAATGTGTCCGAGTGGGGTGACATGTCGATCCACGGACTGCTGTTTGGGTGAGCTAGCACTAAAAAATCCAGCTAAACGAGTTGAGCTAGTACAGAGCGGACCTTATCATCATTTCATTGAAAATTAACTTGTTCTCGCCATGACATAGCTGAAAAATTGCTGAGTTGTTGTTAAACAACAACCACTCACTCACGATAAATAATAATATACAGCTCTTAAAATAATGCAAGTACATTTAGTCTGGACTTTATTGGCATCATTTAAATGTCCCAAACCAATTCTAATATGTCTGCTGTTTTCTTGACCAAATGTTGACATTATATCTACATTGTCATTGCCATTTTTTAATTACTATTTCATGCTTACTGTTGTAGTTTGTCTAGACATATTAATTTTCATTTACTGCTTTTTATGTATGTTATATGATATTTGTTGACAATTATCCTGTAGTTTATACGTTAATAGTCGCTACTGTTATTATAATAGTGGTTTATTTGACTTACATAAATATAAATACTTTCAATATAAATTTTATTATGAAAAGATAGTCAGCAATGTTCATCAATATAAACACATTGACCCAAAAGTACAACGTAAATATGCCAGGACGAAAATCCATGTCCTGGTATAAGACAGGCACAAAAATATGGCGGGTTAAACTGTTTAATGGTATCCCTTCTTGATAATCGGGTCTCCAACAACTACACAGATATGACTCATCAATTAAGACACCTGCACAAATTCGATTCCATTACAAAAAAATGTACACATGTGTATTGTGATGATCGCACATACAATTATAAATCAGTTATTATCAATTTTAGTAATATATAATGATCCTCGTGTCGTTGAACAGTTAAACGAATGGTGTCACTAGTGGAAAAGGAACAGTTACACGAATGGTGTCACTAGTGGAGCAGGAACAGTTACACGAATGGTGTCACTAGTGGAGCAGGAAAAGTTACACGAATGGTGTCACTAGTGGAGCAGGAACAGTTACACGAGTGGTGTCACTAGTGGAGCAGGAAAAGTTACACGAATGGTGTCACTAGTGGAGCAGGAACAGTTACACGAATGGTGTCACTAATGGAGCAGGAACAGTTACACGAATGG
Organism: Bathymodiolus brooksi; assembly: GCA_963680875.1. Lineage (NCBI taxonomy): Eukaryota > Metazoa > Mollusca > Bivalvia > Mytilida > Modiolidae > Bathymodiolus > Bathymodiolus brooksi. The sequence continues at coordinate 49,603,668 of OY804580.1, read as the reverse complement.
TCTCACTAGTGGAGCAGGAACAGTTACGCGTCTGGTGTCACTAGTGGAGCAGGAACAGTTACACGAGTGGTGTCACTAGTGGAGCAAGAACAGTTACACGAATGGTGTCACTAGTGGAGCAGGAACAGTTACACGAATGGTGTCACTAGTGGAGCAGGAAAAGTTACACGAATGGTGTCACTAGTGGAGCAGGAACAGTTACACGAGTGGTGTCACTAGTGGAGCAGGAAAAGTTACACGAATGGTGTCACTAGTGGAGCAGGAACAGTTACACGAATGGTGTCACTAATGGAGCAGGAACAGTTACACGAATGGTCTCACTAGTGGAGCAGGAACAGTTACGCGTCTGGTGTCACTAGTGGAGCAGGAACAGTTACACGAGTGGTGTCACTAGTGGAGCAGGAACAGTTACACGAATGGTGGCACTAGTGGAGCAGGAAAAGTTACACGAATGGTGTCACTAGTGGAGCAGGAACAGTTACACGAATGGTGTCACTAATGGAGCAGGAACAGTTACACGAATGGTGTCACTAGTGGAGCAGGAACAGTTACACGAATGGTGTCACTAATGTAGCAGGAACAGTTACACGAATGGTCTCACTAGTGGAGCAGGAACAGTTACGCGTCTGTTGTCACTAGTGGAGCAGGAACAGTTACACGAGTGGTGTCACTAGTGGAGCAGGAACAGTTACACGAATGGTGTCCCTATTGGAGCAGGAACAGTTACACGAATGGTGTCACTAGTGGAGCAGGAACAGTTACACGAATGGTGTCACTAGTGGAGCAGGAACAGTTACACGAGTGGTCTCACTAGTGGAGCAGGAACAGTTACGCGTCTGTTGTCACTAGTGGAGCAGGAACAGTTACACGAGTGGTGTCACTAGTGGAGCAGGAACAGTTACACGAATGGTGTCACTAGTGGAGCAGGAACAGTTACACGAATGGTGTCACTAGTGGAGCAGGAACAGCTACACGAATGGTGTCACTAGTGGAGCAGGAACAGTTACACGAATGGTGTCCCTATTGGAGAAGGGAACAGTTACACGAATGGTGTTACTAATGGAGCAGGAACAGTTACACGAATGGTGTCACTAGTGGAGCAGGAACAGTTACACGAGTGGTGTCACTAGTGGAGCAGGAACAGTTACACGAATGGTCTCACTAGTGGAGCAGGAACAGTTACACGAATGGTGTCACTAGTGGAGCAGGAACAATTACACGAATGGTGTCACTAGTGGAGCAGGAACAGTTACACGAGTGGTGTCGCTAGTGGAGCAGGAAAAGTTACACGAATGGTGTCACTAGTGGAGCAGGAACATTTGCACGAATGGTGTCACTAATGGAGCAGGAACAGTTACACGAATGGTCTCAATAGTGGAGCAGGAACAGTTATGCGTCTGTTGTCACTAGTGGAGCAGGAACAGTTACACGAGTGGTGTCACTAGTGGAGCAGGAACAGTTACACGAATGGTGTCACTAGTGGAGCAGGAACATTTACACGAATGGTGTCACTAGTGGAGCAGGAACAGTTACACGAATGGTGTCACTAGTGGAGCAGGAACAGATACACGAGTGGTGTCACTAGTGGAGCAGGAACAGTTACACGAGTGGTGTCACTAGTGGAGCAGGAAGAGTTACACGAATGGTGTCACTAGTGGAGCAGGAACAGTTACACGAATGGTGTCACTAGTGGAGCAGGAACAGTTACACGAATGGTGTCACTAGTGGAGCAGGAACAGTTACACGAATGGTGTCACTAATGGAGCAGTAACAGTTACACGAGTGGTGTCACTAGTGGAGCAGGAACAGTTACACGAGTGGTGTCACTAGTGGAGCAGGAAAAGTTACACGAATGGTGTCACTAGTGGAGCAGGAACAGTTACACGAATGGTGTCACTAATGGAGCAGGAACAGTTACACGAATGGTCTCACTAGTGGAGCAGGAACAGTTACGCGTCTGGTGTCACTAGTGGAGCAGAAACAGTTACACGAGTGGTGTCACTAGTGGAGCAGGAACAGTTACACGAATGGTGGCACTAGTGGAGCAGGAAAAGTTACACGAATGGTGTCACTAGTGGAGCAGGAACAGTTACACGAATGGTGTCACTAATGGAGCATGAACAGTTACACGAATGGTGTCACTAGTGGAGCAGGAACAGTTACACGAATGGTGTCACTAATGTAGCAGGAACAGTTACACGAATGGTCTCACTAGTGGAGCAGGAACAGTTACGCGTCTGTTGTCACTAGTGGAGCAGGAACAGTTACACGAGTGGTGTCACTAGTGGAGCAGGAACAGTTACACGAATGGTGTCCCTATTGGAGCAGGAACAGTTACACGAATGGTGTCACTAGTGGAGCAGGAACAGTTACACGAATGGTGTCACTAGTGGAGCAGGAACAGTTACACGAGTGGTCTCACTAGTGGAGCAGGAACAGTTACGCGTCTGTTGTCACTAGTGGAGCAGGAACAGTTACACGAGTGGTGTCACTAGTGGAGCAGGAACAGTTACACGAATGGTGTCACTAGTGGAGCAGGAACAGTTACACGAATGGTGTCACTAGTGGAGGAGGAACAGCTACACGAATGGTGTCACTAGTGGAGCAGGAACAGTTACACGAATGGTGTCCCTATTGGAGCAGGAACAGTTACACGAATGGTGTCACTAGTGGAGCAGGAACAGTTACACGAATGGTGTCACTAGTGGAGCAGGAACAGTTACACGAGTGGTGTCACTAGTGGAGCAGGAACAGTTACACGAATGGTCTCACTAGTGGAGCAGGAACAGTTACACGAATGGTGTCACTAGTGGAGCAGGAACAATTACACGAATGGTGTCACTAGTGGAGCAGGAACAGTTACACGAATGGTGTCACTAATGGAGCAGGAACAGTTACACGAGTGGTGTCACTAGTGGAGCAGGAACAGTTACACGAATGGTGTCACTAGTGGAGCAGGAACAGTTACACGAATGGTGTCACTAGTGGAGGAGGAACAGCTACACGAATGGTGTCACTAGTGGAGCAGGAACAGTTACACGAATGGTGTCACTAGTGGAGCAGGAACAGTTACACGAATGGTGTCACTAGTGGAGCAGGAACAGTTACACAAATGGTGTCACTAATGGAGCAGGAACAGTTACACGAGTGGTGTCACTAGTGGAGCAGGAACAGTTACACGAGTGGTGTCACTAGTGGGACAGGAAAAGCTACACGAATGGTGTCACTAGTGGAGCAGGAACAGTTACACGAATGGTGTCACTAGTGGAGCAGGAACAGTTACACAAATGGTGTCATTAGTGGAGCAGGAACTGATTATTCTTTTAGATCATTTGACCTTATCACCGTTTTTAGTAGTAAGGTTCCCGTTGTTCGATCTTAGGTTTTCTATAGAATGTGTTTTTCATCGACCATTATTTGTCATTTTGTCTGTGTTCTATTTTGGTCATTGTGTGGTCTGTTCTTCGAAATACGACTCCTGGTTACCTCTTTGGCATCTTCAAACTTTTCTCTCAAATATTGATGACCTCAATATACTTATAAGTAGTTACAAGCTATACATTGATTCTGTGATTTCTTCATCATACATTGTCTAAATCAGTTGTGTATTCTGTACCAAAGACGTCTTTCTACATATATGTAAAACAATGCTCTACAGTCACGACCATCTTTTAAGCTAAACTTGAACCAAAGTACGATTTTGTATTGACCTATTGTAGTAATGTTTTTTGATTATTCAGCGCTGTACTATGCTATATCTATGTACAGTGGACCTTGTGGATTACCTACACGTACAGGGGACCGTCGTGGTCATGCTCGTATGGTAGTTGGATTTAAAACTATCTGTACAAGCAGTGTCTATCACCACTAAAGGTGTCAGTAAGAAGCTCGTGCATGTCCAGGTCTACTCGATACAACAATATGTGATTTTCACCGGGTACTCCGGCTTCCTCCATCAATAAAACTGACCTCCACGATCTAGTTGAAATATTGTTGAAAGTGGCGTTAATCCCAATAAATCAATCCAAAGCAAACCTACAAGCACAATACTTTGTTAAATCTCTGCTATATCCAGTGGACGTTGAGGATTACACAATGATATGTCAAATCCCTGCTATGTACAGTACAGGTGTTCTTTAGTGGATTACAGATCAGCAAACATAATTAGTAGAGGACTATATCATGTACATACTAATTAACAACAGATTCGAGGACTATTGTGTATGCATATATTTATATGTCTGTAGTACAGACATTATTTAACCTTACTTGTCAAAGATGTGCGATGGTCTCATGGTTAATACGTTGCATGGTGTTTGATATAACTATAAATCATTTCTCAATCAGATTATAAGGCTCTTAGCTCAGTTCATTGTGAAATCTTCTCGGCTTCTTTTTTTTCCATCAAAATGCATAGTTTTAATAATTCTGTCTATATAAAAATTTTACCAGTATCAAGAAAATTCTTCAAGAGCATCAAAGAATTATCTCTCAAAGGGTTATCTCCCATGTTCGTCCAAAACAAAAGAGTTCTCGGCTTCTTAAATGATAAAAATTGGCATGTGCTTAGCATAGTTGAGTGCTCTCTTTCAGATGGAAACCATCATGTAATGACCTCAAAACAAAAGATTGTCGCCAAGTTATAACTTAAAAACATGTTTAAAACGGAAAATCGAGTTGGACACAACCCAAACTCTCAGGTACAAAATACTCGACGAACGGACTAATTTTACTTGGCTAATTTGATAGTTTTTGTTATTATAGGATATATAAATAAAGTGTGAAGATGCTAAGCGGTAATTAGAAGGTAACCACCATCTTAGATTGTGTCTTATTTACCATATGTACCACCTGCACACATCCAGATACCACCCCGTCAAGTGCAGCATTCCGATAGAATAAGTATCAAATCGGATAACCGCTCTTGACCAAAACAAAACCTCGTTCGTCTAGATAGCATCGACAAAACAGAAGAAACAAAAATCTGAAACTATAAATGTAATGGCGACAAAACTCGTTCGTCTAGATACAAAATGCAACATCAACAAAATAAACATATGAAGCTAGATGGCGGCATATGTTAAAAATTTAAATATAGCAGAGGATATTGATAATGCAATTTTATTTGTAGAACATGTTTGATGATGTTGAGAAGAGTCCGAGTTTGTAAATTGACGATATTATGAGACATAATGCGCTAATGAAAATCAACACGAAAGATCTATTCAGTCACCTTTAATAATCAAACGAAACAAAAGATGCAGCTTAAATACAGAACGCTAATCATAAAACGTCTACTAACTCTACTAAGTCACAAACGGGAAATTAAAAAATACAGTATCCATCATTAATTAAGAAATAAAACAAACTTCTTAAATCAGTAGTACTATATTTGATATTTGCAGTGTCAGTCACTGAGCAGAAATTTAGTATTCATCTGTACGCCGGAAGTCAACGACGAACACGCGGAAATAGCATTTGAAACATTTTTTAATTCAAAATGTCCTGAAGTTAGAATTCCATTAAGCACGTAATAATATATTCGTCAAATATTCCTATGCAATATTACATTTGCTAATTACCCTGAGAGATTCTTATTTATATAACCAAAACCCTTTTCTTACAATTGTCATTCTATCCTTTGTTCATCAACCCGGTTCTGTAAAAGGACACGAATAAGAATGAAAATTTTACACATTCCCGATTTGGCTCTAAAATTATACATTGTAATACCTTTTTATATGAGTTATTTCCGTTGCGACGTGAAAATCTATACTCGGTTTAGCTAGACCAATGGAAAAGATAATGAATTTGAGAATATAACATATTTGAGCATATAACATATTTGAGCATTGAAAAAAATCAGAGGATAATTTTATAGAAAATAGGAAATTTAAAAATTTATTTTGAGAACATATATATTATTTTTATTGAATTATCCATTGAAGGGAAATACCTCCTGCGAAAAGTAAAATTTTAGAATTGTTGTTTGTTTGTTTGATGGTGTTTGTTTGTTTGTTTGATGGTGTTTGTTTGTTTGTTTGATGGTGTTTGTTTGTTTGTTTGTTTGATGGTGTTTGTTTGTTTGTTTGTTTGATGGTGTTTGTTTGTTTGTTTGTTTGATGGTGTTTGAAGCCACTTTCAACAATAGTTCAGCTATATGGTGGCGGTCAGTTTTATTGGTCGAGGAAACCTCATGACCCGGAGAAAACCACCGATCTGCCGCAAGTCACTGACAAACTTTTTCACATAATATTGTACACCTCGCCTCGATCGAGATTCGAACCCACAACATCAGTAGTGATAGGCACTGATTGCATATGTAGTTTTAAATCCAACTGTCATACGATCACGGCCACGTCAGTCCCTATAATCTTTGGATAAAAGTCGGAAATGCGCATTAAAAACTGTTGATTGAATGAAATTTCTGCAATATTATGCAGTCATGAATTCCTTCAAAATGTCTGTTTTATTTAGATGTCTTGCTCAGTGTGTGCATACTAGGTATGTACATTTATCCTCATTCCCTCCTGCAATATCTACATGCTGACTCCATAAGCAAAATTCGTATCAAAGTTCACGTGAGCTGAGCAGGACTTATCTACAATAAGAAGGTGTTATCACCAATTTCTCTCAACATTTAAATGACAATTTCGGTGAAGATGACAATATAAATAAAATTCATCAACACCTTTAGCTAGTTAACATTCCATTGTTTAAGCATAAGTCAAACAATGAACTGTCGTGTCAGCAATAACAACAAACAGCGTCCTACAAAAATGTACTTGACACAATTCTTGATAACCTCTGCTGTGACTTCGAGGACGTCACCTTTGTGCTTTTTAAACTACTTACGCACAATGTTTTGAAGTGTATTTTGCCTAAAAGTGATTATAGATGATTCTAATATGACGTCCTTCAAACGCTTTGGGTCCAAACCTGTGGTAAAATATGCGTATATTGGCATATCAGCTGATCGGCAATGTCATAATTCGCTTTGACTGTTCAAAAACCGTATTAGAATAGAAATAAAAACCCATGAATTATTTCTTAAATATTGAATCATGTGATGTTTCCCGTGAAAATACAAATATCGAAACCTATAGATGTAAAATATATCCATGTCTATGTTTGATTGAGTGATGACAAGCATGTCATCTGAATGTGGATTTTATTCATTCCGAAAAATATCAGCGTGCTCGAGAGAATATGAAATTTGTGACGTGTTCGCTTCGCTCACTCGCAAACAAACTTCATAAAATGGCTCCACAGGCTGATATTTTTGGCATCAATCTATTCACATCCAGATAACATACAATGTATACATAATTTCTATGTACATCTTCTCTCATTTGCAGTCGTGGTCAGTAACTTTCGTCAGGTTGGTGGTTTTCTCCGGGTACTGTTTTATTTGTATTCATCATGTTAACAATAACAATTCAACGTTTTAATTTTAATAATGACAATGAAACGTAGATATCTAAATGACTATACTCACGGAAATGATTTCAATGAAAAGTAGATATCAAATTTAGTGCGCAAAACGCGCTTCTGGGATAACCTTCATCGGGTACGCTCAAGATAGAAATGTTGGAAAGCCAAATAATGTTCAAAGTTTTGCGAGCAAGTAAACCAAAGGGTCTAAATAGGATAGCCACAATCGGCTAAGGTCACCCATGCCTGAGGGAGGATAATTATACTTTCATTATTTAGAAACTGTAAATTTCAATAATACATATATCTATTAAACCATGTCAGTGCCGAAGCACTCACTGCTGGGCGGATGACACCCTTGGGGACTAATAGTCCACCATCTGAGGTATCGCTCCAGTAATAAACGTAGATATCTAAATTACTACGCACGGAAATGATTTCAAAGATTGGAAAGTCACATAATCTTATTGTTTTTTCTGACCAAGAAAATCCAAAGGGCCTAAACATGATAGCCAACATTGGGTAAGGCCACATATGCCTGATAGAGATGATCTTAAGGTTCTCTTTCCTCAGGCATAAGTGATGTTAGCATATTAAGGCTATCCTGTTTAGGATATTTGGCTTTCCAATATTTCGATATTGAGCGTTTTTATTACTATCACTGGAGCGATAACTCTGCTGGTAGGCTGTTAGTTCTCGAGGATACCATCCGGCTAGTAGAAAGTGTTTCGGCATATTACATATATTTATTATTTGAATTTACAGATCCCAAATAATGTAATTATTATTAAAACTACGGTTTTCCTCCCTCAGACATAGTTGTAGGTGACCTTAGCCGAATTTGGCTATCCTATTCCGGTTGTTTGGTTTATTACTTCCAAACACTTTTAAATTATTTGACTTTCAAACAAACATTTGGATATTGAGCGTACGTGAGGAAGGTTATACAAGAAATGCGTCGTGCGTACTACATTTTATATCTACGTTTTATATTTTATTATAGAATTATTACCTTTGTGTTTTATTACTTTGGATAAGGTATTTATCTTTGATAAGGTAAATACACACACAGTCGCAAGGACGTTGTTTACAAATCTGGGCTATGTCAAATAAATTAAATTCCACTATATAGAATAATTGTAAAAGTGATTAATGTAAAAACGTCGGACATTAAGCTGATCAAAATAATATTAAGCATTGATAAACAGGAAGTGATTAAATTTAAGTTAAATTTATTTAAGTAGATGTATTATATTATCGGATATTGGTCAATATCCTTCATTGAACCCTTAGTTGTTAAAAGTTAAAAGTGTAAATATTTACCATCCACATACATGTACATCAATAATACACAGATCAAGCATGGAATAGTTTAAAAGATTTAAATATTATATAGTGGTATTTCAAACATTTTGATTTTATATACAATCAAAATTTATGACAGACTGGTATCATATGTAAGTATATTGTTGTTTAAGAATTATATGAGAAAAAAAAATACATGAAATTAATAATGGCCATTCTGAGTAGAATGAAAATTCGGTTTGTTTTTGTAAAAAAAAGTATGCAGAAGCCAAAGAGTAATGAGAAACTGTAGTTTGAAGCAGAACGGACACACTACAATGGCAAACAAAGGAGGGTTAGGATTAGGATTATGGTGTTTAACGCCACTTTCAACAATATTTCAGCTATATCGTGGCGGCCGTTTTCATGGGTGGAGGAAATCGGAGCATCCGGAGAAAACCACCGACCTGTCGCAAGTCCCTGACAAACTTTATCATATAATATTGTATCGAGTACACCTCGCCTGATCGGGATTCGAACTCACAACGATAGCGGTCAAAGAAACTGATTGCATATGCAGCTATAAATCTAACTACCATACGATCACGACCACGACCACCCATAAAAAACAAGACAAAGATAACAAACAGTGATCTACGTACATAGAAAGCAAAAGCAATTGTTCTCATACAGAAAAGATCATCCCCGAGTTTTATCTGGTCTTATAACTATAATTATTGTGGCTTCATTTGTTGATATTGTCTTGTATTTCCTGATTATGATTCTGTATTTCTCAGAGGATACAGAAAATGTACCCTGTCCTACACTATGCATATAAGATGTATTCTTGTTTCCTACACTATAAATATAAAATGTATTGTTATATGTCAATATATCAGTCCCTACATAAAGATTGAATGTACACTGTACATGAAAGATCATATTAAATTGAAAAATAGCAAAAATACTACACCGTCAAAACAGTTCCAAAAATCTAATCGTAAATCGTAAAAACATAGAAATGACCACACATCTTCCCGGCTCGGAAATGTGGCGGGGGTCAAAAAGAGTTTGAAGACACCAAAGGGGCAATCAGAATCCACGAATCGAAGGACAAGCCTAGATTTATTGGCCCAACAAACCCCCTCTTAGTGAATTGACGGGGTCATACAAGTTGTTCATCATGTGAGTAACACATAACTGGGTGAGCAGCGTTGCTATATAGAACACACTAAATTTGTAAGGTGAATAATTAGCCCGGTAGATTAGTGAAACAATCGTTCACATTGTGGTACAAGCGCCAACATTGACATGGATACTCCTTAGGGACTACTGATTCGGAAAATCCGGTTAGCCACGTGAAATTCATAATGGCGGCCATATTTTCAAGATGGCCGTCATTCCAAGTAATTATAACTGTTTTTATTATATAACTTGTCGTGCATGACCAAACTAAGCGGTTTTTGGTCAGAAATCATACATATTTGTTTTATATATATTTACAATGATAAAATACAACTTTTTGTTTTTGTTTTTCCTAGTTATATGGGGGGGGGGGGGGGTATTAATTTTTTGTTTTTTGTTTTTTTGATTATGTGTATTTTTAAACAAACATTCTCGTTGTTTTATCCTTAAAATTTACCATTTGAGATGCAGTTTAATTGAACAATTCATCCTCACTGCCTTTATAGACCTTAAAGTGAGAAATCAATGTTTTGGATTTCGTTAATTTACCGATTTTTTACCGAGTTAGGCAAAAATCATGAATAGATTGTAGCGCCGCAATTGCAGCTACACAAAGCTATGCAAGGAAGACTAATGCAATAGCACTTGCACCTGCCACGGAATTCAGTCTTGCAGCCACTCTTCATAAGCTGTTGGCAACTCTGAGTAATTGGCGGAAGTACTGTCCAAAACATTTGCCACATGTCATCTTGCTTGTGCCAACCCCAGTACGCAAGGCTTTTGGTTTCCATATGACATATAGTAGTTTCTTGTCCCCATATGCAAACTGCTTGGTATGCAGCACGCTTAATATGTAGAATGAGAGCTGCTTGTTCTGTGGGTGGGGGTGAAAGGGTGAGTCATATGACCTGTTTTTGGTGGCACTAGAAATATCAGACATAATGATTACAAACTTTTCCAGAATACTTTGATCGTCTTTGCCAAGTACTGGTGGGTATTGACTGAGTTTTCTAAAAACAGTAGACGCCTCAGGCCATGCATTCCATGTGTGCCATGCAGTCTTTTCCCCTTTACCATGGTATGCAAATACGACATCACAGCCATTAAACGCATGAATAAATAGAAGTTATATTGACTTGTCTAGGCCAATTGAAGGACTTCTATCATTTATGAGAATCCACTTTTTTGTTCTTGACCAAATGCGACCCACAGTTTTTCTACATCAAGGTCATGCAGAATTAACAGAGCACTGACCGAAATGACAAGAACATCTGTGTCGCTGGCTTTATTCATTATAGTGTTGTTACCGTCTGCTGCAGTGTGTTTTGAATGCAGGAACATTTGTGTGTCTGCTCTCTCATGATTGCAGGGAGTTAGTCCTTCAAGGCTTATTGAATGATTGCAGACAACACCATCTTCTTGGGTGACTATAACTGTTTTATTAGTATTAGGACACATTTTACAATTTTATCTGCCAGAAAGTTATATAGCTCAGTCTTGTTGCTGTTGTCTCTCACGAAGATGTGCCAATTTTCCCTTTATCAGTCACTCTGCGTCTAGCGTCTATGCCTCGCTTTTATCGTTTCTCAGCTTTTAAACTAGAAGACCAGTATACGTCAAACACAATATCTTCTCATGTAAGTACAAATGTATCCTTGATCTTTTGGGACTATCTCTAGTACTGCATATTCTTCAAACGTCTTCGATATCCTTGAAGGCAATGCATTTATTAAAGCCGATCCGTCCAAAATGATGAAGCTAGCTTCTGGCTCAGTATCAGGTGGAGTAACGTGTGTCTCCAGAATTGTTGCAAGCTGCGATTTCTGACAGCTCTGGAGATTACCATTATCACTCAGTACAGCGGGAAAAGACTGATTCTCATGCTGAAAAAATTACATCAGGTCATCTTCTCTAGACTGGCAGGATATGAAAATCGTAGAGAACAGACGATAGTCGTCCTTTAATGTGTTTTGCTTTGAATCACCCGCGTTTGGTTCTGGCTTTTGCTGAAAGAAATCTGTCTTGTTCTTCTTGATTGGTTGATAAAATTAATACTCATCTGTATCTAGCCCTTTCAAGAACTTATTGAATCGAGTTTTACCATTATCATATTGAGAAGCAACCATTTCAGCAACACCAGGATGGGCAATAATTTTGTATCTAGTGTAAACAGACCTCCAGTCTCTTCCATTAACGGACTGCCCATTATCTTTCATTGTGTACATCTTCTGTACTTTATCGAAGAAAGCCTTGACATCATGATTTTTCATTCCTAGTTGTTCAAATCGCTGTTTGGAGAGACTGACTAGATCTGCAAGGAGGAATACAACAAGATTATCACTACTTGTTTTTTTCCCCAAATATATAGGTGAGGAGCTTAGAAAACACGAGTAGATATACTTCCCTTTCTTGAGGCAGTTCGCTGTCATCCTGATTTTCAATTGTCAGTAAATAAGCCCTCTCCTTATTATACAGAGCTGTCAGGCAGAAATAATGATACTGTGCAACCAGTAAGATGAATATTTAGCTGAAACTGAACCCTATGTTGAGTTTAACAGCAGTGCTGTCACCAGTGTGCCCTGCTTGTGCTTCGACACTCACTCTATTTCTCCGGTAAATGATGGTGGGAGCTTAAATTTGTTTATACATTTTGTATTTTATATACATTTATTTATTTCGTTTCTTTGTTAAAGGAAATGTTTTATTTGACATTTAGATGGAACTACTAAGTCAATTTTTATACTCAGAAAACATTTTTTCAACCGTGATTGGCAGCCATCTTGGAAATAGCCGCCATTTTGAAAAAAACCAGGTGGCTAACGGGTTTTATCAAACAAATACCATAAGAGGAGTACCCTTGCCAACTGTTATGCTTGTACCACAAAGTGAACGATTTTGTCTAAATAGTTACTTAATCTGCCGGGCTAAACAGTATAATTTATCGATTACAAACAAAGTTAATTCAAAAATGTGATTGTGTCTCATAATAGTTAGCCTTTACAATTGTACAATATAATTATATCCCCCTCCCCCACAAACTCTAGTTAACCTTTACAATGGTGCAATATAATTGTTATCCCCCACCATCCCCCTCCCCATAAAACCTAGTTAGCCTATGCAACTGTACAATACAATGTTTATCCCCCGCCACCCTCCCCATTAAATCTAGTTAGCCTTTACAATTGTACAATACAATTTTATCCCCGGCCACCCCCATCAAATATAATTATCCTTAGCAATTGTACAATACCATTTTTATCCCCAAACCCCATAAACTCAGCTTCAAATAATACTACGCGTAAGTGTTCACATAATTTAACGTGGAAAAATTGATAAAATATTTAGTTACTGTTGAAGAAATTATATTGGTAAAATTAGAAAGTCAGTTTTTCTGATTTAACCACCAACCGTTAATAAAATATTGCAACTATTCACTCAAGCAATATATTGTCATGCTCCATAGCACATAACCATCACTTGTTTTTGTACATTAAAAATACGGATAAATACGGATATGCAGGTGCAAAAAGGAAGACTATTGCAAGACATGTTGATGGTGAATGTATGAACAAAACGGACATCTAAATTGAGGTAGGTTTTTTTCTTGGCAACATTAACTTTCATTTAGTGATCATTCAGAAAACGAGGTCAAATTCTGGGTTGATTAAGCAACAACTAAGCAATAACATATCACCCGCTTAAATAACCGATGTAGGAATTTATCATTATTGGAGAATGGGGAGACTCGCTTCTGTTACTCTCTACTGCTAACCTGCTGATGTTATACCAGAAGTTACTCGCTACTGCTAACCTGCTGATGGTTCTACCAGAAGTTACTCGCTACTGCTAACCTGCTGATGGTTTTATCAGAATTGTGAATATCTTGTCTACCATTGTTTGTCTTGTTTTTGTTGCCCTTTGTATCTTCTGACGTTCATCGATTAACGACTTTTGATTTCTCCTTGATATCTTCGAACTTTTCCTTTCTCGAATTTTCCGAGAATTTGAGTTTCCATGACAATGCAAGCTCACATTGACTATGACTGGACCATGTTTATCTTCTTCTTATCAAATAAAGGGACGTATCCGAGTCCGCGAAAATGATGATTTGATTTTTGGTGTTAAACGCCACTTTCAGTAGTATTTCAGCTATATCACGGCGACCAGTTTTAGTAGTGGAAAAAGCCGGAGTACCCGGAGAGAACCACCGACCATAGGCAAGTAACTGGTAAACTTTATCACTTGCGGCTGCGAGTCGTGTGCATCCTTTTTGTAATCGCAAAAACGAAATTCGACTATATGAATATCACATTTACTGCGTACGACATATTTCTGGAATAACCTTCATCAGGTATGTTCAAAGTCAGAAGATTGGAAAGCCATTTGAACTATATTTCTATATCATAGTTGTGTGAAATTATATATTGAATACACTGGTGGATACTACATAATCAGTGTTGGGACTAATAATACAATTAGCTTTTTTCATCAATTATAGAGATAACAAAACAGAATATACAATTACAATATAAAATGGTGGACCAAAATTCAAAAATCAACATTAACACAGCTGAAGCTGCTGAACTTGAACTGATCAAAGGTGTAGGAGCAATATTAGCTAAATGTATTGTGGAATATAGGGCGGACAATGGACCATTTAAATCTCTCGATGATTTGGTAAAAGTCGGAGGAGTGGGTCGAAAGAAACTAAGTGCAATAAGAGACCAGATATGTATAGAAGATTTGTCATTGTCAGAACACGAGGAAATGGACCACGATGGCTCCACCAACGATAATTATTCTAATGTCAACACAGAGTTTAGAGAATCAATGAAATATATGCTCGATATATTAGAACCCATTGCAAAAGCAACAATACGACCACAAGTACCTCAGTTTAATTACAGATACAGTAACAAAGGTGTTGTGCGGATAGCTAGCTGGAACGTAGAGAGATTTGACGAAGAAAAGGCAAATAATCCAGGCGTTAAGGAGGTCATGTGTATGACAATTTTAGAAAACGGGTAAGCAATGTGAGGTTGACTGTTTGTATATGTTTATTAAAGTTACATGATTCAAAGCTAAAACAAAAGTTCCCCCTGTATGGTCGTTTTGGGAGAAACACGGAAACAGAATAATTGATAGTAATAGCTTATCTATGTTAGATTGAAATAATCGAATTATTTAGACTAACACATTGTTTAAAGTATAATCAATGCATGTTGAAAGGTAATTCCACATTACTTGTTATTTTACAATAAAGCATACCTTTATATACTTCAAATCGACAATAGGCGATCCTGTTTAGTCACTTTGGTTTTATTGCTTCCAGAACTTTAAATTATTTGACTTTCTAATCTTTCAATTTTGAGCAGACATGATGAAGGTTATCCCAGAAACGCGTCGTGACCACTAAATTTGATATCTACATTTTTATTGCAGATTTGGACTGATAGCTGTACAAGAACTTGCTGATGAGAAAGCTTTACATGTAGTAAGTGTTTGTAGTCATCATAAAACAAGTAGATTATCTCCCTTGATATCTGTAGAAATAGTAAGGGTGTATTGTCATCCTAAAACAAGCAGATTATCTCCTTTTGATATTTGTAGAATTAATTAATGTTTCCCCAGAGTTCATTTACATGTTTATCTCAAGTTCATGTGAATTTACCGTCCATTCACATTCACTATTATTAAAATAAATGTGTTTACCTAAGCGTAAGTATAAAACGCAAATGAAACGCATAAATGAATAGCACATTAATGTTTCACAGCTGATTTCATCCCGGATTTTATTTAACTGATAGCGTCATTTATAATGAGGATTACATTTTGAAGTTCAACCTTATTGATGCGATTTATATGTCAAGGATTTCAATATGTATATATACATGTTAAGTATGAATACATACCTGACAAGGATGTGATTGAATAAATTATATAGCCTTGCTGAGAGTATACAGGTGAACAATAATGGTCACTCGACAACGGGGGAATATTAAAAACAAAACTCTACGACAAAGGTCTTCCTCCCCTTCATCAGTAGCAATATTCCAGCATCACCAACGTATGGAGATTACATTTCGCAACTTATACGTTATTCTAGAGGTTGCGCACAGTACAGTGATTTTCTTGACAGTGCTCGGCTACTAACGTAACAGCTTCTCAAGGAAGGCTACGTTCCTCCCAGGTTGAAGTCATCGATACAAAAATGCTACGGTCGTAATCACAATCTTGTTGACCGCTAAGAAATATCAATATCTCAAATAACAATTGATCTTTTACTTTTTACGTAGCTGTTTCTTTTCTCTATCATTGTCAAGACTGTTACTGGACTTGACTGTATATAATGAGTAACACGGCGGGTGTCTTATAAGAGAATGGAACTGCTTACACTTCGCGAGAACCCGAGTTCACCCCGGGTTTCTGGTGGGGTCTGTGTTACTGATCCTTTTCGATTTTTGTGTTATCATATTATGTGTCCATATGTTCTTAGTCCCGTATGATTTGTCTTTGTTTGCATATAATGGTGTCCAAAACATATTGTGTTTTGTTTTTGCTTTGTTTTCCTTCGTCTTGTATGCCCTATGTTGCCATTTTATCTGGATTGTCCTTTTTTTGATTCGGTATTCTCTACCGTTTATTTGCACATTATATCCGCATTGTTACCGGACCAACTACAGGATCGTATTAAAAAACAAAAAACAAAAAAACCAACAACATTCAGTTAATTTTATTTCCGTTCTAAAAATCTGTTTTCACAATTAAAATTGCAGATTTCTGATCAAAACTTTTATTGTCAACCGAGTTTGAACAATACTCAAAGACTACAATTTGACATAATTGGTTTTTGACAAAGGTAAGCTCTTGTTCAAATGTAGATCATTTTATGGCTGTCCCAGTAGGTTCTCCAACAACTAAATTTATTTGGGAACAATTCATTATTGTTCGTTATACTAGTATTCATATGACTGCTGGAAGACAAGTTTGAGGATAATAAAGAGGTAATCAGAAGCCGCAAATCTAAGTACAGACAATACAATGGGAAAAAGAAAACAGACATACAATTGACAGAAGAAAAGGACAAAAAGACAGATAGCGATCTATAAAACACTGTACAAAAATTGATGTATCACGAAAGGAGTAAATGAATGAATCGGATGTTTGTACATATCTAAAACATTGACCAGTCCTATTACATCAGCTGATGCAGTTGTGACGTTTGGCATGGGCGTCGTCGTGGTCAAGACCGCATAGTAGTTGGATTTACAACTACCTGTGCAATCAGTGCCTATCACCACAAAAGTTGTGAGTTCGAATTCCGTTCGTGGCGGGGTGCACTGGATACAACATTATGTGATATAGTGTGTCAGAGACTTGCGGCAGGTCTGTGGTTTTTTACAGTTTCATCTACCCATAAAACTGGCCGCCATGATTTAAATGAAATATTGTTTGAAAGTGGTGTTGAAAACCATACCCGAAATCCTGTAGATTGCCTAATCTTAATGACTTCGCGAAAAACTTACTCCCCCTGTTTTTTTGGTGTGGTCGGTGTTGATCATCTTTTTAGTTTTCTGTGTTGTGTTTTTATAAGGTTTTTGCTTTGTTTTTGTTTTTTTCTTTGTCTTCATCTTGCATCTTGTGTGCCCAATATTGCCAGTGTCTCTGAATTGCGTTCTCCCAAACATGATTAAACCCAACATGTGCATGATTGGTCATTTAATGATCCCTTGAAAAGTTGGAATTTGTTGGATATCCAAGATGACAACCAATGCATTACTTAGTTTTCAACAAAGGACCGTTTTATACCGATGATACCGTTTTCATAGATTATTGAAAACTTTCAGTAAATTGAGGTTAGGTTAGGCTTATGGTATTTAACGCCAATTTCGACAATATCTGAGATAAAACGTGGCGGTCAGATTTATTGATGGTGGAAACAGGAGGACCCGGAGAAAACCATTCAGTAAATTTATTTAATACCATAAATATATTGTATATAAATACAACTCTGCATGCAAAGATCTAACCAAAAATAGTATTTATCATTCAAAACTAATCAAATCAATAAAAAATAATCTCCTTAAAGGGTATAATGTGGTAACTATAGATGTTCCTTGCTAAAATATAGACAATCTGCTGGTGCTGGTTCAATTACAAATTAAAGCAGTGGATTTATATTTTATACCATATCATATTTGTATTTAATTTCAACACATCAATAACCTATTTTTTCTGGTCTTACATGAAGACTATTAATGTCTTAAGTTGTTATTGATAATGTTAAGCATTATGACTGTTGTTCTAAGAGTAAGGATCATTAACCAATAGCATATGCCTATTTTTAGCCAGTACTCAATTAACTACGAACATTCATTAATTGATTCAACAATTGTATTGTCAATGTTATTGTTGTAGTTATTATTATCAGAAAGAGGACCCAACCCCGATCTACGTCAGCATATGTCGTGGATTTAAGGTATTTATTGATATGGGAAGAACGAAACAGTGTCTTTTTCCCACTAATTAGACACTCCGATAATTTCATACATTTTTGTTTGTAGATTTGTGAGGAATTAAACAACCCCACCTTGTCGAATGTAAAGGAATTGTCAAGATCTCAAAGTCTGTGGAAATGCAGTGTGTCCGATGTAACAGGAAGGATGTATAGGGTATATATTCATAAGCAGGCGATAGCTTGTTCTTAGCAGTATAAATGTAGTGAAAAAAGTTGAATACCATGGACAAATATTTCTTAGTCGCAACCGGAAAGCGGAAGCTTGTGCGCCAAAAAATCAAGATTACTTACGCTTCGAAAAAAAAACACAATAAAAATAACAAATATTTGAGCTTCACTCGAAAATGTTAAGAACTTTAGTTTGAACTTAATGCTGACCTAAGATGGGGGGCTTGGGACCAGGAAATTAATTTGTTCCCGCCAAGTTTTATTGAATAAGGGTAATAACAAAATTACCGAACACCGAGCAATCTTCCAAAGGGAAAGGCAATTCTCATAAATCGACAAACAGACAAAATCAGTCAACAACCAGAAAACTGGGAAAACCGCAATGGCCCTGACTTGGTACAGGCTTTTCCAAAGAAATGGTGGGTTGAATCAGATTTCACGGCGCCAAACTTCCCGCTTCCATTACGGTTGAAAGGTTTCGGTTGTCACAATAACAGCATTTTAACAATACAGGGACAAATATGTATAATAGTAGTCAACGCAGTATCTTGTAAAAATCAATTGTTTATTATTGTCTCTGCAGAACGTTCTAACTAAACTGTCATCTTCTTACTCAGTTTGATTTCAAATGAGATGTGGAATGATGTCATGTCTAAACCACGATTACTTAATCCTTATCCTTATATCTTTTCACTTTATGAAAATCCATCGTTTATTTATGTAGCACATCAGGAAGGTAAGATATGATGTATATACATGTATGATTAGTGGTGTAGATTTTTCCTCTTTATGCGAGTTTTCGACTGGACTTAGGGACTGTTCTGATTGTTTGTGGTTTGCCTTTTAATTTGTGTTGTAACAATACACGGATACCATGACAAAATGCACAGGTTATATCTTGAAGTGTATTTGAACCACATTTGGACTCGATATACTATGCCCAATATATATGTGTCTAGTGCCTGAAGGTTAATCCACTTTATTAACGCAAAACGAAACCATTGAGCACTTCCTCTTTCACTTTCCTCGGTATGATATCGTTACACAACGCTATATCAGCTCTCGGTTCCTTACTACACCACTACTTCTAGACATAGTACTATTTGGATCTAATGTATACACACCTATAGTAACCAAACTGCTGAAGTCTTCTACACCGTCCACAAAGGTATCCTGCGCAGCAAAAGATTGACCTCTTGTCTTTGCCCTTCATCAAATAACATCTCAAGTTGCACATAATAACTTTTTCTTTTACAAACCTTTTTCACTACAGCGTTCTTATATGTCATCATCAAATTGTGTTATCTTTCAAGACATATTATAGAAGGAATATCTCTTTTGAAAAAATGAAATCCCATACGCTTAACAGCTTGTTTTCAGATCTCTTTAATTCAAACAAATTCAGACGTGATTGCTATTATATATATGTAACTGTATTATATTTAATAACGTGCATTTGCAATGAGCGTCGAAAAGAGCTAGCTAAGACAACCAGTCAGTACATACTATAAGTCATATAAGTTTATTGTTTGTTTTTATGTTCTTTTTCTTTTGGACATTGAATTGTCT
Organism: Bathymodiolus brooksi; assembly: GCA_963680875.1. NCBI lineage: Eukaryota > Metazoa > Mollusca > Bivalvia > Mytilida > Modiolidae > Bathymodiolus > Bathymodiolus brooksi. Next base: position 49,583,510 of record OY804580.1, on the reverse strand, counting down.
GTTCCTCTTCGATTTACGACACTTGATTACCCCTTTGGTATCTTTAAGCTTTTCTTATAGTCTTTATTGTTAGTTTTATAAAATTTGTAGTTTTGTAAGAAGAGCTTGAATATACCAAAGGGTAATCAGAATCCGTTAATCGATTAAAGACAGTCCCTGCTCCACTAGTAACTATAGCAACATTTTAGAAACGTAATTTTTATATGTTTTTGTTTGTTTGTAGAGTATGGAATACAACGGTTTCCTGTATGATTCATCTCAAGGCATCACACTTCATAATTCTGCATTATTGCAAAAACCGAAAAAAGCTCCGAAGCCTTTTACCAGAAAACCATTTATTGGTACATTCAAGGTAATAGTTTGAATTGCTTAAGAGCAACAGTAATGTTCCGTGATAGCACGATACTGGAAATAAAAATCATGAATTAATTAGTAAGAAAGGATATGGATGTAAATAAACATGAACGATCATCCAACATTACACTAGGATACACATTAGAGTAAAAGGACAAGCTTGTAGTAAGAAAGGATATGGTTGTAATTGAACATGAGAGACAATCCAACATCACACTTAGACACAAATTAAATTAAAGTAACAGCTTGTAGTAAGAAAGGATATGGATATAAATGAACATGAGATACTATCCAACATCCCACTTAGATGCAAATTAGAGTAAAGCAACATCTTGTAGTAAGGAAGGACATGATGCAAATGAATATGAGAGACTATCCAACATTACACATGGACACAAATTAAAGTAAAGAAACGTCGCTTTTATTGCTATTCTGCATTTTACAGTCACAGTGGGGTCTTCAACAATGACCAAAACTCATATCCCATACTCTTTATGTCTATCGATAAACATAACATCTGGGCATCTATTTCGCTTAGTAAAGTCTGAAAAAGAACCGAAAGAAGAAATATTGAAATAATATTGAATAAAAAGGTTAACAGATAAGAATTACTTTGTTTTGGTTCGTTGTCTTACATTATACATATGAAGTAGGATCGCTCATTTGTAAGACTGGGTACTGCTGACACTTCTGAAGGCTCAACATAGAGAAGGCTCAACATAGAGAGCTTCCCTGCAGCTTCCGGGCCAATTGACAGAATGAGAATGTGGTTCCGATGGCATTTGATGCTTGAGTTGTCAGGTTATTAAATGGAACGCCTGTTTTTAGACTTAGTGAGACCTTCTTTAGAGAGTGCCTCGTCCCTTTCTCTTTAAGGGCTATTTATGTAGATTTCAGAAAAGTGTAGGTCCATTTTAGAAGCTACATACCGCTATCTATTCGTCCCTACCTAACTAACTGCTCGCCATATCCCTCCTTTTTTGTATGCTTTTATTACATCTTGTTTTTGTCCTGGTTAGGCATGTAATATTTCCCGCTGACCGTTGAGCAATCGCCAATCAATCAATGATGACGGTAATGCACTGTGCTTAAGCCCTGTAAATTGTAATTACAGTCAAACCTGTATTAAGAGATCACCTTTGAGACAAAGAAAATGTGGCCTTATAAGACAGGTGACCTCTTAAAGGAGGTTCAAGTCATAAGCAATTTGCTATGACTGAATAGGAAAAATGAGACCTTTTAATACAGTTGACTGCTGAATAGAGGTGACTACATGGGCTGGTTTGACTGTACTTCTGTACATATATCTTACAGAGAGATTACTGATTAGATGTACGGTCAATGTTCAGTCACTTTGTGCTATTACCATAAAATCTTCTTTTTAGATAAAGAACTTTGACTGTATCATTGTGAGTGTTCATCTGAAAGCTACTGGATTAAGCAATGAAGATTTAGACAGACTACAAGCAGAAATAGATAGAGTCCCCGCTATATATGAAGCAGTTGAGGAAGAATACCCAGGTTCAAATACATGTCCTTATATCGGATATAGCATATGCAATCAAACTTAATACGGCGAGGTTCGCGCCCGGCTTTGTAAATTACAAAAAGGGGTGCACTCGATTCGCAACCGTAAGTGATAAAGTTTACCAGTTGCTTGTCCATGGTCGATGGTTCTCTCTGGGCACTACCGCTTCTTCCACCACTAAAACTGGTCGCCATGATACAGCTGAGAAATTGCTGATAGTGGCGTTAAGCAAAATAAATCAATCAATCACAAAAACAATCACACTTCTGAGTTCTTTTGCTTTATCAAATATTACTTGTGTACGGTAGTCCTCATTACGGTAGACCACCCCGGTAAACCACATACTGATGCACTATTTCTCGCGTCGGTTTCGCGATCTTTTTCTTCGCGAGACTGAAATGTTGGGGCGCTGATATTTAAACCCGGATGTGGAAAGCCAACATACATACGAAAGTAAATACTTTCATGAACAATATTTAAATATAATAGCCACTTTGTTTTGTTTTTGTAAAAATAAAATCTTGTATTTTCATTCCTAAGTCAAACAATTTCCAAACTACATCTATTTCATTTGCAACTGCGTCAATTCCGTAAATCGTGACGACAGTGTACTGTAAATAAACACAGCACCTTGTTCAAGCGTGTCCAAAAAAAAAAAAATTTCTAGTTTATACGGATTAGTAAAAGATGATTATAGAATAAATTTGACTTAATTTAGAACTACACTATAATTTAGATCTACAATATTTTCAGAAAATATCAAATTCATTGTTTGGACCATTTGCAGTCGCTGTAGAAAAACTCGCCTTGGTGTGTTTTTTGCATTTTTATTTTTTGCAGAATCTACGCGTGTGGTCTAACATTTACTCGGATCTATAAAAAAAATTGACCAATACAACACGGACGTACTGAAAGGACTTTAGGTTAATATGGACTATCTTTAAGGACAACTAGTGTTCATTTTTGTACCACTGAATGACTCTAAGACAACTCGGGTAATTTTTTTGACGTATGGACATTTTATGTCACGCCCAACTGAATTTCCATGTCGAATTCCAGATTATTGACATATCGTTATATATGACTTACCAGTTTAAAAGAAATCCAAACACAATTCCTGTCCAATTATCCAAGATTATTTGTACCACAATATTCCTAAAGTTCTACAATAAATGCGTAAATAAAAACGAATCTTGCCACCATTCATCGCAATGTTAATGTTTGTTTTTAATCATGTCATATTTTACGTTGCAACAATGACAGCATTGGAATCGTATTTGGGTCACAACTGACACGCAAAGATGACAATGTCGACACAAAATCAATATTTTTAATATGCATAGTACACGTACAATAACTAGAATGAGGAGATCCCATACATGTACGTTGTTAATCCAAGTTTGACATTTGTTCACTTTCTTTGCTGGTCTCTTTTGGCTCTTTGTGATTTTATTTTTCTTTATCTCAGAATCATAAGAACTACATGTAGGTCTGAAGGGAAATACCTTAGCAATATCAGACTCGAAATAAAATACATAATTTTGGGTGTTGACCACTTTGCCCTCACGTATATTTGAAAGGATAAATTACAACAAATTTGTTGAAACACGGAGAAGAGAAGACGTTTTCAAAGGAATCAAACTGCATATAAAACAATATACAGAAAACAAACTGCATACAAAAAAGTCTTAAAATAAAAAAAAAATATTTTAGATGTTGGTCAGTTTTAACTCCCTATGACCCTTTCTATCTCGGAAACATTTTTTGGATGGTGTCTAGACATGCATTGAATTGGCAGATGAGTAGGAGTGGACCAGAAAGTGGGGGACTAGTTTTGAGGGTGGACCAGAAAATGTGGCCAGGTTTCAAAACTGATAAGCAAAAAAGAAAAAAATGAAATGATATTAAAAAAATGTCATTTGAATGCATGCTTCTATACTAAAAATCCAGCTTTTTAAAAACATTTCAAAAGGGGGGATGGGGGCATGTGCCCCTTGCCATCGGCTCATATGTCTCTGATAAGAAAAGATAGTTGAACATAAACATTTTCCATTTTTATACAATTTTTGCATTTATTATTTCTTTAGCTAAGATAATAAAACCAACACTTTCTAACCATGATGTGCTCGCATGGAACAAGGAACACAATGCATTAGTTTTTCCTTACTTCTATTAGTGTTAATTATTTCTATCAGTACCCATTTATTTATTCATCTTACTACCCAAAAGAAGAAGAAAAAAGAAATTATACAAAATATCTATAGATACATTGTGAAAAATATAAAGAAAAGAAGAATTTTGTTTGCATAGTAAGAGAAGAGAATATTTGGCCACAGGTACTCGAGGACAGAATATCTCCACCTTTCTTCCAACACTACGGAAAAAAAAGTGTTATATCATATCCTTCAGCATTATTTACAGCTTAAGCATTGGTTAATTTGATATGCATGCATATCATCACAAAATGACCCAAAACATTCATCTTCGATTTAGTTTTACATTGCATTTGTATGACAGTGGTTCCGTGTACAAAGGTTTTGACAGATTTTCCGTCAGTCTGATCCTACAAAATATTTGAATACTACCAACATCTGCCGAAAATGGTTTCGAATAGTAAGACACAATGAATATTATTTATTTAACTATTTAGTATGCCGTTCATTCTATATGTCTATCTGCTATTATTTATTAAACTCAGTCTTCCCAAAATAAATGCTATGCTGAAATTATTAACCAGCTTGTTGTTGAAACTTTGAAAGGTAATAACATTACACAAGAAGGATTATATTATCTGTATATTTTTGTCACAGATAATTTTAAAGAGTATGAATTAGATACTGAATATTGCCTTTAACATTTTGTATGTGAAAGCAGAGACATGTCTGATGAAAGCGGTGACTATACCATTCTCTTAAAATTAAAAACCATTTTGTTAACTTGGAGCTAGCATAATATTGGCCGAAATACACATACTTTAAAATGTCGAAATGAAGATTATCAGTATTACTGTAACCGTACGCAGTGCGGTCTTATGTATGGGCACAATGGGCAGTTGCCCGGTAGTCCCACGAGCAAATGAACCCCATACTAATCTATGTATGTTGTAGACGGCATGATTTTTAATGTTTAAACACTGATTTTGTTAAAAGTATCAATACAAGAAATATATGTTTAATTTTATCGACCATTTACAGTTTTATTTCTGTGAGTGTTTGTATACATAGGGGCCTCAGTGCACTGCTTTGACTAGGGCCTATATTGCTGATAAGACGGCCCTGACTGTACGCCATTCATCATTTACACTTCATGAACATGTATCGGCTGTACATAGCATGGTATAGGCCAATATTGATTATGTATGTTGGTTTGTATTAATTGATATTTTTGTAATAAAACTCTTTTCTTATGACATAAAAGACAGGATACTTTCATTTTACAGGCACCGACGTCTACTACCCCCTTTATGGTTGATACCACCCGCGTACTAGTACTAGTTAGCCTCCAATGTGTGCACTGTCCCTAGTCCAACAATAAAAGATTCCATACTTGTTTTCTCGTAATTTTCTATTCTACTTCATTTAACTTTCCAGTGAATGTCATAGGGATATAAAGTATTTTTAGAAGCATTTAATTTCAAATACTTCCGTCCTCTCTATAGACAGTGCCTACTCATCTTAAAAACATAGATATCTAGATTAGTGCGCATCACTCATTTCTAGAATAATATAATTTAGGCATGATCAAATTGGCTAAGGTTCGTACGGATTCACCCCGTACATTCATGGCTTTTACGAATAAGATTTTGCAATGCATGTTATCGTAGATGAGAATTGCTCTCGTCTCCATCTTTGTCTGGTACAATTACATCGCATGTTTCAATACAAATGTAATAAGAATAAAAGTACCACACCGTCAAAGCAGTTCAAAAATGAACACGGAAAATCATAGAAACAGAGCTAAACTTGATTCCCCGAACACATATGTACACGGCCGCGCATACATATATACCAGCCATGGTACAGGCACTTCCCCAAACTTGATTCCCCGAACACATATGTACATGGCCGCCCAATCATATATGCCGGGCTTGGTACAGGCACTTCCCCGAACACATATGTACATGGCCGCCCAATCATATATACCGGGCTTGGTACAGGCACTTCCCCGAACACATATGTGCATGGCCGCCCAATCATATATACCGGGCTTGGTACAGGCACTTCCCCAAACTTGATTCCCCGAACACATATGTACATGGCCGCCCAATCATATATACCGGGCTTGGTACAGGCACTTCCCCGAACACATATGTACATGGCCGCCCAATCATATATACCGGGCTTGGTACAGGCACTTCCCAAACTTGATTCCCTGAACACACATGTACATGGCCGCCCAATCATATATAGCGGGCTTGGTACAAGCACTTCAATATTAAGTGAAGGACTCTATAGTTTTATGAAGCCAAACCTCCATTCATAGTAACATGATGCGTCATTAAAATGTTTTTCGCATGTAATTAAAATGAGGATCCTGACATATAAAACTGGCTAATTGTTAGACATCAACAAAATTGTTGTTTTTTTCTGTATTTTGCAGGAGAACGGGATATTATGATTGTAGGTGATTTCAATTTAAATCCACAAAAAGAAGGTATGTCGAGTGTATGATATATCAAGCAATTTATACATTACTTAATAACATATTGTTTTGATTATATCATTATTATATCATACAAATGTAAAAATATGTTTTTGTCGTAATACCCATTAAGCACATTTCATTCAACAGATGCACTGTGTGTTCATGGTACTCACTACTGTACACCAAATTCCAACGCAAGATATTAAAAACTAAAACTTCTTAGGAATATAAACCTTAGATATACAATTATGTTTAACATTTTCTCTCGTTAAATTTGAGAAAATGTTTTCGTTTGAACATCAATGTCACAGTGATAGTAAGAAAATATAGATATCTCAATTTTCATTTTAGAAGCCAGGCACAAATAGTTGTAGTAAGCGACTTCAGGTGTATATAATGCAAAAAAATACTATATTAGGACATTAAAAAGGTTGTTTTACTAAGCTTACAAGTATATAATTTTACTCTCTAAAATTAACAGTTTCCTCATTTAATCGATCACAAAATATGACCACTAATACCAGTTCGTCTGTGCATTTATTTGTTGCTCAAATAAATATTTTCTTGCATAGCTTATTGATATAACAGACTGCATTTGTTTTTCGTATGAACAATATTATTTACATCTGTTACGTTTGATTGACAATTGTTTTTCTGTTGAGGCTGACACAACAGTACGTCAATTTTCCGTCCGGTCCGTATGTTGGTCTTCACCGCCATGTATTGGTTTCTGTTAACCTTACTTGTAACTAGCTATCTATATTATTAGCTACTAAAGAGTAAATGATGAAAGCAACGTCAATTGATTATCAGCAGTACCTCTCGTCAACAGGGTTAGGGTTATGGTGTTCAACGCCGCCACTTTCAACAATAGTTAAGTTATATCGTGGAGGTCAGTTTTTTGGAGGAGGATATCAGAGTAGCCGAAGAAAACCACCGACCTGTCGCAACTCATTGACAAACTTTATAAATCATGTTGTATCGAGTAGATTTCGCCATGTGTGGGATTTGAACTCATAACTTTTGTGGTGATAGACACTGATTGCATAGGTAGTTGTCAAATCAACTACCATATTATCTCCACCACGACAGTCCCCTTCTCGTCCTCAAATAGTTTATTTTCTGTAAATGGGGCATGCATGTTTGCCACATCGTAAATATTTTTTACAACTGTCATTTCAGATTTTGATATATTACGAGAAAAAGGATATGCAAATTGCATACCGCTGGGAAAATTTACAAACATTAGCAACAGTAACCCTGAAGGCAGTGAAAGTTATGACCATATATGGATAACAAGTAGTACTAAAAAGGTGTTTTCAGGTGAGTTATCGTTATGTGTTATACCTGTTAAGTGTATTCACATGTGTCGAGGAGTAAATGTAGATTTGATTGACTTGATTTGATTTATTGTGTTTAACGCCACTTTCGGCAATATTTCAGCTATATCATGACGACCAGTTTTAGTGGTGGAAGAAGCCGGGGTACCGGGAGAGAACCACCGACCATGGGCAAGCAATTGGTAAGCTTTATCACTTGCGGCTGCGAGTCGAGTGCCCCTTTTTTTTAATATACAAAGCTGGGCGCAAACCCACGCCGTATTGGGGATAGGCTTGTATGTGTTGTTAGGTAATCCAATTACCTAACCCATTGAGCCACCCTCACAGTACATTCCATATTGAATAAACCTGTATTTAGCGACTACGTGTCTTATGTGTCCATATATCAATGTTCCCTTGGAAGGTCAAATAAGACAGGTTTGATTGTATATACATACCAACCAATTCAAACACGGTTTGTGTGTATTAACATATGGTGAATTTGTATCTATTACTTATGTAACCGGTCTAGATCCTACATCTGTTGAATGTTCATGTTTATATGTGTCTTAGGGCGAGATTATCTCTGTTTCTACCATGTTTCTATTGCATGAATTGTTCTAAGAGTGTCATACGTTTTCCTTTTCATTTTATTTTTACGATTTTTCTGCTGGAGTTTGGAACCGTTCTGATGGTAATGTATTTTTTCAATTTTCATGTGGAAATCGTAATGTAAAAAAATATATTTTACAGGAAGATCTGATGTCATTCGAGAAGGATTACGACATGCCTTTATACCTAAAGGATGGTCATGGGGAGGTGTCGTTAGTGACCACTGTCCAGTATGGACAGAGATATATACTGGTCAGGATTATGATGAAGCCAACCTGAAAGAAGATACAGATTTCCTATTTGATGGTTAACGCCGCGCCATCATCATAATAAATATAAACACATTTATGCAAGTTAAAATATACATGTACTTAGGAAAATATTTGAAAATCAAGAAAACAAATATTGTAGAAGTAAAATGCTAATATAATTTTGATTTGTTGTTGAATGAAGTGTCCACAATCTTTGTTGGTTTTAGGTTTGATCTTATGGCGCTTAAGGCCACTTTTAACAATATTTCAGTTATATCGTGGCGGCCAGTTTTATTGCTGGAGGAAACCGGAAGACTCGGAAAAAAAACCCGACCTGCTGGAGGTCACTGACAAACTTTATCACATAATGTTGTACACCTCACCCTGAGTGGGATTCGAACTCACAACATTAGTGGTGACACGCACTGATTGCATAGGTAGTTGTAAATCCAACTGCCATACGATCACGGCCACGACGGCCCTTAGTCTATGAATAATATTTTTATTTTGCGCAGAATATATAGACACAGATGATGATGGTATAACAGCTACAGTTTAGCCGATACTAGAGCGTAGTGTCACCCTTTCAAGACAAATCCAGTGTACTGAGTTATGAACAGTATTCCAAATTTCCAACTATTTCCAAATGTAGCATCAAACCTAACAGAACTGACGGGGATACCAGCCCCTTTATTTATTTTTAGTGTTAAGATTTCTAGATGCTTTCCAAAACCGAGGGTTTCACATATCGGTTCTTTATAGCTATCCCAGTTTTTCTCCTCAATAAGTATAATAAGCACTACGACGCTGTGTTTGTCTTTTCCCTAGAATGCCAGGGATAAACACTATAATTGTAATGTCTTCTCTCTAGGATTCCAGGGGATGCACACTACATTGTGTCTTCTCCCGATGATACCACGAAGATAACTCTAAATTGTTGGTGTGTGTCTTGGTTGAAAGAAGATTGGGATTGTAGGAATATAATTTAATAGGGATAATCTTACACAAGCTGTAATCAATGTGTTCGACTGAACAAAATGTTGCAATATACAATTTCATGGTCGACCATTACGGGATTGTTAACAATGTGTTCCCGATATGATAATTACGTAAATGAAGTAAATTCAGAATGTACAAATATACAAGAATCTGAGCAAAACCCAATAAAAAAAAACTCGACAAGATAACGATTATAAGGAAAACAATATGAACAAAACGGAGTCACCAAAATTGAACATAGAAAACTAAGATAGTTCAACACGTACCTAACCAAGATAAAAACAAAACAAAGGAAACAAATAATAATAAAAAAGAAGAAAAAATAACTAAAAAAACTAGAGGTGCACTAAAGTGCTTCGGAAAGGTAAACAGGTGCCAACTTTTTTTCATGTGAAAAATTCGTATCTTTTGGAATATGAAACCATTTTGTAGCATTTATATATCTTTACGTTATATTTTGACATAATACCTACACTACATAGACTGTTAATACAAGGGCGAAGTGGATGCCTACATAGACATTTCTTCTACACTTTGTCATAAACTCTAATTACTGTTATTTTATGTCTGTCTAAATAGATTATGTCATAGTCTGATAAATTGCATAACTAGAAGGAAATACCTCAATAATGTAACAGTACTTAATCAAACAGTCGACATAGACATTCTTTATAGGCGGCTGCTGGTTTATACTGTACATAGACAAATCAAAATCTGAAAAATAATAAAATTTTGAGTATACATATGCAGAGCAACAATAAATCTTTTTTTTTCTATTTCGGCATATCGCAACACTTTACCCACCTAGACATTAATCCATTAATGCATTGATTAATTACATTATTTAGAAACTAAATTTGAGACACAAACATGTCTAATAAACCATGTCAGCGCCGAATCACTTACTACTTGGCAGTTGCTACTATCGGGGACTAATAGTCCATAAACAGAGGTATCGAGCCAGAGTTTGTATAGTTATATAATTAAGTGCACACGACACCTTTCTGGAATAACCTTCATAGCGTTATTTTACTTTGTCAGCATTGTTGTAATTATAATCGATAGACATACTTAATGTAAAAAATCACCTTAAACTCCAGGTAAAATTTCTAATATTGCTTCATTACTATTGATTAATGTATTTCGTGCATATAAAATAGCAAAGTAATAAATGAAAGCAAAAAAAAGTTAATAAATGGAAGTAATTTCTGAATATTTTGAAGTATTTTTTCGAAGGACTTCCGTATTCATTCACTGAATAAATAGAAGAATAATTCTTCTAAAATATCAATTGACAAAAATCATGAGCAAAATGCTTCGTCGTTACCTCTAGTTGTTTGTTTGCGCATAGTAGTTTTCACCACATATTCTGTTGTGTTTATGTTTGGTTATCGTCGTCTTCTGTACCCTATGTTGCCAGTTTATCTGGATTGTCCATTTTTTATCGCCCCTTTGGTATTCTCTAACGTTTATTTAATATCGAATGCACATGCAATTAGTTATTGGTCAGACATCAGCCATACAGCTTCAAATGTCTTCCAAAGTTTAATAACCATCCTTTGTATAACGACCTAATGAGTGTGTTCTAATACATAAATACACCAAATACAAGTGTGAGACATACACAAACAGCTTCAGTATGTGGCCTATAACAGATACATTGGAGTCTAAATTAAAGATCGCCTGTGTGTTGTTGTAGTTAGCAATGTCGACACTACCACCACAGGATTTATTTGTGTTCAATTTGTGGGCGGGTCAAACTAAAGAAACTAAAGACCATATAATGGGCATTTGAGGATTCCCGCCACCAATACAGCAACATTAAGGATCAAGAACAAAAAACAGATTTGGTAGGGGTCAGGATAATAAATACAGGTTTGGTAGGGGTCAAGATAATACATACAGGTTTGGTAGGGGTCAAGATAATAAATACAGGTTTGGTAGGGGTCAAGATAATAAATACAGGTTTGATAGGGGTCAATATAATAAATACAGGTATGGTAGGGGTCAAGATAATAAATACAGGTTTGGTAGGGGTCATGATAATAAATACAGGTTTGACAGGGGTCAAGATAATAAATACAGGCTTAGTAGGGGTCAAGATAATATTTACAGGTTTGGTAGGGGTCAAGATAATAAATACAGGTTTGGTAGGAGTCAAGATAATAAATACAGGTTTGGCAAAGGTCAAGATAATAAATACAGGTTTGGTAGGGGTAATGATGATAAATACAGGTTTGGTAGGGGTCAAGATAATAAATACAGGTTTGGTAGGAGTCATGATGATAAATACAGGTTTGGTAGGGGTCAAGATAATAAATACAGGTTTGGTAGGGGTCAATATAATAAATACAGGTATGGTAGGGGTCGAGATAACAAATACAGGTTTTGTAGGGGTCATGATAATAAATACAGGTTTGACAGGGGTCAAGATAATAAATACAGGTTTGGTAGGGGTCAAGATAATAAATACAGGTTTGGTAGGGGTCAAGATAGTAAATGCAGTTTTGACAGGGGTCAAAATAATAAATACAGGTTTGGTAGGGGTCAAGATAATAAATACAGGTTTGGTAGGGGTCAAGATAATAAATACAGGTTTGGTAGGGGTCAAGATAATAAATACAGGTTTGGTAGGGGTCAAGATAATAAATACAGGTTTGGTAGGGGTCAAGATAATAAACACAGGTTTGGTAGGGGTCATGATAATAAATACAGGTTTGACAGGGGTCAAGATAATAAATACAGGTTTGGTAGGGGTCAATATAATAAATACAGGTATGGTAGGGGTCAAGATGATAAATACAGGTTTGACAAGGGTCAAGATAATAAATACAGGTTTGGTAGGGGTCAATATAATAAATACAGGTATGGTAGGGGTCATGATGATAAATACAGATTTGGTAGGGGTCAAGATAATAAATACAGGTATGATAAAATATAAGTACAGCTGGTAGGACACTCTACAGCCTGTGTTTGCACTGCTTACTAAGAAGCCATTAAAACATGGATGTCCGATTGTGAGCTTGACGTATGTTCTATGAAAATTGCATGGTAGAAATCACAATTTGCTTGACTGGTCCAGAGTATAAGATGATCAAAGAAGTGTTCCCCTCTTCAATCAATTATCTCAATCCTCTTACTCAATTGTGATAATTTACTAGATTGCTTCTATAGGTAACAGGACGGTACCATTATGGATGAGGAATTCATTTCCCTTATGTATGACCTAGGGTGGGCTTAGTTACAACACGAGGCAAGTTCACTTGTAAATTTCCTATCAGGGCGAGGTGTACAACGGTATGTGATCAAGTTTGTCAGTGACTTGCCACAGGTCGATGGTTTTCTCCGGGTCCTCCAGTTTCCTCCACTAATAAAACTGTCCGCCACGATATCACTGAAATATTGTTGAAAGTGGCGCTAAACACAATCAAACAAACAATAATGTTTGTAAATTCCCTACGGTAAATGTTGTCCTTCATAGGCTTTGGCAACTTTGTCATCATGGATGGTTGTTGTCCGACTTTGTGTCTTTATACTTTTTAATTTGCGTAATAAAATTAAAAGCAAAAAATACCACACTGTCCTGAACAATTCCAAAATCAAATATCAAAATCGTAGAAAGAGGCAAAATGGATACCTTTAATGCACAAATGCATGACCACTCATCTTCCTGGCTTTGCACTGGTACTTAAGTATTATGTTTGTTTGTTTGTTTACATATGTTGTGTATCCCGGTACTAGAGATATCTTACTAGGTACTTACTTACTTCACATATCGGTCCAATATCCTCCCAAGAGGCGGAATATAGGATGTCCTTTCGAAGTAGTATTGCAAGGTTGTGATACGGAAAACTTGATTGTGACGTTTTTTGAGACTACCACGTTGTTCTTTGCATGTTAAAGATGACATATGTAGATTCTGTAGCTGCTGCAAAAGTATGTATTGTTCGTCCTTACTCGGGTTCGCATATTTTTGCAACGACATTCACAAGTCGCTGCATCCGTGTTTTCCATTTTCTTTCTTCCTTCTCTATACAGTAAAACCTGTCTAAACATAACCCGAAAACATGGCTAAGCCAGACAGGCTTTACAGTCCCATCTACTGAACCCTGAGTAACCCGAAAATCTGCCAAACCAGACAGGCCCATCTGCTTAATGTTTACGTAGTTTGAAAATTATTCAGTCCCAAAGGGGTTCGGTTTGGACAGGTTTCACTGTATATGCATCAATATATATATATTATGTTTTTCAGAATTCGTTCTCGTCCTTAATATGCATATAATATTTGCCGCTGGAAGTCACTCAATAAACAACAAATCATCAGGCATATCTTTAGACACGCTGACAAAAAGCCTTGTACCTTAGGTGCATTTCCCTGTAAGGCTTGGTCGTGAATTTATCAAAAGAATATTTTAGACCTGGCATGAATTACATACGCGGTAAGCAAATTATTACCAAGGTCACTTCTACATAGCACAAACAATTTCCTTCCGGTTGGTTATCAAGCTATTAAACAGTAATTAAATTAACTTACATATAAACATTGCATTTTTGTTCTGACAAAAGAAGGTAATTAAATAGAGATACGCGGTATAACATTATATTAGCTACGAGACTAGAACAATAATGTTTGTGAATCTTCGCTGTTGTGCAATGCTTAGCGTGCTGTCTCGAATATAGTAGACAGTCGGTTTGATCCAAGGAAAGATCAAACCAAAGACTAACATTAGCAGTTGATGATCTCCCAATAAGCACACAGTATTTTGGAATAAGAATAAAGCATGCTCAATGTGTCATAGTGAAATGACATGCCTACATGTGAGAAAAATAAAACTCTCAGCAACTTGAAGAATATGTCGTCTAAGAAAACGTCATTATTTTGGCAATATCATCTTCAAGATACATAAGACGATGATTTCTGTGTTTATTGTACACAATACGATTTCTATAATTGTGTAGATTCACGCTATAAGTCCCTCAATAACAAGTCGACAAATGTTTTGGTTAACCAGTAGAAGAACGAGCCCGTGATATAGCGTTCATTTTAAGCAAGAATGTGCCCATGGTATATCGTTCATTTTAAGCAAGAATGAGCCCGTGATATTACAGCACATACAAGCATTAGTATATATACACAAATACAGTGCGTGCATCTCAAGCTAAATATATTTATTATTAGTTCAGACGTTACACAAGAAAAAGTCCCGCAATAAATGTTACATAGATATATTTGTTTAATAAAAATAAATATCATGACTTTTAATGCATATTGCATCATTAACCTTTTGCTTTCATCGTAAAATATCTACCTTAGGTTATTTATAAGGTTATTATTGCAACATTATTTGTTGTGTTGAAACATGACTACTTTGATATTTATCTAAAATGCGAATCCAGAATCATTATGTAATAAAAACGTAGATTTCAAATTTAGTGCCCACGACGCGTTTCTAGAATAACCTTCATCAAGTGACGCTCAAGGTTGAAATGTTGGAAAACCAAATAATTTAAAAAGTTTTGGGAACAAGTAAACCAATGGGCGTAAATAGGATCACCAAAAATCGGCTAAGGTCACCAATGTCTGAGTGAGGAGAACCTTAGTTTTAATAATAATTACATTATTTAGGAACTGTAAATTTCAATAACACATATATCTAATAAACCATGTCAGTGCCAAAACACTGACTACTGGGCGGGTGATACCCTTGGGAACTAATAGTCCACCATCAGAGATATCGACCCTGTGATAGCAATATAAATATGGACATGGACTCGCAATACTAAATCTGGCATGGAGAGAGTACACAATATAAGAACCCTGGACGGAATCAAGACCCGGATTCGGATTTTATTTACTGGATACGGGACTGGAATGTATGTACTGGGTACGGGTCTGGATTTTATGTACTGGGTACGGGACTGGATTTTATGTACTGGGTACAGGTCTGGATTTAATGTACTGGGTACGGGACTGGAATTTATGTACTGGGTATGGGTCTGGATTTTATGTCCTGGGTACGGGACTGAATTTTATGTACTGGGTATGGGTCTGGATTTTATGTACTGGGTACGGGACTGGATTATATGTACTGGATACGGGACTGGATTTTATGTACTGGGTGCGGGTCTGGATTTTATGTACTGGGTACGGGCTGGATTTTATGTACTGGGTACGGGTCTGGATTTTATGAACTGGGTACGGGACTGGATTTTATCTACTGGGTACGGGTCTGGATTTTATGTACTGGCTACGGGACTGAATTCTATGTACTGACTACGGGTGTGGATTTTATGTACTGGATACGGGTCTGGATTGTATGTACTGGGTACGGGACTAGATTTTATGTACTAGATACGGGACTGGATTTTATGTACTGGATACGGTTCCGGATTTTTATATACTGGATACGGGACTGGATTATATCCACCGAGATCAACACGTGAATATAGTTGTTTAAAACATTAACAATCGTGTAAATAATTTTATTTTGTGATTTTATCACCTGGCTTAAATGTGTACCGCGCATGTGGTAATGAGATTTTGTCATGAGGTTGATCGCTCGTTTGTTTGGAAAGCGAAAGAAGGACGTTATGTTAGAATTCCAGATTATCTGTCAATGAAATAATCATAGAGTAACACAGTCAACTGATATTTATGAAAGCAACAGAAAAGACATTTGTCCATCAACTCTCAGAATTTATGTTAAACAGCACACTGTTTAATCACATAGTCTATATACGATTCAATGTCATCTTAGAAAATACAGATAACAGTACCAAACGTTTGTCTCAATGGTAAGAATGATTGAATGTACGATTTGACTAAATCTAAAAGAATTCCTACTTCCTGTCTAATATATCAATTCCCAACACATATATTACTTCCTGTGGCATATGTAACCTCCCGTGGCATATGTTATTTTCCATGTCATATGTTACTTTCCTAAGCATATGTTTCTTTCCTTTATCATCTGTTGCTTACCGTGTTATATGTAACACGGCTCATAACGAGCACGAACAACATAGAATGACACCTGAATAGACAATTACACACTTTTTCATGGGTAAAAACACATCTAACACGGCTCATAACGAGCACGAACAACATAGAATGACACCTGTATAAACAATTACACACTCGTTCATGACTAAAAACATCTGTACCACGACTCATAACGAGCACGAACAACATAGAATGACACCTGTATAGACAATTAAGCACTCGTTCATGAGTAAAAACACATGTAGCACGGCTCATAACGAGCACGAACAAAATAGAATGACACCTGAATAGACAATTACACACTCGTTCATGAGTAAAAACACATGTAACACTGCTCATAACGAGTACGAACAACATAGAATGACTCCTGTATAGACAATTACACACTCGTTCAAGAGTAAAAACACATGTAACACGGCTTATAACGAGCACGAACAACATAGAATGACACCTGTATAGACAATTACACACTCGTTCATGAGTAAAAACACATGTAACACGGCTCATAACGAGCACGAACAACATAGAATGACAGCTGAATAGACAATTACACACTCTTTCATGAGTAAAAACACATATAACACGGCTCAAAACGAGCACGAACAACATAGCATGACACCTGTATAGACAATTACACACTCTTTCATGAGTAAAACACATGTAACACGGCTCATAACGAGCACGAACAACATAGCATGACACCTGAATAGACAATTACACACTCTTTCATGAGTTAAAACACATGTAACACGGCTCATAATGAGCATGAAAAACATAGAATGACACCTGCATAGACAATTACACACTCGTTCATTAGTAAAAACACATGTAACACGGCTCATAACGAGCACGAACAACATAGAATGACACCTGAATAGACAATTACACACTCGTTCATGAGTAAAAACACATGTAGCACAACCCATAACGAGCACGAACAACATAGAACGACATCTGAAGACAATTACACACTCGTTCATGAGAAAAAACGCATGTAACACGGCTCATAACGAGCACGAACAACATATAAAGACACCTGTATAGACAATTACACACTCGTTCATGAGTAAAAACACATGTAACACGGCTCATAACGAGCACGAACAACATAGAATGACACCTGAATAGACAATTACACACTCTTTTATGAGTAAAAACACATGTAACACGGCTCATAACGAGCACGAACAACATAGAATGACACCTGTATAGACAATTACACACTTGTTCATGAGTAAAACACATGTAACACGTCTCATATCGAACACGAACAACATAGAATGACACCTGAATAGAAAATTACACACTCGTTCATGAGTAAAAACACATGTAACACGGCTCATAACGAGCACGAACAACATAGAATGACACCTGCATAGACAATTACACACTCGTTCATGAGTAAAAACACATGTAGCACGGCTCATAACGAGCACGAACAACATAGAATGACACCTGAATAAACAATTACACACTCGTTCATGAGTAAAAAACACATGTAACACGGCTCATAACGAACACGAACAACATAGAATGACTCCTCTATAGACAATTACACACTCGTTCATGAGTAAAAAACACATGTAACACGGCTCATAACGAACACGAACAACATAGAATGACTCCTCTATAGACAATTACACACTCGTTCATGTGTAAAAAACACATGTAGCACGGCTTATAACAAGCACGAACAACATAGAATGACACCTGTATAGACAATTACACACTCGTTCATGAGTAAAAACATCTGTACTACGGCTCATAACGAGCACGAACAACATAGAATGACACATGTATAGAAAATTACACACTCATTCATGAGTAAAACACATGTAACACGGCTCATAACGAGCACGAACAACATAGCATGACACCTGAATAGACAATTACACACTCTTTCATGAGTTAAAACACATGTAACACGGCTCATAATGAGCATGAACAACATAGAATGACACCTGCATAGACAATTACACACTCGTTCATTAGTAAAAACACATGTAACACGGCTCATAACGAGCACGAACAACATAGAATGACACCTGAATAGACAATTACACACTCGTTCATGAGTAAAAACACATGTAGCACAACCCATAACGAGCACGAACAACATAGAACCACATCTGAAGACAATTACACACTCGTTCATGAGAAAAAACGCATGTAACACGGCTCATAACGAGCACGAACAACATATAAAGACACCTGTATAGACAATTACACACTCGTTCATGAGTAAAAACACATGTAACACGGCTCATAACGAGCACGAACAACATAGAATGACACCTGAATAGACAATTACACACTCTTTTATGAGTAAAAACACATGTAACACGGCTCATAACGAGCACGAACAACATAGAATGACACCTGTATAGACAATTACACACTTGTTCATGAGTAAAACACATGTAACACGTCTCATATCGAACACGAACAACATAGAATGACACCTGAATAGAAAATTACACACTCGTTCATGAGTAAAAACACATGTAACACGGCTCATAACGAGCACGAACAACATAGAATGACACCTGAATAAACAATTACACACTCGTTCATGAGTAAAAAACACATGTAACACGGCTCATAACGAACACGAACAACATAGAATGACTCCTCTATAGACAATTACACACTCGTTCATGAGTAAAAAACACATGTAACACGGCTCATAACGAGTACGAACAACATAGAATGACAGCTGAATAGACAATTACACACTCGTTCATGAGTAAAAACACATGTAGCACGGCTCATAACGAGCACGAACAACATAGAATGACACCTGAATAAACAATTACACACTCGTTCATGAGTAAAAAACACATGTAACACGGCTCATAACGAACACGAACAACATAGAATGACTCCTCTATAGACAATTACACACTCGTTCATGAGTAAAAAACACATGTAACACGACTCATAACGAGTACGAACAACATAGAATGACAGCTGAATAGACAATTACACACTCGTTCATGAGTTAAAACACATGTAACACGGCTTATAACAAGCACGAACATCATAGAATGACACCTGTATAGACAATTACACACTCGTTCATGAGTAAAAACATCTGTACTACGGCTCATAACGAGCACGAACAACATAGAATGACACATGTATAGAAAATTACACACTCGTTCATGAGTAAAAACACATGTAACACGGCTCATAACGAGCACGAACAACATAGAATGACACCTGAATAAACAATTACACACTCGTTCATGAGTATAAACACATATAACACCGCTCATAATGAGCACGAACAACATAGAATGACACCTGTATAGACAAATACACACTCGTTCATGAGAAAAAACACATGTAACACGGCTCATAACGAGCACGAACAATATAGAATGACAGCTGAATAGACAATTACACACTCTTTCATGAGTAAAAACACATGTAACACGGCTCATAACGAGCACGAACAACATAGAATGACACCTGTATAGACAAATACACACTCGTTCATGAGTAAAAACACATGTAACACGTCTCATATCGAACACGAACAACATATAATGACTCCTGAATAGAAAATTACACACTCGTTCATGAGTAAAAACACATGTAACACGGCTCATAACGAACACGAACAACATAGAATGACACCTGCATAGACAATTACACACTCATTCATGAGTGAAAACACATGTAACACGGCTCATAACGAGCACGAACAACATAGAATGACACCTGAATAAACAATTATACACTCGTTCATGAGTAAAAACACATGTAACACGGCTCATAACGAGCGCGAACAACAAAGAATGACACCTGTATAGACAATTACACACTCGTTCATGAGTAAAAACACATGTAGCACGGCTCATAACGAGCACGAACAACATAGAATGACACCTGAATAAACAATTATACACTCGTTCATGAGTAAAAACACATGTAACACGGCTCATAACGAGCACGAACAACATAGAATGAGAGCTGAATAGACAATTACACACTCGTTCATGAGTAAAATCACAGGTAACACGGCTCATAACGAACACGAACAACATAGAATGACACCTGAATAAACAATTACACACTCGTTCATGAGTAAAAACACATATAACACCGCTCATAACGAGCACGAACAACATAGAATGACACCTGTATAGACAATTACACACTCGTTCATGAGAAAAAACACATGTAACACGGCTCATAACGAGCACGAACAACATAGAATGACACCTGTATAGACAAATACACACTCGTTCATGAGTAAAAACACATGTAACACGTCTCATATCGAACACGAACAACATATAATGACTCCTGAATAGAAAATTACACACTCGTTCATGAGTAAAAACACATGTAACACGGCTCATAACGAACACGAACAACATAGAATGACACCTGCATAGACAATTACACACTCATTCATGAGTGAAAACACATGTAACACGGCCCATAACGTGCACGAACAACAAAGAATGACACCTGTATAGACAATTACACACTCGTTCATGAGTAAAAACACATGTAGCACGGCTCAAAACGAGCACGAACAACATAGAATGACACCTGAATAAACAATTACACACTCGTTCATGAGTAAAAACACATGTAACACGGCTCATAACGAGCACGAACAACATAGAATGACAGCTGAATAGACAATTACACACTCGTTCATGATTGAAAACACATGTAACACTGCTCATAACGAGCACGAACAACAAAGAATGACACCTGTATAGACAATTACACACTCGTTCATGAGTGAAAACACATGTAATACTGCTCATAACGAGCACGGACAACATAGAATGACACCTGTGTAGACAATTACACACTTGTTCATGAGTAAAAACACATGTAACACGGCTCATAACGAGCACGAACAACATAGAATGACACCTGAATAAACAATTACACAATCGTTCATGAGTAAAAACACATATAACACCGCTCATAACGAGCACGAACAACATAGAATGACACCTGTATAGACAATTACACACTCGTTCATGAGAAAAAACACATGTAACACGGCTCATAACGAGCACGAACAACATAGAATGACAGCTGAATAGACAATTACACACTCTTTCTTTAGTAAAAACACATGTAACACGGCTCATAACGAGCACGAACAACATAGAATGACACCTGTATAGACAAATACACACTCGTTCATGAGTAAAAACACATGTAACACGTCTCATATCGAACACGAACAACATAGAATGACACCTTAATAGACAATTACACACTCGTTCATGAGTAAAAACACATGTAACACGGCTAATAACGAGCACGAACAACATAGAATGACACCTTAATAGACAATTACACACTCGTTCATGAGTAAAAACACATGTAACACAACTCATAACGAGCACGAACAACATAAAACGACATCTGAAGACAATTACACACTCGTTCATGAGTAAAAACACAGGTAACACTGCTCATAACGAGCACGAACAACATAGAGTGATACCTGTATAGACAATTACACACTCGTTCATGAGTAAAAACATCTGTACCAAGACTCATAACGAGCACGAACAACATAGAATGACACATGTATAGAAAATTACACACTCTTTCATGAGTAAAAACACATGTAACACGGCTCATAACGAGCACGAACAACATAGAATGACAGCTGAATAGACAATTACACACTCTTTCATGAGTAAAAACACATGTAACACGGCTCATAACGAGCACGAACAACATAGAATGACACCTGTATAGACAATTAAGCACTCGTTCATGAGTAAAAACACATGTAGCACGGCTCATAACGAGCACGAACAAAATAGAATGACACCTGAATAGAAAATTACACACTCGTTCATGAGTAAAAACACATGTAACACGGCTCATATCGAGTACGAACAACATAGAATGACTCCTGTATAGACAATTACACACTCGTTCAAAAGTAAAAACACATGTAACACCGCTTATAACGAGCACGAACAACATAGAATGACACATGTATAGACAATTACACACTCGTTCATGAGTAAAAACACATGTAACACGGCTCATAACGAGCACGAACAACATAGAATGACAGCTGAATAGACAATTACACACTCTTTCATGAGTAAAAACACATATAACACGTCTCATATTGAACACGAACAACATATAATGACTCCTGAATAGAAAATTACACACTCGTTCATGAGTAAAAACACATGTAACACGGCTCATAACGAACACGAACAACATAAAATGACACCTGCATAGACAATTACACACTCATTCATGAGTGAAAACACATGTAACACGGATCATAACGAGCACGAACAACAAAGAATGACACCTGTATAGACAATTACACACTCGTTCATGAGTAAAAACACAGGTAACACGGCTCATAACGAGCACGAACAACATAGAATGACACCTGAATAAACAATTACACACTCGTTCATGAGTAAAAACACATATAACACCGCTCATCACGAGCACGAACAACATAGAATGACACCTGTATAGACAATTACACACTCGTTCATGAGAAAAAACACATGTAACACGGCTCATAACGAGCACGAACAACATAGAATGACAGCTGAATAGACAATTACACACTCGTTCATGAGTAAAAACACATGTAACACGGCTCATAACGAGCACGAACAACATAGAATGACAGCTGAATAGACAATTACACACTCGTTCATGAGTAAAAACACATGTAACATGGCTTATAACGAGCACGAACAACATAGAATGACACCTGTATAGACAATTACACACTCGTTCATGAGTGAAAACACATGTAACACTGCTCATAACGAGCACGGACAACATAGAATGACACCTGTGTAGACAATTACACACTCGTTCATGAGTAAAAACACAGGTAACACGGCTCATAACGAGCACGAACAACATAGAATGACACCTGAATAAACAATTACACACTCGTTCATGAGTAAAAACACATATAACACCGCTCATCACGAGCACGAACAACATAGAATGACACCTGTATAGACAATTACACACTCGTTCATGAGAAAAAACACATGTAACACGGCTCATAACGAGCACGAACAACATAGAATGACAGCTGAATAGACAATTACACACTCTTTCTTTAGTAAAAACACATGTAACACGGCTCATAACGAGCACGAACAACATAGAATGACACCTGTATAGACAAATACACACTCGTTCATGAGTAAAAACACATGTAACACGTCTCATATCGAACACGAACAACATAGAATGACACCTTAATAGACAATTACACACTCGTTCATGAGTAAAAACACATGTAACACGGCTAATAACGAGCACGAACAACATAGAATGACACCTTAATAGACAATTACACACTCGTTCATGAGTAAAAACACATGTAACACAACTCATAACGAGCACGAACAACATAAAACGACATCTGAAGACAATTACACACTCGTTCATGAGTAAAAACACAGGTAACACTGCTCATAACGAGCACGAACAACATAGAGTGATACCTGTATAGACAATTACACACTCGTTCATGAGTAAAAACATCTGTACCAAGACTCATAACGAGCACGAACAACATAGAATGACACATGTATAGAAAATTACACACTCTTTCATGAGTAAAAACACATGTAACACGGCTCATAACGAGCACGAACAACATAGAATGACAGCTGAATAGACAATTACACACTCTTTCATGAGTAAAAACACATGTAACACGGCTCATAACGAGCACGAACAACATAGAATGACACCTGTATAGACAATTAAGCACTCGTTCATGAGTAAAAACACATGTAGCACGGCTCATAACGAGCACGAACAAAATAGAATGACACCTGAATAGAAAATTACACACTCGTTCATGAGTAAAAACACATGTAACACGGCTCATATCGAGTACGAACAACATAGAATGACTCCTGTATAGACAATTACACACTCGTTCAAAAGTAAAAACACATGTAACACCGCTTATAACGAGCACGAACAACATAGAATGACACATGTATAGACAATTACACACTCGTTCATGAGTAAAAACACATGTAACACGGCTCATAACGAGCACGAACAACATAGAATGACAGCTGAATAGACAATTACACACTCTTTCATGAGTAAAAACACATATAACACGTCTCATATTGAACACGAACAACATATAATGACTCCTGAATAGAAAATTACACACTCGTTCATGAGTAAAAACACATGTAACACGGCTCATAACGAACACGAACAACATAAAATGACACCTGCATAGACAATTACACACTCATTCATGAGTGAAAACACATGTAACACGGATCATAACGAGCACGAACAACAAAGAATGACACCTGTATAGACAATTACACACTCGTTCATGAGTAAAAACACAGGTAACACGGCTCATAACGAGCACGAACAACATAGAATGACACCTGAATAAACAATTACACACTCGTTCATGAGTAAAAACACATATAACACCGCTCATCACGAGCACGAACAACATAGAATGACACCTGTATAGACAATTACACACTCGTTCATGAGAAAAAACACATGTAACACGGCTCATAACGAGCACGAACAACATAGAATGACAGCTGAATAGACAATTACACACTCGTTCATGAGTAAAAACACATGTAACATGGCTTATAACGAGCACGAACAACATAGAATGACACCTGTATAGACAATTACACACTCGTTCATGAGTGAAAACACATGTAACACTGCTCATAACGAGCACGGACAACATAGAATGACACCTGTGTAGACAATTACACACTCGTTCATGAGTAAAAACACAGGTAACACGGCTCATAACGAGCACGAACAACATAGAATGACACCTGAATAAACAATTACACACTCGTTCATGAGTAAAAACACATATAACACCGCTCATCACGAGCACGAACAACATAGAATGACACCTGTATAGACAATTACACACTCGTTCATGAGAAAAAACACATGTAACACGGCTCATAACGAGCACGAACAACATAGAATGACAGCTGAATAGACAATTACACACTCTTTCATGAGTAAAAAAACATGTAACACGGCTCATAACGAGCACGAACAACATAGAATGACACCTGTATAGACAAATACACACTCGTTCATGAGTAAAAACACATGTAACACGTCTCATATCGAACACGAACAACATATAATGACTCCTGAATAGACAATTACACACTCATTCATGAGTAAAAACACATGTAACACGGCTCATAACGAACACGAACAACATAGAATGACACCTGCATAGACAATTACACACTCATTCATGAGTGAAAACACATGTAACACGGCTCATAACGAGCACGAACAACAAAGAATGACACCTGTATAGACAATTACACACTCTTTCATGAGTAAAAACACATGTAGCACGGCTCATAACGAGCACGAACAACATAGAATGACACCTGAATAAACAATTACACACTCGTTCATGAGTAAAAACACATGTAACACGGCTCATAACGAGCACGAACAACATAGAATGACAGCTGAATAGACAATTACACACTCGTTCATGAGTAAAAACACATGTAACACGGCTTATAACGAGCACGAACAACATAGAATGACACCTGTATAGACAATTACACACTCGTTCATGAGTGAAAACACATGTAACACTGCTCATAACGAGCACGGACAACATAGAATGACACCTGTATAGACAATTACACACTCGTTCATGAGTAAAAACACAGGTAACACGGCTCATAACGAGCACGAACAACATAGAATGACACCTGAATAAACAATTACACACTCGTTCATGAGAAAAAACACATATAACATAGCTCATAACGAGCACGAACAACATAGAATGACACCTGTATAGACAATTACACACTCGTTCATGAGAAAAAACACATGTAACACGGCTCATAACGAGCACGAACAACATAGAATGACAGCTGAATAGACAATTACACACTCTTTCATGAGTAAAAACACATGTAACACGGCTCATAACGAGCACGAACAACATAGAATGACACCTGTATAGACAAATACATACTCGTTCATGAGTAAAAACACATGTAACACGTCTCATATCGAACACGAACAACATAGAATGACACCTTAATAGACAATTACATACTCATTCATGAGTAAAAACACATGTAACACGACTCATAACGAGCACGAACAACATAGAATGACACCTGAATAGACAATTACACACTCGTTCATGAATAAAAACACATGTAACACAACTCATAACGAGCACGAACAACATAAAACGACATCTGAAGACAATTACACACTCGTTCATGAGTAAAAACACAGGTAACACTGCTCATAACGAGCACGAACAACATAGAATGATACCTGTATAGACAATTACACACTCGTTCATGAGTAAAAACATCTGTACCACGACTCATAACGAGCACGAACAACATAGAATGACACATGTATAGAAAATTACACACTCGTTCATGAGTAAAAACACATGTAACACGCTCATAACGAGCACGAACAACATAGAATGACAGCTGAATAGACAATTACACACTCTTTCATGAGTAAAAACACATGTAACACGGCTCATAACGAGCACGAACAACATAGAATGACACCTGTATAGACAATTAAGCACTCGTTCATGAGTAAAAACACATGTAGCACGGCTCATAACGAGCACGAACAAAATAGAATGACACCTGAATAGACAATTACACACTCGTTCATGAGTAAAAACACATGTAACACGGCTCATAACGAGCACAAACAACATAGAATGACTCCTGTATAGACAATTACACACTCGTTCAAGAGTAAAAACACATGTAGCACGGCTTATAACGAGCACGAACAACATAGAATGACACCTGTATAGACAATTACACACTCGTTCATGAGTAAAAACACATGTAACACGGCTCATAACGAGCACGAACAACATAGAATGACAGCTGAATAGACAATTACACACTCTTTCATGAGTAAAAACACATATAACACGGCTCAAAACGAGCACGAACAACATAGCATGACACCTGTATAGACAATTACACACTCTTTCATGAGTAAAAACACATGTAGCACAACCCATAACGAGCACGAACAACATAGAACGACATCTGAAGACAATTACACACTCGTTCATGAGTAAAAACACATGTAACACGGCTTATAACGAGCACGAACAACATAGAATGACACCTGTATAGACAATTACACACTCGTTCATGAGTGAAAACACATGTAACACTGCTCATAACGAGCACGGACAACATAGAATGACACCTGTGTAGACAATTACGCACTCGTTCATGAGTAAAAACACATGTAACACGCTCATAACGAGCACGAACAACATAGAATGACACCTGAATAAACAATTACACATTCGTTCATGAGTAAAAACACATACAATTCCGCTCATAACGAGCACGAACAACATAGAATGACAGCTGAATAGACAATTACACACTCGTTCATGAGTAAAAACACATGTAACACGGCTTATAACGAGCACGAACAACATAGAATGACAGCTGAATAGACAATTACACACTCTTTCATGAGTAAAAACACATGTAACACCGCTCATAACGAGCACGAACAACATAGAATGACACCTGTATAGACAAATACACACTCGTTCATGAGTAAAAACACATGTAACACGTCTCATATCGAACACGAACAACATATAATGACTCCTGAATAGAAAATTACACACTCGTTCATGAGTACAAACACATGTAACACGCTCATAACGAACACGAACAACATAGAATGACACCTGCATAGACAATTACACACTCATTCATGAGTGAAAACACATGTAACACGGCTCATAACGAGCACGAACAACAAAGAATGACACCTGTATAGACAATTACACACTCGTTCATGAGTAAAAACACATGTAGCACGGCTCATAACGAGCACGAACAACATAGAATGACACCTGAATAAACAATTACACACTCGTTCATGAGTAAAAACACATGTAACACGGCTCATAACGAGCACGAACAACATAGAATGACAGCTGAATAGACAATTACACACTCGTTCATGAGTAAAAACACATGTAACACGGCTTATAACGAGCACGAACAACATAGAATGACACCTGTATAGATAATTACACACTCGTTCATGAGTGAAAACACATGTAACACTGCTCATAACGAGCACGGACAACATAGAATGACACCTGTGTAGACAATTACACACTCGTTCATGAGTAAAAACACAGGTAACACGGCTCATAACGAGCACGAACAACATAGAATGACACCTGAATAAACAATTACACACTCGTTCATGAGTAAAAACACATATAACACCGCTCATAACGAGCACGAACAACATAGAATGACACCTGTATAGACAATTACACACTCGTTCATGAGAAATAACACATGTAACACGGCTCATAACGAGCACGAACAACATAGAATGACAGCTAAATAGACAATTACACACTCTTTCATGAGTAAAAACACATGTAACACGGCTCATAACGAGCACGAACAACATAGAATGACACCTGTATAGACAAATACACACTCGTTCATGAGTAAAAACACATGTAACACGTCTCATAACGAGCACGAACAACATAGAATGATACCTGTATAGACAATTACACACTCGTTCATGAGTAAAAACACATGTAGCACGGCTCATAACGAGCACGAAAAACATAGAATGACACCTGAATAAACAATTACACACTCGTTCATGAGAAAAAACACATGTAACACGGCTCATAACGAGCACGAACAACATAGAATGACAGCTGAATAGACAATTACACACTCTTTCATGAGTAAAAACACATGTAACACTGCTCATAACGAGCACGAACAACATAGAATGACACCTGTATAGACAAATACACACTCGTTCATGAGTAAAAACACATGTAACACGTCTCATATCGAACACGAACAACATATAATGACTCCTGAATAGAAAATTACACACTCATTCATGAGTAAAAACACATGTAACACGGCTCATAACGAACACGAACAACATAGAATGACACCTGCATAGACAATTACACACTCATTCATGAGTGAAAACACATGTAACACGGCTCATAACGAGCACGAACAACAAAGAATGACACCTGTATAGACAATTACACACTCTTTCATGAGTAAAAACACATGTAGCACGGCTCATAACGAGCACGAACAACATAGAATGACACCTGAATAAACAATTACACACTCGTTCATGAGTAAAAACACATGTAACACGGCTCATAACGAGCACGAACAACATAGAATGACAGCTGAATAGACAATTACACACTCGTACATGAGTAAAAACACATGTAACACGGCTTATAACGAGCACGAACAACATAGAATGACACCTGTATAGACAATTACACACTCGTTCATGAGTGAAAACACATGTAACACTGCTCATAACGAGCACGGACAACATAGAATGACACCTGTGTAGACAATTACACACTCGTTCATGAGTAAAAACACAGGTAACACGGCTCATAACGAGCACGAACAACATAGAATGACACCTGAATAAACAATTACACACTCGTTCATGAGTAAAAACACATATAACACCGCTCATAACGAGCACGAACAACATAGAATGACACCTGTATAGACAATTACACACTCGTTCATGAGAAAAAAAACATGTAACACGGCTCATAACGAGCACGAACAACATAGAATGACAGCTGAATAGACAATTACACACTCTTTCATGAGTAAAAACACATGTAACACGGCTCATAACGAGCACGAACAACATAGAATGACACCTGTATAGACAAATACATACTCGTTCATGAGTAAAAACACATGTAACACGTCTCATATCGAACACGAACAACATAGAATGACACCTTAATAGACAATTACACACTCGTTCATGAGTAAAAACACATGTAACACGAATCATAACGAGCACGAACAACATAGAATGACACCTTAATAGACAATTACACACTCGTTCATGAGTAAAAACACATGTAACACAACTCATAACGAGCACGAACAGCATAGAACGACATCTGAAGACAATTAAACACTCGTTCATGAGAAAAAACACATGTAACACGGCTCATAACGAGCACGAACAACATAGAATGACAGCTGAATAGACAATTACACACTCTTTCATGAGTAAAAACACATGTAACACAACTCATAACGAGCACGAACAACATAAAACGACATCTGAAGACAATTACACACTCGTTCATGAGTAAAAACACAGGTAACACTGCTCATAACGAGCACGAACAACATAGAATGATACCTGTATAGACAATTACACACTCGTTCATGAGTAAAAACATCTGTACCACGACTCATAACGAGCACGAACAACATAGAATGACACATGTATAGAAAATTACACACTCGTTCATGAGTAAAAACACATGTAACACGGCTCATAACGAGCACGAACAGCATAGAATGACAGCTGAATAGACAATTACACACTCTTTCATGAGTAAAAACACATGTAACACGGCTCATAACGAGCACGAACAACATAGAATGACACCTGTATAGACAATTTAGCACTCGTTCATGAGTTAAAACACATGTAGCACGGCTCATAACGAGCACGAACAAAATAGAATGACACCTGAATAGACAATTACACACTCGTTCATGAGTAAAAACACATGTAACACGGCTCATAACGAGCACGAACAACATAGAATGACTCCTGTATAGACAATTACACACTCGTTCAAGAGTAAAAACACATGTAACACGGCTTATAACGAGCACGAACAACATAGAATGACACCTGTATAGACAATTACACACTCGTTCATGAGTAAAACACATGTAACACGGCTCAAAACGAGCACGAACAACATAGCATGACACCTGAATAGACAATTACACACTCTTTCATGAGTAAAATACATGTAACTCGGCTCATAACGAGCACGAACAACATAGAATGACACCTGAATAGACAATTACACACTCGTTCATGAGTAAAAACACATGTAGCACAACCCATAACGAGCACGAACAACATAGAACGACATCTGAAGACAATTACACACTCGTTCATGAGTAAAAACACATGTAACACGGCTTATAACGAGCACGAACAACATAGAATGACACCTGTATAGACAATTACAAACTCGTTCATGAGTGAAAACACATGTAACACTGCTCATAACGAGCACGGACAACATAGAATGACACCTGTGTAGACAATTACGCACTCGTTCATGAGTAAAAACACATGTAACACAACTCATAACGAGCACGAACAACATAAAACGACATCTGAAGACAATTACACACTCGTTCATGAGTAAAAACACAGGTAACACTGCTCATAACGAGCACGAACAACATAGAATGATACCTGTATAGACAATTACACACTCGTTCATGAGTAAAAACATCTGTACCACGACTCATAACGAGCACGAACAACATAGAATGACACATGTATAGAAAATTACACACTCGTTCATGAGTAAAAACACATGTAACACGGCTCATAACGAGCACGAACAGCATAGAATGACAGCTGAATAGACAATTACACACTCGTTCATGAGTAAAAACACATGTAACACGGCTCATAACGAGCACGAACAACATAGAATGACTCCTGTATAGACAATTACACACTCGTTCAAGAGTAAAAACACATGTAACACGGCTTATAACGAGCACGAACAACATAGAATGACACCTGTATAGACAATTACACACTCGTTCATGAGTAAAACACATGTAACACGGCTCAAAACGAGCACGAACAACATAGCATGACACCTGAATAGACAATTACACACTCTTTCATGAGTAAAATACATGTAACTCGGCTCATAACGAGCACGAACAACATAGAATGACACCTGAATAGACAATTACACACTCGTTCATGAGTAAAAACACATGTAGCACAACCCATAACGAGCACGAACAACATAGAACGACATCTGAAGACAATTACACACTCGTTCATGAGTAAAAACACATGTAACACGGCTTATAACGAGCACGAACAACATAGAATGACACCTGTATAGACAATTACAAACTCGTTCATGAGTGAAAACACATGTAACACTGCTCATAACGAGCACGGACAACATAGAATGACACCTGTGTAGACAATTACGCACTCGTTCATGAGTAAAAACACAGGTAACACGGCTCATAACGAGCACGAACAACATAGAATGACACCTGAATAAACAATTACACACTCGTTCATGAGTAAAAACACATGTAACACGGCTCATAACGAGCACGAACAACATAGAATGACAGCTGAATAGACAATTACACACTCGTTCATGAGTAAAAACACATGTAACACGGCTTATAACGAGCACGAACAACATAGAATGACACCTGTATAGATAATTACACACTCGTTCATGAGTGAAAACACATGTAACACTGCTCATAACGAGCACGGACAACATAGAATGACACCTGTGTAGACAATTACACACTCGTTCATGAGTAAAAACAAAGGTAACACGGCTCATAACGAGCACGAACAACATAGAATGACACCTGAATAAACAATTACACACTCGTTCATGAGTAAAAACACATATAACACCGCTCATAACGAGCACGAACAACATAGAATGACACCTGTATAGACAATTACACACTCGTTCATGAGAAAAAACACATGTAACACGGCTCATAACGAGCACGAACAACATAGAATGACAGCTGAATAGACAATTACACACTCTTTCATGAGTAAAAACACATGTAACAGGCTCATAACGAGCACGAACAACATAGAATGACACCTGTATAGACAAATACACACTCGTTCATGAGTAAAAACACATGTAACAGGTCTCATATCGAACACGAACAACATAGAATAACACCTTAATAGACAATTACACACTCGTTCATGAGTAAAAACACATGTAACACGGCTCATAACGAGCACGAACAACATAGAATGACACCTTAATAGACAATTACACACTCGTTCTTGAGTAAAAACACATGTAACACAACTCATAACGAGCACGAACAACATAGAACGACATCTGAAGACAATTACACACTCGTTCATGAGTAAAAACACAGGTAACACTGCTCATAACGAGCACGAACAACATAGAATGATACATGTATAGACAATTACACACTCGTTCATGAGTAAAAACATCTGTACCACGACTCATAACGAGCACGAACAACATAGAATGACACATGTATAGAAAATTACACACTCGTTCATGAGTAAAAACACATGTAACACGGCTGATAACGAGCACGAACAACATAGAATGACAGCTGAATAGACAATTACACACTCTTTCATGAGTAAAAACACATGTAACACGGCTCATAACGAGCACGAACAACATAGAATGACACCTGTATAGACAATTACACACTCGTTCATGAGTAAAAACACATGTAGCACGGCTCATAACGAGCACGAACAACATAGAATGACACCTGAATAAACAATTACACACTCGTTCATGAGTAAAAACACATGTAACACGGCTCATAACGAACACGAACAACATAGATTGACACCTTAATAGACAATTACACACTCGTTCATGAGTAAAAACACATGTAACACGGCTCAT
Source organism: Bathymodiolus brooksi (assembly GCA_963680875.1). Classification (NCBI taxonomy): domain Eukaryota; kingdom Metazoa; phylum Mollusca; class Bivalvia; order Mytilida; family Modiolidae; genus Bathymodiolus; species Bathymodiolus brooksi. The sequence goes on along the minus strand of OY804580.1, from coordinate 49,549,186 downwards.
AACGAGCACGAACAACATAGAATGAGACCTTAATAGACAATTACACACTCGTTCTTGAGTAAAAACACATGTAACACAACTCATAACGAGCACGAACAACATAGAACGACATCTGAAGACAATTACACACTCGTTCATGAGTAAAAACACAGGTAACACTGCTCATAACGAGCACGAACAACATAGAATGATACATGTATAGACAATTACACACTCGTTCATGAGTAAAAACATCTGTACCACGACTCATAACGAGCACGAACAACATAGAATGACACATGTATAAAAAATTACACACTCGTTCATGAGTAAAAACACATGTAACACTGCTCATAACGAGCACGAACAACATAGAATGACAGCTGAATAGACAATTACACACTCTTTCATGAGTAAAAACACATGTAACACGGCTCATAACGAGCACGAACAACATAGAATGACACCTGTATAGACAATTACACACTCGTTCATGAGTAAAAACACATGTAACACGGCTCATAACGAACACGAACAACATAGATTGACTCCTGTATAGACAATTACACACTCGGTCATGAGTAAAAACACATGTAACACGTCTCATATCGAACACGAACAACATATAATGACTCCTGAATAGAAAATTACACACTCATTCATGAGTAAAAACACATGTAACACGGCTCAAAACGAACACGAACAACATAAAATGACACCTGCATAGACAATTACACACTCATTCATGAGTGAAAACACATGTAACACGGCTCATAACGAGCACGAACAACAAAGAATGACACCTGTATAGACAATTACACACTCTTTCATGAGTAAAAACACATGTAGCACGGCTCATAACGAGCACGAACAACATAGAATGACACCTGAATAAACAATTACACACTCGTTCATGAGTAAAAACACATGTAACACGGCTCATAACGAGCACGTACAACATAGAATGACAGCTGAATAGACAATTACACACTCGTTCATGAGTAAAAACACATGTAACACGGCTTATAACGAGCACGAACAACATAGAATGACACCTGTATAGACAATTACACACTCGTTCATGAGTGAAAACACATGTAACACTGCTCATAACGAGCACGGACAACATAGAATGACACCTGTGTAGACAATTACACACTCGTTCATGAGTAAAAACACAGGTAACACGGCTCATAACGAGCACGAACAACATAGAATGACACCTGAATAAACAATTACACACTCGTTCATGAGTAAAAACACATATAACACCGCTCATAACGAGCACGAACAACATAGAATGACACCTGTATAGACAATTACACACTCGTTCATGAGAAAAAAAACATGTAACACGGCTCATAACGAGCACGAACAACATAGAATGACAGCTGAATAGACAATTACACACTCTTTCATGAGTAAAAACACATGTAACACGGCTCATAACGAGCACGAACAACATAGAATGACACCTGTATAGACAAATACATACTCGTTCATGAGTAAAAACACATGTAACACGTCTCATATCGAACACGAACAACATAGAATGACACCTTAATAGACAATTACACACTCGTTCATGAGTAAAAACACATGTAACACGAATCATAACGAGCACGAACAACATAGAATGACACCTTAATAGACAATTACACACTCGTTCATGAGTAAAAACACATGTAACACAACTCATAACGAGCACGAACAGCATAGAACGACATCTGAGGACAATTACACACTCGTTCATGAGAAAAAACACATGTAACACGGCTCATAACGAGCACGAACAACATAGAATGACAGCTGAATAGACAATTACACACTCTTTCATGAGTAAAAACACATGTAACACGGCTCATAACGAGCACGAACAACATAGAATGACACCTGAATAGACAATTACACACTCGTTCATGAATAAAAACACATGTAACACAACTCATAACGAGCACGAACAACATAAAACGACATCTGAAGACAATTACACACTCGTTCATGAGTAAAAACACAGGTAACACTGCTCATAACGAGCACGAACAACATAGAATGATACCTGTATAGACAATTACACACTCGTTCATGAGTAAAAACATCTGTACCACGACTCATAACGAGCACGAACAACATAGAATGACACATGTATAGAAAATTACACACTCGTTCATGAGTAAAAACACATGTAACACGGCTCATAACGAGCACGAACAACATAGAATGACAGCTGAATAGACAATTACACACTCTTTCATGAGTAAAAACACATGTAACACGGCTCATAACGAGCACGAACAACATAGAATGACACCTGTATAGACAATTAAGCACTCGTTCATGAGTAAAAACACATGTAGCACGGCTCATAACGAGCACGAACAAAATAGAATGACACCTGAATAGACAATTACACACTCGTTCATGAGTAAAAACACATGTAACACGGCTCATAACGAGCACGAACAACATAGAATGACTCCTGTATAGACAATTACACACTCGTTCAAGAGTAAAAACACATGTAACACGGCTTATAACGAGCACGAACAACATAGAATGACACCTGTATAGACAATTACACACTCGTTCATGAGTAAAAACACATGTAACACGGCTCATAACGAGCACGAACAACATAGAATGACAGCTGAATAGACAATTACACACTCTTTCATGAGTAAAAACACATATAACACGGCTCAAAACGAGCACGAACAACATAGCATGACACCTGTATAGACAATTACACACTCTTTCATGAGTAAAACACATGTAACACGGCTCAAAACGAGCACGAACAACATAGCATGACACCTGAATAGACAATTACACACTCTTTCATGAGTAAAACACATGTAACTCGGCTCATAACGAGCACGAACAACATAGAATGACACCTGAATAGACAATTACACACTCGTACATGAGTAAAAACACATGTAGCACAACCCATAACGAGCACGAACAACATAGAACGACATCTGAAGACAATTACACACTCGTTCATGAGTAAAAACACATGTAACACGGCTTATAACGAGCACGAACAACATAGAATGACACCTGTATAGACAATTACTCACTCGTTCATGAGTGAAAACACATGTAACACTGCTCATAACGAGCACGGACAACATAGAATGACACCTGTGTAGACAATTACGCACTCGTTCATGAGTAAAAACACAGGTAACACGGCTCATAACGAGCACGAACAACATAGAATGACACCTGAATAAACAATTACACATTCGTTCATGAGTAAAAACACATATAAATCCGCTCATAACGAGCACGAACAACATAGAATGACACCTGTATAGACAATTACACACTCGTTCATGAGAAAAAACACATGTAACACGGCTCATAACGAGCACGAACAACATAGAATGACAGCTGAATAGACAATTACACACTCTTTCATGAGTAAAAACACATGTAACACCGCTCATGACGACCACGAACAACATAGAATGACACCTGTATAGACAAATACACACTCGTTCATGAGTAAAAACACATGTAACACGTCTCATATCGAACACGAACAACATATAATGACTCCTGAATAGAAAATTACACACTCGTTCATGAGTACAAACACATGTAATACGCTCATAACGAACACGAACAACATAGAATGACACCTGCATAGACAATTACAAACTCATTCATGAGTGAAAACACATGTAACACGGCTCATAACGAGCACGAACAACAAAGAATGACACCTGTATAGACAATTACACACTCGTTCATGAGTAAAAACACATGTAGCACGACTCATAACGAGCACGAACAACATAGAATGACACCTGAATAAACAATTACACACTCGTTCATGAGTAAAAACACATGTAACACGGCTCATAACGAGCACGAACAACATAGAATGACAGCTGAATAGACAATTACACACTCGTTCATGAGTAAAAACACATGTAACACGGCTTATAACGAGCACGAACAACATAGAATGACACCTGTATAGATAATTACACACTCGTTCATGAGTGAAAACACATGTAACACTGCTCATAACGAGCACGGACAACATAGGATGACACCTGTGTAGACAATTACACACTCGTTCATGAGTAAAAACACAGGTAACACGGCTCATAACGAGCACGAACAACATAGAATGACACCTGAATAAACAATTACACACTCGTTCATGAGTAAAAACACATATAACACCGCTCATAACGAGCACGAACAACATAGAATGACACCTGTATAGACAATTACACACTCGTTCATGAGAAATAACACATGTAACACGGCTCATAACGAGCACGAACAACATAGAATGACAGCTGAATAGACAATTACACACTCTTTCATGAGTAAAAACACATGTAACACGGCTCATAACGAGCACGAACAACATAGAATGACACCTGTATAGACAAATACACACTCGTTCATGAGTAAAAACACATGTAACACGGCTCATAACGAGCACGAACAACATAGAATGATACCTGTATAGACAATTACACACTCGTTCATGAGTAAAAACACATGTAGCACGGCTCATAACGAGCACGAACAACATAGAATGACACCTGAATAAACAATTACACACTCGTTCATGAGTAAAAACACATGTAACACGGCTCATATCGAGCACGAACAACATAGAATGACAGCTGAATAGACAATTACACACTCGTTCATGAGTAAAAACACATGTAACACGGCTTATAACGAGCACGAACAACATAGAATGACACCTGTGTAGATAATTACACACTCGTTCATGAGTGAAAACACATGTAACACTGCTCATAACGAGCACGGACAACATAGAATGACACCTGTGTAGACAATTACACACTCGTTCATGAGTAAAAACACAGGTAACACGGCTCATAACGAGCACGAACAACATAGAATGACACCTGAATAAACAATTACACACTCGTTCATGAGTAAAAACACATATAACACCGCTCATAACGAGCACGAACAACATAGAATGACACCTGTATAGACAATTACACACTCGTTCATGAGAAAAAACACATGTAACACGGCTCATAACGAGCACGAACAACATAGAATGACAGCTGAATAGACAATTACACACTCTTTCATGAGTAAAAACACATGTAACACAACTCATAACGAGCACGAACAACATAGAATGACACCTGTATAGACAAATACACACTCGTTCATGAGTAAAAACACATGTAACACGTCTCATATCGAACACGAACAACATAGAATGACACCTTAATAGACAATTACACACTCGTTCATGAGTAAAAACACATGTAACACGGCTCATAACGAGCACGAACAACATAGAATGACACCTTAATAGACAATTACACACTCGTTCTTGAGTAAAAACACATGTAACACAACTCATAACGAGCACGAACAACATAGAACGACATCTGAAGACAATTACACACTCGTTCATGAGTAAAAACACAGGTAACACTGCTCATAACGAGCACGAACAACATAGAATGACACATGTATAGAAAATTACACACTCGTTCATGAGTAAAAACACATGTAACACGGCTCATAACGAGCACGAACAACATAGAATGACAGCTGAATAGACAATTACACACTCTTTCATGAGTAAAAACACATGTAACACGGCTCATAACGAGCACGAACAACATAGAATGACACCTGTATAGACAATTACACACTCGTTCATGAGTAAAAACACATGTAGCACGGCTCATAAGGAGCACGAACAACATAGAATGACACCTGAATAAACAATTACACACTCGTTCATGAGTAAAAACACATGTAACACGGCTCATAACGAACACGAACAACATAGATTGACTCCTGTATAGACAATTACACACTCGGTCATGAGTAAAAACACATGTAACACGGCTTATAACGAGCACGAACAACATAGAATGACACCTGTATAGAAAATTACACATTCGTTCATGAGTGAAAACACATGTAACACTGCTCAAAACGAGCACGAACAACATAGAATGACACCTGTATAGACAATTACACACTCGTTCATGAGAAAAAACACATGTAACACGGCTCATAACGAGCACGAACAACATAGAATGACAGCTGAATAGACAATTACACACTCTTTCATGAGTAAAAACACATATAACACGGCTCATAACGAGCACGAACAACATAGAATGACAGCTGAATAGACAATTACACACTCGTTCATGAGTAAAAACACATGTAACACGGCTCATACCGAGCACGAACAACATAGAATGACACCTGAATAGACAATTACACACTCGTTCATGAGTAAAAACACAGGTAACACCGCTCATAACGAGCACGAACAACATAGAATGACACCTGAATAAACAATTACACACTCGTTCATGAGTAAAAACACATGTAACACGGCTCATAACGAGCACGAACAACATAGAATGACAGCTGAATAGACAATTACACACTCGTTCATGAGTAAAAACACATGTAACACGGCTTATAACGAGCACGAACAACATAGAATGACACCTGTATAGATAATTACACACTCGTTCATGAGTGAAAACACATGTAACACTGCTCATAACGAGCACTGACAACATAGAATGACACCTGTGTAGACAATTACACACTCGTTCATGAGTAAAAACAAAGGTAACACGGCTCATAACGAGCACGAACAACATAGAATGACACCTGAATAAACAATTACACACTCGTTCATGAGTAAAAACACATATAACACCGCTCATAACGAGCACGAACAACATAGAATGACACCTGTATAGACAATTACACACTCGTTCATGAGAAAAAACACATGTAACACGGCTCATAACGAGCACGAACAACATAGAATGACAGCTGAATAGACAATTACACACTCTTTCATGAGTAAAAACACATGTAACAGGTCTCATATCGAACACGAACAACATAGAATGACACCTTAATAGACAATTACACACTCGTTCATGAGTAAAAACACATGTAACACGGCTCATAACGAGCACGAACAACATAGAATGACACCTTAATAGACAATTACACACTCGTTCTTGAGTAAAAACACATGTAACACAACTCATAACGAGCACGAACAACATAGAACGACATCTGAAGACAATTACACACTCGTTCATGAGTAAAAACACAGGTAACACTGCTCATAACGAGCACGAACAACATAGAATGATACATGTATAGACAATTACACACTCGTTCATGAGTAAAAACATCTGTACCACGACTCATAACGAGCACGAACAACATAGAATGACACATGTATAGAAAATTACACACTCGTTCATGAGTAAAAACACATGTAACACGGCTGATAACGAGCACGAACAACATAGAATGACAGCTGAATAGACAATTACACACTCTTTCATGAGTAAAAACACATGTAACACGGCTCATAACGAGCACGAACAACATAGAATGACACCTGTATAGACAATTACACACTCGTTCATGAGTAAAAACACATGTAGCACGGCTCATAACGAGCACGAACAACATAGAATGACACCTGAATAAACAATTACACACTCGTTCATGAGTAAAAACACATGTAACACGGCTCATAACGAACACGAACAACATAGATTGACACCTTAATAGACAATTACACACTCGTTCATGAGTAAAAACACATGTAACACGGCTCATAACGAGCACGAACAACATAGAATGACACCTTAATAGACAATTACACACTCGTTCTTGAGTAAAAACACATGTAACACAACTCATAACGAGCACGAACAACATAGAACGACATCTGAAGACAATTACACACTCGTTCATGAGTAAAAACACAGGTAACACTGCTCATAACGAGCACGAACAACATAGAATGATACATGTATAGACAATTACACACTCGTTCATGAGTAAAAACATCTGTACCACGACTCATAACGAGCACGAACAACATAGAATGACACATGTATAGAAAATTACACACTCGTTCATGAGTAAAAACACATGTAACACTGCTCATAACGAGCACGAACAACATAGAATGACAGCTGAATAGACAATTACACACTCTTTCATGAGTAAAAACACATGTAACACGGCTCATAACGAGCACGAACAACATAGAATGACACCTGTATAGACAATTACACACTCGTTCATGAGTAAAAACACATGTAACACGGCTCATAACGAACACGAACAACATAGATTGACTCCTGTATAGACAATTACACACTCGGTCATGAGTAAAAACACATGTAACACGGCTTATAACGAGCACGAACAACATAGAATGACACCTGTATAGACAATTACACATTCGTTCATGAGTGAAAACACATGTAACACTGCTCAAAACGAGCACGAACAACATAGAATGACACCTGTATAGACAATTACACACTCGTTCATGAGAAAAAACACATGTAACACGGCTCATAACGAGCACGAACAACATAGAATGACAGCTGAATAGACAATTACACACTCTTTCATGAGTAAAAACACATATAACACGGCTCATAACGAGCACGAACAACATAGAATGACAGCTCAATAGACAATTACACACTCGTTCATGCGTAAAAACACATGTAACACGGCTCATAACGAGCACGAACAACATAGAATGACACCTGAATAGACAATTACACACTCGTTCATGAGTAAAAACACAGGTAACACCGCTCATAACGAGCACGAACAACATAGAATGACACCTGTATAGACAATTACACACTCGTTCATGAGAAAAAACACATGTAACACGGCTCATAACGAGCACGAACAACATAGAATGACAGCTGAATAGACAATTACACACTCTTTCATGAGTAAAAACACATGTAACACGGCTCATAACGAGCACGAACAACATAGAATGATACCTGTATAGACAATTACACACTCGTTCATGAGTAAAAACACATGTAGCACGGCTCATAACGAGCACGAACAACATAGAATGACACCTGAATAAACAATTACACACTCGTTCATGAGTAAAAACACATGTAACACGGCTCATAACGAGCACGAACAACATAGAATGACAGCTGAATAGGCAATTACACACTCGTTCATGAGTAAAAACACATGTAACACGGCTTATAACGAGCACGAACAACATAGAATGACACCTGTATAGATAATTACACACTCGTTCATGAGTGAAAACACATGTAACACTGCTCATAACGAGCACGGACAACATAGAATGACACCTGTGTAGACAATTACACACTCGTTCATGAGTAAAAACACATGTAACACGGCTCATAACGAGCACGAACAACATAGAATGACACCTGAATAAACAATTACACACTCGTTCATGAGTAAAAACACATATAACACCGCTCATAACGAGCACGAACAACATAGAATGACACCTGTATAGACAATTACACACTCGTTCATGAGAAAAAACACATGTAACACGACTCATAACGAGCACGAACAACATAGAATGACAGCTGAATAGACAATTACACACTCTTTCATGAGTAAAAACACATGTAACACGGCTCATAACGAGCACGAACAACATAGAATGACACCTGTATAGACAATTACACACTCGTTCATGAGAAAAAACACATGTAACACGGCTCATAACGAGCACGAACAACATAGAATGACAGCTGAATAGACAATTACACACTCTTTCATGAGTAAAAACACATATAACACGGCTCATAACGAGCACGAACAACATAGAATGACAGCTCAATAGACAATTACACACTCGTTCATGCGTAAAAACACATGTAACACGGCTCATAACGAGCACGAACAACATAGAATGACACCTGAATAGACAATTACACACTCGTTCATGAGTAAAAACACAGGTAACACCGCTCATAACGAGCACGAACAACATAGAATGACACCTGTATAGACAATTACACACTCGTTCATGAGTAAAAACACATGTAACACGGCTCATAACGAGCACGAACAACATAGAATGACAGCTCAATAGACAATTACACACTCGTTCATGCGTAAAAACACATGTAACACTGCTCATAACGAGCACGAACAACATAGAATGATACATGTATAGACAATTACACACTCGTTCATGAGTAAAAACATCTGTACCACGACTCATAACGAGCACGAACAACATAGAATGACACATGTATAGAAAATTACACACTCGTTCATGAGTAAAAACACATGTAACACGGCTCATAACGAGCACGAACAACATAGAATGACAGCTGAATAGACAATTACACACTCTTTCATGAGTAAAAACACAGGTAACACGGCTCATAACGAGCACGAACAACATAGAATGACAGCTGAATAGACAATTACACACTCTTTCATGAGTAAAAACACATGTAACACAGCTCATAACGAGCACGAACAACATAGAATGACACCTGTATAGACAAATACACACTCGTTCATGAGTAAAAACACATGTAACAGGTCTCATATCGAACACGAACAACATAGAATGACACCTTAATAGACAATTACACACTCGTTCATGAGTAAAAACACAGGTAGCACCGCTCATAACGAGCACGAACAACATAGAATGACACCTGTATAGACAATTACACACTCGTTCATGAGAAAAAACACATGTAACACGGCTCATAACGAGCACGAACAACATAGAATGACAGCTGAATAGACAATTACACACTCTTTCATGAGTAAAAACACATGTAACACGGCTCATAACGAGCACGAACAACATAGAATGATACCTGTATAGACAATTACACACTCGTTCATGAGTAAAAACACATGTAGCACGGCTCATAACGAGCACGAACAACATAGAATGACAGCTGAATAGACAATTACACACTCGTTCATGAGTAAAAACACATGTAACACGGCTTATAACGAGCACGAACAACATAGAATGACACCTGTATAGATAATTACACACTCGTTCATGAGTGAAAACACATGTAACACTGCTCATAACGAGCACGGACAACATAGAATGACACCTGTGTAGATAATTACACACTCGTTCATGAGTAAAAACACAGGTAACACGGCTCATAACGAACACGAACAACATAGAATGACACCTGAATAAACAATTACACACTCGTTCATGAGTAAAAACACATATAACACCGCTCATAACGAGCACGAACAACATAGAATGACAGCTGAATAGACAATTACACACTCTTTCATGAGAAAAAACACATGTAACACGGCTCATAACGAGCACGAACAACATAGAATGACAGCTGAATAGACAATTACACACTCTTTCATGAGTAAAAACACATGTAACACGGCTCATAACGAGCACGAACAACATAGAATGACACCTGTATAGACAAATACACACTCGTTCATGAGTAAAAACACATGTAACACGTCTCATATCGAACACGAACAACATAGAATGACACCTTAATAGACAATTACACACTCGTTCTTGAGTAACAAGACATGTAACACAACTCATAACGAGCACGAACAACATAGAACGACATCTGAAGACAATTACACACTCGTTCATGAGTAAAAACACAGGTAACACTGCTCATAACGAGCACGAACAACATAGAATGACACCTGTATAGACAATTACACACTCGTTCATGAGAAAAAACACATGTAACACGGCTCATAACGAGCACGAACAACATAGAATGACAGCTGAATAGACAATTACACACTCTTTCATTAGTAAAAACACATGTAACACGGCTCATAACGAGCACGAACAACATAGAATGATACCTGTATAGACAAATACACACTCGTTCATGAGTAAAAACATATGTACCACGACTCATAACGAGCACGAACAACATAGAATGACACCTGTATAGACAATTACACACTCGTTCATGAGTGAAAACACATGTAACACTGCTCATAACGAGCACGGACAACATAGAATGACACCTGTGTAGATAATTACACACTCGTTCATGAGTTAAAACACATGTAACACGGCTCATAACGAGCACGAACAACATAGAATGATACATGTATAGACAATTACACACTCGTTCATGAGTTAAAACATCTGTACCACGACTCATAGCGAGCACGAACATAGAATGACACATGTATAGAACATTACACACTCTTTCATGAGTAAAAACACATATAACACGGCTCATAACGAGCACGAACAACATAGAATGACAGCTGAATAGACAATTACACACTCTTTCATGAGTAAAAACACATGTAACACGGCTCATAACGAGCACGAACAACATAGAATGACACCTGTATAGACAATTACACACTCGTTCATGAGTAAAAACACATGTAACACGGCTCATATCGAACACGAACAACATAGAATGACTCCTGTATAGAAAATTACACAGTCGTTCATGAGTAAAAACACATGTAACACGGCTGATAACGAGCACGAACAACATAGAATGACACCTGCATAGACAATTACACACTCGTTCAGGAGTGAAAACACACGTAACACGGCTCATAACGAGCACGAACAGCATAGAATTACACCTGTATAGACAATTTTACACTCGTTCATGAGTAAAAACACATGTAACACGGCTCATAACGAACACGAACAACATAGAATGACTCCTCTATAGAAAATTACACACTCGTTCATGAGTAAAACATCATGCAACACGGCTCATAACGAGCACGAACAACATAGAATGACAGCTGAATTGACAATTACACACTCGTTCATGAGTAAAAACACATGTAACACGGCTCATAACGAGCATGAACAATATAGAATGACACCTATATAGACAATTACACACTCGTTCATGAGAAAAAAACACAGGTAACACGGCTCATAACGAGCACGAACAACATAGAATAACAGCTGAATAGACAATTACACACTCTTTCAAGATTAAAAACACATGTAACACGGCTTATAATGAGCACGAACAACATAGAATGACTCCTGTATAGACAATAACACACTCGTTCATGAGTAAAAACACATGTAACACTGCTCATAACGAGCACGGACAACATAGAATGGCACCTGTGTAGACAATTACACACTCGTTCATGAGTAAAAACACAGGTAACACGGCTCATAACGAGCACGAACAACATAGAATGATACATGTATAGACAATTACACACTCGTTCATGAGTAACAATGTGATAAATACCTCATTTCCTTTTAACGATCAACACTACATCATCTCTGTTAACCTTCAAAAATACATCAGTCATTGCTAGCCATCAACAATACATCATCTCTGTTAGCCGTCATCAATACATAACTTTCAGTTAACCATCAACACTAGTTGATCTCTGTAAACTTTCAGCAATACCTCAGTTTTGGTTATCCATCAACAACGCATCATCTCCGATAACCATCCACAACACCTCATTTGTGGTTGTTAACCATCAACAATGCAGCATCTCAGTTAACCGTAAACGATAACTGACATCCGTCATCAATACCTCAAATCGTGTTTACCATCAACAATACATCATTTCCGTTCATCCGTCATCAATACTCCAGTTCATGTTAACCATCAATAATACCTCATCTCCGCCAACCTTTAGCAAATACATCAATACATCAGTTTTTGGCTAACCATCAACAATGGCTCAGTTCTGCTTAATCATCAACAATAACTGACTTCCGTTAGCAGTGATCAATACCTCAATTCTCCTTAACCATCAAATAAACATCATCCGCATTAACTATCAGCAATATCTCAGTTCTAGTTAATTATCAAAAATACATCATCTCCTCTAACTGTCAACAATACCACTGTTCTTGCTAACCATCAACAATACATCATCTCCGTTATCGGTCATTAATACCTCTGTTCTGGTTTACCGTCATGAATACCTCAGTTCTTGTAAATCATCAACAATACATGATCTCCGTTAGCCATCAACAATACCTCAGTTCTTGTAAGCCACCAACAGTACATCATCTCCGTTCACCATCAACAATGCCTCAGTTCTTGCTAATAATCAACAATACATCATCTCCGATAACTGTCATCAATAGATCAGTTCTTGTTGACCATCAACAATGCATCATCTCCGTTAACCGTCAACAATACATCAGTTCATGTTAACCACCAACAATGCATCATCTCTGTTAACCGTCATCAATACCTCAATTCCTTTTAATGATCAACACTATATCATCTCTGTTAACCATCATCAATACCCCAGTTCGTTTTAACCATCAATAATACCTCATCTCTGTCAACCTTTAGCAAATACATCAATACATCAGTTTTTGGTTAACCATCAACAATGCCTCAGTTCTGGTTAATCATCAACAATACATCAGCTCAGATAACCATCAACAATAACTGACCTCCGTTAGCCGTGATCAATACCTCAGTTCTCCTTAACCATGAAAAATACATCAGCTGCATTAACCATCAGCAATACCTCAGTTCTGGTTAACCATCGAAGATACATCATCTCCGTTAGCCATCAACAATACATCAGTCCTTGCTAATAATGAACAATACATCATCTCCGTTAATAAAAGAACAATCAATCAATTACACAATAAAAAATGATCAAATTAAATAAATTAAAAATAAGCTGTAAGTTGTAACTAACTGTACACATTTATAGTCTCCAAAATTAACACGAACTCACCCCCCACGAATTTAAGTATCAAACGTACTGCAATTTTTCAGTTGACTTGTTACTAAAGAAATGGCGAAACCACGAAATTAAATATCTCGAAACCTGATACTTTTCTACATCCATGAAAATTGGTACCCACGAAAATAAATGAATCCACAGTATACTGTTTGCTAATAAAACTTTTGCAATCTCAACAATTATGTGGGTTGGTCAGTAATTGCATGCAAACAAACTTTTAGTTTTGGCCTTGTACAACGTATGTACAACGTCAATATCTAAAATGCTTTTACCCCTTTTACTCTAAAAAATCAGAAGAAACCCCTTTTGAATTTTGTACATTCAATGCCTCTTTTGGAAACTTATTTTCTTCATACGATTGTCTAAATGATAACCAGTCTGTAAGCGATATAAAGCTTGATGTCCACTACTTACACTTAAAGTAAACTCTTCCTCTTCAGACAATTTATTATCTGCCTCTTTAAGATCTTCCAAATCATCCACTTTTCTAAAAATGTATTCCTTTCTTGCTCTGATGTCCTCCGTTTTTAAAAGGTCTCTAATTTCTGTTAAGAGGTACAGAAGCCTTCGCTGAAACTCTGCAAATATTGATCACAGGATTATTGAAAATCTCTAATTTAACCAAAAACAGACCCAGTAGCTCTTTAAGTTTAAGGTAACAAAAAATAAAATTGGAAAATAAATACCCAATTTTGTTCCTATCTTTTGCGATTCCTTGTCCCTTTTCGCTAAGAAATAATTTTTTTATACAGATTGCTTGTTTTTGAAAAAACAGACATTTAATTGAAAAACGTCTTTCCCTCAATAAATGTCATACATTTTTGGTTTTCATGCCAAAAGAAAATTTAGAAGAAAAAAAATTATCACTCCATCGCCCCATTATTTTTAAAGGAAAATAAGAATGCCAAATCTATCCGGTGTAGTCCAAGGCCTACATGTATCCCTTCATCATGTGAAGAAAGAGTTCGCATCATAAAATGATATCGGGTGTCCATCTGCCTAAGAATCAGACAGTGGGAAAACATGACTAAGAAAACCCGCTCAGATTTATATTGATTCAAGCCTCAGATTCTATTAATTATTTCTTATTACAAATTGAAAGCAAATTTCCTGAATTATCCACTAGAAAAAAAACCTTAGATGTGAAAACTGAATTAAATATAGGAAATAGTTTATGTTCAGAGCTTACAAAGCTTACCTATAAACAAAAATGTATGAAAAAGAACGGATGTGTACGTATGTCCTCACACTTTTAAGATTATGTTAACTATAACTTACTTCCTTCTGGCATTGGAAAGATCTGTTCATTGTTTTCAGATTTATCAACGAGCTTTAATCCTCTCCTATTCTTTTGCTTTGATGACAATGACCTCCCATTTTTTTAATTATGGTTGTTTAGCGGAGTTCTTGAACTAACCTTTAGATTTTGTGCTGAAACTCTGATATCTGGATAAAGATGTTGATTGACTGTGATATCAGGATGACGATATTGACCTCTGATCCCTGGAATATGATCTTGATAGCCAATACCTGGATGCAATCATATATGGTTAACCTTCATCAATACCTCAGTTCTTGTTAACCATCGATAATACAGAATCTTCGTTAACCGTCAGCAATACATCAGTTCTTGTTAGTCATCAACAATTCAACAATGCATCATCTCTGTTAACCGTCAACAATACCTCAGTTCCTGTTAGCTATCAACAGTACATCATCTTCGTTAACCGTCAACAATACATCAGTTCTTCATAACCACCAACAATGCATCATCTCCGTTAACCGTCAGCAATACCTCAATTATTGTTAATACTCAGGGATACATCATCTCGGTTAACTGTCATCAATACCTCAGTTCTGGTTAACCGTCAACGATACATCATCTCCGTTAACCTTCAGCAATACCTCTGTTTTGGTTAACCTTCAGCGATGCATCATCTCCATTAACCGTCATCAATACCTCAGTTCTGGTTAAGCCGACAGCGATATATCATCTCTGTTAGCCATCAACAATACATCATATCCGCTAACCGTCATCAATACCTCAATTCAGATTAACTATCAATAATGTCTCTTCTCCGTTAACATACATCGATATCTCAGTTCTTGTGTTACCGTCAACAATACCTCAGTTCTTGTTAGTCGTCAACAATGCATCATCTCCGTTAACCATCAACAATACATCATATCCGTTAACCGTCATCAACACATTAGTTCTGGCTAACCATAAAAAATATGTCATCTTTGTTATCCATGATCTATACCCCAGTTCTTTTTAACCGTCAACAATACATCACCTCTGTTAACCATCAACAATACATCATATCTGTTAACCATCATCATAACAATAGTTCTGGTTAATCATCAATAACACATCATCTTTTTTTTTTATCCATGATCAATCCCGCAGTTCTTGTTGACAGTCAACAATGCATCAACTCAGTTAACCATCAACAATACATCATCTCCGGTGCCCATCAATAATGCATCATCTACGTTAACAGTCACCAATGCGTCATATTTGTTGACCATCATCAATACCTCAGTTCTGAATAACCATCAATAATACATCATCCCTGTTAACCATTAATAATGTATCATATCTGGTTGACATTCATCAATACCTCAGATCTTGTTAACCATCAATAATGCAGAATCTACGTTACCGTCAGCAAAATATCAGTTCTTGTTGTCCGTCAACAATACATCACCTCCGTTAACCATCAACAATACATCATAATCGTTAACAATGAATAATGTATCATCTCCGTTAACAGTCATCAATACATCATCTCTGTTAACCATCATCACTACCTCAGTTCTTGTTAATCGGCAACAATATACGATCTTTGTTAACCATCAACAATATCTCAGTTCTGGTTAGCAATCAATAATACATCATCTTTGTTATCCATCATCTATACTTCAGTTCTTATTAACCGTCAACAATAAATCATCTCTGTTAACCGTCAACAATAACGCAGTTCTGGCTTACCATCAAAAATACATCATCGCCGTTAACCGTCATCAAAACATCAGATCTGGCCAACCATCAATAATGCATCTTTTTTATTATCCATCATCAATGCCTCAGTTCTTCTTCACCGTCAACAATGCATGATCTCCGCTAACCATCAACAATACATCATCTCTGTTAATCACCAATAATGCATCATCTCCGTTAACAGTCATCAATACATCATCTCTCTTAACCATCATTACTACCTCAGTTCTGGTTAACAATCAACAATTCATCATCTCTGTTAGCCGTCATCATTATCTCAGTTCTTGCTAACTGTCAACAATATATCATCTCATTTAACCATCAACAATACATCAGTTCTTGTTAACCATCAATAATGCAACATCTCCGTTAACCGTCATCAAAACATCAGGTCTGGCTAACCATCAACAATACGTCATCTCCGTTAATCGTCATCAATACCTCAGTTCTGGTTAACCGTCAGCGATATATCATCTATGTTAGCCATCAACAATACGTCATTTCCGTTAACCGTCATCAATACCTCAGTTCTGGGTAACCATCAATAGTGCATCATCTCCGCTAACAGTCATCAATACATCAGTTTTTGTTAACAGTAAACAAGAACTGATTAGCCCTCAACAATATATCATCAAAACATAAGTTCTGGCTAACGATCAATAATACGTTATCTTTGTTGTCGATCATTTATACTTCAATTATTGTTGACCGTCAACAATACATCATTTCCGGTAACCATCAATAATGCATCATCTCCGTTAACAGTTATCAATACGTCATATCTGTTAACCATCATCAATACCTCAGTTCTGAATAACCATCAATAATACATCATCTTTATTAACCGTCCACAATGCATCATATCGAGTTGACCTTCATCAATACCACAGTTCTTGTTAACCATCAATAATATAGAATCTCCGTTAACCGTCAGCAATACATCATGCATTGCTAACCATCAACAATTCAAGAATACATCATCTCTGTTAACCGTCAACAATACATCAGTGTATGTTAGTTATTAACAGTCCATCATCTTCGTTAACAGTCAACGATACATCAGTTCTTATAACCACCAACAATAGATCATTTCCGGTAACCATCAACAATATATCATATCCGTTAACCGTCATCAACACATCCGTTCTGGCTAACCATCAATAATACATCATCTTTGTTATCCATGATATATTTCTCAGTTCTTGTTGACCGTCAACAATGCATCATCTCTGTTAACCGCCAACAATACCTCAGCTTCTGTTAACTTTCAACAGTACATAATCTTCGTTAACTGTCAACGATACATCAGTTCTTATAACCACCAACAATACATCATCTCCGTTAACCATCAACAATACATCATATCCGTTAACCGTCATCAAAACATCAGTTCTGGTTAACAATCAATAATACATCATTTTTGTCATACACCATCTATACCTCAGTTCTTGTTGACCGTCAGCATTACCCCAGTTCTTTTTAATCGTCAACAATGCATCACCTCTGTTAACCATCAACAATACATCATATATGTTAACCGTCTTCAAAACATCAATTCTGGCTAACCATCAATAATATGTCATCTTTGTTATCCATGATCAATACCTCAGTTCTTGTTGACCGTCAACAATGCATCATATCCGTTAACCATCAACAATACATATTCTCCGTTAACCAACAATAATACACCATCTTGGTTAACAGTCATCAATACATCATCTCTGTTAACCATCATCACCACCTAAGTTCTGGCTAACAATCAACAATGCATCACATCTGTTAACCGTCATCAAAATCTCAGTTCTTGTTAACCGTCAACAATATGTCATCTCTGTTAACCATCAACAATACCTCAGTTCTTGCTAACCATCAATAATGCATCATCTCCGTTAACTGTCATCAAAACATCAGGTCTGGCTAAACATCACCAATACGTCATCCCCGTTAACCATCATAAATACATATATTCTTGATTATCATCAACAGTACAAGATCACCGTTAATCGTCATCAATACCTCAGTTCTGGTTAACCGTCAACAATACATCATCTCCGATAACCATCAACAATACATCATATCCGTTAACCGTCATCAAAACATCCGTTCTGGCTGAAAATCAATAATTCATCATCTTTGTCATCCATCATCTATACCTCAGTTCTTGTTGACAGTCAATAATACCTCAGTTTTCGTTAACCGTCAACAATGCATCATCTCTGTTAACCACCAACAATACATCATATCCGTCATCAAAACATCAGTTCTGGCTAAACATCAATAATACATCATCTTTGGTATCCATTATCAATACCTCAGTTCTTGTTGACCGTCAACAATACCTCAGTTCTTGCTAACCATCAACAATACATCATCTCCGTTAACCATCAGTAATGCATTATCTCCGTTAACAGTCATCAATGCATCATCTCTGTTGACCATCATCACTACCTCAGTTCTGGTTAACAATCAACAATACATCATCTCTGTTAATCGTCATCAATATTTCATTTGTTGTTCACCGTCAACAACATATCATTCTGTTAACCGTCATCAATACCTCAGTTCTTGTTAGCCATCAGCAATACATCATCTCTGTTAACCATCATCGATATCTCAGATTTGCTTCACCGTAAACAATATATCATCTCCGTTAACCGTCATCAATACCTCAGTAGTTGTTAACCATCAACAATACATCAGTTCTTGTTAACTGTCAACAATATATCATCTCCATTTGCCATCAACAATACCTCAGTTATGGTTAATCGTCAACAATACCTCATGTATGCTTACTGTTAACAAAACACATATTTAACCATGAATAATAACTAATTTCCGAACATAGTCAACGTTACCACAGAACCTTATCTCCGTATAACGTCAACAATAGCTCAATTACCGTTAACTGTCAACAATACCCCAATCATGATTAACCGTCAATAATAGCTCAGTTCTTGCTAACCGTCAACAATACCTCAAAAAAGATGAACTGTCTACATTACCTCAATTTGTATTTACCGTCAAGAATATCTCCGTTTTCGCTAATCGTCAACAATATGTCAATAAAGATTAACCGTCAACAATGCCTCAATTCTGATTAACCGTCAATAGTACTTTATCTCCGTTTGTATAATTTCTGTTAGCCATCAACAATACATCATATCCGTTAACCGTCATCAGAACATCGGTTCTTGCTAACAATCAATAATACATCATCTTTGTCATCCATCATCTATGCCTCAGTTCTTGTTGACCGTCAATAATACATCAATTCTTGTTAACCGTAAACAATGCATCATCTCTGTTAACCATGAACAATACATCATATCCGTTAACCGTCATCAAAACATCAGTTCTGGTTAACCATCAATGATATGTCATCTTTGTTTTTCTTTTTCAATACCTCAGTTCTTGTTGACCGTCGACAATGCATCATCTCCGCTAACCATCAACAATACATCATCTCCGTTAACCATCAGTAATGCATTATCTCCGTTAACAGTCATCAATGCATCATCTCTGTTGACCATCATCACTACCTCAGTTCTGGTTAACAATCAACAATACATCATCTCTGTTAATCGTCATCAATATTTCATTTGTTGTTCACCGTCAACAACATATCATTCCGTTAACCGTCATCAATACCTCAGTTCTTGTTAGCCATCAGCAATACATCATCTCTGATAACCATCATCGATATCTCAGATTTTCTTCACCGTAAACAATATATCATCTCCGTTAACCGTCATCAATACCTCAGTAGTTGTTAACCATCAACAATACATCAGTTCTTGTTAACTGTCAGCAATATATCATCTCCATTTGCCATCAACAATACCTCAGTTATGGTTAATCGTCAACAATACCTCATGTATGTTTACTGTTAACAAAACACATATTTAACCATGAACAATAACTAATTTCCGAACATAGTCAACGTTACCGCAGAACCTTATCTCCGTATAACGTCAACAATAGCTCAATTACCGTTAACTGTCAACAATACCCCAATCATGATTAACCGTCAATAATAGCTCAGTTCTTGCTAACCGTCAACAATACCTCAAAAAAGATGAACTGTCTACATTACCTCAATTTGTATTTACCGCCAAGAATATCTCCGTTTTCGCTAACCGTCAACAATATGTCAATAAAGATTAACCGTCAACAATGCCTCAATTCTGATTAACCGTCAATAGTACTTTATCTCCGTTTGTATAATCTCTGTTAGCCATCAACAATACATCATATCCGTTAACCGTCATCAGAACATCGGTTCTTGCTAACAATCAATAATACATCATCTTTGTCATCCATCATCTATGCCTCAGTTCTTGTTGACCGTCAATAATACATCAATTCTTGTTAACCGTAAACAATGCATCATCTCTGTTAACCATGAACAATACATCATATCCGTTAACCGTCATCAAAACATCAGTTCTGGCTAACCATCAATAATATGTCATCCTTGTTATTCTTTTTCAATACCTCAGTTCTTGTTGACCGTCAACAATGCATCATCTCCGCTAACCATCAACAATACATCATCTCCGTTAACCATCAGTAATGCATTATCTCCGTTAACAGTCATCAATGCATCATCTCTGTTGACCATCATCACTACCTCAGTTCTGGTTAACAATCAACAATACATCATCTCTGTTAATCGTCATCAATATTTCATTTGTTGTTCACCGTCAACAACATATCATTCCGTTAACCGTCATCAATACCTCAGTTCTTGTTAGCCATCAGCAATACATCATCTCTGATAACCATCATCGATATCTCAGATTTTCTTCACCGTAAACAATATATCATCTCCGTTAACCGTCATCAATACCTCAGTAGTTGTTAACCATCAACAATACATCAGTTCTTGTTAACTGTCAGCAATATATCATCTCCATTTGCCATCAACAATACCTCAGTTATGGTTAATCGTCAACAATACCTCATGTATGTTTACTGTTAACAAAACACATATTTAACCATGAATAATAACTAATTTCCGAACATAGTCAACGTTACCGCAGAACCTTATCTCCGTAAAACGTCAACAATAGCTCAATTACCGTTAACTGTCAACAATACCCCAATCATGATTAACCGTCAATAATAGCTCAGTTCTTGCTAACCGTCAACAATACCTCAAAAAAGATGAACTGTCTACATTACCTCAATTTGTATTTACCGCCAAGAATATCTCCGTTTTCGCTAACCGTCAACAATATGTCAATAAAGATTAACCGTCAACAATGCCTCAATTCTGATTAACCGTCAATAGTACTTTATCTCCGTTTGTATAATCTCTGTTAGCCATCAACAATACATCATATC
Organism: Bathymodiolus brooksi; assembly: GCA_963680875.1. Classification (NCBI taxonomy): domain Eukaryota; kingdom Metazoa; phylum Mollusca; class Bivalvia; order Mytilida; family Modiolidae; genus Bathymodiolus; species Bathymodiolus brooksi. The sequence continues at coordinate 49,526,280 of OY804580.1, read as the reverse complement.
CGTTAACCGTCATCAGAACATCGGTTCTTGCTAACAATCAATAATACATCATCTTTGTCATCCATCATCTATGCCTCAGTTCTTGTTGACCGTCAATAATACATCAATTCTTGTTAACCGTAAACAATGCATCATCTCTGTTAACCATGAACAATACATCATATCCGTTAACCGTCATCAAAACATCAGTTCTGGCTAACCATCAATAATATGTCATCCTTGTTATTCTTTTTCAATACCTCAGTTCTTGTTGACCGTCAACAATGCATCATCTCCGCTAACCATCAACAATACATCATCTCCGTTAACCATCAGTAATGCATTATCTCCGTTAACAGTCATCAATGCATCATCTCTGTTGACCATCATCACTACCTCAGTTCTGGTTAACAATCAACAATACATCATCTCTGTTAATCGTCATCAATATTTCATTTGTTGTTCACCGTCAACAACATATCATTCCGTTAACCGTCATCAATACCTCAGTTCTTGTTAGCCATCAGCAATACATCATCTCTGTTAACCATCATCGATATCTCAGATTTTCTTCACCGTAAACAATATATCATCTCCGTTAACCGTCATCAATACCTCAGTAGTTGTTAACCAACAACAATACATCAGTTCTTGTTAACTGTCAACAATATATCATCTCCATTTGCCATCAACAATACCTCAGTTATGGTTAATCGTCAACAATACCTCATGTATGTTTACTGTTAACAAAACACATATTTAACCATGAATAATAACTAATTTCCGAACATAGTCAACGTTACCGCAGAACCTTATCTCCGTAAAACGTCAACAATAGCTCAATTACCGTTAACTGTCAGCAATACCCCAATCATGATTAACCGTCAATAATAGCTCAGTTCTTGCTAACCGTCAACAATACCTCAAAAAAGATGAACTGTCTACATTACCTCAATTTGTATTTACCGCCAAGAATATCTCCGTTTTCGCTAACCGTCAACAATATGTCAATAAAGATTAACCGTCAACAATGCCTCAATTCTGATTAACCGTCAATAGTACTTTTTCTCCGTTTGCATAATCTCTGTTAGCCATCAACAATACATCATATCCGTTAACCGTCATCAGAACATCGGTTCTTGCTAACAATCAATAATACATCATCTTTGTCATCCATCATCTATGCCTCAGTTCTTGTTGACCGTCAATAATACATTAATTCTTGTTAACCGTAAACAATGCATCATCTCTGTTAACCATGAACAATACATCATATCCGTTAACCGTCATCAAAACATCAGTTCTGGCTAACCATCAATAATATGTCATCTTTGTTATTCTTTTTCAATACCTCAGTTCTTGTTGACCGTCAACAATGCATCATCTCCGCTAACCATCAACAATACAATCATCTCCGTTAACCATCAGTAATGCATCATCTCCGCTAACAGTCATCAATACATCATCTCTGTTGACCATCATCACTACCTCAGTTCTGGTTAACAATCAACAATGCATCACTTCTGTTAACCATCATCAATATCTGAATTTTGTTCATCGTCAACAATATATCATCTCCGTTAACCGTCATCAATACCTCAGTTTTTGTTAACCATCAACAATACATCATCTCCGTTTACCGTCATCAATACCTCAGTTCTGGTTAACCATCAACCATACATTATCTCCCTTAATCGTCAGCAATACCTCATGTATGTCTACTGTCAACAATACGACATATTTAACCTTGAATAATAACTAATTTCCGAACATAGTCAACGTTACCCTGCTTTCGATAAACCACAGAACCTTATCTCCGTAAAACGTCAACAATAGCTCAATAATCGTTAAACGTAAACAATACCCCAATCATGATTAACAGTCAGCAATACCTCAGTTCTCGCTAACCGTCAATAATACCTCAAAAAAGATCAACTGTCAACAATACCTCAATAGTTATTTACTGTCAGGAATATCTCCGTTTTCGCTAACCGTCAACAATACGTCAATAAAGATTAACCGTCAACAAAGCCTCAATTCTGATAGACCGTCAGCGATATATCATCTCTGTTAACCATCAACAATACATCAATACCTCAATAATGTTTAACCGTCAACAATAACTCAATTCTGATTTCCCGTCAATAATACATTATCTCCGTTATCTGTCGATCATTGTCGTCAGAAAATAGTTAGAAAATATATAGGTTATTTTATAGTCACAATTCCTTTCTTTTTAAGGCAATTTTACGTCTAGGTGGTAATCGCTATCAACAACAGTGTGGTGATATTAAGGAAAAGAGTTTTGGCAACAGTAATAAAGATATTTTAACAGAACTTCGAAACATTGAAAAAGCAAATGACCCAATACCAAAGGGTCTGAAAGGTAAAACTAAGGTGTAACTATGGTTCTTGTTATAGCTCGTACACAGTTTGTTCTTTTCTAATGGGACTTATATCATTAATTTAAATGATTTAAAATGAGATTCAGATTACCAATGAAAACACAACGATTGTTGGCCATATTCGTATATACTGTCGTTTTAATTTTGTAATGCGCTTTAGTTTGGAAGTGACCTTCCGGTCATTCGGTATTTGTCACTAGGTATTCTATGCACTCTGTTAGTATTCACTATTTTGATTTCACCAATGAGGTTGATGTTTTTCCTAATCTCAGACTGACATGTCTATCATTGTAAAGTTTACCAGATACCATTGATACTTCATAGCTATCTCTAGGTATAGCTACTTACCAAATAGTTAACTTTGTATCATGACACAACTGACTTAAATATGAAACGAACAAGTAATAATAATCTTGAATCGTGATTGCAAACATATTGACCTGTGCTTAACAAAATGAAAAACAAGAAATAACCACACTGTTGGATCTGTTCTAAAATCCAATAAAAGGGGAACATTCGATACCATTAGCACACACATGACCGGTCATTTTACTGGCTTAGCTCAGCCACGGTAATAAAGTAGCAGGGTATAGATATAATACACGGATCTACTTCATTAATTCTCAGGAAAAAGAATGTCATATTGTTTTGAACATATGTTGTAATATTTATTATTCTGTTTTAGATGTGAACTGTAAAATGATCAAAGAATGGGAAGACTTAGAGGCCATTGTTTTTGAGACCAGAGCAATAAAGTGTTTAATTAAAATGATTATAGAGGAAGAGATTGTTACAGTCATTGGTTCTCCAGGCTGCGGGAAAACTACAGCTATTCACCATGTTGCCCTTAGACTGAACAAAGATCAATTGTATGATGTAGTACCAGCTGTATATCCTTCAGATATTAGAAATTATTACGACCCAGAACGTAAACAACTGTTTGTGTTTGATGATATGTTTGGTAAATATTCTATACATGTACAAACTATGCAAGATTGGAATGTCTTGTCTGACGGTATAAAGAAAATTATTGATGGTAAGAGGGTTAACATTTTGTTATCTTGTAGGTCATATATTTTCCATCAATTTAGGAATGTAAAGTTATTTACAAACACATCATGTCATTTCTTATCGTCCGATAATGTCTTGACGGTCGACGAACGGCGTGGAATTGCAATGAAACACCTGCCTGAAAATGAAACCAAGTTTATACAAGATATGGAAGTATTTAACCAATATGATTTCTTTCCATTGTTATGCCACCTTTATGGAAGGCATAAGACAGGTGATATAAGGACGTTTTTTACTAGACCTGTGTCAGTCATTAAAGATGATTTGAAAAGTTTAATGGAGGAGGAAAATCAAACAACTTTTGCCACACTAGGTCTGTTTATTATTTATAACAACAAAATTGAAGATGACATGTTATCAAGAAAATCTCCCTTAAAGACCACTTTAGATGAAATGTCCGGAGAATTAAAAATGCCGTATATATTCTCACCAAAGATAGTAAAAGAACAGTTGGACAGTCTTACAAAGTCTTATGCAAAGAAAACTGGTTCTTGTTACAGTATTATTCATGACAAATACTTTGATATACTGGTGTCATTTTTCGGTGAACACATGTTTGACCTACTTATTGATCTTTGTCACAGCGATGTCTTACGTGATCGATTTCAACTTGACACAATACAAGGTGAACATGACGAATGCATAATAATCGTTCCAGAGGGTAAATACGATTTATATTTTGAACGTTTGTGTTATCATTTCGCTAACGGCAATATGGATGTTGTGTTTTCGAACAAACAAATGCAATATGAATCATATCGTATCAAGATAATTGCGTTATTGAATAATGATAAACAGGTTCGCGAAGTTTGTTTGTCATCAGTACAAGGCGACAACTACCCACTATTTACTATAGCCCTCCAGGGTTATGCTGATGTGTTGAAGGTGTTGATAGATCTGAAGTATGACTTACACACACCTGATGAGACAGGAAAGACTTTTGCTTTTTGTGGGTATGGAGGTAGCATAGAATGTGTGCGATTATTATTAAACAACAATTATGATCCTAATATATGTTATGAAGAAAAGTCTCCATTATACAGTACTTCTGTTCACGGCCATAAAGAGGTTGTCGAACTGTTGTTAAATAATAAAGCCGATCCTAATATATGTTATGAAGGAGAATCTCCATTATACAGTGCTTCTTTTGACGATTATACAGAAATTGTCAAACTGTTGTTAAATAATAAAGCTGATCCTAATATATGTTATGAAGAAAAGTCTCCATTATACAGTGCTTCTATTCACGGTCATAAAGAGGTTGTCGAACTGTTGTTGAATAATAAAGCTGATCCTAATAAATGTTGTGAAGGAGAATCTCCATTGCATAGTGCTTCCCTTCATGGTCATACAGAAATTGTCGAACTGTTGTTAGATAATAAAGCCGATCCTAATATATGTTATGAAGGAGAATCTCCATTATACAGTGCTTCTCTTGAAGGTCACACAGAGATTGTCAAACTGTTGTTGAATAATAAAGCCGATCCTAATATATGCTACAAAGAAAGGTCTCCATTATACAGGGCTTCTGTTCGAGGCCATAAAGAGGTTGTCGAACTGTTGTTGAATAATAAAGCTGATCCTAATATATGTTGTAAAGAAGAGTCAACATTATACGGTGCCACTTTTCACGTTATACAGAAATTGTCAAACTGTTGTTAAATAATAAAGCTGATCCTAATATATGTTATGAAGAAAAGTCTCCATTATACAGTGCCTCTTGTCACGGTTATACAGAAATTGTCAAACTGTTGTTAAATAATAAAGCTGATCCTGATATATGTTATAGAGAAAAGTCTCCATTATACAGTGCTTCTTTTCACGGCCATAAAGAGGTTGTCGAACTGTTGTTGAATAATAAAGCTGATCCTAATAAATGTTGTGAAGGAGAATCTTCATTATATAGTGCTTCCCTTCAAGGTCATACAGAAATTGTCGAGCTGTTGTTAGATAATAAAGCCGATCCTAATATATGTTATGAAGGAGAATCTCCAGTATACAGTGCTTCTCTTGAAGGTCATACAGAGATTGTCAAACTGTTGTTAAATAATAAAGCTGATCCTAATATATGTTATGAAGAAAAGTCTCCATTATACAGTGCTTCTGATCAAGGCCATAACGAGGTTGTCAAACTGTTATTGAATAATAACGCTGATCCTAATATATTTTGTAAAGAAAGTCTCTATTAAACAGTGCTTCTCTTCAAGGTCATACAGAGATTGTCAAACTGTTATTAAATAATAAAGCCGATCCTAATATATGTTATGAAGAAAAGTTTCCATTATACAGTGCTTCTGTTCATGGCCATAAAGAGGTTGTCGAACTGTTGTTGAATAATAAAGCTGATCCTAATATATGTTGTAAAGAAAAGTCACCATTATACAGTGCCTCTTTTCACGGTTATACAGAAATTGTCAAACTGTTGTTAGATAATAAAGCCGATCCTAATATATGCTATGAAGGAGAATCTCCAATATACCGTGCTTCTTGCTACGGTTATACAGAAATTGTCAAACTGTTGTTAAATAATATAGCCGATCCTAATATATGTTGCAAAGGAGAATCTCCATTATACAGTGCTTCTGTTCACGGCCATAAAGAGGTTGTCAAACTGCTGCTAAATAATAAAGCTGATCCTAATATATGTTATGAAGAAAAGTCTCCATTATACAGTGCTTCTGTTCACTGCCATAAAGATGTTGTCGAACTGTTGCTGCATAATAAGGCTGATCCTAATATATGTTGTAAAGAAAAGTCACCATTACACACAGCTTCTAATCAAGCTTATACAGAGATTGTCGAACTGTTGTTGAATAATAAATCTGATCCTAATAAATGTTGTGAAGGAGAATCTCCATTATATAGTGCTTCCCTTCAAGGTCATACAGAGATTATCGAACTGTTGTTAAATAATAAAGCCGATCCTAATATATGTTCTGAAGGAGAATCGCCATTATACAGTGCTTCTGTTCACGGCCATAAAGAGGTTGTCGAACTCTTGTTGAATAATAAAGCTGATCCTAATATATGTTGTAAAGGAGAATCTCCATTATACAGTGCTTCTGTTCACGGCCATAAAGAGGTTGTCAAACTGTTGTTAAATAATAAAGCTGATCCTAATATATGCTATGAAGGAGAATCTCCAATATACCGTGCTTCTTGCTGCGGTTATACAGAAATTGCCAAGCTGTTGTTGAATAATAAAGCTGATCCTAATATTTGTTATGACGAAAAGTCTCCATTACACAGTGCTTCTGTTCACGGCCATAAAGAGGTTGTCGAACTGTTGTTGAATAATAAAGCTGATCCTAATATATGTTGGGAAGACGGGGAAAGTAGAGCTGTCCGATGACATTGAAGATACCGTATTACACGGAGGAAGTAGAGCCTTAGATGACATAGAAGATACCGTATTACATGGAGGAGGTAGAGCCTTAGATGACATAGACGATACCGTATTACACGGCGGATGTAGAGCCTTAGATGACATAGAAGATATCGTATTACACGGAGGAAGTAGAGCCATAAATGATATAGACGATACCGTATTACACGGAGAAAGTAGAGCCTTAGATGACATAGAAGATACCGTATTACACGGTGAGAGTAGAGCCTTAGATAACATAGGAAATACGGTATCATGCGGAGACAGTAGAGCCTTAGATGACATGGAAGATATCGTATTACACGGTGAAAGTAGAGCCTTAGATCACATAGAAGATACCGTATTACACGGCGAAGTAGAGCCTTAGATGACATAGAAAATACCGTATTACACGGAGACAGTAGAGCCTTAGATGACATAGACGATACCGTATTACCCGGTGACAGGAGAGCCTTAGATGACATTGAAGATACCGTATTACCCGGCGAGGTAGAGCCTTAGATGACATTGAAGATACCGTATTACCCGGCGGAGGTAGAGCCTTAGATGACATAGAAGATACCGTATTACACGGAGACAGTAGAGCCTTAGATGACATAGACGATACCGTATTACCCGGTGACAGGAGAGCCTTAGATGACATTGAAGATACCGTATTATCCGGCGGAGATAGAGCCTTAGATGAGATGGAAGATACCGTATTACATGGTGACAGTAGAGCCTTAGATGACATAGAAGATACGTATTACACGGCGGAAGTAGAGCCTTAGATGACATAGAAGATACCGTATTACAAAGAGACAGTAGAGCCTTATATGACATAGACGATACCGTATTACACGGTGACAGTAGAGCCTTAGATGACATAGAAGATACCGTATTACACGGTGGAGGTAGAGCCTTAGATGAGATGGAAGATACCGTATTACATGGTGACAGTAGAGCCTTAGAGGACATAGAAGATACTGTATTATACGTCGGAAGTAGAGCCTTAGATGACATAGAAGATACCGTATTACAAGGAGACAGTAGAGCCTTATATGACATAGAAGATACCGTATTACAAAGAGACAGTAGAGCCTTATATGACATAGACGATACCGTATTACACGGTGACAGTAGAGCCTTAGATGACATAGAAGATACCGTATTACACGGTGGAGGTAGAGCCTTAGATGAGATGGAAGATACCGTATTACATGGTGACAGTAGAGCCTTAGATGACATAGAAGATACCGTATTATACGGCGGAAGTAGAGCCTTAGATGACATAGAAGATACCGTATTACAAGGAGACAGTAGAGCCTTATATGACATAGACGATACCGTATTACACGGTGACAGTAGAGCCTTAGATGACATAGAAGATACCGTATTACACGGTGGAGGTAGAGCCTTAGATGAGATGGAAGATACCGTATTACATGGTGACAGTAGAGCCTTAGATGACATAGAAGATACCGTATTATACGTCGGAAGTAGAGCCTTAGATGACATAGAAGATACGTATTACACGGAGACAGTAGAGCCTTAGATGACATAGAAGATACCGTATTACATGGAGACAGTAGAACCTTAGATGACATAGAAGATACCGTAGTACATGGAGACAGTAGAGCCGGACATGACATAGAAGATACCGTATTGCACAGCAAAAGGAAAGGCTTAGATGACATGGAAAGTACCGTATTACATGGAAATAGTAGAGCCTTAGATGACATAGAAGGTACCGTATTACACGGAAACAGTAGAGCTTTAGATGACATTGAAGATACTGTATTACCCGGCGGAGGTAGAGCCTTAGATGACATTGAAGATACCGTATTACCCGGCGGAGGTAGAGCCTTAGATGACATAGAAGATACTGTATTACACGGAGACAGTAGAGCCTTAGATGACATAGAAGATACCGTATTACACGGCGGAAGTAGAGCCTTAGATGACATAGAAGATACCGTTTTACATGGTGACAGTAGAGCCTTAGATGACATAGAAGATACCGTATTACACGGCGAAAATAGAGCCTTAGATGACATAGAAGATACGTATTACACGGAGACAGTAGAGCCTTAGATGACATAGAAGATATCGTATTGCATGGAGACAGTAGAACCTTAGATGACATAGAAGATACCGTAGTACATGGAGACAGTAGAGCCGGACATGACATAGAAGATACCGTATTACACAGCAAAAGGAAAGACTTAGATGACATGGAAAGTACCGTATTACATGGAAACAGTAGAGCCTTGGATGACATATAAGGTACGTATTACACGTAGACAGTAGCGCCGGAGATGACATAGAAGCGACCGTATTACAAGGAAATAGTAGTGCCTTAGATGACATAGAAGGTACCGTATTACATAGAAACAGTAGAGCCTTAGATGATATAGAAGTTACCGTATTAAACTGAGAGAGTAGAGCCTTAGATAACATAGAAAGTAATGCGATGTTTTCAAAACCTTTAATTAGGGGTTACGTATCATCGCTTTTTGTGTCAAGATGCTGTAATAACACAACATTGGTTAAAATGTTATTAAACAGATAGGAAATGAAGATAGTTTATGAAATACATCTCTGATAGCCGCTTGTATGTAAGGTTATCAGGAAATTGGCACGTTACTGTTAGAATATGGCTATGATCCAAATGGAAGTACGAAATACGTCCTTGATGTTCGTCTACATAGTATGGCCATACACATGTTGCTGAATTATTGATTAGGTATAATTCTGATCATGATCTTTGTGATAGGAACAATATGTCGCCTTTATTCATTGCTGCAAATTTCAATTATTCATAAATAGCTAAGTTATTATTGGAGAAAAAATAAAGACAAAAGGACACCTCTATGTATTGCCTCTCTGCATAATCATATTAAGATAGTCGAACTGCTATTATAATACAAATGTAATACAGATATGTGTACCACGAACAACGAATCCTCTCTTTTAGTAGCTTCACAAATGAACCATAAAGAAATCGTTATGTTATTGTTAGAAAATAATTGTAATCCCGATATTTGTAATGTCTACAACGAGTAATCTCTAGGGGTAGGGATTCAAGAGGGTCATCTGGATGTTGTTAAATTATTATTGGAATTCAACTGTGACTCAACTTCTAGCAAAACTAAAGATACCGACTTTGATTCTTCTCTATTTCTAGCATCAGATGTGTTTAGACGTCTGAATATGTTAGAATGTCTGAATGCGCTAGAACGTCTGAATGCGTTTGAATGTTTGAATATATTTAGACATCTGAATACTCATCGGTCAAATCAATATGAGGTTGTGGAGTTACTGCTGCATAATAAATGTGATCCTAATATTTGTAATAAAGATGGACAATCACCTCTGTATGTAGCAGCAGAACAGAGAAACATGAAAGTAATCATCTTATTATTACAAGGAAATGCTAATCCTAATTTGCAAGACAAAGAAGGTAGAACACCATTACATATAGTGTTAGAAGCAAACGATACAGAATCAGATGATACAGCAGCAGATGATACAGAAGCAGATGATACAGAAGCAGATGATACAGCAGCAGATGATACAGAAGTAGATGATACAGAAGCAGATGGTACAGAAGTAAATGATACAGAATCAGATGATACAGAAGCATATGATAGAGAAGCTGTCAAGTTATTGCTAGAACACGGCGCTAACCCTGATATTTACGATAACGAACATTGCACACCTATCAATAGGGACATGAAGGTATTGGTGACTTGTTGGTAAATACAGATTATCCGCTATAATCAATCTGATTCTGGGTTTAACTTTTTCTTTCTATACATCTTGTTCATACAAAAACATATTTTAGAATTTCTCTTGATGATTTTGTTTATGGTCCTGATCGAATAGAAGTTGGATTTACACATACCTGTGCAATCAGTGCATATATCACCACAACAGTTGTGAGTTTTAATCCCGCTCATGGCGAGGTGTACTTGATACAACGCTATGTGATAAAGTTTGTCAGTGACTTGCGACAGGTCGGTGGTTTTCCCTGTGACTCCAGTTTCATCGCCAATAACACTGACCTCCAGGATATAACTGAAATATAGTTGAAAGTGTTGTTAAGCACCATAACCCTAACCCAACCCTATACATTCATAAAAGTGAGACACAGTGTCAGTTATTAAAGAATATACATTTTTGATAAATTTTAAAGGTAGATATCTTGACGAGCTTCAATAAGTAATAGGGCATCCTGAGCAGCACGTACAAAGTTATGAAGTTATTTGAATATTATGATCTAAACTGATAATGAAGATCATTGGCATCACTGTTATCAGATTTGAAAATACATTTTAATCCCAGGAATATGATTGGACAGACAAGTATGACTGACATGACTCTATATGGGATGTTATTATATGTCAGTGTATCACAAACAATAAATCATGAAACAAAACATCAGTTTTTGTTATATGTGATTGAGCAAATCAAACGCACAACTCGTCTAACTGATGGCTCTTGAAGAGTAACAATGTATTAAGAGTGGTCAGCGGTACAAGGTAACATTTCCAACCCTATATATAATCTTTTATACTGTAATTTATATAGTTTGACATGTGTCTGCTTCCACATGTTGTATTGCAGTTTATTTTTATCACATATCAAAATCTTCTAAAAGCATGGTTTTTCAAATTTGAAAAAAATACAAGAATTGCTTCTACCCCTATTTAATTCATTAGCTCAACTGTCAATGATCGGCCGAATTTCAGAATAATTTCATTATAGCATAAACTACGAATATATGTTATTTATGCATATTTTTTGTTTATTTTTCTTGTAAATTATGTATATTATTAGGTATTGTGGCTTTCAGAAAAAGAATATATTGTGTCTTTGTCATAAACAGTCAATTACTTTTGTTTTATTGAAGTGCCTGTACCAAGTCAGTGAAATATGTGGTCATGTATTTGTGTATTAGAAGCATTGATATATATTGACTATTAGATTTTGTAAGTGTTGAGACAATGCGGTATTTTTTATTTTACATTTTATTATGTATGTTTTCAATATTAACAGGGTAGTTGTGTATTAATTAGAACAGTGTATTATAATATCTTACTGTTTATTATGTATTTAATATTAACAGGGTAGTTGTGTATTAATTAGAACAGTTTATTATAATATCTGACTGTTTATTATGTATTTAATATTAACAGGGTAGTTGTGTATTAATTAGAACAGTTAATTATAATATCTGACTGTTTATTATGTATTTAATATTAACAGGGTAGTTGTTTATTAATTAGAACAGTTTATTATAATATCTGATTGTTTATTATGTATTTAATATTAACAGGGTAGTTATGTATTAATTAGAACAGTTTATTATACTATTTGACTGTTTATTATGTATTTAATATTAACAGGGTAGTTGTGTATTAATTACAACAGTGTATTATAATATATGACTGTTTGTTATGTATTTAATATTAACAGGGTAGTTGTGAATAATTATAACAGTTTATTATAATATCTGACTGTTTATTATGGGTTTTGTGTAAATAGAAGATACATTCTTTATTGCAATATTGAACAACAACTTCTACATCATTTTGTCCCGTCGTTTTGTATTACCGGAAGTGAAAGGGGTCAGTCATTTATGCATTGTAAAGTGTTCATTGTCTGTCATTATTTTATTGATCTCATTGTTTACTTAGTAACGACATAGAATTCTTCATAAACTTGTACATGATTTTAATAAGACATGGAATTCTTCCTAAACTTGTATATTATTTTAATAAGACATATAATTCTTCATAACCTTGTATATAATTTTAATAAGACATATAATTCGTCATAAACTTGTATATTATTTTAATAAGACATATAATTCTTCATGAACTTGTATATAATTTTAATAAGACTTAGAATTCTTCATAAACTTGTATATAATTTTAATAAGACATAGAATTTGTCATAAACTTGTACATTATTTTAATAAGACATCGAATACTTAATTAACCTGTATATAATTTTAATAAGACATATATTTGTTCATAGACTTGTATATAATTTTAATAAGATATGGAATTCTTCAAAAACTTGTATATTACTTTAATAAGACATATAATTTTTCATAGACTTGTATATAATTTTAATAAGACATAGAATTCTTCATAAACTTGTATATAATTTTAATAAGACATAAAATTCTTCATAAACTGGTACAAATGTATATAATTTTAATGTATTTTAAATGAAAGTAGAGAGACTTATTTTTTACTCGAGTGGTGAGGATATTTTGCATAGGTTAGTTATTTGTCCTTGACGGGAACAAAACTTTCCATATTTGGTCGTTGCAATATAGATAACGTCAAAGAACACTAGCTGATTTAGAGAAATTTGTCTACCATATTTGGTGATCCCTTCCGTATTTGGTAATACTATTTTGGATAACAATCGGCAAACCTTGGGTGAATCCGCTGCTCTCCTACTATCTATAAAGGGAGAACGGAATCGATGGAATTGCGCCGAGTGGATCTATAAAATCTACCAATACAGGATAAGCGCTAAAGGAAATCGTACGGACAATCCAAATGGTCAATCCAGAGATACATGCATTAATGGATGAATAACAAAAAACTAAGACGACAAACCAAACAAACACAACATATGTAAATTAAAGACGACCAACATTGTGGTGATCAAAAGGGGAATGAACCCATGTGCTCTCTCAGGATAAGGGTTTTTGTTTCTTATAAGACACCTTCATGTTACTAATATTGATAAGTCGGGTAAGAGTCTTGTTGGCTATATGAGAAAGAAAACAAAGATTATGTTAATTTCGCAAGCATGTATGCATGTACAGTCTATCCAATAAGTTAGATCACTTCAAACTGTATTAAACTATCTAGTTTTTTTTTATCATTTACGTGATGGGATCCCTTTAGTTGTTTTTGTTTGTATATGTAACCTCGTAATATCGCGTAGGCGGTATTTCAAAAAAAATTACGGTATTATGTGTTCTTGTTCATAACACCATCTTGGAAATTAAATGTACCAGATAAATTCAAAACGACAAAGAATCCCAAATAGAGCCTTTATCAACAGCAGGCTAGGGGGCGCTTCAGACTCATCTTAGAGTATCCGTTATGTTCATTGTTGACTATAAAAACTATTGTGATTATTAAATGTAGAACAGCACTATAAATGTTGTTCCTGTACATTAATGTGTGTCTAAATGTAATGTTGAATAATATCGTGTATACAGTTACATTTATATGTGTTCTTGTACTATAGTAATATTATTTTGGTTAATCGTATGAACTGCATGCTACCCTGTGACTGTATAGTTATTGGTAGATTATAAAATTGTCTTGCTTATTATTGAATTTATTGTTGAATGTTGAATATTGAATCATTATAAATTATGATTATCTGAAAAATGTCTCGAGTGTATATACGCCTGTTGAGCTAGAATAGGTGACGTAAAACTTGTGTCTGTATGTGTAACCTCGTATAATCAGATATTTTATTGAAATAACGCCGAATTTGCATGTGTAATAAAAGCATGTTTTGCGGAGTGTTATTTGCCTCTTGGACAATATCATTTTACGAGGGCAATAACATGCTCTCTGCCCTCTTGTGAAGGGCAATACCATGTTATCTGCCCTGGCAAAATATGCGATAAATAGATTATTACATGGCTTTTTTCATATTGCCCTTGTCATCAGCCCTCGACTGATATCGTAACTCGGGCTAAAGCCCTCGGGGCCGATATCAAGGTCTCGTGCTGAAAACAAGGGCAATATGAAAAAGGCCATGCATTAATCTATAAATATCGTGTAGTTTGAACTAAAACAAATAGCTTACCGTATTATGTTTTAATCATAACATCCCATCCGGATAATGAAATTATATACGACATAAAGAATCCCAAATGTATCGTTTATGGACAGCAGACTAGGGACCGCTTCACACTTATGTTGGGGTATCTGTTATACTCATTGTTAACAATAAAAACTACTGTGAATATTTAATGTAGAACAGCACTAACAACGTTGTTAATTTGTGTCTAAAGTGTAAAGTTGAATAGTATCTTGTATGAAGTTACATTTATTTATTATATAGATAGGTATGAATTATGGGGATTTATCCGTGAAATAAATTCCGGTATTTTCACATGTGAAAATATCAGTTTTTTCCCGCCGGAACTACTTTTACATAACTATAAGTGGAGTGGTTACGTCCCTTGTTGTGCTACAGTGAATACACATACGATTGTAAACTGAAAAATTTCCGCGAAATGTCATTGACGACCTTGGCACATAACCAACATGACGTCATTGACGTCATATGAAGACTTCCAGTTTGAAACGTAAAGATTATATGTTATTTGGCATCGTGTACGCTTCAATTTTGATCAAATTTAACTAAAATAAGTTTTCAAGGTAAGCATTTTAATTATTTGTGTGCATTGTTGTAAATATGACATGTAGAATTTCACATTTTCAAGATGGCAGACCCTTCCAGCTGAACCCCTTAGTATCATTGCTCGTAGATTCACACTGGTGGAATGAAATATACAAATAACAAAAATAATATATCAGAAGTTTTGAAAGTCTATATAATAATCAGCATAGCTAAATCATACATTTTGAATATCAAAATAAGACCACTCGTGACCTAATACGCATTAACGATTAAACTCGTGGGCAGCCCCTCTCGTTTAATTCTTAGGCGTACTTCGGTCACTCGGGGTCTTATTTTGATATTCAAAATCTGCGATTAACTATACTATATATTTTTTCTTGTACTATAGTAATTTTATTTTAGTTAATAGTAAGAACTGCATGCTACCCTGTGACTGTATAGTTGTTGGTAGATTATAAAATTGTCTTGTTTATTATTGAATTTATTGTTGAATGTTGAATATTGAATCTTGATAAATTATGATTATCTTCTTATTGGATTAATTGTTGAATGTTGAATATTGAATCATTATAAATAATAAAATCTGAAAAAAACGTCTCTAGTGTTTTTACTCTGTACAGCTAAAATAGGTGACGTAAAACCTCAGTAGGCATCGTCTGTCAATATTCAGTGTGTCTGAGTTAAAGGCATGGCCGGTCTTAGGAGGTGTGGGCACTATTGTTCTATGCAAAACTTGAGCATTCGAGAGTAGATAACTCCAGCGTGAGGACCAATTGAATTAAGACCGGCCCTGGGTATAGGTATATGTAGAATGGGTCAGGTGTCTTTGATTAATAGTTTAGGGTTGTCTATATATTTGTAATGAAGATATTATTTTGAGGTTCTGTTTTTTGCGTTCTTTTTAAAATATAGATACAAATGTATATTCAATCCTGACATTACTTGGTATTTTGTGTAGTCATTGCATACACTATTACTCTACACAGCATGTTTATAATTGTAATACATGTAATTCATGGGTCAAATATCATTTTCTACGACCACGATGTGCGGAACCGTCGTGGTCGTGATCGTATGATAGGTGGATGTACAACTACCTATGCAATCAGTGCCTGTCACCATTGAAGTTGTGAGTTCGCAACCCGTTCATGGCGAGATGTACTCGATACAACATTTATGTGATAAAGTTTGTCAGTGACTTGCGACAGATCAATGGTTTTCTCCGGGTACTCTGGTTTCCTCCACCAATAGAACTGACCGCCACGATAAAACTGAAATATTGTTGAAAGTGGCGTTAAACACCATGCACAAAATCCAACCATTTTCTACGCTGTGTCAATGTTAACTCAATATAACATCACGTGATCAAATTTGTCAGTAACTTTTAGGAGGTCGGTGTTTTTCAATTGTCCCATACAAAAAACTGACAGTCACGATATAATGTTGAAAGTGGTCTTAAACACCAAGAACATAATGACACACAAACAAATACGTTAACTTTTTTTTCGAAAGCCCAACTTGCCTACATACACATACAAACATCTAAAGCTCTAAAGCATATAAATGTCAGTTTTCCTCATACAGTTATCCAATGGGACATGCGACCGCAACATACAATGCAATCAACCGCAATGTACATATTTAGAGAACAATTAACACCAACCGTTCTCTATCCACTCTGATAAACCATTGATTTCAATGTACATAGCTCTACCAATCATTTTGTAAGAAAACAAAATCATTTAAAAATAATCTGTAAATGATTGACTGACTCAACTAAAAAAAGGATTTTTTTTATAAAACAATTATCATCGCGCATGCGCACCAGCAAGTAATCTTCAGTTTTGAAGTTTTGTCGTTCACTAAAGAAGAAGACGACGATTATTGTTGCTGAAAAGGCAACGTTGAGTCTACGTCCATATCCTGGAATTCAATGAAAACATGTATTGTTATCCTGCACTGCTTATAATAATAATATTATATGTCCAGAATAGATAGGGTTTAAAAAGGGCGAGAACTAGTGATCATATATTTACACTCAAGTCCCTTATTGATAATTTTTTCAAAAATAACAAATATCTTTTTGCTTGTTTTTGGACTTGAAAAAGGTTTTTGACACTGTTAATAGACAAACACTTTTGTTTAAACTGAACAGATATAATATCAGGGGACATTTCTTAAATATAATAGAAGACATGTATAATGATGTTTCATTTTCCATTAGGTTAGCAAATGGGATTACTCAACCATTCCAAACTAGTATTGGAGTAAAACAAGGGTGTGTTTTGACCCCGACTTTTTTTTCCGATCTATATGAATGATTTAGTTGAGCATTTTAATTTAGAGTGTGATCCAGTTAGTATAAATGGGAAATCTATATATTGTTTGCTACATGCAGATGACATTGTGCTGATGTCACAGTCAGCAAATGGTTTACAAAAATTATTAAATAATCTCAAATTGTTTTGTGACAAATGGAACCTTAAAGTAAACATACAAAAAACAAAAGTTATGATTTTTAATAAATCAGGCAAATTGTTGAAGGGTTACATTTTTTCGTTTGAAGAGCAGTCTCTAGAACTTGTGCTAGAATATAAATATTTAGGAATTATATTTAAACCCTCAGGTTCTTTGTCAAAGAAAGCCTCTAAGGCAATGTTCTATATTCGCAAAACACTATATTCAGAAAAACTGAAAGCCTTTTCACATCTAAGGCTCTTTGATGCTTGTGTCAAACCCATTCTTTTATATTGTAGTGAAATATGGTCTCTTGATATCCTAATTAAAAGAAATTTAAATTTTGAATCAAAATATGATTCCTTTGTTCCAATAAAACAGAAATAAAATTTGCCAAATTTGTATTAGGAGTTCATAAGTCAGCAACAAATATTGCTGTATTTTCGGAACTTGTGTTATTCCCCCTTTCATTGTGTACTATGAAAGCTACTATTAATTATTGGCTTCATTTTTTGAGCGCAAATGCAAATAGCTTAACTTATCATTCATACCAAGAAAACACCTTGCGTAAAGATGGCTTATGTTATAAAATAAAACTTTTACTGGCTGAAATTGGGTTCACTCATGTTGGGTGAAACAAGGTACTTTTTCTAAGTCTAAATTATTACACTCTTCATCAATTAAACTAGAAGACAGATATATTAACCATTGGAACAAATTATTGTTTAATGATGATAATAAAAGTGGTGGTAATAAACTGCGAACTTATAGGAAATTAAAAAAATAGTTACAAAATGGAGAAATTTTTACACTCTGATGTGGATAAATTTGCTTTATCTATATTTGTTAAAATTTGAATAAGCAACAGTAACCTGAATATTGAAAGGGGTAGATACATCAAACTCCAATGGAAAAGAGAATATGTCATCTCTGTAATATAGAACCAGAGGATGGAATACATTTCATTTTAAAATGTCCCAAATTGGGTGAGTGTCGTAAAGAATTATTTTCAAATATAAGTTCAGTGGTTCCTTCATTTAATGATATGGAGTTCCAAACATTTAAATTCATATTGAATAGTAATGATCTTGATATATGCAAAATATGTATTTTAGGTGTGAATAAATTGTATTCTATCAATCAAGATCTGAAAGGGAAGTTATAACTTAATTATTATGCAAAATTATTATTACAGTATATACAGAAATATTTAAATATTTTTAAATACATTGAGTGACACTGTTGCGGACAATGGGAGATAATCCTTATAAATAGTGTAATCTTTAATGGGAGATAATTCATACACTCCTCAGCTGTGATAACATCTTCTTTGTACATGTATATATATATATATGTATTTGGCTTAGTTCTGATTTGATGATTGTTCAATATTTAGACTTTAAATCAATAAAATTATTATTATTATTATTATTATTCTATTTGAGAAGTCAAATTGCATTGAATTGATAAATTGTTCCTATATACAGCCACTGGACAATACATAGTTTTCTGCTACCTTAATCGTATTGAGTGATGGTGCGAAATGGTAACAGTATATGGGCGGATTTACACATGAATCCTCTGTGACGTCCGCACATGAATTTGATATTTTCGTTTATTGTATTTTTCCGGCAATGTCAGTTAGCTACAAAAAACTGTCATATTGTCTAATAAGAGCAAAAACAAGTGTTGTTCTAATCTAGTCTGCGCTTATACTGTTATCGTTTCTTATCGTCACTTAACATGACTCAGGTACCAAACAAACTATATCTTGGTCAGTGACCGTATATAACATATCCAATCAATGCAATTTAACGTCTCAAATAGAACTAGCGCCGAACTGACAACGTTAACGGTGATAAGCACGGCAACTATCCAATCGAACCCATAGATACAGCTAGATCTGCTTCATACGTTGATCTACACCTCGAATTTGACAGTGATGTCAGGTTAGGGACGAAACATTACGACAAAAGAGATGATTTTAATCTTCCCATTGTGAACTTTCCATTTATATGTAGCAGCATTCCAGCAGCTTCTGCATATATAATAGATATCTCTCAGTTGGCAGATTTACGGTCACCACCATGACTCGCTTAACAGTTACGAAATATCTGTGTCACAGATGACCACAGATATGTTCCACTTTTCGGTTCTTTCCTCATTCATGACTTATCATCGGGTTTGTAACTAAGGTAACACGACAGATGTCACTAGTGGAGCATAAACTGCCTACCCTTCGAGATCACCTGAGTTCAACTTCAGTTTTTACTGGGGTTCGTAATACTCGATGCTTAGCTTTATGTGTAATGTTTTGTTGATCGTTGTTTATCATTTTGCCCTTTTTTCATTTGGCCATTGTGTTGTCTGACCTTCTTCGATTAATGGATTCTGAATCACACCTATGGTATCTCCAAGTGCTTTGTCTATGTCGGTCGAGATATTGTTGTTTTTTATTTGTAACGTTATGAAGGGTTTGACCTCACAATGAGCGATAATTGTCAGTAACAGGGTCAATCCGTTGAGGCTGAAATATTCCTCCATGAGATCAAAGGAAAAATAAGAAATACCAAAAGAACAAAGAACAAACAGTAGATTTGGGTAAATAATGCAAATAAACAAAGAGCGATCGTGTGTAATACCTAATCAAGGACATGTTTGTGATTCTAAAGGAATGTTCTTTTTTTCCGTTTGACATACATGTATTGAAATAGATTTAAATTATATGCTACCATCTGTATAAATAATAATAAACCGCATCAGTGGTTTTATGGTTAACATACTCTCCAAAAGTGTGGTAGATCGTGGATTCGAGCCCCGGTCGGGTCAAACCAAAGATTTTAAAATTGGTATTTGTTGTCTCTCAGCTAAGCACGGGTATTAAGGAGAAAGAGCAAAAACCAGTTGGCTGGGAATCAGGATAATGTGTCCGAGTGGGGTGACATGTCGATCCACGGACTGCTGTTTTGGTGAGCTAGCACTAAAAAAATCCAGCTAAACGAGTTGAGCTAGTACAGAGCGGACCTTATCATCATTTCATTGAAAATTAACTTGTTCTCGCCATGACATAGCTGAAAAATTGCTGAGTTGGTGTTAAACAACAACCACTCACTCACTATAAATAATAATATACAGCTCTTAAAATAATGCAAGTACATTTAGTCTGGACTTTATTGGCATCATTTAAATGTCCCAAACCAATTCTAATATGTCTGCTGTTTTCTCGACCAAATGTTGACATTATATCTACATTGTCATTGCCATTTTTTTAATTACTATTTCATGCGTACTGTTGTAGTTTGTCTAGACATATTAATTTTCATTTACTGCTTTTTATGTATGTTATATGATATTTGTTGACAATTATCCTGTAGTTTATACGTTAATAGTCGCTACTGTTATTATAATAGTGGTTTATTTGACTTACATAAATATAAATACTTTCAATATAAATTTTATTATGAAAAGATAGTCAGCAATGTTCATCAATATAAACACATTGACCCAAAAGTACAACGTAAATATGCCAGGACGAAAATCCATGTCCTGGTATAAGACAGGCACAAAAATATGGCGGGTTAAACTGTTTAATGGTATCCCTTCTTGATAATCGGGTCTCCAACAACTACACAGATATGACTCATCAATTAAGACACCTGCACAAATTCGATTCCATTACAAAAAAATGTACACATGTGTATTGTGATGATCGCACATACAATTATAAATCAGTTATTATCAATTTTAGTAATATATAATGATCCTCGTGTCGTTGAACAGTTAAACGAATGGTGTCACTAGTGGACAAGGAACAGTTACACGAATGGTGTCACTAGTGGAGCAGGAACAGTTACACGAGTGATATCACTAGTGGAACAGGAAAAGTTACACGAATGGTGTCACTAGTGGAGCAGGAACAGTTACACGAATGGTGTCACTAGTGGAGCAGGAACAGTTACACGAATGGTGTCACTAGTGGAGCAGGAAAAGTTACACGAATGGTGTCACTAGTGGAGCAGGAACAGTTACACGAGTGGTGTCACTAGTGGAGCAGGAAAAGTTACACGAATGGTGTCACTAGTGGAGCAGGAACAGTTACACGAATGGTGTCACTAATGGAGCAGGAACAGTTACACGAATGGTCTCACTAGTGGAGCAGGAACAGTTACGCGTCTGGTGTCACTAGTGGAGCAGGAACAGTTACACGAGTGGTGTCACTAGTGGAACAAGAACAGTTACACGAATGGTGTCACTAGTGGAGCAGGAACAGTTACACGAATGGTGTCACTAGTGGAGCAGGAAAAGTTACACGAATGGTGTCACTAGTGGAGCAGGAACAGTTACACAAGTGGTGTCACTAGTGGAGCAGGAAAAGTTACACGAATGGTGTCACTAGTGGAGCAGGAACAGTTACACGAATGGTGTCACTAATGGAGCAGGAACAGTTACACGAATGGTCTCACTAGTGGAGCAGGAACAGTTACGCGTCTGGTGTCACTAGTGGAGCAGGAACAGTTACACGAGTGGTGTCACTAGTGGAGCAGCAACAGTTACACGAATGGTGGCACTAGTGGAGCAGGAAAAGTTACACGAATGGTGTCACTAGTGGAGCAGGAACAGTTACACGAATGGTGTCACTAATGGAGCAGGAACAGTTACACGAATGGTGTCACTAGTGGAGCAGGAACAGTTACACGAATGGTGTCACTAATGGAGCAGGAACAGTTACACGAATGGTCTCACTAGTGGAGCAGGAACAGTTACGCGTCTGTTGTCACTAGTGGAGCAGGAACAGTTACACGAGTGGTGTCACTAGTGGAGCAGGAACAGTTACACGAATGGTGTCCCTATTGGAGCAGGAACAGTTACACGAATGGTGTCACTAGTGGAGCAGGAACAGTTACACGAATGGTGTCACTAGTGGAGCAGGAACAGTTACACCAGTGGTCTCACTAGTGGAGCAGGAACAGTTACGCGTCTGTTGTCACTAGTGGAGCAGGAACAGTTACACGAGTGGTGTCACTAGTGGAGCAGGAACAGTTACACGAATGGTGTCACTAGTGGAGCAGGAACAGTTACACGAATGGTGTCACTAGTGGAGCAGGAACAGCTACACGAATGGTGTCACTAGTGGAGCAGGAACAGTTACACGAATTGTGTCCCTATTGGAGCAGGAACAGTTACACGAATGGTGTCACTAGTGGAGCAGGAACAGTTACACGAATGGTGTCACTAGTGGAGCAGGAACAGTTACACGAGTGGTGTCACTAGTGGAGCAGGAACAGTTACACGAATGGTCTCACTAGTGGAGCAGGAACAGTTACACGAATGGTGTCACTAGTGGAGCAGGAACAATTACACGAATGGTGTCACTAGTGGAGCACGAACAGTTACACGAATGGTGTCACTAATGGAGCAGGAACAGTTACACGAGTGGTGTCACTAGTGGAGCAGGAACAGTTACACGAGTGGTGTCGCTAGTGGAGCAGGAAAAGTTACACGAATGGTGTCACTAGTGGAGCAGGAACATTTGCACGAATGGTGTCACTAACGGAGCAGGAACAGTTACACGAGTGGTGTCACTAGTGGAGCAGGAACAGTTACACGAATGGTCTCACTAGTGAAGCAGGAACAGTTACACGAATGGTGTCACTAGTGGAGCAGGAACAATTACACGAATGGTGTCACTAGTGGAGCACGAACAGTTACACGAATGGTGTCACTAATGGAGCAGGAACAGTTACACGAGTGGTGTCACTAGTGGAGCAGGAACAGTTACACGAGTGGTGTCGCTAGTGGAGCAGGAAAAGTTACACGAATGGTGTCACTAGTGGAGCAGGAACATTTGCACGAATGGTGTCACTAATGGAGCAGGAACAGTTACACGAATGGTCTCAATAGTGGAGCAGGAACAGTTATGCGTCTGTTGTCACTAGTGGAGAAGGAACAGTTACACGAGTGGTGTCACTAGTGGAGCAGGAACAGTTACACGAATGGTGTCACTAGTGGAGCAGGAACATTTACACGAATGGTGTCACTAGTGGAGCAGGAACAGTTACACGAATGGTGTCACTAGTGGAGCAGGAACAGTTACACGAGTGGTGTCACTAGTGGAGCAGGAACAGTTACACGAGTGGTGTCACTAGTGGAGCAGGAACAGTTACACGAATGGTGTCACTAGTGGAGCAGGAACAGTTACACGAATGGTGTCACTAGTGGAGCAGGAACAGTTACACGAATGGTGTCACTAGTGGAGCAGGAACAGTTACACGAATGGTGTCACTAATGGAGCAGGAACAGTTACACGAGTGGTGTCACTAGTGGAGCAGGAACAGTTACACGAGTGGTGTCACTAGTGGAGCAGGAAAAGTTACACGAATGGTGTCACTAGTGGAGCAGGAACAGTTACACGAATGGTGTCACTAATGGAGCAGGAACAGTTACACGAATGGTCTCACTAGTGGAGCAGGAACAGTTACGCGTCTGTTGTCACTAGTGGAGCAGGAACAGTTACACGAGTGGTGTCACTAGTGGAGCAGGAACAGTTACACGAATGGTGTCACTAGTGGAGCAGGAACAGTTACACGAATGGTGTCACTAGTGGAGGAGGAACAGCTACACGAATGGTGTCACTAGTGGAGCAGGAACAGTTACACGAATGGTGTCACTAGTGGAGCAGGAACAGTTACACGAATGGTGTCACTAGTGGAGCAGGAACAGTTACACAAATGGTGTCACTAATGGAGCAGGAACAGTTACACGAGTGGTGTTACTAGTGGAGCAGGAACAGTTACACGAGTGGTGTCACTAGTGGAGCAGGAAAAGTTACACGAATGGTGTCACTAGTGGAGCAGGAACAGTTACACGAATGGTGTCACTAGTGGAGCAGGAACAGTTACACGAATGGTGTCACTAGTGGAGCAGGAACAATTACACGAATGGTGTCACTAGTGGAGCACGAACAGTTACACGAATGGTGTCACTAATGGAGCAGGAACAGTTACACGAGTGGTGTCACTAGTGGAGCAGGAACAGTTACACGAGTGGTGTCGCTAGTGGAGCAGGAAAAGTTACACGAATGGTGTCACTAGTGGAGCAGGAACATTTGCACGAATGGTGTCACTAATGGAGCAGGAACAGTTACACGAATGGTCTCAATAGTGGAGCAGGAACAGTTATGCGTCTGTTGTCACTAGTGGAGAAGGAACAGTTACACGAGTGGTGTCACTAGTGGAGCAGGAACAGTTACACGAATGGTGTCACTAGTGGAGCAGGAACATTTACACGAATGGTGTCACTAGTGGAGCAGGAACAGTTACACGAATGGTGTCACTAGTGGAGCAGGAACAGTTACACGAGTGGTGTCACTAGTGGAGCAGGAACAGTTACACGAGTGGTGTCACTAGTGGAGCAGGAACAGTTACACGAATGGTGTCACTAGTGGAGCAGGAACAGTTACACGAATGGTGTCACTAGTGGAGCAGGAACAGTTACACGAATGGTGTCACTAGTGGAGCAGGAACAGTTACACGAATGGTGTCACTAATGGAGCAGGAACAGTTACACGAGTGGTGTCACTAGTGGAGCAGGAACAGTTACACGAGTGGTGTCACTAGTGGAGCAGGAAAAGTTACACGAATGGTGTCACTAGTGGAGCAGGAACAGTTACACGAATGGTGTCACTAATGGAGCAGGAACAGTTACACGAATGGTCTCACTAGTGGAGCAGGAACAGTTACGCGTCTGTTGTCACTAGTGGAGCAGGAACAGTTACACGAGTGGTGTCACTAGTGGAGCAGGAACAGTTACACGAATGGTGTCACTAGTGGAGCAGGAACAGTTACACGAATGGTGTCACTAGTGGAGGAGGAACAGCTACACGAATGGTGTCACTAGTGGAGCAGGAACAGTTACACGAATGGTGTCACTAGTGGAGCAGGAACAGTTACACGAATGGTGTCACTAGTGGAGCAGGAACAGTTACACAAATGGTGTCACTAATGGAGCAGGAACAGTTACACGAGTGGTGTCACTAGTGGAGCAGGAACAGTTACACGAGTGGTGTCACTAGTGGAGCAGGAAAAGTTACACGAATGGTGTCACTAGTGGAGCAGGAACAGTTACACGAATGGTGTCACTAGTGGAGCAGGAACAGTTACACAAATGGTGTCATTAGTGGAGCAGGAACTGATTATTCTTTTAGATCATTTGACCTTATCACCGTTTTTAGTAGTAAGGTTCCCGTTGTTCGATCTTAGGTTTTCTATAGAATGTGTTTTTCATCGACCATTATTTGTCATTTTGTCTGTGTTCTATTTTGGTCATTGTGTGGTCTGTTCTTCGAAATACGACTCCTGGTTACCTCTTTGGCATCTTCAAACTTTTCTCTCAAATATTGATGACCTCAATATACTTATAAGTAGTTACAAGCTATACATTGATTCTGTGATTTCTTCATCATACATTGTCTAAATCAGTTGTGTATTCTGTACCAAAGACGTCTTTCTACATGTATGTAAAACAATGCTCTACAGTCACGACCATCTTTTAAGCTAAACTTGAACCAAAGTACGATTTTGTATTGACCTATTGTAGTAATGTTTTTTTATTATTCAGCGCTGTACTATGCTATATCTATGTACAGTGGACCTTGTGGATTACCTACACGTACAGGGGACCGTCGTGGTCATGCTCGTATGGTAGTTGGATTTAAAACTA
This sequence comes from Bathymodiolus brooksi, assembly GCA_963680875.1. Lineage (NCBI taxonomy): Eukaryota > Metazoa > Mollusca > Bivalvia > Mytilida > Modiolidae > Bathymodiolus > Bathymodiolus brooksi. The sequence continues at coordinate 49,499,868 of OY804580.1, read as the reverse complement.
CCTGTACAAGCAGTGTCTATCACCACTAAAGGTGTCAGTAAGAAGCTCGTGCATGTCCAGGTCTACTCGATACAACAATATGTGATTTTCACCGGGTACTCCGGCTTCCTCCATCAATAAAACTGACCTCCACGATCTAGTTGAAATGTTGTTGAAAGTGGCGTTAATCCCAATAAATCAATCCAAAGCAAACCTACAAGCACAATACTTTGTTAAATCTCTGCTATATCCAGTGGACGTTGAGGATTACACAATGATATGTCAAATCCCTGCTATGTACAGTACAGGTGGTCTTTAGTGGATTACAGATCAGCAAACATAATTAGTAGAGGACTATACCATGTACATACTAATTAACAACAGATTCGAGGACTATTGTGTATGCATATATTTATATGTCTGTAGTACAGACATTATTTAACCTTACTTGTCAAAGATGTGCGATGGTCTCGTGGTTAATACGTTGCATGGTGTTTGATATAACTATAAATCATTTCTCAATCAGATTATAAGGCTCTTAGCTCAGTTCATTGTGAAATCTTCTCGGCTTCTTTTTTTTCCATCAAAATGCATAGTTTTAATAATTCTGTCTATATAAAATTTTTACCAGTATCAAGAAAATTCTTCAAGAGCATCAAAGAATTATCTCTCAAAGGGTTATCTCCCATGTTCGTCCAAAACAAAAGAGTTCTCGGCTTCTTAAATGATAAAAATTGGCATGTGCTTAGCATAGTTGAGTGCTCTCTTTCAGATGGAAACCATCATGTAATTACCTCAAAACAAAAGATTGTCGCCAAGTTATAACTTAAAAACATGTTTAAAACGGAAAATCGAGTTGGACACAACCCAAACTCTCAGGTACAAAATACTCGACGAACGGACTAATTTTACTTGGCTAATTTGATAGTTTTTGTTATTATAGGATATATAAATAAAGTGTGAAGATGCTAAGCGGTAATTAGAAGGTAACCACCATCTTAGATTGTGTCTTATTTACCATATGTACCACCTGCACGCATCCAGATACCACCCCGTCAAGTGCAGCATTCCGATAGAATAAGTATCAAATCGGATAACCGCTCTTGACCAAAACAAAACCTCGTTCGTCTAGATAGCATCGACAAAACAGAAGAAAAAAAAATCTGAAACTATAAATGTAATGGCGACAAAACTCGTTCGTCTAGATACAAAATGCAACATCAACAAAATAAACATATGAAGCTAGATGGCGGCATATGTTAAAAATTTAAATATAGCAGAGGATATTGATAATGCAATTTTATTTGTAGAACATGTTTGATGATGTTGAGAAGAGTCCGAGTTTGTAAATTGACGATATTATGAGACATAATGCGCTAATGAAAATCAACACGAAAGATCTATTCAGTCACCTTTAATAATCAAACGAAACAAAAGATGCAGCTTAAATACAGAACGCTAATCATAAAACGTCTACTAACTCTACTAAGTCACAAACGGGAAATTAACAAATACAGTATCCATCATTAATTAAGAAATAAAACAAACTTCTTAAATCAGTAGTACTATATTTGATATTTGCAGTGTCAGTCACTGAGCAGAAATTTAGTATTCATCTGTACGCCGGAAGTCAACGACGAACACGCGGAAATAGCATTTGAAACATTTTTTAATTCAAAATGTCCTGAAGTTAGAATTCCATTAAGCACGTAATAATATATTCGTCAAATATTCCTATGCAATATTACATTTGCTAATTACCCTGAGAGATTCTTATTTATATAACCAAAACCCTTTTCTTACAATTGTCATTCTATCCTTTGTTCATCAACCCGGTTCTGTAAAAGGACACGAATAAGAATGAAAATTTTACACATTCCCGATTTGGCTCTAAAATTATACATTGTAATACCTTTTTATATGAGTTATTTCCGTTGCGACGTGAAAATCTATACTCGGTTTAGCTAGACCAATGGAAAAGATAATGAATTTGAGAATATAACATATTTGAGCATATAACATATTTGAGCATTGAAAAAAATCAGAGGATAATTTTATAGAAAATAGGAAATTTAAAAATTTATTTTGAGAACATATATATTATTTTTATTGAATTATCCATTGAAGGGAAATACCTCCTGCGAAAAGTATAATTTTAGAATTGTTGTTTGTTTGTTTGATGGTGTTTGTTTGTTTGTTTGATGGTGTTTGTTTGTTTGTTTGATGGTGTTTGTTTGTTTGTTTGTTTGTTTGATGGTGTTTGTTTGTTTGTTTGTTTGTTTGATGGTGTTTGAAGCCACTTTCAACAATAGTTCAGTTATATGGTGGCGGTCAGTTTTATTGGTCGAGGAAACCTCATGACCCGGAGAAAACCACCGATCTGCCGCAAGTCACTGACAAACTTTTTCACATAATATTGTACACCTCGCCTCGATCGAGATTCGAACCCACAACATCAGTAGTGATAGGCACTGATTGCATATGTAGTTTTAAATCCAACTGTCATACGATCACGGCCACGTCAGTCCCTATAATCTTTGGATAAAAGTCGGAAATGCGCATTAAAAACTGTTGATTGAATGCAATTTCTGCAATATTATGCAGTCATGAATTCCTTCAAAATGTCTGTTTTATTTAGATGTCTTGCTCAGTGTGTGCATACTAGGTATGTACATTTATCCTCATTCCCTCCTGCAATATCTACATGCTGACTCCATAAGCAAAATTCGTATCAAAGTTCACGTGAGCTGAGCAGGACTTATCTACAATAAGAAGGTGTTATCACCAATTTCTCTCGACATTTAAATGACAATTTCGGTGAAGATGACAATATAAATAAAATTCATCAACACCTTTAGCTAGTTAACATTCCATTGTTTAAGCATAAGTCAAACAATGAACTGTCGTGTCAGCAATAACAACAAATAGCGTCCTACAAAAATGTACTTGACACAATTCTTGATAACCTCTGCTGTGACTTCGAGGACGTCACCTTTGTGCTTTTTAAACTACTTACGCACAATGTTTTGAAGTGTATTTTGCCTAAAAGTGATTATAGATGATTCTAATATGACGTCCTTCAAACGCTTTGGGTCCAAACCTGTGGTAAAATATGCGTATATTGGCATATCAGCTGATCGGCAATGTCATAATTCGCTTTGACTGTTCAAATACCGTATTAGAATAGAAATAAAAACCCATGAATTATTTCTTAAATATTGAATCATGTGATGTTTCCCGTGAAAATGCAAATATCGAAACCTATAGATGTAGAATATATCCATGTCTATGTTTGATTGAGTGATGACAAGCATGTCATCTGAATGTGGATTTTATTGATTCCGAAAAATATCAGCGTGCTCGAGAGAATATGAAATTTGTGACGTGTTCGCTTCGCTCACTCGCAAACAAACTTCATAAAATGGCTCGACAGGCTGATATTTTTGGCATCAATATATTCACATCCAGATAACATACAATGTATACATAATTTCTATGTACATCTTCTCTCATTTGCAGTCGTGGTCAGTAACTTTCGTCAGGTTGGTGGTTTTCTCCGGGTACTGTTTTATTTGTATTCATCATGTTAACAATAACAATTCAACGTTTTAATTTTAATAATGACAATAAAACGTAGATATCTAAATGACTATACTCACGGAAATGATTTCAATAAAAGGTAGATATCAAATTTAGTGCGCAAAACGCGCTTCTGGGATAACCTTCATCGGGTACGCTCAAAATAGAAATGTTGGAAAGCCAAATAATGTTCAAAGTTTTGCGAGCAAGTAAACCAAAGGGTCTAAATAGGATAGCCACAATCGGCTAAGGTCACCCATGCCTGAGGGAGGATAATTATACTTTCATTATTTAGAAACTGTAAATTTCAATAATACATATATCTATTAAACCATGTCAGTGCCGAAGCACTCACTGCTGGGCGGATGACACCCTTGGGGACTAATAGTCCACCAGCTGAGGTATCGCTCCAGGAATAAACGTAGATATCTAAATTACTACGCACGGAAATGATTTCAAAGATTGGAAAGTCAAATAATCTTATTGTTTTTTCTGACCAAGAAAATCCAAAGGGCCTAAACATGATAGCCAACATTGGGTAAGGCCACATATGCCTGATAGAGATGATCTTAAGGTTCTCTTTCCTCAGGCATAAGTGATGTTAGCATATTAAGGCTATCCTGTTTAGGATATTTGGCTTTCCAATATTTCGATATTGAGCGTTTTTATTACTATCACTGGAGCGATAACTCTGCTGGTAGGCTGTTAGTTCTCGAGGATACCATCCGGCTAGTAGAAAGTGTTTCGGCATATTACATATATTTATTATTTGAATTTACAGATCCCAAATAATGTAATTATTATTAAAACTACGGTTTTCCTCCCTCAGACATAGCTGTAGGTGACCTTAGCCGAATTTGGCTATCCTGTTCCGGTTGTTTGGTTTATTACTTCCAAACACTTTTAAATTATTTGACTTTCAAACAAACATTTGGATATGGAGCGTACGTGAGGAAGGTTATACAAGAAATGCGTCGTGCGTACTACATTTTATATCTACGTTTTATATTTTATTATAGAATTATTACCTTTGTGTTTTATTACTTTGGATAAGGTATTTATCTTTGATAAGGTAAATACACACACAGTCGCAAGGACGTTGTTTACAAATCTGGGCTATGTCAAATAAATTAAATTCCACTATATAGAATAATTGTAAAAGTGATTAATGTAAAAACGTCGGACATTAAGCTGATCAAAATAATATTAAGCATTGATAAACAGGAAGTGATTAAATTTAAGTTAAATTTATTTAAGTAGATGTATTATATTATCGGATATTGGTCAATATCCTTCATTGAACCCTTAGTTGTTAAAAGTTAAAAGTGTAAATATTTACCATCCACATACATGTACATCAATAATACACAGATCAAGCATGGAATAGTTTAAAAGATTTAAATATTATATAGTGGTATTTCAAACATTTTGATTTTATATACAATCAAAATTTATGACAGACTGGTATCATATGTAAGTATATTGTTGTTTAAGAATTATATGAGAAAAAAAAATACATGAAATTAATAATGGCCATTCTGAGTAGAATGAAAATTCGTTTTGTTTTTGTAAAAAAAAGTGTGCAGAAGCCAAAGAGTAATGAGAAACTGTAGTTTGAAGCAGAACGGACACACTACAATGGCAAACAAAGGAGGGTTAGGATTAGGATTATGGTGTTTAACGCCACTTTCAACAATATTTTCATGGGTGGAGGAAATCGGAGCATCCGGAGAAAACCACCGACCTGTCGCAAGTCCCTGACAAACTTTATTATATAATATTGTATCGAGTACACCTCGCCTGATCGGGATTCGAACTCACAACGATAGTGGTCAAAGAAACTGATTGCATATGCAGCTATAAATCTAACTACCATACGATCACGACCACGACCACCCATAAAAAACAAGACAAAGATAACAAACAGTGATCTACGTACATAGAAAGCAAAAGCAATTGTTCTCATACAGAAAAGATCATCCCCGAGTTTTATCTGGTCTTATAACTATAATTATTGTGGCTTCATTTGTTGATATTGTCTTGTATTTCCTGATTATGATTCTGTATTTCTCAGAGGATACAGAAAATGTACCCTGTCCTACACTATGCATATAAGATGTATTCTTGTTTCCTACACTATAAATATAAAATGTATTGTTATATGTCAATATATCAGTCCCTACATAAAGATTGAATGTACACTGTACATGAAAGATCATATTGAATTGAAAAATAGCAAAAATACTACACCGTCAAAACAGTTCCAAAAATCTAATCGTAAATCGTAAAAACATAGAAATGACCACACATCTTCCCGGCTCGGAAATGTGGCGGGGGTCAAAAAGAGTTTGAAGACACCAAAGTGGCAATCAGAATCCACGAATCGAAGGACAAGCCTAGATTTATTGGCCCAACAAACCCCCTCTTAGTGAATTGACGGGGTCATACAAGTTGTTCATCGTGTGAGTAACACATAACTGGGTGAGCAGCGTTGCTATATAGAACACACTAAATTTGTAAGGTGAATAATTAGCCCGGTAGATTAGTGAAACAATCGTTCACATTATGGTACAAGCGCCAACATTGACATGGATACTCCTTAGGGACTACTGATTCGGAAAATCCGGTTAGCCACGTGAAATTCATAATGGCGGCCATATTTTCAAGATGGCCGTCATTCCAAGTAATTATAACTGTTTTTATTATATAACTTGTCGTGCATGACCAAACTAAGCGGTTTTTGGTCAGAAATCATACATATTTGTTTTATATATATTTACAATGATAAAATACAACTTTTTGTTTTTGTTTTTCCTAGTTATATGGGGGGGGGGGGTATTAATTTTTTGTTTTTTGTTTTTTTGATTATGTGTATTTTTAAACAAACATTCTCGTTGTTTTATCCTTAAAATTTACCATTTGAGATGCAGTTTAATTGAACGATTCATCCTCACTGCCTTTATAGACCTTAAAGTGAGAAATCAATGTTTTGGATTTCGTTAATTTACCGATTTTGTACCGAGTTAGGCAAAAATCATGAATAGATTGTAGCCGCCGCAATTGCAGCTACACAAAGCTATGCAAGGAAGACTAATGCAATAGCACTTGCACCTGCCACGGAATTCAGTCTTGCAGCCACTCTTCATAAGCTGTTGGCAACTCTGAGTAATTGGCGGAAGTACTGTCCAAAACATTTGCCACATGTCATCTTGCTTGTGCCAACCCCAGTACGCAAGGCTTTTGGTTTCCATATGACATATAGTAGTTGCTTGTCCCCATATGCAAACTGCTTGGTATGCAGCACGCTTAATATGTAGAATGAGAGCTGCTTGTGCTGTGGGTGGGGGTGAAAGGGTGAGTCATATGACCTGTTTTTGGTGGCACTAGAAATATCAGACATAATGATTACAAACTTTTCCAGAATACTTTGATCGTCTTTGCCAAGTACTGGTGGGTATTGACTGAGTTTTCTAAAAACAGTAGACGCCTCAGGCCATGCATTCCATATGTGCCATGCAGTCTTTTCACCTTTACCATGGTATGCAAATACGACATCACAGCCATTAAACGCATGAATAAATAGAAGTTATATTGACTTGTCTAGGCCAATTGAAGGACTTCTATCATTTATGAGAATCCACTTTTTGTTCTTGACCAAATGCGACCCACAGTTTGTCTACACCAAGGTCATGCAGAATTAACAGAGCACTGACCGAAATGACAAGAACATCTGTGTCGCTGGCTTTATTCATTATAGTGTTGTTACCGTCTGCTGCAGTGTGTTTTGAATGCAGGAACATTTGTGTGTCTGCTCTCTCATGATTGCAGGGAGTTAGTCCTTCAAGGCTTATTGAATGATTGCAGAATTCTTGGGTGACTATAACTGTATTATTAGTATTAGGACACATTTTACAATTTTATCTGCCAGAAAGTTATATAGCTCAGTCTTGTTGCTGTTGTCTCTCACGAAGATGTGCCAATTTTCCCTTTATCAGTCACTCTGCGTCTAGCGTCTATGCCTCGCTTTGATCGTTTCTCAGCTTTTAAACTAGAAGACCAGTATACGTCAAACACAATATCCTCTCATGTAAGTACAAATGTATCCTTGATCTTTTGGGACTATCTCTAGTACTGCATATTTTTCAAACGTCTTCGATATCCTTGAAGGCAATGCATTTATTAAAGCCGATCCGTCCAAAATGATGAAGCTAGCTTCTGGCTCAGTATCAGGTGGAGTAACGTGTGTCTCCAGAATTGTTGCAAGCTGCGATTTCTGACAGCTCTGGAGATTACCATTATCACTCAGTACAGCGGGAAAAGACTGATTCTCATGCTGAAAAAATTACATCAGGTCATCTTCTCTAGACTGGCAGGATATGAAAATCGTAGAGAACAGACGATAGTCGTCCTTTAATGTGTTTTGCTTTGAATCACCCGCGTTTGGTTCTGGCTTTTGCTGAAAGAAATCTGTCTTGTTCTTCTTGATTGGTTGATAAAATTAATACTCATCTGTATCTAGCCCTTTCAAGAACTTATTGAATCGAGTTTTACCATTATCATATTGAGAAGCAACCATTTCAGCAACACCAGGATGGGCAATAATTTTTGTATCTAGTGTAAACAGACCTCCAGTCTCTTCCATTAACGGACTGCCCATTATCTTTCATTGTGTACATCTTCTGTACTTTATCGAAGAAAGCCTTGACATCATGATTTTTCATTCCTAGTTGTTCAAATCGCTGTTTGGAGAGACTGACTAGATCTGCAAGGAGGAATACAACAGGATTATCACTACTTGTTTTTTTCCCCAAATATATAGGTGTGAGGAGCTTAGAAAACACGAGTAGATACACTTCCCTTTCTTGAGGCAGTTCGCTGTCATCCTGATTTTCAATTGTCAGTAAATAAGCCCTCTCCTTATTATACAGAGCTGTCAGGCAGAAATAATGATACTGTGCAACCAGTAAGATGAATATTTAGCTGAAACTGAACCCTATGTTGAGTTTAACAGCAGTGTTGTCACCAGTGTGCCCTCCTTCGACACTCACTCTATTTCTCCGGTAAATGATGGTGGGAGCTTAAATTTGTTTATACATTTTGTATTTTATATACATTTATTTATTTCGTTTCTTTGTTAAAGGAAATGTTTTATTTGACATTTAGATGGAACTACTAAGTCAATTTTTATACTCAGAAAACATTTTTTCAACCGTGATTGGCAGCCATCTTGGAAATAGCCGCCATTTTGAAAAAAACCAGGTGGCTAACGGGTTTTATCAAACAAATACCATAAGAGGAGTACCCTTGCCAACTGTTATGCTTGTACCACAAAGTGAACGATTTTGTCTAAATAGTTACTTAATCTGCCGGGCTAAACAGTATAATTTATCGATTACAAACAAAGTTAATTCAAAAATGTGATTGTGTCTCATAATAGTTAGCCTTTACAATTGTACAATATAATTATATCCCCCTCCCCCACAAACTCTAGTTAACCTTTACAATGGTGCAATATAATTGTTATCCCCCACCATCCCCCTACCCATAAAACCTAGTTAGCCTATGCAACTGTACAATACAATGTTTATCCCCCGCCACCCTCCCCATTAAATCTAGTTAGCCTTTACAATTGTACAATACAATTTTATCCCCGGCCACCCCCATCAAATATAATTATCCTTAGCAATTGTACAATACCATTTTTATCCCCAAACCCCATAAACTCAGCTTCAAATAATACTACGCGTAAGTGTTCACATAATTTGACGTGGAAAAATTGATAAAATATTTAGTTACGGTTAAAGAAATTATATTGGTAAAATTAGAAAGTCAGTTTTTCTGATTTAACCACCAACCGTTAATAAAATATTGCAACTATTCACTCAAGCAATATATTGTCATGCTCCATAGCACATAACCATCACTTGTTTTTGTACATTAAAAATACGGATAAATACGGATATGCAGGTGCAAAAAGGAAGACTATTGCAAGACATGTTGATGGTGAATGTATGAACAAAACGGACATCTAAATTGAGGTAGGTTTTTTTCTTGGCAACATTAACTTTCATTTAGTGATCATTCAGAAAACGAGGTCAAATTCTGGGTTGATTAAGCAACAACTAAGCAATAACATATCACCCGCTTAAATAACCGATGTAGGAATTTATCATTATTGGGGAATGGGGAGACTCGCTTCTGTTACTCTCTACTGCTAACCTGCTGATGTTATACCAGAAGTTACTCGCTACTGCTAACCTGCTGATGGTTCTACCAGAAGTTACTCGCTACTGCTAACCTGCTGATGGTTTTATCAGAATTGTGAATATCTTGTCTACCATTGTTTGTCTTGTTTTTGTTGCCCTTTGTATCTTCTGACGTTCATCGATTAACGACTTTTGATTTCTCCTTGATATCTTCGAACTTTTCCTTTCTCGAATTTTCCGAGAATTCGAGTTTCCATGACAATGCAAGCTCACATTGACTATGACTGGACCATGTTTATCTTCTTCTTATCAAATAAAGGGACGTATCCGAGTCCGCGAAAACGATGATTTGATTTTTGGTGTTTAACGCCATTTTCAGTAGTATTTCAGCTATATCACGGCGACCAGTTTTAGTAGTGGAAAAAGCCGGAGTACCCGGAGAGAACCACCGACCATAGGCAAGTAACTGGTAAACTTTATCACTTGCGGCTGCGAGTCGTGTGCATCCTTTTTGTAAGCGCAAAAACGAAATTCGACTATATGAATATCAAATTTAGTGCGTACGACATATTTCTGGAATAACCTTCATCAGGTATGTTCAAAGTCAGAAGATTGGAAAGCCATTTGAACTATATTTCTATATCATAGTTGTGTGAAATTATATATTGAATACACTGGTGGATACTACATAATCAGTGTTGGGACTAATAATACAATTAGCTTTTTTCATCAATTATAGAGATAACAAAACAGAATATACAATTACAATATAAAATGGTGGACCAAAATTCAAAAATCAACATTAACACAGCTGAAGCTGCTGAACTTGAACTGATAAAAGGTGTAGGAGCAATATTAGCTAAATGTATTGTGGAATATAGGGCGGACAATGGACCATTTAAATCTCTCGATGATTTGGTAAAAGTCGGAGGAGTGGGTCGAAAGAAACTAAGTGCAATAAGAGACCAGATATGTATAGAAGATTTGTCATTGTCAGAACACGAGGAAATGGACCACGATGGCTCCACCAACGATAATTATTCTAATGTCAACACAGAGTTTAGAGAATCAATGAAATATATGCTCGATATATTAGAACCCATTGCAAAAGCAACAATACGACCACAAGTACCTCAGTTTAATTACAGATACAGTAACAAAGGTGTTGTGCGGATAGCTAGCTGGAACGTAGAGAGATTTGACGAAGAAAAGGCAAATAATCCAGGCGTTAAGGAGGTCATTTGTATGACAATTTTAGAAAACGGGTAAGCAATGTGAGGTTGACTGTTTGTATATGTTTATTAAAGTTACATGATTCAAAGCTAAAACAAAAGTTCCCCCTGTATGGTCGTTTTGGGAGAAACACGGAAACAGAATAATTGATAGTAATAGCTTATCTATGTTAGATTGAAATAATCCAATTATTTAGACTAACACATTGTTTAAAGTATAATCAATGCATGTTGAAAGGTAATTCCACATTACTTGTTATTTTACAATAAAGCATACCTTTATATACTTCAAATCGACAATAGGCGATCTTGTTTAGTCACTTTGGTTTTATTGCTTCCAGAACTTTAAATTATTTGACTTTCTAATCTTTCAATTTTGAGCAGACATGATGAAGGTTATCCCAGAAACGCGTCGTGACCACTAAATTTGATATCTACATTTTTATTGCAGATTTGGACTGATAGCTGTACAAGAACTTGCTGATGAGAAAGCTTTACATGTAGTAAGTGTTTGTAGTCATCATAAAACAAGTAGATTATCTCCCTTGATATCTGTAGAAATAGTAAGGGTGTATTGTCATCCTAAAACAAGCAGATTATCTCCTTTTGATATTTGTAGAATTAATTAATGTTTCCCCAGAGTTCATTTACATGTTTATCTCAAGTTCATGTGAATTTACCGTCCATTCACATTCACTATTATTAAAATAAATGTGTTTACCTAAGCGTAAGTATAAAACGCAAATAAAACGCATAAATGAATAGCACATTAATGTATCACAGCTGATTTCATCCCGGATTTTATTTAACTGATAGCGTCATTTATAATGAGGATTACATTTTGAAGTTCAACCTTATTGATGCGATTTATATGTCAAGGATTTCAATATGTATATATACATGTTAAGTATGAATACATACCTGACAAGGATGTGACTGAATAAATTATATAGCCTTGCTGAGAGTATACAGGTGAACAATAATTGTCACTCGACAACGGGGGAATATTAAAAACAAAACTCTACGACAAATGTCTTCCTCCCCTTCATCAGTAGCAATATTCCAGCATCACCAGCGTATGGAGATTACATTTCGCAACTTATACTTTATTCTAGAGGTTGCGCACAGTACAGTGATTTTCTTGACAGTGCTCGGCTACTAACGTAACAGCTTCTCAAGGAAGGCTACGTTCCTCCCAGGTTGAAGTCATCGATACAAAAATGCTACGGTCGTAATCACAATCTTGTTGACCGCTAAGAAATATCAATATCTCAAATAACAATTGATCTTTTACTTTTTACGTAGCTGTTTCTTTTCTCTATCATTGTCAAGATTGTTACTGGACTTGACTGTATATAATGAGTAACACGGCGGGTGTCTTATAAGAGAATGGAACTGCTTACACTTCGCGAGAACCCGAGTTCACCCCGGGTTTCTGGTGGGGTCTGTGTTACTGATCCTTTTAGATTTTTGTGTTATCATATTATGTGTCCATATGTTCTGAGTCCCGTATGATTTGTCTTTGTTTGCATATAATTTTATGGCTGTCCCAGTAGGTTCTCCAACAACTAAATTTATTTGGGAACAATTCATTATTGTTCGTTATACTAGTATTCATATGACTGCTGGAAGACAAGTTTGAGGATAATAAAGAGGTAATCAGAGGCCGCAAATCTAAGTACAGACAATACAATGGGAAAAAGAAAACAGACATACAATTGACAGAAGAAAAGGACAAAAAGACAGATAGCGATCTATAAAACACTGTACAAAAATTGATGTTTGGCATGGGCGTCGTCGTGGTCAAGACCGCATAGTAGTTGGATTTAAAACTACCTGTACAATCAGTGCCTATCACCACAAAAGTTGTGAGTTCGAATTCCGTTCGTGGCGGGGTGCACTGGATACAACATTATGTGATATAGTGTGTCAGAGACTTGCGGCAGGTCTGTGGTTTTTTACAGTTTCATCTACCCATAAAACTGGCCGCCATGATTTAAATGAAATATTGTTTGAAAGTGGTGTTGAAAACCATACCCGAAATCCTGTAGATTGCCTAATCTTAATGACTTCGCGAATAACTTACTCCCCCTGTTTTTTTGGTGTGGTCGGTGTTGATCATCATTTTAGTTTTCTGTGTTGTGTTTTTATTAGGTTTTTGCTTTGTTTTTGTTTTTTTCTTTGTCTTCATCTTGCATCTTGTGTGCCCAATATTGCCAGTGTCTCTGAATTGCGTTCTCCCAAACATGATTAAACCCAATATGTGCATGATTGGTCATTTAATGATCCCTTGAAAAGTTGGAATTTGTTGGATATCCAAGATGACAACCAATGCATTACTTAGTTTTCAACAAAGGACCGTTTTATACCGATGATACCGTTTTCATAGATTATTGAAAACTTTCAGTAAATTGAGGTTAGGTTAGGCTTATGGTATTTAACGCCAATTTCAACAATATCTGAGATAAAACGTGGCGGTCAGATTTATTGGTGGTGGAAACAGGAGGACCCGGAGAAAACCATTCAGTAAATTTATTTAATACCATAAATATATTGTATATAAATACAACTCTGCATGCAAAGATCTAACCAAAAATAGTATTTATCATTCAAAACTAATCAAATCAATAAAAATAATCTCCTTAAAGGGTATAATGTGGTAACTATAGATGTTCCTTGCTAAAATATAGACAATCTGCTGGTGCTGGTTCAATTACAAATTAAAGCAGTGGATTTATATTTTATACCATATCATATTTGTATTTAATTTCAACACATCAATAACCTATTTTTTCTGGTCTTACAGGAAGACTATTAATGTCTTAAGTTGTTAATGATAATGTTAAGCATTATGACTGTTGTTCTAAGAGTAAGGATCATTAACCAATAGCATATGCCTACTTTTAGCCAGTACTCAATTAACTACGAACATTCATTAATTGATCCAACAATTGTATTGTCAATGTTATTGTTGTAGTTATTATTATCAGAAAGAGGACCCAACCCCGATCTACGTCAGCATATGTCGTGGATTTAAGGTATTTATTGATATGGGACGAACGAAACAGTGTCTTTTTCCCACTAATTAGACACTCCGATAATTTCATACATTTTGTTTGTAGATTTGTGAGGAATTAAACAACCCCACCTTGTCGAATGTAAAGGAATTGTCAAGATCTCAAAGTATGTGGAAGTGCAGTGTGTCCGATGTTACAGGAAGGATGTATAGGGTATATATTCATAAGCAGGCGATAGCTTGTTCTTAGCAGTAGAAATGTAGTGAAAAAAGTTGAATACCATGGACAAATATTTCTTAGTCGCAACCGGAAAGCCGAAGCTTGTGCGCCAAAAAATCAAGATTACTTACGCTTCTAAAAAAAAACACAATAAAAATAACAAATATTTGAGCTTCACTCGAAAATGTTAAGAACTTTAGTTTGAACTTAATGCTGACCTAAGACGGGGGGATTGGGACCAGGAAATTAATTTGTTCCCGCCAAGTTTTATTGAATAAGGGTAATAACAAATTACCGAACACCGATCAATCTTCCAAAGGGAAAGGCAATTCTCATAAATCGACAAACAGACAAAATCAGTCAACAACCAGAAAACTGGGAAAACCGCAATGGCCCTGACTTGGTACAGGCTTTTCCAAAGAAATGGTGGGTTGAATCAGATTTCACGGCGCCAAACTTCCCGCTTCCATTACGGTTGAAAGGTTCCGGTTGTCACAATAACAGCATTTTAACAATACTGGGACAAATATGTATAATAGTAGTCAACGCAGTACCTTGTAAAAATCAATTGTTTATTATTGTCTCTGCAAAACGTTCTAACTAAACTGTCATCTTCTTACTCAGTTTGATTTCAAATGAGATGTTGAATGATGTCATGTCTAAACCACGATTACTTAATCCTTATCCTTATATCTTTTTCACTTAATGAAAATCCATCGTTTATTAATGTAGCACATCAGAAAGGTAAGATATGATGTATATACATGTATGATTAGTGGTGTAGATTTTTCCTCTTTATGCGAGTTTTCGACTGGACTTAGGGACTGTTCTGATTGTTTGTGGTTTGCCTTTTAATTTGTGTTGTAACAATACACGGATACCATGACAAAATGCACAGGTTATATCTTGAAGGGTATTTGAACCACATTTGGACTCGATATACTATGCCCAATATATATGTGTCTAGTGCCTGAAGGTTAATCCACTTTATTAACGCAAAACGAAACCATTGAGCACTTCCTCTTTCACTTTCCTCGGTATGATATCGTTACACAACGCTATATCAGCTCTCGGTTCCTTACTACACCACTACTTCTAGACATAGTACTATTTGGATCTAATGTATACACACCTATAGTAACCAAACTGCTGAAGTCTTCTACACCGTCCACAAAAGTATCCTGCGCAGCAAAAGATTGACCTCTTGTCTTTACCCTTCATCAAATAACATCTCAAGTTGCACATAATAACTTTTTCTTTTACAAACCTTTTTCACTACAGCGTTCTTATATGTCATCATCAAATTGTGTTATCTTTCAAGACATATTATAGAAGGAATATCTCTTTGGAAAAAATGAATTCCCATAAGCTTAATAGATTGTTTTCAGATCTCTTTAATTCAAACAAATTCAGACGTGATTGCTATTATATATATGTAACTGTATTATATTTAATAACGTGCATTTGCAATGAGCGTCGAAAAGAGCTAGCAAAGACAACCAGTCAGTACATACTATAAGTCATATAAGTTTATTGTTTGTTTTTATGTTCTTTTTCTTTTGGACATTGAATTGTCTGTTCCTCTTCGATTTACGACACTTGATTACCCCTTTGGTATCTTTAAGCTTTTCTTATAGTCTTTATTGTTAGTTTTATAAAATTTGCAGTTTTGTAAGAAGAGCTTGAATATACCAAAGGGTAATCAGAATCCGTTAATCGATGAAAGACAGTCCCTGCTCCACTAGTAACTATAGCAACATTTTAGAAACGTAATTTGTATATGTTTTTGTTTGTTTGTAGAGTATGGAATACAACGGTTTCCTGTATGATTCATCTCAAGGCATCACACTTCATAATTCTGCATTATTGCAAAAACCGAAAAAAGCTCCGAAGCCTTTTACCAGAAAACCATTTATTGGTACATTCAAGGTAATAGTTTGAATTGCTTAAGAGCAACAGTAATGTTCCGTGATAGCACGGTACTGGAAATAAAAATCATGAATTAATTAGTAAGAAAGGATATGGATGTAAATAAACATGAACGATCATCCAACATTACACTAGGATACACATTAGAGTAAAAGGACAAGCTTGTAGTAAGAAAGGATATTGATGTAATTGAACATGAGAGACAATCCAACATCACACTTAGACACAAATTAAAGTAAAGTAACAGCTTGTAGTAAGAAAGGATATCGATATAAATGAACACGAGATACTATCCAACAACCCACTTAGATGCAAATTAGAGTAAAGCAACATCTTGTAGTAAGGAAGGACGTGATGCAAATGAATATGAGAGACTATCCAACATTACACATGGACACAAATTAAAGTAAAGAAACGTCGCTTTTATTGCTATTCTGCATTTTACAGTCACAGTGGGGTCTTCAACAATGACCAAAACTCATATCCCATACTTTTTATTTCTATCGATAAACGTAACATCTGGGCATCTATTTCGCTTAGTAAAGGATAGTAATATTAACTAGTGTTATAACATTTGGGTAAAAAAAGAGATAGACAAGAGTTAGAGTGACAAGAAATATTGTAATAGGCATTTCTCGAATGGTTCCGTTTCTTCCATCCTAATAAGTGAGCCGAATGTAGAAACTCAATTTAGAGGATGGGGTTATGTGTTATAGTGTTTAACGCAACATTAAGAGGAAGCATTTACAATCAAGAAATTTTGTTTGGTTTATGGTGTTTATCGCCACTTTCAACAATATTCCAGCTATATCGTGGCGTTCAGTCTTATTGGTGGAGTACCTGGAGAAAACCATCGACCTTTCGCAAATGACTGACAAACTTTATCACATAAATCTATATCGAGTGCACCTCGCCATGAACAGAGTTCGAACTCACAACTGTAGTGGAGATAGGCACTGATTGCACAGGTGGGTGTAAACATAACCACCATACGAACACGACCAAGATGCCCCCCCCCCAAAAAAAAAATTAATAAAACATCAATGTATCGACTGACAAAGCATGATAAAAACCTTATTTGGTCCACGTTTTCACAAAACAAACACACTGCATATTTATATTAGACGATGTGTTTGGTTAACTTTCGAAATAGGACTTCATGGATAAAGTTTTGGCATAAAATTAAGTATGGTTTACAATGGAGACCGGGGTATCTATAGTAGAAATAGTTATGTTTAATGGTCTCATATAACCGGAGCTGTCTTCATTGGTGACCTCATATAATGACAGCAAATATTTCTGAGTATATTCAGCCAATTTATTAAATATGGCAGTGATATCCCCCCCCCCCCCCCGTCCATCATTCCATTTTTATTAGTATGACGTTCATTTGATTCAACCCACCATTTCTTTAGAAATGCCTGTACCAAGTCAGGGTCATTACGGTTTTCACAGTTTTCCGGTTGTTGACTGATTTTGTCTGTTTATATAATTATGAGTTTTGACTTTCCCTTTGTAAGATTGTTCGGAGTTTGGTAATTTTGTTATTACCCTTATTTGTTATTATTTTACCAATCCAGTATGTTTTAACAATAAACCAACAACATTAACTATCATGTTTCAAAAAGTCTGAAAAAGAACCGAAAGAAGAAATATTGAAATAATATTGAATAAAAAGATTAACAGATAAGAATTACTTTTGTTTTGGTTCGTTGTCTTACATTATACATATGAAGTAGGATCGCTCATTTGTAAGACTGGGTACTGCTGACACTTCTGAAGGCTCAACATAGAGAGCTTCCCTGCAGCTTCCGGGCCAATTGACAGAATGAGAATGTGGTTCCGATGGCATTTGATGCTTGAGTTGTCAGGTTATTAAATGGAACGCCTGTTTTTAGACTTAGTGAGACCTTCTTTAGAGAGTGCCTCGTCCCTTTCCCTTTAAGGGCTATTTATGTAGATTTCAGAAAAGTGTAGGTCCATTTTAGAAGCTACATACCGCTATCTATTCTTCCCTACCTAGCTAACTGCTCGCCATATCCCTCCTTTTTTGTATGCTTTTATTATATCTTGTTTTTATCCTGGTTAGGCATGTAATATTTTCCGCTGACCGTTGAGCAATCGCCAATCAATCAATGATGACGGTAATGCACTGTGCTTAAGCCCTGTAAATTGTAATTACAGTCAAACCTGTATTAAGAGATCACCTTTGAGACAAAAAAAATGTGGCCTTATAAGACAGGTGACCTCTTAAAGGAGGTTCAAGTCATAAGCATTTTGCTATGACTGAATAGGAAAAATGTGACCTTTTAATACAGTTGACTGCTGAATAGACGTGACTACATGGGCTGGTTTGACTGTACTTCTGTACATATATCTTACAGAGAGATTACTTATTAGATGTACGGTCAATGTTCAGTCACTTTGTGCTATTACCATAAATCTTCTTTTTAGATAAAGAACTTTGACTGTATCATTGTGAGTGTTCATCTGAAAGCTACTGGATTAAGCAATGAAGATTTAGACAGACTACAAGCAGAAATAGATAGAGTCCCCGCTATATATGAAGCAGTTGAGGAAGAATACCCAGGTTCAAATACATGTCCTTATATCGGATATAGCATATGCAATCAAACTTAATACGGCGAGGTTCGCGCCCGGCTTTGTAAATTACAAAAAGGGGTGCACTCGATTCGCAACCGTAAGTGATAAAGTTTACCAGTTGCTTGTCCATGGTCGATGGTTCTCTCTGGGCACTACGGCTTCTTCCACCACTAAAACTGGTCGCCATGATACAGCTGAGAAATTGCTGATAGTGGCGTTAAGCAAAATAAATCAATCAATCACAAAAACAATCACACTTCTGAGTTCTTTTGTTTTAACAAATATTACTTGTGTACGGTAGTCCTCATTACGGTAGACCACCCCGGTAAACCACATACTGATGCACTATTTCTCGCGTCGGTTTCGCGATCTTTTTCTTCGCGAGACTGAAATGTTGGGGCGCTGATATTTAAACCCGGATGTGGAAAGCCAACATAGATACGAAAGTAAATACTTTCATGAAAAATATTTAAATAATAGCCACTTTGTTTTGTTTTTGTTAAATAAAATCTTGTATTTTCATTCCCAAGTCAAACAATTTCCAAACTACATCTATTTCATTTGCAACTGCGTCAATTCCGTAAATCGTGACGACAGTGTACTGTAAATAAACACAGCACCTTGTTCAAGCGTGTCCAAAAAAAAAAACTTTCTAGTTTATACGGATTAGTAAAAGATGATTATGGAATAAATTTGACTTAATTTAGAACTACACTATAATTTAGAACTACAATATTTTCAGAAAATATCAAATTCATTTTTTGGACCATTTGCAGTCGCTGTAGAAAAACTCGCCTTGGTGTGTTTTTTGCATTTTTATTTTTTGCAGAATCTACGCGTGTGGTCTAACATTTAGTCGGATCTATAAAAAAAATTGACCAATACAACACGGACGTACTGAAAGGACTTTAGGTTAATATGGACAATCTTTAAGGACAACTAGTGTTCATTTTTGTACCACTGAATGACTCTAAGACAACTCGGGTAATTTTTTTGACGTATGGACATTTTATGTCACGCTCAACTGAATTTCCATGTCGAATTCCATATTATTGACATATCGTTATATATGACTTACCAGTTTAAAAGAAATCCAAACACAATTCCTGTCCAATTATCCAAGATTATTTGTACCACAATATTCCTAAAGTTCTACAATAAATGCGTAAATAAAAACGAATCTTGCCACCATTCATCGCAATGTTAATGTTTTTTTTTAATCATGTCATATTTTACGTTGCAACAATGACAGCATTGGAATCGTATTTGGGTCACAACTGACACGCAAAGATGACAATGTCGACACAAAATCAATTTTTTTAATATGCATAGTACACGTACAATAACTAGAATGAGGAGATCCCATACATGTACGTTGTTAATCCAAGTTTGACATTTGTTCACTTTCTTTGCTGGTCTCTTTTGGCTCTTTGTGATTTTATTTTTCTTTATCTCAGAATCATAAGAACTACAGGTAGGTCTGAAGGGAAACACCTTAGCAATATCAGACTCGAAATAAAATACATAATTTTGGGTGTTGACCGCTTTGCCCTCACGTATATTTGAAAGGATAAATTACAACAAATTTGTTGAAACACGGAGAAGAGAAGACGTTTTCAAAGGAATCAAACTGCATATAAAACAATATACAGAAAACAAACTGCATACAAAAAAGTCTTAAAATAAAAAAAAAATATTTTAGATGTTGGTCAGTTTTAACTCCCTATGACCCTTTCTATCTCGGAAACATTTTTTGGATGGTGTCTAGACATGCATTGAATTGGCAGATGAGTAGGAGTGGACCAGAAAGTGGGGGACTAGTTTTGAGGGTGGACCAGAAAATGTGGCCAGGTTTCAAAACTGATAAGCAAAAAAGAAAAAAATGAAATGATATTAAAAAAATGTCATTTGAATGCATGCTTCTATACTAAAAATCCAGCTTTTTAAAAACATTTCAAAAGGGGGGATGGGGGCATGTGCCCCTTGCCACCGGCTCATATGTCTCTGATAAGAAAAGATAGTTGAACATAAACATTTTCCATTTTTATACAATTTTTGCATTTATTATTTCTTTAGCTAAGATAATAAAACCAACACTTTCTAACCATGATGTGCTCGCATGGAACAAGGAACACAATGCATTAGTTTTTCCTTACTTCTATTAGTGTTAATTATTTCTATCAGTACCCATTTATTTATTCATCTTACTACCCAAAAGAAGAAGAAAAAAGAAATTATACAAAATATCTATAGATATATTGTGAAAAATATAAAGAAAAGAAGAATTTTGTTTGCATAGTAAGAGAAGAGAATATTTGGCCACAGGTACTCGAGGACAGAATATCTCCACCTTTCTTCCAACACTACGGAAAAAAAAGTATTATATCATATCCTTCAGCATTATTTACAGCTTAAGCATTGGTTAATTTGATATGCATGCATATCATCACAAAATGACCCAAAACATTCATCTTCGATTTAGTTTTACATTGCATTTGTATGACAGTGGTTCCGTGTACAAAGGTTTTGACAGATTTTCCGTCAGTCTGATCCTACAAAATATTTGAATACTACCAACATCTGCCGAAAATGGTTTCGAATAGTAAGACACAATGAATATTATTTATTTAACTATTTAGTATGCCGTTCATTCTATATGTCTATCTGCTATTATTTATTAAACTCAGTCTTCCCAAAATAAATGCTATGCTGAAATTATTAACCAGCTTGTTGTTGAAACTTTGAAAGGTAATAACATTACACAAGAAGGATTATATTATCTGTATATTTTTGTCACAGATAATTTTAAAGAGTATGAATTAGATACTGAATATTGCCTTTAACATTTTGTATGTGAAAGCAGAGACATGTCTGATGAAAGCGGTGACTATACCATTCTCTTAAAATTAAAAACCATTTTGTTAACTTGGAGCTAGCATAATATTGGCCGAAATACACATACTTTAAAATGTCGAAATGAAGATTATCAGTATTACTGTAACTGTACGCAGTGCGGTCTTATGTATGGGCACAATGGGCAGTTGCCCGGTAGTCCCACGAGCAAATGAACCCCATACTAATCTATGTATGTTGTAGACGGCATGATTTTTAATGTTTAAACACTGATTTTGTTAAAAGTATCAATACAAGAAATATATGTTTAATTTTATCGACCATTTACAGTTTTATTTCTGTGAGTGTTTGTATACATAGGGGCCTCAGTGCACTGCTTTGACTAGGGCCTATATTGCTGATAAGACGGCCCTGACTATACGCCATTCATCATTTACACTTCATGAACATGTATCGGCTGTACATAGCATGGTATAGGCCAATATTGATTATGTATGTTGGTTTGTATTAATTGATATTTTTGTAATAAAACTCTTTTCTTATGACATAAAAGACAGGATTCTTTCATTTTACAGGCACCGACGTCTACTACCCCCTTTATGGTTGATACCACCCGCGTACTAGTACTAATTAGCCTCCAATGTGTGCACTGTCCCTAGTCCAACAATAAAAGATTCCATACTTGTTTTCTCGTAATTTTCTATTCTACTTCATTTAACTTTCCAGTGAATGTCATAGGGATATAAAGTATTTTTAGAAGCATTTAATTTCAAATACTTCCGTCCTCTCTATAGACCGTGCCTACTCATCTTAAAAACATAGATATCTAGATTAGTGCGCATCACTCATTTCTAGAATAATATAATTTAGGCATGATCAAATTGGCTAAGGTTCGTACGGATTCACCCCGTACATTCATGGCTTTTACGAATAAGATTTTGCAATGCATGTTATCGTAGATGAGAATTGCTCTCGTCTCCATCTTTGTCTGGTACAATTACATCGCATGTTTCAATACAAATGTAATAAGAATAAAAGTACCACACCGTCAAAGCAGTTCAAAAATGAACACGGAAAATCATAGAAACAGAGCTAAACTTGATTCCCCGAACACATATGTACACGGCCGCGCATACATATATACCAGCCATGGTACAGGCACTTCCCCAAACTTGATTCCCCGAACACATATGTACATGGCCGCCCAATCATATATGCCGGGCTTGGTACAGGCACTTCCCCGAACACATATGTACATGGCCGCCCAATCATATATACCGGGCTTGGTACAGGCACTTCCCCGAACACATATGTGCATGGCCGCCCAATCATATATACCGGGCTTGGTACAGGCACTTCCCCAAACTTGATTCCCCGAACACATATGTACATGGCCGCCCAATCATATATACCGGGCTTGGTACAGGCACTTCCCCGAACACATATGTACATGGCCGCCCAATCATATATACCGGGCTTGGTACAGGCACTTCCCAAACTTGATTCCCTGAACACACATGTACATGGCCGCCCAATCATATATAGCGGGCTTGGTACAAGCACTTCAATATTAAGTGAAGGACTCTATAGTTTTATGAAGCCAAACCTCCATTCATAGTAACATGATGCGTCATTAAAATGTTTTTCGCATGTAATTAAAATGAGGATCCTGACATATAAAACTGGCTAATTGTTAGACATCAACAAAATTGTTGTTTTTTTCTGTATTTTGCAGGAGAACGGGATATTATGATTGTAGGTGATTTCAATTTAAATCCACAAAAAGAAGGTATGTCGAGTGTATGATATATCAAACAATTTATACATTACTTAATAACATATTGTTTTGATTATATCATTATTATATCATACAAATGTAAAAATATGTTTTTGTCGTAATACCCATTAAGCACATTTCATTCAACAGATGCACTGTGTGTTCATGGTACTCACTACTGTACACCAAATTCCAACGCAAGATATTAAAAACTAAAACTTCTTAGGAATATAAACCTTAGATATACAATTATGTTTAACATTTTCTCTCGTTAAATTTGAGAAAATGTTTTCGTTTGAACATCAATGTCACAGTGATAGTAAGAAAATATAGATATCTCAATTTTTATTTTAGAAGCCAGGCACAAATAGTTGTAGTAAGCGACTTCAGGTGTATATAATGCAAAAAAATACTATATTAGGACATTAAAAAGGTTGTTTTACTAAGCTTACAAGTATATAATTTTACTCTCTAAAATTAACAGTTTCCTCATTTAATCGATCACAAAATATGACCACTAATACCAGTTCGTCTGTGCATTTATTTGTTGCTCAAATAAATATTTTCTTGCATAGCTTATTGATATAACAGACTGCATTTGTTTTTCGTATGAACAATATTATTTACATCTGTTACGTTTGATTGACAATTGTTTTTCTGTTGAGGCTGACACAACAGTACGTCAATTTTCCGTCCGGTCCGTATGTTGGTCTTCACCGCCATGTATTGGTTTCTGTTAACCTTACTTGTAACTAGCTATCTATATTATTAGCTACTAAAGAGTAAATGATGAAAGCAACGTCAATTGATTATCAGCAGTACCTCTCGTCAACAGGGTTAGGGTTATGGTGTTCAACGCCGCCACTTTCAACAATAGTTAAGTTATATCGTGGAGGTCAGTTTTTTGGAGGAGGATATCAGAGTAGCCGAAGAAAACCACCGACCTGTCGCAACTCATTGACAAACTTTATAAATCATGTTGTATCGAGTAGATTTCGCCATGTGTGGGATTTGAACTCATAACTTTTGTGGTGATAGACACTGATTGCATAGGTAGTTGTCAAATCAACTACCATATTATCTCCACCACGACAGTCCCCTTCTCGTCCTCAAATAGTTTATTTTCTGTAAATGGGGCATGCATGTTTGCCACATCGTAAATATTTTTTACAACTGTCATTTCAGATTTTGATATATTACGAGAAAAAGGATATGCAAATTGCATACCGCTGGGAAAATTTACAAACATTAGCAACAGTAACCCTGAAGGCAGTGAAAGTTATGACCATATATGGATAACAAGTAGTACTAAAAAGGTGTTTTCAGGTGAGTTATCGTTATGTGTTATACCTGTTAAGTGTATTCACATGTGTCGAGGAGTAAATGTAGATTTGATTGACTTGATTTGATTTATTGTGTTTAACGCCACTTTCGGCAATATTTCAGCTATATCATGACGACCAGTTTTAGTGGTGGAAGAAGCCGGGGTACCGGGAGAGAACCACCGACCATGGGCAAGCAATTGGTAAGCTTTATCACTTGCGGCTGCGAGTCGAGTGCCCCTTTTTTTTAATATACAAAGCTGGGCGCAAACCCACGCCGTATTGGGGATAGGCTTGTATGTGTTGTTAGGTAATCCAATTACCTAACCCATTGAGCCACCCTCACAGTACATTCCATATTGAATAAACCTGTATTTAGCGACTACCTGTCTTATGTGTCCATATATCAATGTTCCCTTGGAAGGTCAAATAAGACAGGTTTGATTGTATATACATACCAACCAATTCAAACACGGTTTGTGTGTATTAACATATGGTGAATTTGTATCTATTACTTATGTAACCGGTCTAGATCCTACATCTGTTGAATGTTCATGTTTATATGTGTCTTAGGGCGAGATTATCTCTGTTTCTACCATGTTTCTATTGCATGAATTGTTCTAAGAGTGTCATACGTTTTCCTTTTCATTTTATTTTTACGATTTTTCTGCTGGAGTTTGGAACCGTTCTGATGGTAATGTATTTTTTCAATTTTCATGTGGAAATCGTAATGTAAAAAAATATATTTTACAGGAAGATCTGATGTCATTCGAGAAGGATTACGACATGCCTTTATACCTAAAGGATGGTCATGGGGAGGTGTCGTTAGTGACCACTGTCCAGTATGGACAGAGATATATACTGGTCAGGATTATGATGAAGCCAACCTGAAAGAAGATACAGATTTCCTATTTGATGGTTAACGCCGCGCCATCATCATAATAAATATAAACACATTTATGCAAGTTAAAATATACATGTACTTAGGAAAATATTTGAAAATCAAGAAAACAAATATTGTAGAAGTAAAATGCTAATATAATTTTGATTTGTTGTTGAATGAAGTGTCCACAATCTTTGTTGGTTTTAGGTTTGATCTTATGGCGCTTAAGGCCACTTTTAACAATATTTCAGTTATATCGTGGCGGCCAGTTTTATTGCTGGAGGAAACCGGAAGACTCGGAAAAAAAACCCGACCTGCTGGAGGTCACTGACAAACTTTATCACATAATGTTGTACACCTCACCCTGAGTGGGATTCGAACTCACAACATTAGTGGTGACACGCACTGATTGCATAGGTAGTTGTAAATCCAACTGCCATACGATCACGGCCACGACGGCCCTTAGTCTATGAATAATATTTTTATTTTGCGCAGAATATATAGACACAGATGATGATGGTATAACAGCTACAGTTTAGCCGATACTAGAGCGTAGTGTCACCCTTTCAAGACAAATCCAGTGTACTGAGTTATGAACAGTATTCCAAATTTCCAACTATTTCCAAATGTAGCATCAAACCTAACAGAACTGACGGGGATACCAGCCCCTTTATTTATTTTTAGTGTTAAGATTTCTAGATGCTTTCCAAAACCGAGGGTTTCACATATCGGTTCTTTATAGCTATCCCAGTTTTTCTCCTCAATAAGTATAATAAGCACTACGACGCTGTGTTTGTCTTTTCCCTAGAATGCCAGGGATAAACACTATAATTGTAATGTCTTCTCTCTAGGATTCCAGGGGATGCACACTACATTGTGTCTTCTCCCGATGATACCACGAAGATAACTC
Organism: Bathymodiolus brooksi; assembly: GCA_963680875.1. Classification (NCBI taxonomy): domain Eukaryota; kingdom Metazoa; phylum Mollusca; class Bivalvia; order Mytilida; family Modiolidae; genus Bathymodiolus; species Bathymodiolus brooksi. Next base: position 49,473,358 of record OY804580.1, on the reverse strand, counting down.
TAAATTGTTGGTGTGTGTCTTGGTTGAAAGAAGATTGGGATTGTAGGAATATAATTTAATAGGGATAATCTTACACAAGCTGTAATCAATGTGTTCGACTGAACAAAATGTTGCAATATACAATTTCATGGTCGACCATTACGGGATTGTTAACAATGTGTTCCCGATATGATAATTACGTAAATGAAGTAAATTCAGAATGTACAAATATACAAGAATCTGAGCAAAACCCAATAAAAAAAAACTCGACAAGATAACAATTATAAGGAAAACAATATGAACAAAACGGAGTCACCAAAATTGAACATAGAAAACTAAGATAGTTCAACACGTACCTAACCAAGATAAAAACAAAACAAAGGAAACAAATAATAATAAAAAAGAAGAAAAAATAACTAAAAAAACTGGAGGTGCAGTAAAGTGCTTCGGAAAGGTAAACAGGTGCCAACTTTTTTTCATGTGAAAAATTCGTATCTTTTGGAATATGAAACCATTTTTTAGCATTTATATATCTTTACGTTATATTTTGACATAATACCTACACTACATAGACTGTTAATACAAGGGCGAAGTGGATGCCTACATAGACATTTCTTCTACACTTTGTCATAAACTCTAATTACTGTTATTTTATGTCTGTCTAAATAGATTATGTCATAGTCTGATAAATTGCATAACTAGAAGGAAATACCTCAATAATGTAACAGTACTTAATCAAACAGTCGACATAGACATTCTTTATGGGCGGCTGCTGGTTTATACTGTACATAGACAACTCAAAATCTGAAAAATAATAAAATTTTGAGTATACATATGCAGAGCAACAATAAATCTTTTTTTTTCTATTTCGGCATATCGCAACACTTTACCCACCTAGACATTAATCCATTAATGCATTGATTAATTACATTATTTAGAAACTAAATTTGAGACACAAACATGTCTAATAAACCATGTCAGCGCCGAATCACTTACTACTTGGCAGATGATACTATCGGGGACTAATAGTCCATAAACAGAGGTATCGAGCCAGAGTTTGTATAGTTATATAATTAAGTGCACACGACACCTTTCTGGAATAACCTTCATAGCGTTATTTTACTTTGTCAGCATTGTTGTAAATATAATCGATAGACATACTTAATGTAACAAATCACCTTAAACTCCTGGTAAAATTTCTAATATTGCTTCATTACTATTGATTAATGTATTTCGTGTATATAAAATAGCAAAGTAATAAATGAAAGCAAAAAAAAGTTAATAAATGGAAGTAATTTCTGAATATTTTGAAGTATTTTTTCGAAGGACTTCCGTATACATTCACTGAATAAATAGAAGAATAATTCTTCTAAAATATCAATTGACAAAAATCATGAGCAAAATGCTTCGTCGTTACCTCTAGTTGTTTGTTTGCGCATAGTAGTGTTCACCACATATTCTGTTGTGTTTATGTTTGGTTATCGTCGTCTTCAGTACCCTATGTTTCCAGTTTATCTGGATTGTCCATTTTTCAGCTTCAAATGTCTTCCAAAGTTTAATAACCATCCTTTGTATAACGACCTAATGAGTGTGTTCTAATACATAAATACACCAAATACAAGTGTGAGACATACACAAACAGCTTCAGTATGTGGCCTATAACAGATACATTGGAGTCTAAATTAGAGATCGTGTTGTTGTAGTTAGCAATGTCGACACTACCACCACAGGATTTATTTGTGTTCAATTTGTGGGCGGGTCAAACTAAAGAAACTAAAGACCATATAATGGGCATTTGACGATTCCCGCCACCAATACAGCAACATTAAGGATCAAGAACAAAAAACAGATTTGGTAGGGGTCAAGATAATAAATACAGGTTTGGTAGGGGTCAAGATAATACATACAGGTTTGGTAGGGGTCAAGATAATAAATACAGGTTTGGTAGGGGTCAAGATAATAAATACAGGTTTGATAGGGGTCAAGATAATAAATGCAGGTTTGGTAGGGGTCAAGATAATAAAGACAGGTTTGGTAGGGGTCATGATAATAAATACATGTTTGACAGGGGTCAAGATAATAAATACAGGTTTGGTAGGGGTCAAGATAAAAACACAGGTTTGGTAGGGGTCAATATAATAAATACAGGTATGGTAGGGGTCAAGATAATAAATACAGGTTTGGTAGGGGTCATGATAATAAATACAGGTTTGACAGGGGTCAAGATAATAAATACAGGTTTGGTAGGGGTCAAGATAGTAAATGCAGGTTTGACAGGGGTCAAGATAATAAATAGAGGTTTGGTAGGGGTCAAGATAATAAATACAGGTTTGGTAGGAGTCAAGATAATAAATACAGGTTTGGCAAAGGTCAAGATAATAAATACAGGTTTGGTAGGGGCAATGATGATAAATACAGGTTTGGTAGGGGTCAAGATAATAAATACAGGTTTGGTAGGAGTCATGATGATAAATACAGGTTTGGTAGGGGTCAAGATAATAAATACAGGTTTGGTAGGGGTCAATATAATAAATACAGGTATGGTAGGGGTCAAGATAATAAATACAGGTTTGGTAGGGGTCATGATAATAAATACAGGTTTGACAGGGGTCAAGATAATAAATACAGGTTTGGTAGGGGTCAAGATAATAAATACAGGTTTGGTAGGGGTCAAGATAGTAAATGCAGGTTTGACAGGGGTCAAGATAATAAATACAGGTTTGGTAGGGGTCAAGATAGTGAATGCAGGTTTGACAGGGATCAAGATAATAAATACAGGTTTGGTAGGGGTCAAGATAATAAATACAGGTTTGGTAGGGGTCAAGATAATAAATACAGGTATGGTAGGGGTCAAAATAATAAATACAGGTTTGGTAGGGGTCAAGATAATAAATACAGGTTTGGTAGGGGTCAAGATAATAAACACAGGTTTGGTAGGGGTCATGATAATAAATACAGGTTTGACAGGGGTCAAGATAATAAATGCAGGTTTGGTAGGGGTCAATATAATAAATACAGGTATGGTAGGGGTCAAGATGATAAATACAGGTTTGACAGGGGTCAAGATAATAAATACAGATTTGGTAGGGGTCAATATAATAAATACAGGTATGGTAGGGGTCATGATGATAAATACAGATTTTGTAGGGGTCAAGATAATAAATACAGTTTTGGTAGGGGTCAAGATAGTAAATGCAGGTTTGACAGGGATCAAGATAATAAATACAGGTTTGGTAGGGGTCAAGATAATAAATACAGGTTTGGTAGGGGTCAAGATAATAAATACAGGTTTGGTAGGGGTCAAAATAATAAATACAGGTTTGGTAGGGGTCAAGATAATAAATACAGGTTTGGTAGGGGTCAAGATAATAAACACAGGTTTGGTAGGGGTCATGGTAATAAATACAGGTTTGACAGGGGTCAAGATAATAAATGCAGGTTTGGTAGGGGTCAATATAATAAATACAGGTATGGTAGGGGTCAAGATGATAAATACAGGTTTGACAGGGGTCAAGATTATAAATACAGATTTGGTAGGGGTCAATATAATAAATACAGGTATGGTAGGGGTCAAGATAATAAATACAGGTTTGGTAGGGGTCAATATAATAAATACAGGTATGGTAGGGGTCATGATGATAAATACAGATTTTGTAGGGGTCAAGATAATAAATACAGGTTTGGTAGGGGTCAATATAATAAATACAGGTATGGTAGGGGTCATGATGATAAATACAGATTTGGTAGGGGTCAAGATAATAAATACAGGTATGATAAAATATAAGTACAGCTGGTAGGACACTCTACAGCCTGTGTTTACACTGCTTACTAAGAAGCCATTAAAACATGGATGTCCGATTGTGAGCTTGAAGTATGTTCTATGAAAATTGCATGGTAGAAATCACAATTTGCTTGACTGGTCCAGAGTATAAGATGATCAAAGAAGTGTTCCCCTCTTCAATCAATTATCTCAATCCTCTTACTCAATTGTGATAATTTACTAGATTGCTTCTATAGGTAACATGACGGTACCATTATGGATGAGGAATTAATTTCCCTTCTGTATGACCTAGGGTGGGCTTAGTTACAACACGAGGCAAGTTCACTTGTAAATTTCCTATCAGGGCGAGGTGTACAACAGTATGTGATCAAGTTTGTCAGTGACTTGCCACAGGTCGATGGTTTTCTCCGGGTCCTCCAGTTTCCTCCACTAATAAAACTGTCCGCCACGATATCACTGAAATATTGTTGAAAGTGGCGCTAAACACAATCAAACAAACAATAATGTTTGTAAATTCCCTACGGTAAATGTTGTCCTTCATAGGCTTTGGCAACTTTGTCATCATGGATGGTTGTTGTCCGACTTTGTGTCTTTATACTTTTTAATTTGCGTAATAAAATTAAAAGCAAAAAATACCACACTGTCCTGAACAATTCCAAAATCAAATATCAAAATCGTAGAAAGAGGCAAAATGGATACCTTTAATGCACAAATGCATGACCACTCATCTTCCTGGCTTTGCACTGGTACTTAAGTATTATGTTTGTTTGTTTGTTTACATATGTTGTGTATCCCGGTACTAGAGATATCTTACTAGGTACTTACTTACTTCACATATCGGTCCAATATCCTCCCAAGAGGCGGAATATAGGATGTCCTTTCGAAGTAGTATTGCAAGGTTGTGATACGGAAAACTTGATTGTGACGTTTTTTGAGACTACCACGTTGTTCTTTGCATGTTAAAGATGACATTTGTAGATTCTGTAGCTGCTGCAAAAGTATGTATTGTTCGTCCTTACTCGGGTTCGCATATTTTTGCAACGACATTCAAAAGTCGCTGCATCCGTGTTTTCCATTTTCTTTCTTCCTTCTGTATACAGTAAAACCTGTCTAAACCGAACCCTGAGTAACCCGAAAGCATGGCTAAACCAGACAGATTTACAATCCCATCTACTGAACCCTGAGTAACCCGAAAATCTGCCAAACCAGACAGGCCCATCTGCTTAATGTCTATGTAGTTTGAAAATTATTCAGTCCCAAAGGGGTTCGGTTTAGACAGGTTTCACTGTATATGCATCAATATATATATATATATATATATTATGTTTTTCAGAATTCGTTCTCGTCCTTAATATGCATATAATATTTGCCGCTGGAAGTCACTCAATAAACAGCAAATCATCAGGCATATCTTCAGACACGCTGACAAAAAGCCCTGTACCTTAGGTGCATTTCCCTGTAAGGCTTTGTCGTGAGTTTATTAAAAGAATATTTTAGACCTGGTATGAATTACATACGCGGTAAACAAATTATTACCAAGGTTACTTCTACATAGCACAACCAATTTCCTTCCGGTTGGTTATCAAGCTATCAAACAGTAATTAGATTAACTTACATATAAACATTGCATTTTGTTCTGACAAAATAAGGTAATTAAATAGAGATACGCGGTATAACATTATATTAGCTACGAGGCTAGAACAATGATGTTTGTGAACCTTCGCTGTTGTGCAATGCTTAGCGTGCTGTCTCGAATATAGTAGAAAGATCAAACCAAAGACTAACATTAGCAGTTGATGATCTCCCAATAAACACACAGTATTTTGGAATAAGAATAAAGCATGCTCAATGTGTCATAGTGAAATGACATACCTACATGTGAGAAAAATAAAACTCTCAGCAACTTGAAGAATATGTCGTCTAAGAAAACGTCATTATTTTGGCAATATCATCTTCAAGATACATAAGCCGATGATTTCTGTGTTTATTGTACACAATACGATTTCTATAATTGTGTAGATTCACGCTATAAGTCCCTCAATAACAAGTCGACAAATGTTTTGGTTAACCAGTAGAAGAACGAGCCCGTGATATAGCGTTCATTTTAAGCAAAAATGTGCCCATGGTATATCGTTCATTTTAAGCAAGAATGAGCCCGTGATATTACAGCACATACAAGCATTAGTATATATACACAAATACAGTGCGTGCATCTCAAGCTAAATATATTTATTATTAGTTCAGACGTTACACAAGAAAAAGTCCCGCAATAAATGTTACATAGATATATTTGTTTAATAAAAATAAATATCATGACTTTTAATGCATATTGCATCATTAACCTTTTGCTTTCATCGTAAAATATCTACCTTAGGTTATTTATAAGGTTATTATTGCAACATTATTTGTTGTGTTGAAACATGACTACTTTGATATTTATCTAAAATGCGAATCCAGAATCATTATGTAATAAAAACGTAGATTTCAAATTTAGTGCCCACGACGCGTTTCTAGAATAACCTTCATCAAGTGACGCTCAAGGTTGAAATGTTGGAAAACCAAATAATTTAAAAAGTTTTGGGAACAAGTAAACCAATGGGCCTAAATAGGATCACCACAAATCGGCTAAGGTCACCAATGTCTGAGTGAGGAGAACCTTAGTTTTAATAATAATTACATTATTTAGGAACTGTAAATTTCAATAACACATATATCTAATAAACCATGTCAGTGCCAAAACACTGACTACTGGGCGGGTGATACCCTTGGGAACTAATAGTCCACCATCAGAGATATCGACCCTGTGATAGCAATATAAATATGGACATGGACTCGCAATACTAAATCTGGCATGGAGAGAGTACACAATATAAGAACCCTGGACGGAATCAAGACCCGAATTCGGATTTTATTTACTGGATACGGGACTGGAATGTATGTACTGGGTACGGGTCTGGATTTTATGTACTGGGTACGGGACTGGATTTTATGTACTGGGTACAGGTCTGGATTTAATGTACTGGGTACGGGACTGGAATTTATGTACTGGGTATGGGTCTGGATTTTATGTCCTGGGTACGGGACTGAATTTTATGTACTGGGTATGGGTCTGGATTTTATGTACTGGATACGGGTCTAGATTGTATGTACTGGGTACGGGACTGGATTTTATGCACTGGATAAGGGTCTGTATTTTATGTACTGGATACGGGACTGGCTTGTATGTACTGGATACGGGTCTGGATTTTATGTACTGGGTACGGGACTGGATTTTATGTACTGGGTACGGGTCTGGATTTTATATACTGGGTACGGGACTGGATTTTATGTACTGGATACGGGCTGGATTTTATGTACTGGCTACGAGACTGGATCTTATGTACTGGGTACGGGTCTGGATTTTATGTACTGGGTATGGGACTGGATTTTATATACTGGATACGGATATGGATTTTATGTACTGGGCACGAGACTGGATTGTATGTACTGGATATGGGTCTGGATTGTATGTATTGGATACGGGAGAGGAGTTTATATACTGGGTACGGGTCTGGATTGTATGTACTGGATACGGGTCTGGATTTTATGTACTGAGTACGGGACTGGATTTTATGTACTGGGTACGGGTCTGGAATTTATGTACTGGGTACGGGACTGGATTTTATGTACTGGATACGGGACTGGATTTTATGTACTGGGTGCGGGTCTGGATTTTATGTACTGGGTACGGGCTGGATTTTATGTACTGGGTACGGGTCTGGATTTTATGAACTGGGTACGGGACTGGATTTTATCTACTGGGTACGGGTCTGGATTTTATGTACTGGCTACGGGACTGAATTCTATGTACTGACTACGGGTGTGGATTTTATGTACTGGATACGGGTCTGGATTGTATGTACTGGGTACGGGACTGGATTTTATGTACTCGATACGGGACTGGATTTTATGTACTGGATACGGTTCCGGATTTTATATACTGGATACGGGACTGGATTATATCCACCGAGATCAACACGTGAATATAGATGTTTAAAACATTAACAATCGTGTAAATAATTTTATTTTGTGATTTTATCACCTGGCTTAAATGTGTACCGCGCATGTGGTAATGAGATTTTGTCATGAGGTTGATCGCTCGTTTGTTTGGAAAGCGAAAGAAGGACGTTATGTTAGAATTCCAGATTATCTGTAAATGAAATAATCATAGAGTAACACAGTCAACTGATATTTATGAAAGCAACAGAAAAGACATTTGTCCATCAACTGTCAGAATTTATGTTAAACAGCACACTGTTTAATCACATAGTCTATATACGATTCAATGTCATCTTAGAAAATACAGATAACAGTACCAAACGTTTGTCTCAATGGTAAGAATGATTGAATGTACGATTTGACTAAATCTAAAAGAATTCCTACTTCCTGTCTAATATATCAATTCCCAACACATATATTACTTCCTGTGGCATATGTAACCTCCCGTGGCATATGTTATTTTCCATGTCATATGTTACTTTCCTAAGCATATGTTTCTTTCCTTTATCATCTGTTGCTTACCGTGTTATATGTAACACGGCTCATAACGAGCACGAACAACATAGAATGACACCTGAATAGACAATTACACACTTTTTCATGAGTAAAAACACATCTAACACGGCTCATAACGAGCACGAACAACATAGAATGACACCTGTATAAACAATTACACACTCGTTCATGACTAAAAACATCTGTACCACGACTCATAACGAGCACGAACAACATAGAATGACACCTGTATAGACAATTAAGCACTCGTTCATGAGTAAAAACACATGTAGCACGGCTCATAACGAGCACGAACAAAATAGAATGACACCTGAATAGACAATTACACACTCGTTCATGAGTAAAAACACATGTAACACTGCTCATAACGAGTACGAACAACATAGAATGACTCCTGTATAGACAATTACACACTCGTTCAAGAGTAAAAACGCATGTAACACGGCTTATAACGAGCACGAACAACATAGAATGACACCTGTATAGACAATTACACACTCGTTCATGAGTAAAAACACATGTAACATGGCTCATAACGAGCACGAACAACATAGAATGACAGCTGAATAGACAATTACACACTCTTTCATGAGTAAAAACACATATAACACGGCTCAAAACGAGCACGAACAACATAGCATGACACCTGTATAGACAATTACACACTCTTTCATGAGTAAAACACATGTAACACGGCTCATAACGAGCACGAACAACATAGCATGACACCTGAATAGACAATTACACACTCTTTCATGAGTTAAAACACATGTAACACGGCTCATAATGAGCATGAACAACATAGAATGACACCTGCATAGACAATTACACACTCGTTCATTAGTAAAAACACATGTAACACGGCTCATAACGAGCACGAACAACATAGAATGACACCTGAATAGACAATTACACACTCGTTCATGAGTAAAAACACATGTAGCACAACCCATAACGAGTACGAACAACATAGAACGACATCTGAAGACAATTACACACTCGTTCATGAGAAAAAACGCATGTAACACGGCTCATAACGAGCACGAACAACATATAAAGACACCTGTATAGACAATTACACACTCGTTCATGAGTAAAAACACATGTAACACGGCTCATAACGAGCACGAACAACATAGAATGACAGCTGAATAGACAATTACACACTCTTTCATGAGTAAAAACACATATAACACGGCTCAAAACGAGCACGAACAACATAGCATGACACCTGTATAGACAATTACACACTCTTTCATGAGTAAAACACATGTAACACGGCTCATAACGAGCACGAACAACATAGCATGACACCTGAATAGACAATTACACACTCTTTCATGAGTTAAAACACATGTAACACGGCTCATAATGAGCATGAACAACATAGAATGACACCTGCATAGACAATTACACACTCGTTCATTAGTAAAAACACATGTAACACGGCTCATAACGAGCACGAACAACATAGAATGACACCTGAATAGACAATAACACACTCGTTCATGAGTAAAAACACATGTAGCACAACCCATAACGAGCACGAACAACATAGAACGACATCTGAAGACAATTACACACTCGTTCATGAAAAAAAACGCATGTAACACGGCTCATAACGAGCACGAACAACATATAAAGACACCTGTATAGACAATTACACACTCGTTCATGAGTAAAAACACATGTAACACGGCTCATAACGAGCACGAACAACATAGAATGACACCTGAATAGACAATTACACACTCGTTCATGAGTAAAAACACATGTAGCACAACCCATAACGAGCACGAACAACATAGAACGACATCTGAAGCCAATTACACACTCGTTCATGAGAAAAAACGCATGTAACACGGCTCATAACGAGTACGAACAACATAGAACGACATCTGAAGACAATTACACACTCGTTCATGAGAAAAAACGCATGTAACACGGCTCATAACGAGCACGAACAACATATAAAGAAACCTGTATAGACAATTACACACTCGTTCATGAGTAAAAACACATGTAACACGGCTCATAACGAGCACGAACAACATAGAATGACAGCTGAATAGACAATTACACACTCTTTCATGAGTAAAAACACATATAACACGGCTCAAAACGAGCACGAACAACATAGCATGACACCTGTATAGACAATTACACACTCTTTCATGAGTAAAACACATGTAACACGGCTCATAACGAGCACGAACAACATAGCATGACACCTGAATAGACAATTACACACTCTTTCATGAGTTAAAACACATGTAACACGGCTCATAATGAGCATGAACAACATAGAATGACACCTGCATAGACAATTACACACTCGTTCATTAGTAAAAACACATGTAACACGGCTCATAACGAGCACGAACAACATAGAATGACACCTGAATAGACAATTACACACTCGTTCATGAGTAAAAACACATGTAGCACAACCCATAACGAGCACGAACAACATAGAACTACATCTGAAGACAATTACACACTCGTTCATGAGAAAAAACGCATGTAACGCGGCTCATAACGAGCACGAACAACATATAAAGACACCTGTATAGACAATTACACACTCGTTCATGAGTAAAAACACATGTAACACGGCTCATAACGAGCACGAACAACATAGAATGACACCTGAATAGACAATTACACACTCTTTTATGAGTAAAAACACATGTAACACGGCTCATAACGAGCACGAACAACATAGAATGACACCTGTATAGACAATTACACACTTGTTCATGAGTAAAACACATGTAACACGTCTCATATCGAACACGAACAACATAGAATGACACCTGAATAGAAAATTACACACTCGTTCATGAGTAAAAACACATGTAACACGGCTCATAACGAGCACGAACAACATAGAATGACACCTGCATAGACAATTACACACTCGTTCATGAGTAAAAACACATGTAGCACGGCTCATAACGAGCACGAACAACATAGAATGACACCTGAATAAACAATTACACACTCGTTCATGAGTAAAAAACACATGTAACACGGCTCATAACGAACACGAACAACATAGAATGACTCCTCTATAGACAATTACACACTCGTTCATGAGTAAAAAACACATGTAACACGGCTCATAACGAGTACGAACAACATAGAATGACAGCTGAATAGACAATTACACACTCGTTCATGAGCTAAAACACATGTAACACGGCTTATAACAAGCACGAACAACATAGAATGACACCTGTATAGACAATTACACACTCGTTCATGAGTAAAAGCATCTGTACTACGGTTCATAACGAGCACGAACAACATAGAATGACACATGTATAGAAAATTACACACTCGTTCATGAGTAAAACACATGTAACACGGCTCATAACGAGCACGAACAACATAGCATGACACCTGAATAGACAATTACACACTCTTTCATGAGTTAAAACACATGTAACACGGCTCATAATGAGCATGAACAACATAGAATGACACCTGCATAGACAATTACACACTCGTTCATTAGTAAAAACACATGTAACACGGCTCATAACGAGCACGAACAACATAGAATGACACCTGAATAGACAATTACACACTCGTTCATGAGTAAAAACACATGTAGCACAACCCATAACGAGCACGAACAACATAGAACGACATCTGAAGACAATTACACACTCGTTCATGAGAAAAAACGCATGTAACACGGCTCATAACGAGCACGAACAACATATAAAGACACCTTTATAGACAATTACCCACTCGTTCATGAGTAAAAACACATGTAACACGGCTCATAACGAGCACGAACAACATAGAATGACACCTGTATAGACAATTACACACTCTTTTATGAGTAAAAACACATGTAACACGGCTCATAACGAGCACGAACAACATAGAATGACACCTGTATAGACAATTACACACTTGTTCATGAGTAAAACACATGTAACACGTCTCATATCGAACACGAACAACATAGAATGACACCTGAATAGAAAATTACACACTCGTTCATGAGTAAAAACACATGTAACACGGCTTATAACGAGCACGAACAACATAGAATGACACCTGCATAGACAATTACACACTCGTTCATGAGTAAAAACACATGTAGCACGGCTCATAACGAGCACGAACAACATAGAATGACACCTGAATAAACAAATACACACTCGTTCATGAGTAAAAAACACATGTAACACGGCTCATAACGAACACGAACAACATAGAATGACTCCTCTATAGACAATTACACACTCGTTCATGAGTAAAAAACACATGTAACACGGCTCATAACGAGTACGAACAACATAGAATGACAGCTGAATAGACAATTACACACTCGTTCATGAGTAAAAACATCTGTACTACGGCTCATAACGAGCACGAACAACATAGAATGACACCTGTATAGACAATTACTCACTCGTTCATGAGTGAAAACACATGTAACACTGCTCATAACGAGCACGGACAACATAGAATGACACCTGTGTAGACAATTACACACTCTTTCATGAGTAAAATCACAGGTAACACGGCTCATAACGAACACGAACAACATAGAATGACACCTGAATAAACAATTACACACTCGTTCATGAGTAAAAACACATATAACACCGCTCATAACGAGCATGAACAACATAGAATGACACCTGTATAGACAATTACACACTCTTTCATGAGTAAAAACACATGTAACACGGCTCATAACGAGCACGAACAACATAGAATGACACCTGTATAGACAAATACACACTCGTTCATGAGTAAAAACACATGTAACACGTCTCATATCGAACACGAACAACATATAATGACTCCTGAATAGAAAATTACACACTCGTTCATGAGTAAAAACACATGTAACACGGCTCATAACGAACACGAACAACATAGAATGACACCTGCATAGACAATTACACACTCATTCATGAGTGAAAACACATGTAACACGGCTCATAACGAGCACGAACAACATAGAATGACACCTGAATAAACAATTATACACTCGTTCATGAGTAAAAACACATGTAACACGGCTCATAACGAGCACGAACAACAAAGAATGACACCTGTATTGACAATTACACACTCGTTCATGAGTAAAAACACATGTAGCACGGCTCATAATGAGCACGAACAACATAGAATGACACCTGAATAAACAATTATACACTCGTTCATGAGTAAAAACACATGTAACACGGCTCATAACGAGCACGAACAACATAGAATGACAGCTGAATAGACAATTAAACACTCGTTCATGAGTAAAAACACATGTAACACGGCTTATAACGAGCACGAACAACATAGAATGACACCTGTATAGACAATTACTCACTCGTTCATGAGTGAAAACACATGTAACACTGCTCATAACGAGCACGGACAACATAGAATGACACCTGTGTAGACAATTACACACTCTTTCATGAGTAAAATCACAGGTAACACGGCTCATAACGAACACGAACAACATAGAATGACACCTGAATAAACAATTACACACTCGTTCATGAGTAAAAACACATATAACACCGCTCATAACGAGCATGAACAACATAGAATGACACCTGTATAGACAATTACACACTCGTTCATGAGAAAAAACACATGTAACACGGCTCATAACGAGCACGAACAACATAGAATGACACCTGTATAGACAAATACACACTCGTTCATGAGTAAAAACACATGTAACACGTCTCATATCGAACACGAACAACATATAATGACTCCTGAATAGAAAATTACACACTCGTTCATGAGTAAAAACACATGTAGCACGGCTCAAAACGAGCACGTACAACATAGAATGACACCTGAATAAACAATTACACACTCGTTCATGAGTAAAAACACATGTAACACGGCTCATAACGAGCACGAACAACATAGAATGACAGCTGAATAGACAATTACACACTCGTTCATGATTGAAAACACATGTAACACTGCTCATAACGAGCACGAACAACAAAGAATGACACCTGTATAGACAATTACACACTCGTTCATGAGTGAAAACACATGTAATACTGCTCATAACGAGCACGGACAACATAGAATGACACCTGTGTAGACAATTACACACTCGTTCATGAGTAAAAACACAGGTAACACGGCTCATAACGAGCACGAACAACATAGAATGACACCTGAATAAACAATTACACAATCGTTCATGAGTAAAAACACATATAACACCGCTCATAACGAGCACGAACAACATAGAATGACTCCTGTATAGACAATTACACACTCGTTCATGAGAAAAAACACATGTAACACGGCTCATAACGAGCACGAATAACATAGAATGACAGCTGAATAGACAATTACACACTCTTTCATGAGTAAAAACACATGTAACACGGCTCATAATGAGCACGAACAACATAGAATGACACCTGTATAGACAAATACACACTCGTTCATGAGTAAAAACACATGTAACACGTCTCATATCGAACACGAACAACATAGAATGACACCTTAATAGACAATTACACACTCGTTCATGAGTAAAAACACATGTAACACGGCTCATAACGAGCACGAACAACATAGAATGACACCTTAATAGACAATTACACACTCGTTCATGAGTAAAAACACATGTAACACAACTCATAACGAGCACGAACAACATAAAACGACATCTGAAGACAATTACACACTCGTTCATGAGTAAAAACACAGGTAACACTGCTCATAACGAGCACGAACAACATAGAATGATACCTGTATAGACAATTACACACTCGTTCATTAGTAAAAACATCTGTACCAAGACTCATAACGAGCACGAACAACATAGAATGACACATGTATAGAAAATTACACACTCTTTCATGAGTAAAAACACATGTAACACGGCTCATAACGAGCACGAACAACATAGAATGACAGCTGAATAGACAATTACACACTCTTTCATGAGTAAAAACACATGTAACACGGCTCATAACGAGCACGAACAACATAGAATGACACCTGTATAGACAATTAAGCACTCGTTCATGAGTAAAAACACATGTAGCACGGCTCATAACGAGCACGAACAAAATTGAATGACACCTGAATAGAAAATTACACACTCGTTCATGAGTAAAAACACATGTAACACGGCTCATAACGAGTACGAACAACATAGAATGACTCCTGTATAGACAATTACACACTCGTTCAAGAGTAAAAACACATGTACCACCGCTTATAACGAGCACGAACAACATAGAATGACACCTGTATAGACAATTACACACTCGTTCATGAGTAAAAACACATGTAACACGCTCATAACGAGCACGAACAACATAGAATGACAGCTGAATAGACAATTACACACTCTTTCATGAGTAAAAACACATATAACAAGTCTCATATTGAACACGAACAACATATAATGACTCCTGAATAGAAAATTACACACTCGTTCATGAGTAAAAACACATGTAACACGGCTCATAACGAACACGAACAACATAAAATGACACCTTCATAGACAATTACACACTCATTCATGAGTAAAAACACATGTAACACGGCTTATAACGAACACGAACAACATAAAATGACACCTTCATAGACAATTACACACTCATTCATGAGTAAAAACACATGTAACACGGATCATAACGAGCACGAACAACAAAGAATGACACCTGTATAGACAATTACACACTCGTTCATGAGTAAAAACACATGTAGCACGGCTCATAACGAGCACGAACAACATAGAATGACACCTGAATAAACAATTACACACTCGTTCATGAGTAAAAACACATGTAACACGGCTCATAACGAGCACGAACAACATAGAATGACAGCTGAATAGACAATTACACACTCGTTCATGAGTAAAAACACATGTAACACGGCTTATAACGAGCACGAACAACATAGAATGACACCTGTATAGACAATTACACAATCGTTCATGAGTGAAAACACATGTAACACTGCTCATAACGAGCACGGACAACATAGTATGACACCTGTCTAGACAATTACACACTCGTTCATGAGTAAAAACACAGGTAACACGGCTCATAACGAGCATGAACAACATAGAATGACACCTGAATAAACAATTACACACTCGTTCATGAGTAAAAACACATATAACACCGCCCATAACGAGCACGAACAACATAGAATGACACCTGTATAGACAATTACACACTCGTTCATGAGAAAAAACACATGTAACACGGCTCATAACGAGCACGAACAACATAGAATGACAGCTGAATAGACAATTACACACTCTTTCATGAGTAAAAACACATGTAACACGGCTCATAACGAGCACGAACAACATAGAATGACACCTGTATAGACAAATACACACTCGTTCATGAGTAAAAACACATGTAACACGTCTCATATCGAACACGAACAACATATAATGACTCCTGAATAGACAATTACACACTCATTCATGAGTGAAAACACATGTAACACGGCTCATAACGAGCACGAACAACAAAGAATGACACCTGTATAGACAATTACACACTCTTTCATGAGTAAAAACACATGTAGCACGGCTCATACCGAACACGAACAACATAGAATGACACCTGAATAAACAATTACACACTCGTTCATGAGTAAAAACACATGTAACACGGCTTATAACGAGCACGAACAACATAGAATGACACCTGTATAGACAATTACACACTCGTTCATGAGTGAAAACACATGTAACACTGCTCATAACGAGCACGGACAACATATAATGACTCCTGAATATAAAATTACACACTCATTCATGAGTAAAAACACATGTAACACGGCTCATAACGAACACGAACAACATAGAATGACACCTGCATAGACAATTACACACTCATTCATGAGTGAAAACACATGTAACACGGCTCATAACGAGCACGAACAACAAAGAATGACACCTGTATAGACAATTACACACTCTTTCATGAGTAAAAACACATGTAGCACGGCTCATAACGAGCACGAACAACATAGAATGACACCTGAATAAACAATTACACACTCGTTCATGAGTAAAAACACATGTAACACGGCTCATAACGAGCACGAACAACATAGAATGACAGCTGAATAGACAATTACACACTCGTTCATGAGTAAAAACACATGTAACACGGCTTATAACGAGCACGAACAACATAGAATGACACCTGTATAGACAATTACACACTCGTTCATGAGTGAAAACACATGTAACACTGCTCATAACGAGCACGGACAACATAGAATGACACCTGTGTAGACAATTACACACTCGTTCATGAGTAAAAACACAGGTAACACGGCTCATAACGAGCACGAACAACATAGAATGACACCTGAATAAACAATTACACACTCGTTCATGAGTAAAAACACATATAACACCGCTCATAACGAGCACGAACAACATAGAATGACACCTGTATAGACAATTACACACTCGTTCATGAGAAAAAACACATGTAACCCGGCTCATAACGAGCACGGACAACATAGAATGACAGCTGAATAGACAATTACACACTCTTTCATGAGTAAAAACACATGTAACACGGCTCATAAAGAGCACGAACAACAGAGAATGACACCTGTATAGACAAATACATACTCGTTCATGAGTAAAAACACATGTAACACGTCTCATATCGAACACGAACAACATAGAATGACACCTTAATAGACAATTACACACTCGTTCATGAGTAAAAACACATGTAACACGACTCATAACGAGCACGAACAACATAGAATGACACCTTAATAGACAATTACACACTCGTCATGAGTAAAAACACATGTAACACAACTCATAACGAGCACGAACAGCATAGAACGACATCTGAAGACAATTACACACTCGTTCATGAGAAAAAACACATGTAACACGGCTCATAACGAGCACGAACAACATAGAATGACAGCTGAATAGACAATTACACACTCGTTCATGAGTAAAAACGAATGTAGCACGGCTCATAACGAGCACGAACAAAATAGAATGACATCTGAATAGAAAATTACACACTCGTTCATGAGTAAAAACACATGTAACACGGCTCATAACGAGTACGAACAACATAGAATGACTCCTGTATAGACAATTACACACTCGTTCAAGAGTAAAAACACATGTACCTCCGCTTATAACGAGCACGAACAACATAGAATGACACCTGTATAGACAATTACACACTCGTTCATGAGTAAAAACACATATAACACGTCTCATATTGAACACGAACAACATATAATGACTCCTGAATAGAAAATTACACACTCGTTCATGAGTAAAAACACATGTAACACGGCTCAAAAAGAACACGAACAACATAAAATGACACCTTCATAGACAATTACACACTCATTCATGAGTGAAAACACATGTAACACGGATCATAACGAGCACGAACAACAAAGAATGACACCTGTATAGACAATTACACATTCGTTCATGAGTAAAAACACATGTAGCACGGCTCATAACGAGCACGAACAACATAGAATGACACCTGAATAAACAATTACACACTCGTTCATGAGTAAAAACACATGTAACACGGCTCATAACGAGCACGAACAACATAGAATGACAGCTGAATAGACAATTACACACTCGTTCATGAGTAAAAACACATGTAACACGGCTTATAACGAGTACGAACAACATAGAATGACACCTGTATAGACAATTACACAATCGTTCATGAGTGAAAACACATGTAACACTGCTCATAACGAGCACGGACAACATAGAATGACACCTGTCTAGACAATTACACACTCGTTCATGAGTAAAAACACAGGTAACACGGCTCATAACGAGCACGAACAACATAGAATGACACCTGAATAAACAATTACACACTCGTTCATGAGTAAAAACACATATAACACCGCTCATAACAAGCACGAACAACATAGAATGACACCTGTATAGACAATTACACACTCGTTCATGAGAAAAAACACATGTAACACGGCTCATAACGAGCACGAACAACATAGAATGACAGCTGAATAGACAATTACACACTCTTTCATGAGTAAAAACACATGTAACACGGCTCATAACGAGCACGAACAACATAGAATGACACCTGTATAGACAAATACACACTCGTTCATGAGTAAAAACACATGTAACACGTCTCATATCGAACACGAACAACATATAATGACTCCTGAATAGACAATTACACACTCATTCATGAGTGAAAACACATGTAACACGGCTCATAACGAGCACGAACAACAAAGAATGACACCTGTATAGACAATTACACACTCTTTCATGAGTAAAAACACATGTAGCACGGCTCATAACGAGCACGAACAACATAGAATGACACCTGAATAAACAATTACACACTCGTTCATGAGTAAAAACACATGTAACACGGCTTATAACGAGCACGAACAACATAGAATGACACCTGTATAGACAATTACACACTCGTTCATGAGTGAAAACACATGTAACATTGCTCATAACGAGCACGGACAACATAGAATGACACCTGTGTAGACAATTACACACTCGTTCATGAGTAAAAACACAGGTAACACGGCTCATAACGAGCACGAACAACATAGAATGACACCTGAATAAACAATTACACACTCGTTCATGAGTAAAAACACATATACCACCGCTCATAACGAGCACGAACAACATAGAATGACACCTGTATAGACAATTACACACTCGTTCATGAGTAAAAACACATGTAACACGTCTCATATCGAACACGAACAACATAGAATGACACCTTAATAGACAATTACACACTCGTTCATGAGTAAAAACACATGTAACACGACTAATAACGAGCACGAACAACATAGAATGACACCTTAATAGACAATTACACACTTGTTCATGAGTAAAAACACATGTAACACAACTCATAACGAGCACGAACAGCATAGAACGACATCTGAAGACAATTACACACTCGTTCATGAGAAAAAACACATGTAACACGGCTCATAACGAGCACGAACAACATAGAATGAGAGCTGAATAGACAATTACACACTCTTTCATGAGTAAAAACACATGTAACACGGCTCATAACGAGCACGAACAACATAGAATGACACCTGAATAGACAATTACACACTCGTTCATGAATAAAAACACATGTAACACAACTCATAACGAGCACGAACAACATAAAACGACATCTGAAGACAATTACACACTCGTTCATGAGTAAAAATACATATAACACCGCTCATAACGAGCACGAACAACATAGAATGACACCTGTATAGACAATTACACACTCGTTCATGAGAAAAAAACACATGTAACACGGCTCATAACGAGCCCGAACAACATAGAATGATACCTGTATAGACAATTACACACTCGTTCATGAGTAAAAACATCTGTACCACGACTCATAACGAGCACATACAACATAGAATGACACATGTATAGAAAATTACACACTCGTTCATGAGTAAAAACACATGTAACACGGCTCATAACGAGCACGAACAACATAGAATGACAGCTGAATAGACAATTACACACTCTTTCATGAGTAAAAACACATGTAACACGGCTCATAACGAGCACGAACAACATAGAATGACACCTGTATAGACAATTAAGCACTCGTGCATGAGTAAAAACACATGTAGCACGGCTCATAACGAGCACGAACAAAATAGAATGACACCTGAATAGACAATTACACACTCGTTCATGAGTAAAAACACATGTAACACGGCTCATAACGAGCACGAACAACATAGAATGACTCCTGTATAGACAATTACACACTCGTTCAAGAGTAAAAACACATGTAACACGGCTTATAACGAGCACGAACAACATAGAATGACACCTGTATAGACAATTACACACTCGTTCATGAGTAAAAACACATGTAACACGGCTCATAACGAGCACGAACAACATAGAATGACAGCGGAATAGACAATTACACACTCTTTCATGAGTAAAAACACATATAACACGGCTCAAAACGAGCACGAACAACATAGCATGACACCTGTATAGACAATTACACACTCTTTCATGAGTAAAACACATGTAACACGGCTCAAAACGAGCACGAACAACATAGCATGACACCTGAATAGACAATTACACACTCTTTCATGAGTAAAACACATGTAACTCGGCTCATAACGAGCACGAACAACATAGAATGACACCTGAATAGACAATTACACACTCGTTCATGAGTAAAAACACATGTAGCACAACCCATAACGAGCACGAACAACATAGAACGACATCTGAAGACAATTACACACTCGTTCATGAGTAAAAACACATGTAACACTGCTTATAACGAGCACGAACAACATAGAATGACACCTGTATAGACAATTACACACTCGTTCATGAGTGAAAACACATGTAACACTGCTCATAACGAGCACGGACAACATAGAATGACACCTGTGTAGACAATTACGCACTCGTTCATGAGTAAAAACACAGGTAACACGGCTCATAACGAGCACGAACAACATAGAATGACACCTGAATAAACAATTACACATTCGTTCATGAGTAAAAACACATATAACTCCGCTCATAACGAGCACGAACAACATAGAATGACACCTGTATAGACAAATACACACTCGTTCATGAGTAAAAACACATGTAACACGTCTCATATCGAACACGAACAACATATAATGACTCCTGAATAGAAAATTACACACTCATTCATGAGTAAAAACACATGTAACACGGCTCATAACGAACACGAACAACATAGAATGACACCTGCATAGACAATTACACACTCATTCATGAGTGAAAACACATGTAACACGGCTCATAACGAGCACGAACAACAAAGAATGACACCTGTATAGACAATTACACACTCTTTCATGAGTAAAAACACATGTAGCACGGCTCATAACGAGCACGAACAACATAGAATGACACCTGAATAAACAATTACACACTCGTTCATGAGTAAAAACACATGTAACACGGCTCATAACGAGCACGAACAACATAGAATGACAGCTGAATAGACAATTACACACTCGTTCATGAGTAAAAACACATGTAACACGGCTTATAACGAGCACGAACAACATAGAATGACACCTGTATAGACAATTACACACTCGTTCATGAGTGAAAACACATGTAACACTGCTCATAACGAGCACGGACAACATAGAATGACACCTGTGTAGACAATTACACACTCGTTCATGAGTAAAAACACAGGTAACACGGCTCATAACGAGCACGAACAACATAGAATGACACCTGAATAAACAATTACACACTCGTTCATGAGTAAAAACACATATAACACCGCTCATAACGAGCACGAACAACATAGAATGACACCTGTATAGACAATTACACACTCGTTCATGAGAAAAAACACATGTAACACGGCTCATAACGAGCACGAACAACATAGAATGACAGCTGAATAGACAATTACACACTCTTTCATGAGTAAAAACACATGTAACACGGCTCATAACGAGCACGAACAACATAGAATGACACCTGTATAGACAAATACATACTCGTTCATGAGTAAAAACACATGTAACACGTCTCATATCGAACACGAACAACATAGAATGACACCTTAATAGACAATTACACACTCGTTCATGAGTAAAAACACATGTAACACGACTCATAACGAGCACGAACAACATAGAATGACACCTTAATAGACAATTACACACTCGTTCATGAGTAAAAACACATGTAACACAACTCATAACGAGCACGAACAGCATAGAACGACATCTGAAGACAATTACACACTCGTTCATGAGAAAAAACACATGTAACACGGCTCATAACGAGCACGAACAACATAGAATGACAGCTGAATAGACAATTACACACTCTTTCATGAGTAAAAACACATGTAACACGGCTCATAACGAGCACGAACAACATAGAATGACACCTGAATAGACAATTACCCACTCGTTCATGAATAAAAACACATGTAACACAACTCATAACGAGCACGAACAACATAAAACGACATCTGAAGACAATTACACACTCGTTCATGAGTAAAAACACAGGTAACACTGCTCATAACGAGCACGAACAACATAGATTGATACCTGTATAGACAATTACACACTCGTTCATGAGTAAAAACATCTGTACCACGACTCATAACGAGCACGAACAACATAGAATGACACATGTATATAAAATTACACACTCGTTCATGAGTAAAAACACATGTAACACGGCTCATAACGAGCACGAACAACATAGAATGACAGCTGAATAGACAATTACACACTCTTTCATGAGTAAAAACACATGTAACACGGCTCATAACGAGCACGAACAACATAGAATGACACCTGTATAGACAATTAAGCACTCGTTCATGAGTAAAAACACATGTAGCACGGCTCATAACGAGCACGAACAAAATAGAATGACACCTGAATAGACAATTACACACTCGTTCATGAGTAAAAACACATGTAACACGGCTCATAACGAGCACGAACAACATAGAATGACTCCTGTATAGACAATTACACACTCGTTCAAGAGTAAAAACACATGTAACACGGCTTATAACGAGCACGAACAACATAGAATGACACCTGTATAGACAATTACACACTTGTTCATGAGTAAAAACACATGTAACACGGCTCATAACGAGCACGAACAACATAGAATGACAGCTGAATAGACAATTACACACTCTTTCATGAGTAAAAACACATATAACACGGCTCAAAACGAGCACGAACAACATAGCATGACACCTGTATAGACAATTACACACTCTTTCATGAGTAAAACACATGTAACTCGGCTCATAACGAGCACGAACAACATAGAATGACACCTGAATAGACAATTACACACTCGTTCATGAGTAAAAACACATGTAGCACAACCCATAACGAGCACGAACAACATAGAACGACATCTGAAGACAATTACACACTCGTTCATGAGTAAAAACACATGTAACACGGCTTATAACGAGCACGAACAACATAGAATGACACCTGTATAGACAATTACACACTCGTTCATGAGTGAAAACACATGTAACACTGCTCATAACGAGCACGGACAACATAGAATGACACCTGTGTAGACAATTACGCACTCGTTCATGAGTAAAAACACAGGTAACACGGCTCATAACGAGCACGAACAACATAGAATGACACCTGAATAAACAATTACACATTCGTTCATGAGTAAAAACACATATAACTCCGCTCATAACGAGCACGAACAACATAGAATGACACCTGTATAGACAATTACACACTCGTTCATGAGAAAAAACACATGTAACACGGCTCATAACGAGCACGAACAACATAGAATGACAGCTGAATAGACAATTACACACTCTTTCATGAGTAAAAACACATGTAACACCGCTCATAACGAGCACGAACAACATAGAATGACACCTGTATAGACAAATACACACTCGTTCATGAGTAAAAACACATGTAACACGTCTCATATCGAACACGAACAACATATAATGACTCCTGAATAGAAAATTACACACTCGTTCATGAGTACAAACACATGTAACACGCTCATAACGAACACGAACAACATAGAATGACACCTGCATAGACAATTACACACTCATTCATGAGTGAAAACACATGTAACACGGCTCATAACGAGCACGAACAACAAAGAATGACACCTGTATAGACAATTACACACTCGTTCATGAGTAAAAACACATGTAGCACGGCTCATAACGAGCACGAACAACATAGAATGACACCTGAATAAACAATTACACACTCGTTCATGAGTAAAAACACATGTAACACGGCTCATAACGAGCACGAACAACATAGAATGACACCTGAATAGACAATTACACACTCGTTCATGAGTAAAAACACATGTAACACGGCTTATAACGAGCACGAACAACATAGAATGACACCTGTATAGATAATTACACACTCGTTCATGAGTGAAAACACATGTAACACTGCTCATAACGAGCACGGACAACATAGAATGACACCTGTGTAGACAATTACACACTCGTTCATGAGTAAAAACACAGGTAACACGGCTCATAACGAGCACGAACAACATAGAATGACACCTGAATAAACAATTACACACTCGTTCATGAGTAAAAACACATATAACACCGCTCATAACGAGCACGAACAACATAGAATGACACATGTATAGACAATTACACACTCGTTCATGAGAAAAAACACATGTAACACGGCTCATAACGAGCACGAACAACATAGAATGACAGCTGAATAGACAATTACACACTCTTTCATGAGTAAAAACACATGTAACACGGCTCATAACGAGCACGAACAACATAGAATGACACCTGTATAGACAAATACACACTCGTTCATGAGTAAAAACACATGTAACAGGTCTCATATCGAACACGAACAACATAGAATGACACCTTAATAGACAATTACACACTCGTTCATGAGTAAAAACACATGTAACACGGCTCATAACGAGCACGAACAACATAGAATGACACCTTAATAGACAATTACACACTCGTTCTTGAGTAAAAACACATGTAACACAACTCATAACGAGCACGAACAACATAGAACGACATCTGAAGACAATTACACACTCGTTCATTAGTAAAAACACAGGTAACACTGCTCATAACGAGCACGAACAACATAGAATGATACATGTATAGACAATTACACACTCGTTCATGAGTAAAAACATCTGTACCACGACTCATAACGAGCACGAACAACATAGAATGACACCTGTATAGACAATTACACACTCGTTCATGAGTGAAAACACATGTAACACTGCTCATAACGAGCACGGACAACATATAATGACTCCTGAATATAAAATTACACACTCATTCATGAGTAAAAACACATGTAACACGGCTCATAACGAACACGAACAACATAGAATGACACCTGCATAGACAATTACACACTCATTCATGAGTGAAAACACATGTAACACGGCTCATAACGAGCAAGAACAACAAAGAATGACACCTGTATAGACAATTACACACTCTTTCATGAGTAAAAACACATGTAGCACGGCTCATAACGAGCACGAACAACATAGAATGACACCTGAATAAACAATTACACACTCGTTCATGAGTAAAAACACATGTAACACGGCTCATAACGAGCACGAACAACATAGAATGACAGCTGAATAGACAATTACACACTCGTTCATGAGTAAAAACACATGTAACACGGCTTATAACGAGCACGAACAACATAGAATGACACCTGTATAGACAATTACACACTCGTTCATGAGTGAAAACACATGTAACACTGCTCATAAGGAGCACGGACAACATAGAATGACACCTGTGTAGACAATTACACACTCGTTCATGAGTAAAAACACAGGTAACACGGCTCATAACGAGCACGAACAACATAGAATGACACCTGAATAAACAATTACACACTCGTTCATGAGTAAAAACACATGTAACACGGCTCATAACGAGCACGAACAACAGAGAATGACACCTGTATAGACAAATACATACTCGTTCATGAGTAAAAACACATGTAACACGTCTCATATCGAACACGAACAACATAGAATGACACCTTAATAGACAATTACACACTCGTTCATGAGTAAAAACACATGTAGCACAACTCATAACGAGCACGAACAGCACAGAACGACATCTGAAGACAATTACACACTCGTTCATGAGAAAAAACACATGTAACACGGCTCATAACGAGCACGAACAACATAGAATGACAGCTGAATAGACAATTACACACTCTTTCATGAGTAAAAACACATGTAGCACGGCTCATAACGAGCACGAACAAAATAGAATGACACCTGAATAGAAAATTACACACTCGTTCATGAGTAAAAACACATGTAACACGGCTCATAACGAGTACGAACAACATAGAATGACTCCTGTATAGACAATTACACACTCGTTCAAGAGTAAAAACACATGTACCACCGCTTATAACGAGCACGAACAACATAGAATGACACCTGTATAGACAATTACATACTCGTTCATGAGTAAAAACACATGTAACACGGCTCATAACGAGCACGAACAACATAGAATGACAGCTGAATAGACAATTACACACTCTTTCATGAGTAAAAACACATATAACACGTCTCATATTGAACACGAACAACATATAATGACTCCTGAATAGAAAATTACACACTCGTTCATGAGTAAAAACACATGTAACACGGCTCATAACGAACACGAACAACATAAAATGACACCTTCATAGACAATTACACACTCATTCATGAGTGAAAACACATGTAACACGGATCATAACGAGCACGAACAACAAAGAATGACACCTGTATAGACAATTACACACTCGTTCATGAGTAAAAACACATGTAGCACGGCTCATAACGAGCACGAACAACATAGAATGACACCTGAATAAACAATTACACACTCGTTCATGAGTAAAAACACATGTAACACGGCTCATAACGAGCACGAACAACATAGAATGACAGCTGAATAGACAATTACACACTCGTTCATGAGTAAAAACACATGTAACACGGCTTATAACGAGTACGAACAACATAGAATGACACCTGTATAGACAATTACACAATCGTTCATGAGTGAAAACACATGTAACACTGCTCATAACGAGCACGGACAACATAGAATGACACCTGTCTAGACAATTACACACTCGTTCATGAGTAAAAACACAGGTAACACGGCTCATAACGAGCACGAACAACATAGAATGACACCTGAATAAACAATTACACACTCGTTCATGAGTAAAAACACATATAACACCGCTCATAACGAGCACGAACAACATAGAATGACACCTGTATAGACAATTACACACTCGTTCATGAGAAAAAACACATGTAACACGGCTCATAACGAGCACGAACAACATAGAATGACAGCTGAATAGACAATTACACACTCGTTCATGAGTAAAAACACATGTAACACGGCTTATAACGAGCACGAACAACATAGAATGACACCTGTATAGACAATTACACACTCGTTCATGAGTGAAAACACATGTAACACTGCTCATAAGGAGCACGGACAACATAGAATGACACCTGTGTAGACAATTACACACTCGTTCATGAGTAAAAACACAGGTAACACGGCTCATAACGAGCACGAACAACATAGAATGACACCTGAATAAACAATTACACACTCGTTCATGAGTAAAAACACATATAACACCGCTCATAACGAGCACGAACAACATAGAATGACACCTGTATAGACAATTACACACTCGTTCATGAGAAAAAAACACATGTAACACGGCTCATAACGAGCCCGAACAACATAGAATGACAGCTGAATAGACAATTACACACTCTTTCATGAGTAAAAACACATGTAACACGGCTCATAACGAGCACGAACAACAGAGAATGACACCTGTATAGACAAATACATACTCGTTCATGAGTAAAAACACATGTAACACGTCTCATATCGAACACGAACAACATAGAATGACACCTTAATAGACAATTACACACTCGTTCATGAGTAAAAACACATGTAACACGACTCATAACGAGCACGAACAACATAGAATGACACCTTAATAGACAATTACACACTCGTTCATGAGTAAAAACACATGTAACACAACTCATAACGAGCACGAACAGCATAGAACGACATCTGAAGACAATTACACACTCGTTCATGAGAAAAAACACATGTAACACGGCTCATAACGAACACGAACAACATAGAATGACAGCTGAATAGACAATTACACACTCTTTCATGAGTAAAAACACATGTAGCACGGCTCATAACGAGCACGAACAAAATAGAATGACACCTGAATAGAAAATTACACACTCGTTCATGAGTAAAAACACATGTAACACGGCTCATAACGAGTACGAACAACATAGAATGACTCCTGTATAGACAATTACACACTCGTTCAAGAGTAAAAACACATGTACCACCGCTTATAACGAGCACGAACAACATAGAATGACACCTGTATAGACAATTACACACTCGTTCATGAGTAAAAACACATGTAACACGGCTCATAACGAGCACGAACAACATAGAATGACAGCTGAATAGACAATTACACACTCTTTCATGAGTAAAAACACATATAACACGTCTCATATTGAACACGAACAACATATAATGACTCCTGAATAGAAAATTACACACTCGTTCATGAGTAAAAACACATGTAACACGGCTCATAACGAACACGAACAACATAAAATGACACCTTCATAGACAATTACACACTCATTCATGAGTGAAAACACATGTAACACGGATCATAACGAGCACGAACAACAAAGAATGACACCTGTATAGACAATTACACACTCGTTCATGAGTAAAAACACATGTAGCACGGCTCATAACGAGCACGAACAACATAGAATGACACCTGAATAAACAATTACACACTCGTTCATGAGTAAAAACACATGTAACACGGCTCATAACGAGCACGAACAACATAGAATGACAGCTGAATAGACAATTACACACTCGTTCATGAGTAAAAACACATGTAACACGGCTTATAACGAGTACGAACAACATAGAATGACACCTGTATAGACAATTACACAATCGTTCATGAGTGAAAACACATGTAACACTGCTCATAACGAGCACGGACAACATAGAATGACACCTGTCTAGACAATTACACACTCGTTCATGAGTAAAAACACAGGTAACACGGCTCATAACGAGCACGAACAACATAGAATGACACCTGAATAAACAATTACACACTCGTTCATGAGTAAAAACACATATAACACCGCTCATAACGAGCACGAACAACATAGAATGACACCTGTATAGACAATTACACACTCGTTCATGAGAAAAAACACATGTAACACGGCTCATAACGAGCACGAACAACATAGAATGACAGCTGAATAGACAATTACACACTCTTTCATGAGTAAAAACACATGTAACACGGCTCATAACGAGCACGAACAACATAGAATGACACCTGTATAGACAAATACACACTCGTTCATGAGTAAAAACACATGTAACACGTCTCATATCGAACACGAACAACATATAATGACTCCTGAATAGACAATTACACACTCATTCATGAGTGAAAACACATGTAACACGGCTCATAACGAGCACGAACAACAAAGAATGACACCTGTATAGACAATTACACACTCTTTCATGAGTAAAAACACATGTAGCACGGCTCATAACGAGCACGAACAACATAGAATGACACCTGAATAAACAATTACACACTCGTTCATGAGTAAAAACACATGTAACACGGCTTATAACGAGCACGAACAACATAGAATGACACCTGTATAGACAATTACACACTCGTTCATGAGTGAAAACACATGTAACATTGCTCATAACGAGCACGGACAACATAGAATGACACCTGTGTAGACAATTACACACTCGTTCATGAGTAAAAACACAGGTAACACGGCTCATAACGAGCACGAACAACATAGAATGACACCTGAATAAACAATTACACACTCGTTCATGAGTAAAAACACATATACCACCGCTCATAACGAGCACGAACAACATAGAATGACACCTGTATAGACAATTACACACTCGTTCATGAGTAAAAACACATGTAACACGTCTCATATCGAACACGAACAACATATAATGACTCCTGAATATAAAATTACACACTCATTCATGAGTAAAAACACATGTAACACGGCTCATAACGAACACGAACAACATAGAATGACACCTGCATAGACAATTACACACTCATTCATGAGTGAAAACACATGTAACACGGCTCATAACGAGCACGAACAACAAAGAATGACACCTGTATAGACAATTACACACTCTTTCATGAGTAAAAACACATGTAACACGGCTCATAACGA
The DNA here is from genome assembly GCA_963680875.1 of Bathymodiolus brooksi. Classification (NCBI taxonomy): domain Eukaryota; kingdom Metazoa; phylum Mollusca; class Bivalvia; order Mytilida; family Modiolidae; genus Bathymodiolus; species Bathymodiolus brooksi. The sequence goes on along the minus strand of OY804580.1, from coordinate 49,442,033 downwards.
GCACGAACAACATAGAATGACACCTGAATAAACAATTACACACTCGTTCATGAGTAAAAACACATGTAACACGGCTCATAACGAGCACGAACAACATAGAATGACAGTTGAATAGACAATTACACACTCGTTCATGAGTAAAAACACATGTAACACGGCTTATAACGAGCACGAACAACATAGAATGACACCTGTATAGACAATTACACACTCGTTCATGAGTGAAAACACATGTAACACTGCTCATAACGAGCACGGACAACATAGAATGACACCTGTGTAGACAATTACACACTCGTTCATGAGTAAAAACACAGGTAACACGGCTCATAACGAGCACGAACAATATAAAATGACACCTGAATAAACAATTACACACTCGTTCATGAGTAAAAACACATATAACACCGCTCATAACGAGCACGAACAACATAGAATGACACCTGTATAGACAATTACACACTCGTTCATGAGAAAAAACACATGTAACACGGCTCATAACGAGCACGAACAACATAGAATGACAGCTGAATAGACAATTACACACTCTTTCATGAGTAAAAACACATGTAACACGGCTCATAACGAGCACGAACAACATAGAATGACACCTGTATAGACAAATACATACTCGTTCATGAGTAAAAACACATGTAACACGTCTCATATCGAACACGAACAACATAGAATGACACCTTAATAGACAATTACACACTCGTTCATGAGTAAAAACACATGTAACACGACTCATAACGAGCACGAACAACATAGAATGACACCTTAATAGACAATTACACACTCGTTCATGAGTAAAAACACATGTAACACAACTCATAACGAGCACGAACAGCATAGAACGACATCTGAAGACAATTACACACTCGTTCATGAGAAAAAACACATGTAACACGGCTCATAACGAGCACGAACAACATAGAATGAGAGCTGAATAGACAATTACACACTCTTTCATGAGTAAAAACACATGTAACACGGCTCATAACGAGCACGAACAACATAGAATGACACCTGAATAGACAATTACACACTCGTTCATGAATAAAAACACATGTAACACAACTCATAACGAGCACGAACAACATAAAACGACATCTGAAGACAATTACACACTCGTTCATGAGTAAAAACACAGGTAACACTGCTCATAACGAGCACGAACAACATAGAATGATACCTGTATAGACAATTACACACTCGTTCATGAGTAAAAACATCTGTACCACAACTCATAACGAGCACATACAACATAAAATGACACATGTATAGAAAATTACACACTCGTTCATGAGTAAAAACACATGTAACACGGCTCATATCGAGCACGAACAACATAGAATGACAGCTGAATAGACAATTACACACTCTTTCATGAGTAAAAACACATGTAACACGGCTCATAACGAGCACGAACAACATAGAATGACACCTGTATAGACAATTAAGCACTCGTTCATGAGTAAAAACACATGTAGCACGGCTCATAACGAGCACGAACAAAATAGAATGACACCTGAATAGACAATTACACACTCGTTCATGAGTAAAAACACATGTAACACGGCTCATAACGAGCACGAACAACATAGAATGACTCCTGTATAGACAATTACACACTCGTTCAAGAGTAAAAACACATGTAACACGGCTGATAACGAGCACGAACAACATAGAATGAGAGCTGAATAGACAATTACACACTCTTTCATGAGTAAAAACACATGTAACACGGCTCATAACGAGCACGAACAACATAGAATGACACCTGAATAGACAATTACACACTCGTTCATGAATAAAAACACATGTAACACAACTCATAACGAGCACGAACAACATAAAACGACATCTGAAGACAATTACACACTCGTTCATGAGTAAAAACACAGGTAACACTGCTCATAACGAGCACGAACAACATAGAATGATACCTGTATAGACAATTACACACTCGTTCATGAGTAAAAACATCTGTACCACGACTCATAACGAGCACATACAACATAGAATGACACATGTATAGAAAATTACACACTCGTTCATAAGTAAAAACACATGTAACACGGCTCATAACGAGCACGAACAACATAGAATGACAGCTGAATAGACAATTACACACTCTTTCATGAGTAAAAACACATGTAACACGGCTCATAACGAGCACGAACAACATAGAATGACACCTGTATAGACAATTAAGCACTCGTTCATGAGTAAAAACACATGTAGCACGGCTCATAACGAGCACGAACAAAATAGAATGACACCTGAATAGACAATTACACACTCGTTCATGAGTAAAAACACATGTAACACGGCTCATAACGAGCACGAACAACATAGAATGACTCCTGTATAGACAATTACACACTCGTTCAAGAGTAAAAACACATGTAACACGGCTTATAACGAGCACGAACAACATAGAATGACACCTGTATAGACAATTACACACTCGTTCATGAGTAAAAACACATGTAACACGGCTCTTAACGAGCACGAACAACATAGAATGACAGCTGAATAGACAATTACACACTCTTTCATGAGTAAAAACACATATAACACGGCTCAAAACGAGCACGAACAACATAGCATGACACCTGTATAGACAATTACACACTCTTTCATGAGTAAAACACATGTAACACGGCTCAAAACGAGCACGAACAACATAGCATGACACCTGAATAGACAATTACACACTCTTTCATGAGTAAAACACATGTAACTCGGCTCATAACGAGCACGAACAACATAGAATGACACCTGAATAGACAATTACACACTCGTTCATGAGTAAAAACACATGTAGCACAACCCATAACGAGCACGAACAACATAGAACGACATCTGAAGACAATTACACACTCTTTCATGAGTAAAAACACATGTAACACGTCTCATATCGAACACGAACAACATATAATGACTCCTGAATAGAAAATTACACACTCATTCATGAGTAAAAACACATGTAACACGGCTCATAACGAACACGAACAACATAGAATGACACCTGCATAGACAATTACACACTCATTCATGAGTGAAAACACATGTAACACGGCTCATAACGAGCACGAACAACAAAGAATGACACCTGTATAGACAATTACACACTCTTTCATGAGTAAAAACACATGTAGCACGGCTCATAACGAGCACGAACAACATAGAATGACACCTGAATAAACAATTACACACTCGTTCATGAGTAAAAGCACATGTAACACGGCTCATAACGAGCACGAACAACATAGAATGACAGCTGAATAGACAATTACACACTCGTTCATGAGTAAAAACACATGTAACACGGCTTATAACGAGCACGAACAACATAGAATGACACCTGAATAAACAATTACACACTCGTTCATGAGTAAAAGCACATGTAACACGGCTCATAACGAGCACGAACAACATAGAATGACAGCTGAATAGACAATTACACACTCGTTCATGAGTAAAAACACATGTAACACGGCTTATAACGAGCACGAACAACATAGAATGACACCTGTATAGACAATTACACACTCGTTCATGAGTGAAAACACATGTAACACTGCTCATAACGAGCACGAACAACATAGAATGACACCTGTGTAGACAATTACACACTCGTTCATGAGTAAAAACACAGGTAACACGGCTCATAACGAGCACGAACAACATAGAATGACACCTGAATAAACAATTACACACTCGTTCATGAGTAAAAACACATATAACACCGCTCATAACGAGCACTAACAACATAGAATGACACCTGTATAGACAATTACACACTCGTTCATGAGAAAAAACACATGTAACACGGCTCATAACGAGCACGAACAACATAGAATGACAGCTGAATAGACAATTACACACTCTTTCATGAGTAAAAACACATGTAACACGGCTCATAACGAGCACGAACAACATAGAATGACACCTGTATAGACAAATACATACTCGTTCATGAGTAAAAACACATGTAACACGTCTCATATCGAACACGAACAACATAGAATGACACCTTAATAGACAATTACACACTCGTTCATGAGTAAAAACACATGTAACACAACTCATAACGAGCACGAACAGCATAGAACGACATCTGAAGACAATTACACACTCGTTCATGAGAAAAAACACATGTAACACGGCTCATATCGAGCACGAACAACATAGAATGACACCTGAATAAACAATTACACACTCGTTCATGAGTAAAAGCACATGTAACACGGCTCATAACGAGCACGAACAACATAGAATGACACCTGAATAGACAATTACACACTCGTTCATGAATAAAAACACATGTAACACAACTCATAACGAGCACGAACAACATAAAACGACATCTGAAGACAATTACACACTCGTTCATGAGTAAAAACACAGGTAACACTGCTCATAACGAGCACGAACAACATAGAATGATACCTGTATAGACAATTACACACTCGTTCATGAGTAAAAACATCTGTACCACGACTCATAACGAGCACATACAACATAGAATGACACATGTATAGAAAATTACACACTCGTTCATGAGTAAAAACACATGTAACACGGCTCATATCGAGCACGAACAACATAGAATGACAGCTGAATAGACAATTACACACTCGTTCATGAGTAAAAGCACATGTAACACGGCTCATAACGAGCACGAACAACATAGAATGAGAGCTGAATAGACAATTACACACTCTTTCATGAGTAAAAACACATGTAACACGGCTCATAACGAGCACGAACAACATAGAATGACACCTGAATAGACAATTACACACTCGTTCATGAATAAAAACACATGTAACACAACTCATAACGAGCACGAACAACATAAAACGACATCTGAAGACAATTACACACTCGTTCATGAGTAAAAACACAGGTAACACTGCTCATAACGAGCACGAACAACATAGAATGATACCTGTATAGACAATTACACACTCGTTCATGAGTAAAAACATCTGTACCACGACTCATAACGAGCACATACAACATAGAATGACACATGTATAGAAAATTACACACTCGTTCATGAGTAAAAACACATGTAACACGGCTCATATCGAGCACGAACAACATAGAATGACAGCTGAATAGACAATTACACACTCGTTCATGAGTAAAAGCACATGTAACACGGCTCATAACGAGCACGAACAACATAGAATGACAGCTGAATAGACAATTACACACTCGTTCATGAGTAAAAACACATGTAACACGGCTTATAACGAGCACGAACAACATAGAATGACACCTGAATAAACAATTACACACTCGTTCATGAGTAAAAGCACATGTAACACGGCTCATAACGAGCACGAACAACATAGAATGACTCCTGTATAGACAATTACACACTCGTTCAAGAGTAAAAACACATGTAACACGGCTGATAACGAGCACGAACAACATAGAATGAGAGCTGAATAGACAATTACACACTCTTTCATGAGTAAAAACACATGTAACACGGCTCATAACGAGCACGAACAACATAGAATGACACCTGAATAGACAATTACACACTCGTTCATGAATAAAAACACATGTAACACAACTCATAACGAGCACGAACAACATAAAACGACATCTGAAGACAATTACACACTCGTTCATGAGTAAAAACACAGGTAACACTGCTCATAACGAGCACGAACAACATAGAATGATACCTGTATAGACAATTACACACTCGTTCATGAGTAAAAACATCTGTACCACGACTCATAACGAGCACATACAACATAGAATGACACATGTATAGAAAATTACACACTCGTTCATGAGTAAAAACACATGTAACACGGCTCATAACGAGCACGAACAACATAGAATGACAGCTGAATAGACAATTACACACTCTTTCATGAGTAAAAACACATGTAACACGGCTCATAACGAGCACGAACAACATAGAATGACACCTGTATAGACAATTAAGCACTCGTTCATGAGTAAAAACACATGTAGCACGGCTCATAACGAGCACGAACAAAATAGAATGACACCTGAATAGACAATTACACACTCGTTCATGAGTAAAAACACATGTAACACGGCTCATAACGAGCACGAACAACATAGAATGACTCCTGTATAGACAATTACACACTCGTTCAAGAGTAAAAACACATGTAACACGGCTTATAACGAGCACGAACAACATAGAATGACACCTGTATAGACAATTACACACTCGTTCATGAGTAAAAACACATGTAACACGGCTCATAACGAGCACGAACAACATAGAATGACAGCTGAATAGACAATTACACACTCTTTCATGAGTAAAAACACATATAACACGGCTCAAAACGAGCACGAACAACATAGCATGACACCTGTATAGACAATTACACACTCTTTCATGAGTAAAACACATGTAACACGGCTCAAAACGAGCACGAACAACATAGCATGACACCTGAATAGACAATTACACACTCTTTCATGAGTAAAACACATGTAACTCGGCTCATAACGAGCACGAACAACATAGAATGACACCTGAATAGACAATTACACACTCGTTCATGAGTAAAAACACATGTAGCACAACCCATAACGAGCACGAACAACATAGAACGACATCTGAAGACAATTACACACTCTTTCATGAGTAAAAACACATGTAACACGTCTCATATCGAACACGAACAACATATAATGACTCCTGAATAGAAAATTACACACTCATTCATGAGTAAAAACACATGTAACACGGCTCATAACGAACACGAACAACATAGAATGACACCTGCATAGACAATTACACACTCATTCATGAGTGAAAACACATGTAACACGGCTCATAACGAGCACGAACAACAAAGAATGACACCTGTATAGACAATTACACACTCTTTCATGAGTAAAAACACATGTAGCACGGCTCATAACGAGCACGAACAACATAGAATGACACCTGAATAAACAATTACACACTCGTTCATGAGTAAAAGCACATGTAACACGGCTCATAACGAGCACGAACAACATAGAATGACAGCTGAATAGACAATTACACACTCGTTCATGAGTAAAAACACATGTAACACGGCTTATAACGAGCACGAACAACATAGAATGACACCTGAATAAACAATTACACACTCGTTCATGAGTAAAAGCACATGTAACACGGCTCATAACGAGCACGAACAACATAGAATGACAGCTGAATAGACAATTACACACTCGTTCATGAGTAAAAACACATGTAACACGGCTTATAACGAGCACGAACAACATAGAATGACACCTGTATAGACAATTACACACTCGTTCATGAGTGAAAACACATGTAACACTGCTCATAACGAGCACGAACAACATAGAATGACACCTGTGTAGACAATTACACACTCGTTCATGAGTAAAAACACAGGTAACACGGCTCATAACGAGCACGAACAACATAGAATGACACCTGAATAAACAATTACACACTCGTTCATGAGTAAAAACACATATAACACCGCTCATAACGAGCACTAACAACATAGAATGACACCTGTATAGACAATTACACACTCGTTCATGAGAAAAAACACATGTAACACGGCTCATAACGAGCACGAACAACATAGAATGACAGCTGAATAGACAATTACACACTCTTTCATGAGTAAAAACACATGTAACACGGCTCATAACGAGCACGAACAACATAGAATGACACCTGTATAGACAAATACATACTCGTTCATGAGTAAAAACACATGTAACACGTCTCATATCGAACACGAACAACATAGAATGACACCTTAATAGACAATTACACACTCGTTCATGAGTAAAAACACATGTAACACAACTCATAACGAGCACGAACAGCATAGAACGACATCTGAAGACAATTACACACTCGTTCATGAGAAAAAACACATGTAACACGGCTCATAACGAGCACGAACAACATAGAATGACAGCTGAATAGACAATTACACACTCTTTCATGAGTAAAAACACATGTAACACGGCTCATAACGAGCACGAACAACATAGAATGACACCTTAATAGACAATTACACACTCGTTCATGAGTAAAAACACATGTAACACAACTCATAACGAGCACGAACAGCATAGAACGACATCTGAAGACAATTACACACTCGTTCATGAGAAAAAACACATGTAACACGGCTCATAACGAGCACGAACAACATAGAATGACAGCTGAATAGACAATTACACACTCTTTCATGAGTAAAAACACATGTAACACGGCTCATAACGAGCACGAACAACATAGAATGACACCTGAATAGACAATTACCCACTCGTTCATGAATAAAAACACATGTAACACAACTCATAACGAGCACGAACAACATAAAACGACATCTGAAGACAATTACACACTCGTTCATGAGTAAAAACATCTGTACCACGACTCATAACGAGCACGAACAACATAGAATGACACATGTATAGAAAATTACACACTCGTTCATGAGTAAAAACACATGTAACACGGCTCATAACGAGCACGAACAACATAGAATGACAGCTGAATAGACAATTACACACTCTTTCATGAGTAAAAACACATGTAACACGGCTCATAACGAGCACGAACAACATAGAATGACACCTGTATAGACAATTAAGCACTCGTTCATGAGTAAAAACACATGTAGCACGGCTCATAACGAGCACGAACAAAATAGAATGACACCTGAATAGACAATTACACACTCGTTCATGAGTAAAAACACATGTAACACGGCTCATAACGAGCACGAACAACATAGAATGACTCCTGTATAGACAATTACACACTCGTTCAAGAGTAAAAACACATGTAACACGGCTTATAACGAGCACGAACAACATAGAATGACACCTGTATAGACAATTACACACTCGTTCATGAGTAAAAACACATGTAACACGGCTCATAACGAGCACGAACAACATAGAATGACAGCTGAATAGACAATTACACACTCTTTCATGAGTAAAAACACATATAACACGGCTCAAAACGAGCACGAACAACATAGCATGACACCTGTATAGACAATTACACACTCTTTCATGAGTAAAACACATGTAACTCGGCTCATAACGAGCACGAACAACATAGAATGAAACCTGAATAGACAATTACACACTCGTTCATGAGTAAAAACACATGTAGCACAACCCATAACGAGCACGAACAACATAGAATGACATCTGAAGACAATTACACACTCGTTCATGAGTAAAAACACATGTAACACGGCTTATAACGAGCACGAACAACATAGAATGACACCTGTATAGACAATTACACACTCGTTCATGAGTGAAAACACATGTAACACTGCTCATAACGAGCACGGACAACATAGAATGACACCTGTGTAGACAATTACGCACTCGTTCATGAGTAAAAACACAGGTAACACGGCTCATAACGAGCACGAACAACATAGAATGACACCTGAATAAACAATTACACATTCGTTCATGAGTAAAAACACATATAACTCCGCTCATAACGAGCACGAACAACATAGAATGACACCTGTATAGACAATTACACACTCGTTCATGAGAAAAAACACATGTAACACGGCTCATAACGAGCACGAACAACATAGAATGACAGCTGAATAGACAATTACACACTCTTTCATGAGTAAAAACACATGTAACACCGCTCATAACGAGCACGAACAACATAGAATGACACCTGTATAGACAAATACACACTCGTTCATGAGTAAAAACACATGTAACACGTCTCATATCGAACACGAACAACATATAATGACTCCTGAATAGAAAATTACACACTCGTTCATGAGTACAAACACATGTAACACGCTCATAACGAACACGAACAACATAGAATGACACCTGCATAGACAATTACACACTCATTCATGAGTGAAAACACATGTAACACGGCTCATAACGAGCACGAACAACAAAGAATGACACCTGTATAGACAATTACACACTCGTTCATGAGTAAAAACACATGTAGCACGACTCATAACGAGCACGAACAACATAGAATGACACCTGAATAAACAATTACACACTCGTTCATGAGTAAAAACACATGTAACACGGCTCATAACGAGCACGAACAACATAGAATGACACCTGAATAGACAATTACACACTCGTTCATGAGTAAAAACACATGTAACACGGCTTATAACGAGCACGAACAACATAGAATGACACCTGTATAGATAATTACACACTCGTTCATGAGTGAAAACACATGTAACACTGCTCATAACGAGCACGGACAACATAGAATGACACCTGTGTAGACAATTACACACTCGTTCATGAGTAAAAACACAGGTAACACGGCTCATAACGAGCACGAACAACATAGAATGACACCTGAATAAACAATTACACACTCGTTCATGAGTAAAAACACATATAACACCGCTCATAACGAGCACGAACAACATAGAATGACACCTGTATAGACAATTACGCACTAGTTCATGAGAAAAAACACATGTAACACGGCTCATAACGAGCACGAACAACATAGAATGACAGCTGAATAGACAATTACACACTCTTTCATGAGTAAAAACACATGTAACACGGCTCATAACGAGCACGAACAACATAGAATGACACCTGTATAGACAAATACACACTCGTTCATGAGTAAAAACACATGTAACAGGTCTCATATCGAACACGAACAACATAGAATGACACCTTAATAGACAATTACACACTCGTTCATGAGTAAAAACACATGTAACACGGCTCATAACGAGCACGAACAACATAGAATGACACCTTAATAGACAATTACACACTCGTTCTTGAGTAAAAACACATGTAACACAACTCATAACGAGCACGAACAACATAGAACGACATCTGAAGACAATTACACACTCGTTCATTAGTAAAAACCCAGGTAACACTGCTCATAACGAGCACGAACAACATAGAATGATACATGTATAGACAATTACACACTCGTTCATGAGTAAAAACATCTGTACCACGACTCATAACGAGCACGAACAACATAGAATGACACATGTATAGAAAATTACACACTCGTTCATGAGTAAAAACACATGTAACACGGCTCATAACGAGCACGAACAACATAGAATGACAGCTGAATAGACAATTACACACTCTTTCATGAGTAAAAACACATGTAAAACGGCTCATAACGAGCACGAACAACATAGAATGACACCTGTATAGACAATTACACACTCGTTCATGAGTAAAAGCACATGTAGCACGGCTCATAACGAGCACGAACAACATAGAATGACACCTGAATAAACAATTACACACTCGTTCATGAGTAAAAACACATGTAACACGGCTCATAACGAACACGAACAACATAGATTGACTCCTGTATAGACAATTACACACTCGGTCATGAGTAAAAACACATGTAACACGGCTTATAACGAGCACGAACAACATAGAATGACACCTGTATAGACAATTACACATTCGTTCATGAGTGAAAACACATGTAACACTGCTCAAAACGAGCACGAACAACATAGAATGACACCTGTATAGACAATTACACACTCGTTCATGAGAAAAAACACATGTAACACGGCTCATAACGAGCACGAACAACATAGAATGACAGCTGAATAGACAATTACACACTCTTTCATGAGTAAAAACATATATAACACGGCTCATAACGAGCACGAACAACATAGAATGACAGCTGAATAGACAATTACACACTCGTTCATGCGTAAAAACACATGTAACACGGCTCATAACGAGCACGAACAACATAGAATGACACCTGAATAGGCAATTACACACTCGTTCATGAGTAAAAACACAGGTAACACCGCTCATAACGAGCACGAACAACATAGAATGACACCTGTATAGACAAATACACACTCGTTCATGAGTAAAAACACATGTAACACGTCTCATATCGAACACGAACAACATATAATGACTCCTGAATAGAAAATTACACACTCGTTCATGAGTACAAACACATGTAACACGCTCATAACGAACACGAACAACATAGAATGACACCTGCATAGACAATTACACACTCATTCATGAGTGAAAACACATGTAACACGGCTCATAACGAGCACGGACAACATAGAATGACACCTGTGTAGACAATTACACACTCGTTCATGAGTAAAAACACAGGTAACACGGCTCATAACGAGCACGAACAACATAGAATGACACCTGAATAAACAATTACACACTCGTTCATGAGTAAAAACACATATAACACCGCTCATAACGAGCACGAACAACATAGAATGACACCTGTATAGACAATTACGCACTAGTTCATGAGAAAAAACACATGTAACACGGCTCATAACGAGCACGAACAACATAGAATGACAGCTGAATAGACAATTACACACTCTTTCATGAGTAAAAACACATGTAACACGGCTCATAACGAGCACGAACAACATAGAATGACACCTGTATAGACAAATACACACTCGTTCATGAGTAAAAACACATGTAACAGGTCTCATATCGAACACGAACAACATAGAATGACACCTTAATAGACAATTACACACTCGTTCATGAGTAAAAACACATGTAACACGGCTCATAACGAGCACGAACAACATAGAATGACACCTTAATAGACAATTACACACTCGTTCTTGAGTAAAAACACATGTAACACAACTCATAACGAGCACGAACAACATAGAACGACATCTGAAGACAATTACACACTCGTTCATTAGTAAAAACCCAGGTAACACTGCTCATAACGAGCACGAACAACATAGAATGATACATGTATAGACAATTACACACTCGTTCATGAGTAAAAACATCTGTACCACGACTCATAACGAGCACGAACAACATAGAATGACACATGTATAGAAAATTACACACTCGTTCATGAGTAAAAACACATGTAACACGGCTCATAACGAGCACGAACAACATAGAATGACAGCTGAATAGACAATTACACACTCTTTCATGAGTAAAAACACATGTAAAACGGCTCATAACGAGCACGAACAACATAGAATGACACCTGTATAGACAATTACACACTCGTTCATGAGTAAAAGCACATGTAGCACGGCTCATAACGAGCACGAACAACATAGAATGACACCTGAATAAACAATTACACACTCGTTCATGAGTAAAAACACATGTAACACGGCTCATAACGAACACGAACAACATAGATTGACTCCTGTATAGACAATTACACACTCGGTCATGAGTAAAAACACATGTAACACGGCTTATAACGAGCACGAACAACATAGAATGACACCTGTATAGACAATTACACATTCGTTCATGAGTGAAAACACATGTAACACTGCTCAAAACGAGCACGAACAACATAGAATGACACCTGTATAGACAATTACACACTCGTTCATGAGAAAAAACACATGTAACACGGCTCATAACGAGCACGAACAACATAGAATGACAGCTGAATAGACAATTACACACTCTTTCATGAGTAAAAACATATATAACACGGCTCATAACGAGCACGAACAACATAGAATGACAGCTGAATAGACAATTACACACTCGTTCATGCGTAAAAACACATGTAACACGGCTCATAACGAGCACGAACAACATAGAATGACACCTGAATAGGCAATTACACACTCGTTCATGAGTAAAAACACAGGTAACACCGCTCATAACGAGCACGAACAACATAGAATGACACCTGTATAGACAAATACACACTCGTTCATGAGTAAAAACACATGTAACACGTCTCATATCGAACACGAACAACATATAATGACTCCTGAATAGAAAATTACACACTCGTTCATGAGTACAAACACATGTAACACGCTCATAACGAACACGAACAACATAGAATGACACCTGCATAGACAATTACACACTCATTCATGAGTGAAAACACATGTAACACGGCTCATAACGAGCACGAACAACAAAGAATGACACCTGTATAGACAATTACACACTCGTTCATGAGTAAAAACACATGTAGCACGACTCATAACGAGCACGAACAACATAGAATGACACCTGAATAAACAATTACACACTCGTTCATGAGTAAAAACACATGTAACACGGCTCATAACGAGCACGAACAACATAGAATGACACCTGAATAGACAATTACACACTCGTTCATGAGTAAAAACACATGTAACACGGCTTATAACGAGCACGAACAACATAGAATGACACCTGTATAGATAATTACACACTCGTTCATGAGTGAAAACACATGTAACACTGCTCATAACGAGCACGGACAACATAGAATGACACCTGTGTAGACAATTACACACTCGTTCATGAGTAAAAACACAGGTAACACGGCTCATAACGAGCACGAACAACATAGAATGACACCTGAATAAACAATTACACACTCGTTCATGAGTAAAAACACATATAACACCGCTCATAACGAGCACGAACAACATAGAATGACACCTGTATAGACAATTACGCACTAGTTCATGAGAAAAAACACATGTAACACGGCTCATAACGAGCACGAACAACATAGAATGACAGCTGAATAGACAATTACACACTCTTTCATGAGTAAAAACACATGTAACACGGCTCATAACGAGCACGAACAACATAGAATGACACCTGTATAGACAAATACACACTCGTTCATGAGTAAAAACACATGTAACAGGTCTCATATCGAACACGAACAACATAGAATGACACCTTAATAGACAATTACACACTCGTTCATGAGTAAAAACACATGTAACACGGCTCATAACGAGCACGAACAACATAGAATGACACCTTAATAGACAATTACACACTCGTTCTTGAGTAAAAACACATGTAACACAACTCATAACGAGCACGAACAACATAGAACGACATCTGAAGACAATTACACACTCGTACATTAGTAAAAACCCAGGTAACACTGCTCATAACGAGCACGAACAACATAGAATGATACATGTATAGACAATTACACACTCGTTCATGAGTAAAAACATCTGTACCACGAATCATAACGAGCACGAACAACATAGAATGACACATGTATAGAAAATTACACACTCGTTCATGAGTAAAAACACATGTAACACGGCTCATAACGAGCACGAACAACATAGAATGACAGCTGAATAGACAATTACACACTCTTTCATGAGTAAAAACACATGTAAAACGGCTCATAACGAGCACGAACAACATAGAATGACACCTGTATAGACAATTACACACTCGTTCATGAGTAAAAGCACATGTAGCACGGCTCATAACGAGCACGAACAACATAGAATGACACCTGAATAAACAATTACACACTCGTTCATGAGTAAAAACACATGTAACACGGCTCATAACGAACACGAACAACATAGATTGACTCCTGTATAGACAATTACACACTCGGTCATGAGTAAAAACACATGTAACACGGCTTATAACGAGCACGAACAACATAGAATGACACCTGTATAGACAATTACACATTCGTTCATGAGTGAAAACACATGTAACACTGCTCAAAACGAGCACGAACAACATAGAATGACACCTGTATAGACAATTACACACTCGTTCATGAGAAAAAACACATGTAACACGGCTCATAACGAGCACGAACAACATAGAATGACAGCTGAATAGACAATTACACACTCTTTCATGAGTAAAAACATATATAACACGGCTCATAACGAGCACGAACAACATAGAATGACAGCTGAATAGACAATTACACACTCGTTCATGCGTAAAAACACATGTAACACGGCTCATAACGAGCACGAACAACATATAACGACATCTGAAGACAATTACACACTCGTTCATGAGTAAAAACACAGGTAACACTGCTCATAACGAGCACGAACAACATAGAATGATACATGTATAGACAATTACACACTCGTTCATGAGTAAAAACACATGTAACACGGCTCATAACGAGCACGAACAACATAGAATGACAGCTGAATAGACAATTACACACTCTTTCATGAGTAAAAACACATGTAACACGGCTCATAACGAGCACGAACAACATAGAATGACACCTGTATAGACAATTACACACTCGTTCATGAGTAAAAACACATGTAGCACGGCTCATAACGAGCACGAACAACATAGAATGACACCTGAAAAAACAATTACACACTCGTTCATGAGTAAAAACACATGTAACACGGCTCATAACGAACACGAACAACATAGATTGACTCCTGTATAGACAATTACACACTCGGTCATGAGTAAAAACACATGTAACACGGCTTATAACGAGCACGAACAACATAGAATGACACCTGTATAGACAATTACACATTCGTTCATGAGTGAAAACACATGTAACACTGCTCAAAACGAGCACGAACAACATAGAATGACACCTGTATAGACAATTACACACTCGTTCATGAGAAAAAACACAGGTAACACGGCTCATAACGAGCACGAACAACATAGAATGACAGCTGAATAGACAATTACACACTCTTTCATGAGTAAAAACACATATAACACGGCTCATAACGAGCACGAACAACATAGAATGACAGCTGAATAGACAATTACACACTCGTTCATGCGTAAAAACACATGTAACACGGCTCATAACGAGCACGAACAACATAGAATGACACCTGAATAGACAATTACACACTCGTTCATGAGTAAAAACACATGTAACGCCGCTCATAACGAGAACGAACAACATAGAATGACACCTGTATAGACAATTACACACTCGTTCATGAGAAAAAACACATGTAACACGGCTCATAACGAGCACGAACAACATAGAATGACAGCTGAATAGATAATTACACACTCTTTCATGAGTAAAAACACATGTAACACGGCTCATAACGAGCACGAACAACATAGAATGATACCTGTATAGACAATTACACACTCGTTCATGAGTAAAAACACATGTAGCACGGCTCATAACGAGCGCGAACAACATAGAATGACACCTGAATAAACAATTACACACTCGTTCATGAGTAAAAACACAGGTAACACGGCTCATAACGAGCACGAACAACATAGAATGACACCTGAATAAACAATTACACACTCGTTCATGAGTAAAAACACATATAACATCGCTCATAATGAGCACGAACAACATAGAATGACACCTGTATAGACAATTACACACTCGTTCATGAGAAAAAACACATGTAACACGGCTCATAACGAGCACGAACAACATAGAATGACAGCTGAATAGACAATTACACACTCGTTCATGCGTAAAAACACATGTAACACGGCTCATAACGAGCACGAACAACATAGAATGACACCTGAATAGGCAATTACACACTCGTTCATGAGTAAAAACACAGGTAACACCGCTCATAACGAGCACGAACAACATAGAATGACACCTGTATAGACAAATACACACTCGTTCATGAGTAAAAACACATGTAACACGGCTCATAACGAACACGAACAACATAGATTGACTCCTGTATAGACAATTACACACTCGGTCATGAGTAAAAACACATGTAACACGGCTTATAACGAGCACGAACAACATAGAATGACACCTGTATAGACAATTACACATTCGTTCATGAGTGAAAACACAGGTAACACGGCTCATAACGAGCACGAACAACATAGAATGACACCTGAATAAACAATTACACACTCGTTCATGAGTAAAAACACATATAACATCGCTCATAATGAGCACGAACAACATAGAATGACACCTGTATAGACAATTACACACTCGTTCATGAGAAAAAACACATGTAACACGGCTCATAACGAGCACGAACAACATAGAATGACAGCTGAATAGACAATTACACACTCGTTCATGCGTAAAAACACATGTAACACGGCTCATAACGAGCACGAACAACATAGAATGACACCTGAATAGGCAATTACACACTCGTTCATGAGTAAAAACACAGGTAACACCGCTCATAACGAGCACGAACAACATAGAATGACACCTGTATAGACAAATACACACTCGTTCATGAGTAAAAACACATGTAACACGTCTCATATCGAACACGAACAACATATAATGACTCCTGAATAGAAAATTACACACTCGTTCATGAGTACAAACACATGTAACACGCTCATAACGAACACGAACAACATAGAATGACACCTGCATAGACAATTACACACTCATTCATGAGTGAAAACACATGTAACACGGCTCATAACGAGCACGAACAACAAAGAATGACACCTGTATAGACAATTACACACTCGTTCATGAGTAAAAACACATGTAGCACGACTCATAACGAGCACGAACAACATAGAATGACACCTGAATAAACAATTACACACTCGTTCATGAGTAAAAACACATGTAACACGGCTCATAACGAGCACGAACAACATAGAATGACACCTGAATAGACAATTACACACTCGTTCATGAGTAAAAACACATGTAACACGGCTTATAACGAGCACGAACAACATAGAATGACACCTGTATAGATAATTACACACTCGTTCATGAGTGAAAACACATGTAACACTGCTCATAACGAGCACGGACAACATAGAATGACACCTGTGTAGACAATTACACACTCGTTCATGAGTAAAAACACAGGTAACACGGCTCATAACGAGCACGAACAACATAGAATGACACCTGAATAAACAATTACACACTCGTTCATGAGTAAAAACACATATA
The DNA here is from genome assembly GCA_963680875.1 of Bathymodiolus brooksi. Classification (NCBI taxonomy): domain Eukaryota; kingdom Metazoa; phylum Mollusca; class Bivalvia; order Mytilida; family Modiolidae; genus Bathymodiolus; species Bathymodiolus brooksi. The sequence continues at coordinate 49,423,276 of OY804580.1, read as the reverse complement.
ACACCGCTCATAACGAGCACGAACAACATAGAATGACACCTGTATAGACAATTACGCACTAGTTCATGAGAAAAAACACATGTAACACGGCTCATAACGAGCACGAACAACATAGAATGACAGCTGAATAGACAATTACACACTCTTTCATGAGTAAAAACACATGTAACACGGCTCATAACGAGCACGAACAACATAGAATGACACCTGTATAGACAAATACACACTCGTTCATGAGTAAAAACACATGTAACAGGTCTCATATCGAACACGAACAACATAGAATGACACCTTAATAGACAATTACACACTCGTTCATGAGTAAAAACACATGTAACACGGCTCATAACGAGCACGAACAACATAGAATGACACCTTAATAGACAATTACACACTCGTTCTTGAGTAAAAACACATGTAACACAACTCATAACGAGCACGAACAACATAGAACGACATCTGAAGACAATTACACACTCGTTCATTAGTAAAAACCCAGGTAACACTGCTCATAACGAGCACGAACAACATAGAATGATACATGTATAGACAATTACACACTCGTTCATGAGTAAAAACATCTGTACCACGAATCATAACGAGCACGAACAACATAGAATGACACATGTATAGAAAATTACACACTCGTTCATGAGTAAAAACACATGTAACACGGCTCATAACGAGCACGAACAACATAGAATGACAGCTGAATAGACAATTACACACTCTTTCATGAGTAAAAACACATGTAAAACGGCTCATAACGAGCACGAACAACATAGAATGACACCTGTATAGACAATTACACACTCGTTCATGAGTAAAAGCACATGTAGCACGGCTCATAACGAGCACGAACAACATAGAATGACACCTGAATAAACAATTACACACTCGTTCATGAGTAAAAACACATGTAACACGGCTCATAACGAACACGAACAACATAGATTGACTCCTGTATAGACAATTACACACTCGGTCATGAGTAAAAACACATGTAACACGGCTTATAACGAGCACGAACAACATAGAATGACACCTGTATAGACAATTACACATTCGTTCATGAGTGAAAACACATGTAACACTGCTCAAAACGAGCACGAACAACATAGAATGACACCTGTATAGACAATTACACACTCGTTCATGAGAAAAAACACATGTAACACGGCTCATAACGAGCACGAACAACATAGAATGACAGCTGAATAGACAATTACACACTCTTTCATGAGTAAAAACATATATAACACGGCTCATAACGAGCACGAACAACATAGAATGACAGCTGAATAGACAATTACACACTCGTTCATGCGTAAAAACACATGTAACACGGCTCATAACGAGCACGAACAACATAGAATGACAGCTGTATAGACAATTACACACTCGTTCATGAGAAAAAACACATGTAACACGGCTCATAACGAGCACGAACAACATAGAATGACACCTGAATAGACAATTACACACTCGTTCATGAGTAAAAACACAGGTAACACCGCTCATAACGAGCACGAACAACATAGAATGACACCTGTATAGACAATTACACACTCGTTCATGAGAAAAAACACATGTAACACGGCTCATAACGAGCACGAACAACATAGAATGACAGCTGAATAGACAATTACACACTCTTTCATGAGTAAAAACACATGTAACACGGCTCATAACGAGCACGAACAACATAGAATGACACCTGTATAGACAAATACACACTCGTTCATGAGTAAAAACACATGTAACACGTCTCATATCGAACACGAACAACATAGAATGACACCTTAATAGACAATTACACACTCGTTCATGAGTAAAAACACATGTAACACGGCTCATAACGAGCACGAACAACATAGAATGACACCTTAATAGACAATTACACACTCGTTCTTGAGTAAAAACACATGTAACACAACTCATAACGAGCACGAACAACATATAACGACATCTGAAGACAATTACACACTCGTTCATGAGTAAAAACACAGGTAACACTGCTCATAACGAGCACGAACAACATAGAATGATACATGTATAGACAATTACACACTCGTTCATGAGTAAAAACACATGTAACACGGCTCATAACGAGCACGAACAACATAGAATGACAGCTGAATAGACAATTACACACTCTTTCATGAGTAAAAACACATGTAACACGGCTCATAACGAGCACGAACAACATAGAATGACACCTGTATAGACAATTACACACTCGTTCATGAGTGAAAACACATGTAACACTGCTCATAACGAGCACGAACAACATAGAATGACACCTGTGTAGACAATTACACACTCGTTCATGAGTAAAAACACATATAACACCGCTCATAACGAGCACGAACAAGATAGAATGACACCTGTATAGACAATTACACACTCGTTCATGAGAAAAAACACATGTAACACGGCTCATAACGAGCACGAACAACATAGAATGACAGCTGAATAGACAATTACACACTCTTTCATGAGTAAAAACACATGTAACACGGCTCATAACGAGCACGAACAACATAGAATGACACCTGTATAGACAAATACACACTCGTTCATGAGTAAAAACACATGTAACACGTCTCATATCGAACACGAACAACATAGAATGACACCTTAATAGACAATTACACACTCGTTCATGAGTAAAAACACATGTAACACGGCTCATAACGAGCACGAACAACATAGAATGACACCTTAATAGACAATTACACACTCGTTCTTGAGTAAAAACACATGTAACACAACTCATAACGAGCACGAACAACATATAACGACATCTGAAGACAATTACACACTCGTTCATGAGTAAAAACACAGGTAACACTGCTCATAACGAGCACGAACAACATAGAATGATACATGTATAGACAATTACACACTCGTTCATGAGTAAAAACACATGTAACACGGCTCATAACGAGCACGAACAACATAGAATGACAGCTGAATAGACAATTACACACTCTTTCATGAGTAAAAACACATGTAACACGGCTCATAACGAGCACGAACAACATAGAATGACACCTGTATAGACAATTACACACTCGTTCATGAGTAAAAACACATGTAGCACGGCTCATAACGAGCACGAACAACATAGAATGACACCTGAAAAAACAATTACACACTCGTTCATGAGTAAAAACACATGTAACACGGCTCATAACGAACACGAACAACATAGATTGACTCCTGTATAGACAATTACACACTCGGTCATGAGTAAAAACACATGTAACACGGCTTATAACGAGCACGAACAACATAGAATGACACCTGTATAGACAATTACACATTCGTTCATGAGTGAAAACACATGTAACACTGCTCAAAACGAGCACGAACAACATAGAATGACACCTGTATAGACAATTACACACTCGTTCATGAGAAAAAACACAGGTAACACGGCTCATAACGAGCACGAACAACATAGAATGACAGCTGAATAGACAATTACACACTCTTTCATGAGTAAAAACACATGTAACACGGCTCATAACGAGCACGAACAACATAGAATGACACCTGAATAGGCAATTACACACTCGTTCATGAGTAAAAACACAGGTAACACCGCTCATAACGAGCACGAACAACATAGAATGACACCTGTATAGACAAATACACACTCGTTCATGAGTAAAAACACATGTAACACGTCTCATATCGAACACGAACAACATATAATGACTCCTGAATAGAAAATTACACACTCGTTCATGAGTACAAACACATGTAACACGCTCATAACGAACACGAACAACATAGAATGACACCTGCATAGACAATTACACACTCATTCATGAGTGAAAACACATGTAACACGGCTCATAACGAGCACGAACAACAAAGAATGACACCTGTATAGACAATTACACACTCGTTCATGAGTAAAAACACATGTAGCACGACTCATAACGAGCACGAACAACATAGAATGACACCTGAATAAACAATTACACACTCGTTCATGAGTAAAAACACATGTAACACGGCTCATAACGAGCACGAACAACATAGAATGACACCTGAATAGACAATTACACACTCGTTCATGAGTAAAAACACATGTAACACGGCTTATAACGAGCACGAACAACATAGAATGACACCTGTATAGATAATTACACACTCGTTCATGAGTGAAAACACATGTAACACTGCTCATAACGAGCACGGACAACATAGAATGACACCTGTGTAGACAATTACACACTCGTTCATGAGTAAAAACACAGGTAACACGGCTCATAACGAGCACGAACAACATAGAATGACACCTGAATAAACAATTACACACTCGTTCATGAGTAAAAACACATATAACACCGCTCATAACGAGCACGAACAACATAGAATGACACCTGTATAGACAATTACGCACTAGTTCATGAGAAAAAACACATGTAACACGGCTCATAACGAGCACGAACAACATAGAATGACAGCTGAATAGACAATTACACACTCTTTCATGAGTAAAAACACATGTAACACGGCTCATAACGAGCACGAACAACATAGAATGACACCTGTATAGACAATTACACACTCGTTCATGAGAAAAAACACATGTAACACGGCTCATAACGAGCACGAACAACATAGAATGACACCTGAATAGACAATTACACACTCGTTCATGAGTAAAAACACAGGTAACACCGCTCATAACGAGCACGAACAACATAGAATGACACCTGTATAGACAATTACACACTCGTTCATGAGAAAAAACACATGTAACACGGCTCATAACGAGCACGAACAACATAGAATGACAGCTGAATAGACAATTACACACTCTTTCATGAGTAAAAACACATGTAACACGGCTCATAACGAGCACGAACAACATAGAATGATACCTGTATAGACAATTACACACTCGTTCATGAGTAAAAACACATGTAGCACGGCTCATAACGAGCACGAACAACATAGAATGATACCTGAATAAACAATTACACACTCGTTCATGAGTAAAATCACATGTAACACGGCTCATAACGAGCACGAACAACATAGAATGACAGCTGAATAGACAATTACACACTCGTTCATGAGTAAAAACACATGTAACACGGCTTATAACGAGCACGAACAACATAGAATGACACCTGTATAGATAATTACACACTCGTTCATGAGTGAAAACACATGTAACACTGCTCATAACGAGCACGAACAACATAGAATGACACCTGTGTAGACAATTACACACTCGTTCATGAGTAAAAACACATATAACACCGCTCATAACGAGCACGAACAAGATAGAATGACACCTGTATAGACAATTACACACTCGTTCATGAGAAAAAACACATGTAACACGGCTCATAACGAGCACGAACAACATAGAATGACAGCTGAATAGACAATTACACACTCTTTCATGAGTAAAAACACATGTAACACGGCTCATAACGAGCACGAACAACATAGAATGACACCTGTATAGACAAATACACACTCGTTCATGAGTAAAAACACATGTAACACGTCTCATATCGAACACGAACAACATAGAATGACACCTTAATAGACAATTACACACTCGTTCATGAGTAAAAACACATGTAACACGGCTCATAACGAGCACGAACAACATAGAATGACACCTTAATAGACAATTACACACTCGTTCTTGAGTAAAAACACATGTAACACAACTCATAACGAGCACGAACAACATATAACGACATCTGAAGACAATTACACACTCGTTCATGAGTAAAAACACAGGTAACACTGCTCATAACGAGCACGAACAACATAGAATGATACATGTATAGACAATTACACACTCGTTCATGAGTAAAAACACATGTAACACGGCTCATAACGAGCACGAACAACATAGAATGACAGCTGAATAGACAATTACACACTCTTTCATGAGTAAAAACACATGTAACACGGCTCATAACGAGCACGAACAACATAGAATGACACCTGTATAGACAATTACACACTCGTTCATGAGTAAAAACACATGTAGCACGGCTCATAACGAGCACGAACAACATAGAATGACACCTGAAAAAACAATTACACACTCGTTCATGAGTAAAAACACATGTAACACGGCTCATAACGAACACGAACAACATAGATTGACTCCTGTATAGACAATTACACACTCGGTCATGAGTAAAAACACATGTAACACGGCTTATAACGAGCACGAACAACATAGAATGACACCTGTATAGACAATTACACATTCGTTCATGAGTGAAAACACATGTAACACTGCTCAAAACGAGCACGAACAACATAGAATGACACCTGTATAGACAATTACACACTCGTTCATGAGAAAAAACACAGGTAACACGGCTCATAACGAGCACGAACAACATAGAATGACAGCTGAATAGACAATTACACACTCTTTCATGAGTAAAAACACATATAACACGGCTCATAACGAGCACGAACAACATAGAATGACAGCTGAATAGACAATTACACACTCGTTCATGCGTAAAAACACATGTAACACGGCTCATAACGAGCACGAACAACATAGAATGACACCTGAATAGACAATTACACACTCGTTCATGAGTAAAAACACATGTAACGCCGCTCATAACGAGAACGAACAACATAGAATGACACCTGTATAGACAATTACACACTCGTTCATGAGAAAAAACACATGTAACACGGCTCATAACGAGCACGAACAACATAGAATGACAGCTGAATAGATAATTACACACTCTTTCATGAGTAAAAACACATGTAACACGGCTCATAACGAGCACGAACAACATAGAATGATACCTGTATAGACAATTACACACTCGTTCATGAGTAAAAACACATGTAGCACGGCTCATAACGAGCGCGAACAACATAGAATGACACCTGAATAAACAATTACACACTCGTTCATGAGTAAAAACACAGGTAACACGGCTCATAACGAGCACGAACAACATAGAATGACACCTGAATAAACAATTACACACTCGTTCATGAGTAAAAACACATATAACATCGCTCATAATGAGCACGAACAACATAGAATGACACCTGTATAGACAATTACACACTCGTTCATGAGAAAAAACACATGTAACACGGCTCATAACGAGCACGAACAACATAGAATGACAGCTGAATAGACAATTACACACTCGTTCATGCGTAAAAACACATGTAACACGGCTCATAACGAGCACGAACAACATAGAATGACACCTGAATAGGCAATTACACACTCGTTCATGAGTAAAAACACAGGTAACACCGCTCATAACGAGCACGAACAACATAGAATGACACCTGTATAGACAAATACACACTCGTTCATGAGTAAAAACACATGTAACACGTCTCATATCGAACACGAACAACATATAATGACTCCTGAATAGAAAATTACACACTCGTTCATGAGTACAAACACATGTAACACGCTCATAACGAACACGAACAACATAGAATGACACCTGCATAGACAATTACACACTCATTCATGAGTGAAAACACATGTAACACGGCTCATAACGAGCACGAACAACAAAGAATGACACCTGTATAGACAATTACACACTCGTTCATGAGTAAAAACACATGTAGCACGACTCATAACGAGCACGAACAACATAGAATGACACCTGAATAAACAATTACACACTCGTTCATGAGTAAAAACACATGTAACACGGCTCATAACGAGCACGAACAACATAGAATGACACCTGAATAGACAATTACACACTCGTTCATGAGTAAAAACACATGTAACACGGCTTATAACGAGCACGAACAACATAGAATGACACCTGTATAGATAATTACACACTCGTTCATGAGTGAAAACACATGTAACACTGCTCATAACGAGCACGGACAACATAGAATGACACCTGTGTAGACAATTACACACTCGTTCATGAGTAAAAACACAGGTAACACGGCTCATAACGAGCACGAACAACATAGAATGACACCTGAATAAACAATTACACACTCGTTCATGAGTAAAAACACATATAACACCGCTCATAACGAGCACGAACAACATAGAATGACACCTGTATAGACAATTACGCACTAGTTCATGAGAAAAAACACATGTAACACGGCTCATAACGAGCACGAACAACATAGAATGACAGCTGAATAGACAATTACACACTCTTTCATGAGTAAAAACACATGTAACACGGCTCATAACGAGCACGAACAACATAGAATGACACCTGTATAGACAAATACACACTCGTTCATGAGTAAAAACACATGTAACAGGTCTCATATCGAACACGAACAACATAGAATGACACCTTAATAGACAATTACACACTCGTTCATGAGTAAAAACACATGTAACACGGCTCATAACGAGCACGAACAACATAGAATGACACCTTAATAGACAATTACACACTCGTTCTTGAGTAAAAACACATGTAACACAACTCATAACGAGCACGAACAACATAGAACGACATCTGAAGACAATTACACACTCGTTCATTAGTAAAAACCCAGGTAACACTGCTCATAACGAGCACGAACAACATAGAATGATACATGTATAGACAATTACACACTCGTTCATGAGTAAAAACATCTGTACCACGAATCATAACGAGCACGAACAACATAGAATGACACATGTATAGAAAATTACACACTCGTTCATGAGTAAAAACACATGTAACACGGCTCATAACGAGCACGAACAACATAGAATGACAGCTGAATAGACAATTACACACTCTTTCATGAGTAAAAACACATGTAAAACGGCTCATAACGAGCACGAACAACATAGAATGACACCTGTATAGACAATTACACACTCGTTCATGAGTAAAAGCACATGTAGCACGGCTCATAACGAGCACGAACAACATAGAATGACACCTGAATAAACAATTACACACTCGTTCATGAGTAAAAACACATGTAACACGGCTCATAACGAACACGAACAACATAGATTGACTCCTGTATAGACAATTACACACTCGGTCATGAGTAAAAACACATGTAACACGGCTTATAACGAGCACGAACAACATAGAATGACACCTGTATAGACAATTACACATTCGTTCATGAGTGAAAACACATGTAACACTGCTCAAAACGAGCACGAACAACATAGAATGACACCTGTATAGACAATTACACACTCGTTCATGAGAAAAAACACATGTAACACGGCTCATAACGAGCACGAACAACATAGAATGACAGCTGAATAGACAATTACACACTCTTTCATGAGTAAAAACATATATAACACGGCTCATAACGAGCACGAACAACATAGAATGACAGCTGAATAGACAATTACACACTCGTTCATGCGTAAAAACACATGTAACACGGCTCATAACGAGCACGAACAACATAGAATGACAGCTGTATAGACAATTACACACTCGTTCATGAGAAAAAACACATGTAACACGGCTCATAACGAGCACGAACAACATAGAATGACACCTGAATAGACAATTACACACTCGTTCATGAGTAAAAACACAGGTAACACCGCTCATAACGAGCACGAACAACATAGAATGACACCTGTATAGACAATTACACACTCGTTCATGAGAAAAAACACATGTAACACGGCTCATAACGAGCACGAACAACATAGAATGACAGCTGAATAGACAATTACACACTCTTTCATGAGTAAAAACACATGTAACACGGCTCATAACGAGCACGAACAACATAGAATGATACCTGTATAGACAATTACACACTCGTTCATGAGTAAAAACACATGTAGCACGGCTCATAACGAGCACGAACAACATAGAATGATACCTGAATAAACAATTACACACTCGTTCATGAGTAAAATCACATGTAACACGGCTCATAACGAGCACGAACAACATAGAATGACAGCTGAATAGACAATTACACACTCGTTCATGAGTAAAAACACATGTAACACGGCTTATAACGAGCACGAACAACATAGAATGACACCTGTATAGATAATTACACACTCGTTCATGAGTGAAAACACATGTAACACTGCTCATAACGAGCACGAACAACATAGAATGACACCTGTGTAGACAATTACACACTCGTTCATGAGTAAAAACACATATAACACCGCTCATAACGAGCACGAACAAGATAGAATGACACCTGTATAGACAATTACACACTCGTTCATGAGAAAAAACACATGTAACACGGCTCATAACGAGCACGAACAACATAGAATGACAGCTGAATAGACAATTACACACTCTTTCATGAGTAAAAACACATGTAACACGGCTCATAACGAGCACGAACAACATAGAATGACACCTGTATAGACAAATACACACTCGTTCATGAGTAAAAACACATGTAACACGTCTCATATCGAACACGAACAACATAGAATGACACCTTAATAGACAATTACACACTCGTTCATGAGTAAAAACACATGTAACACGGCTCATAACGAGCACGAACAACATAGAATGACACCTTAATAGACAATTACACACTCGTTCTTGAGTAAAAACACATGTAACACAACTCATAACGAGCACGAACAACATAGAACGACATCTGAAGACAATTACACACTCGTTCATTAGTAAAAACCCAGGTAACACTGCTCATAACGAGCACGAACAACATAGAATGATACATGTATAGACAATTACACACTCGTTCATGAGTAAAAACATCTGTACCACGAATCATAACGAGCACGAACAACATAGAATGACACATGTATAGAAAATTACACACTCGTTCATGAGTAAAAACACATGTAACACGGCTCATAACGAGCACGAACAACATAGAATGACAGCTGAATAGACAATTACACACTCTTTCATGAGTAAAAACACATGTAAAACGGCTCATAACGAGCACGAACAACATAGAATGACACCTGTATAGACAATTACACACTCGTTCATGAGTAAAAGCACATGTAGCACGGCTCATAACGAGCACGAACAACATAGAATGACACCTGAATAAACAATTACACACTCGTTCATGAGTAAAAACACATGTAACACGGCTCATAACGAACACGAACAACATAGATTGACTCCTGTATAGACAATTACACACTCGGTCATGAGTAAAAACACATGTAACACGGCTTATAACGAGCACGAACAACATAGAATGACACCTGTATAGACAATTACACATTCGTTCATGAGTGAAAACACATGTAACACTGCTCAAAACGAGCACGAACAACATAGAATGACACCTGTATAGACAATTACACACTCGTTCATGAGAAAAAACACATGTAACACGGCTCATAACGAGCACGAACAACATAGAATGACAGCTGAATAGACAATTACACACTCTTTCATGAGTAAAAACATATATAACACGGCTCATAACGAGCACGAACAACATAGAATGACAGCTGAATAGACAATTACACACTCGTTCATGCGTAAAAACACATGTAACACGGCTCATAACGAGCACGAACAACATAGAATGACAGCTGAATAGACAATTACACACTCTTTCATGAGTAAAAACACATGTAACACGGCTCATAACGAGCACGAACAACATAGAATGATACCTGTATAGACAATTACACACTCGTTCATGAGTAAAAACACATGTAGCACGGCTCATAACGAGCACGAACAACATAGAATGATACCTGAATAAACAATTACACACTCGTTCATGAGTAAAATCACATGTAACACGGCTCATAACGAGCACGAACAACATAGAATGACAGCTGAATAGACAATTACACACTCGTTCATGAGTAAAAACACATGTAACACGGCTTATAACGAGCACGAACAACATAGAATGACACCTGTATAGATAATTACACACTCGTTCATGAGTGAAAACACATGTAACACTGCTCATAACGAGCACGAACAACATAGAATGACACCTGTGTAGACAATTACACACTCGTTCATGAGTAAAAACACATATAACACCGCTCATAACGAGCACGAACAAGATAGAATGACACCTGTATAGACAATTACACACTCGTTCATGAGAAAAAACACATGTAACACGGCTCATAACGAGCACGAACAACATAGAATGACAGCTGAATAGACAATTACACACTCTTTCATGAGTAAAAACACATGTAACACGGCTCATAACGAGCACGAACAACATAGAATGACACCTGTATAGACAAATACACACTCGTTCATGAGTAAAAACACATGTAACACGTCTCATATCGAACACGAACAACATAGAATGACACCTTAATAGACAATTACACACTCGTTCATGAGTAAAAACACATGTAACACGGCTCATAACGAGCACGAACAACATAGAATGACACCTTAATAGACAATTACACACTCGTTCTTGAGTAAAAACACATGTAACACAACTCATAACGAGCACGAACAACATAGAACGACATCTGAAGACAATTACACACTCGTTCATTAGTAAAAACCCAGGTAACACTGCTCATAACGAGCACGAACAACATAGAATGATACATGTATAGACAATTACACACTCGTTCATGAGTAAAAACATCTGTACCACGAATCATAACGAGCACGAACAACATAGAATGACACATGTATAGAAAATTACACACTCGTTCATGAGTAAAAACACATGTAACACGGCTCATAACGAGCACGAACAACATAGAATGACAGCTGAATAGACAATTACACACTCTTTCATGAGTAAAAACACATGTAAAACGGCTCATAACGAGCACGAACAACATAGAATGACACCTGTATAGACAATTACACACTCGTTCATGAGTAAAAGCACATGTAGCACGGCTCATAACGAGCACGAACAACATAGAATGACACCTGAATAAACAATTACACACTCGTTCATGAGTAAAAACACATGTAACACGGCTCATAACGAACACGAACAACATAGATTGACTCCTGTATAGACAATTACACACTCGGTCATGAGTAAAAACACATGTAACACGGCTTATAACGAGCACGAACAACATAGAATGACACCTGTATAGACAATTACACATTCGTTCATGAGTGAAAACACATGTAACACTGCTCAAAACGAGCACGAACAACATAGAATGACACCTGTATAGACAATTACACACTCGTTCATGAGAAAAAACACATGTAACACGGCTCATAACGAGCACGAACAACATAGAATGACAGCTGAATAGACAATTACACACTCTTTCATGAGTAAAAACATATATAACACGGCTCATAACGAGCACGAACAACATAGAATGACAGCTGAATAGACAATTACACACTCGTTCATGCGTAAAAACACATGTAACACGGCTCATAACGAGCACGAACAACATAGAATGACAGCTGTATAGACAATTACACACTCATTCATGAGAAAAAACACATGTAACACGGCTCATAACGAGCACGAACAACATAGAATGACACCTGAATAGACAATTACACACTCGTTCATGAGTAAAAACACAGGTAACACCGCTCATAACGAGCACGAACAACATAGAATGACACCTGTATAGACAATTACACACTCGTTCATGAGAAAAAACACATGTAACACGGCTCATAACGAGCACGAACAACATAGAATGACAGCTGAATAGACAATTACACACTCTTTCATGAGTAAAAACACATGTAACACGGCTCATAACGAGCACGAACAACATAGAATGATACCTGTATAGACAATTACACACTCGTTCATGAGTAAAAACACATGTAGCACGGCTCATAACGAGCACGAACAACATAGAATGATACCTGAATAAACAATTACACACTCGTTCATGAGTAAAATCACATGTAACACGGCTCATAACGAGCACGAACAACATAGAATGACAGCTGAATAGACAATTACACACTCGTTCATGAGTAAAAACACATGTAACACGGCTTATAACGAGCACGAACAACATAGAATGACACCTGTATAGATAATTACACACTCGTTCATGAGTGAAAACACATGTAACACTGCTCATAACGAGCACGAACAACATAGAATGACACCTGTGTAGACAATTACACACTCGTTCATGAGTAAAAACACATATAACACCGCTCATAACGAGCACGAACAAGATAGAATGACACCTGTATAGACAATTACACACTCGTTCATGAGAAAAAACACATGTAACACGGCTCATAACGAGCACGAACAACATAGAATGACAGCTGAATAGACAATTACACACTCTTTCATGAGTAAAAACACATGTAACACGGCTCATAACGAGCACGAACAACATAGAATGACACCTGTATAGACAAATACACACTCGTTCATGAGTAAAAACACATGTAACACGTCTCATATCGAACACGAACAACATAGAATGACACCTTAATAGACAATTACACACTCGTTCATGAGTAAAAACACATGTAACACGGCTCATAACGAGCACGAACAACATAGAATGACACCTTAATAGACAATTACACACTCGTTCTTGAGTAAAAACACATGTAACACAACTCATAACGAGCACGAACAACATATAACGACATCTGAAGACAATTACACACTCGTTCATGAGTAAAAACACAGGTAACACTGCTCATAACGAGCACGAACAACATAGAATGATACATGTATAGACAATTACACACTCGTTCATGAGTAAAAACACATGTAACACGGCTCATAACGAGCACGAACAACATAGAATGACAGCTGAATAGACAATTACACACTCTTTCATGAGTAAAAACACATGTAACACGGCTCATAACGAGCACGAACAACATAGAATGACACCTGTATAGACAATTACACACTCGTTCATGAGTAAAAACACATGTAGCACGGCTCATAACGAGCACGAACAACATAGAATGACACCTGAAAAAACAATTACACACTCGTTCATGAGTAAAAACACATGTAACACGGCTCATAACGAACACGAACAACATAGATTGACTCCTGTATAGACAATTACACACTCGGTCATGAGTAAAAACACATGTAACACGGCTTATAACGAGCACGAACAACATAGAATGACACCTGTATAGACAATTACACATTCGTTCATGAGTGAAAACACATGTAACACTGCTCAAAACGAGCACGAACAACATAGAATGACACCTGTATAGACAATTACACACTCGTTCATGAGAAAAAACACAGGTAACACGGCTCATAACGAGCACGAACAACATAGAATGACAGCTGAATAGACAATTACACACTCTTTCATGAGTAAAAACACATATAACACGGCTCATAACGAGCACGAACAACATAGAATGACAGCTGAATAGACAATTACACACTCGTTCATGCGTAAAAACACATGTAACACGGCTCATAACGAGCACGAACAACATAGAATGACACCTGAATAGACAATTACACACTCGTTCATGAGTAAAAACACATGTAACGCCGCTCATAACGAGAACGAACAACATAGAATGACACCTGTATAGACAATTACACACTCGTTCATGAGAAAAAACACATGTAACACGGCTCATAACGAGCACGAACAACATAGAATGACAGCTGAATAGATAATTACACACTCTTTCATGAGTAAAAACACATGTAACACGGCTCATAACGAGCACGAACAACATAGAATGATACCTGTATAGACAATTACACACTCGTTCATGAGTAAAAACACATGTAGCACGGCTCATAACGAGCGCGAACAACATAGAATGACACCTGAATAAACAATTACACACTCGTTCATGAGTAAAAACACAGGTAACACGGCTCATAACGAGCACGAACAACATAGAATGACACCTGAATAAACAATTACACACTCGTTCATGAGTAAAAACACATATAACATCGCTCATAATGAGCACGAACAACATAGAATGACACCTGTATAGACAATTACACACTCGTTCATGAGAAAAAACACATGTAACACGGCTCATAACGAGCACGAACAACATAGAATGACAGCTGAATAGACAATTACACACTCTTTCATGAGTAAAAACACGTGTAACACGGCTCATAACGAGCACGAACAACATAGAATGACACCTGTATAGACAAATACACACTCGTTCATGAGTAAAAACACATGTAACAGGTCTCATATCGAACACGAACAACATAGAATGACACCTTAATAGACAATTACACACTCGTTCATGAGTAAAAACACATGTAACACAACTCATAACGAGCACGAACAACATAGAAGGACATCTGAAGAAAATTACACACTCGTTCATGAGTAAAAACACAGGTAACACTGCTCATAACGAGCACGAACAACATAGAATGATACATGTATAGACAATTACACACTCGTTCATGAGTAAAAACATCTGTACCACGACTCATAACGAGCACGAACAACATAGAATGACACATGTATAGAAAATTACACACTCGTTCATGAGTAAAAACACATGTAACACGGCTCATAACGAGCACGAACAACATAGAATGACAGCTGAATAGACAATTACACACTCTTTCATGAGTAAAAACACATGTAACACGGCTCATAACGAGCACGAACAACATAGAATGACACCTTAATAGACAATTACACACTCGTTCATGAGTAAAAACACATGTAGCACTGCTCATAACGAGCACGAACAACATAGAATGACACCTGAATAAACAATTACACACTCGTTCATGAGTAAAAACACATGTAACACGGCTCATAACGAACACGAACAACATAGATTGACTCCTGTATAGACAATTACACACTCGGTCATGAGAAAAAACACATGTAACACGGCTTATAACGAGCACGAACAACATAGAATGACACCTGTATAGACAATTACACATTCGTTCATGAGTGAAAACACATGTAACACTGCTCAAAACGAGCACGAACAACATAGAATGACACCTGTATAGACAATTACACACTCGTTCATGAGAAAAAACACATGTAACACGGCTCATAACGATCACGAACAACATAGAATGACAGCTGAATAGACAATTACACACTCTTTCATGAGTAAAAACACATGTAACACGGCTCATAACGAGCACGAACAACATAGAATGACAGCTGAATAGACAATTACACACTCGTTCATGCGTAAAAACACATGTAACACGGCTCATAACGAGCACGAACAACATAGAATGACACCTGAATAGACAATTACACACTCGTTCATGAGTAAAAACACAGGTAACACCGCTCATAACGAGCACGAACAACATAGAATGACACCTGTATAGACAATTACACACTCGTTCATGAGAAAAAACACATGTAACACGGCTCATAACGAGCACGAACAACATAGAATGACAGCTGAATAGACAATTACACACTCTTTCATGAGTAAAAACACATGTAACACGGCTCATAACGAGCACGAACAACATAGAATGATACCTGTATAGACAATTACACACTCGTTCATGAGTAAAAACACATGTAGCACGGCTCATAACGAGCACGAACAACATAGAATGACACCTGTATAAACAATTACACACTCGTTCATGAGTAAAAACACATGTAACACGGCTCATAACGAGCACGAACAACATAGAATGACAGCTGAATAGACAATTACACACTCGTTCATGAGTAAAAACACATGTAACACGGCTTATAACGAGCACGAACAACATAGAATGACACCTGTATAGATAATTACACACTCGTTCATGAGTGAAAACACATGTAACACTGCTCATAACGAGCACGGAAAACATAGAATGACACCTGTGTAGACAATTACACACTCGTTCATGAGTAAAAACACAGGTAACACGGCTCATAACGAGCACGAACAACATAGAATGACACCTGAATAAACAATTACACACTCGTTCATGAGTAAAAACAAATATAACACCGCTCATAACGAGCACGAACAACATAGAATGACACCTGTATAGACAATTACAAACTCGTTCATGAGAAAAAACACATGTAACACGGCTCATAACGAGCACGAACAACATAGAATGACAGCTGAATAGACAATTACACACTCTTTCATGAGTAAAAACACATGTAACACGGCTCATAACGAGCACGAACAACATAGAATGACACCTGTATAGACAAATACACACTCGTTCATGAGTAAAAACACATGTAACACGTCTCATATCGAACACGAACAACATAGAATGACACCTTAATAAACAATTACACACTCGTTCATGAGTAAAAACACATGTAACACGGCTCATAACGAGCACGAACAACATAGAATGACACCTTAATAGACAATTACACACTCGTTCTTGAGTAAAAACACATGTAACACAACTCATAACGAGCACGAAAAACATAGAACGACATCTGAAGACAATTACACACTCGTTCATGAGTAAAAACACAGGTAACACTGCTCATAACGAGCACGAACAACATAGAATGATACATGTATAGACAATTACACACTCGTTCATGAGTAAAAACATCTGTACCACGACTCATAACGAGCACGAACAACATAGAATGACACATGTATAGAAAATTACACACTCGTTCATGAGTAAAAACACATGTAACACGGCTCATAACGAGCACGAACAACATAGAATGACAGCTGAATAGACAATTACACACTCTTTCATGAGTAAAAACACATGTAACACGGCTCATAACGAGCACGAACAACATAGAATGACACCTGTATAGACAATTACACACTCGTTCGTGAGTAAAAACACATGTAGCACGGCTCATAACGAGCACGAACAACATAGAATGACACCTGAATAAACAATTACACACTCGTTCATGAGTAAAAACACATGTAACACGGCTCATAACGAACACGAACAACACAGATTGACTCCTGTATAGACAATTACACACTCGGTCATGAGTAAAAACACATGTAACACGGCTTATAACGAGCACGAACAACATAGAATGACACCTGTATAGACAATTACACATTCGTTCATGAGTGAAAACACATGTAACACGGCTCAAAACGAGCACGAACAACATAGAATGACACCTGTATAGACAATTACACACTCGTTCATGAGAAAAAACACATGTAACACGGCTCATAACGAGCACGAACAACATAGAATGACAGCTGAATAGACAATTACACACTCGTGCATGCGTAAAAACACATGTAACACGGCTCATAACGAGCACGAACAACATAGAATGACACCTGAATAGACAATTACACACTCGTTCATGAGTAAAAACACAGATAACACCGCTCATAACGAGCACGAACAACATAGAATGACACCTGTATAGACAATTACACACTCGTTCATGAGAAAAAACACAAGTAACACGGCTCATAACGAGCACGAACAACATAGAATGACAGCTGAATAGACAATTACACACTCTTTCATTAGTAAAAACACATGTAACACGGCTCATAACGAGCACGAACAACATAGAATGATACCTGTATAGACAAATACACACTCGTTCATGAGTAAAAACATATGTACCACGACTCATAACGAGCACGAACAACATAGAATGACACCTGTATAGACAATTACACACTCGTTCATGAGTGAAAACACATGTAACACTGCTCATAACGAGCACGGACAACATAGAATGACACCTGTGTAGATAATTACACACTCGTTCATGAGTTAAAACACATGTAACACGGCTCATAACGAGCACGAACAACATAGAATGATACATGTATAGACAATTACACACTCGTTCATGAGTTAAAACATCTGTACCACGACTCATAACGAGCACGAACATAGAATGACAGCTGAATAGACAATTACACACTCTTTCATGAGTAAAAACACATGTAACACGGCTCAAAACGAGCACGAACAACATAGAATGACACCTGTATAGACAATTACACACTCGTTCATGAGTAAAAACACATGTAACACGGCTCATATCGAACACGAACAACATAGAATGACTCCTGTATAGAAAATTACATAGTCGTTCATGAGTAAAAACACATGTAACACGGCTCATAACGAGCACGAACAACATAGAATGACACCTGCATAGACAATTACTCACTCGTTCAGGAGTGAAAACACACGTAACACGGCTCATAACGAGCACGAACAACATAGAATTACACCTGAATAGACAATTTTACACTCGTTCATGAGTAAAAACACATGTAACACGGCTCATAACGAACACGAACAACATAGAATGACTCCTCTATAGAAAATTACACACTCGTTCATGAGTAAAACATCATGCAACACGGCTCATAACGAGCACGAACAACATAGAATGACAGCTGAATAGACAATTACACACTCGTTCATGAGTAAAAACACATGTAACACGGCTCATAACGAGCATGAACAATATAGAATGACACCTATATAGACAATTACACACTCGTTCATGAGAAAAAAACACAGGTAACACGGCTCATAACGAGCACGAACAACAAAGAATAACAGCTGAATAGACAATTACACACTCGTTCATGAGTAAAAACACATGTAACACGGCTTATAATGAGCACGAACAACATAGAATGACTCCTGTATAGACAATAACACACTCGTTCATGAGTAAAAACACATGTAACACTGCTCATAACGAGCACGGACAACATAGAATGGCACCTGTGTAGACAATTACACACTCGTTCATGAGTAAAAACACAGGTAACACGGCTCATAACGAGCACGAACAACATAGAATGATACAGGTATAGACAATTACACACTCGTTCATGAGTAACAATGTGATAAATACCTCATTTCCTTTTAACGATCAACACTACATCATCTCTGTTAACCTTCAAAAATACATCAGTCATTGCTAGCCATCAACAATACATCATCTCTGTTAGCCGTCATCAATACATCACTTCCAGTTAACCATCAACACTAGTTGATCTCTGTAAACTTTCAGCAATACCTCAGTTTTGGTTATCCATCAACAACGCATCATCTCCGATAACCATCCACAACACCTCATTTGTGGTTGTTAACCATCAACAATGCAGCATCTCAGTTAACCGTAAACGATAACTGACATCCGTCATCAATACCTCAAATCGTGTTTACCATCAACAATACATCATTTCCGTTCATCCGTCATCAATACTCCAGTTCATGTTAACCATCAATAATACCTCATCTCCGCCAACCTTTAGCAAATACATCAATACATCAGTTTTTGGCTAACCATCAACAATGGCTCAGTTCTGCTTAATCATCAACAATAACTGACTTCCGTTAGCAGTGATCAATACCTCAATTCTCCTTAACCATCAAATAAACATCATTCGCATTAACTATCAGCAATATCTCAGTTCTAGTTAATTATCAAAAATACATCATCTCCTCTAACTGTCAACAATACCACTGTTCTTGCTAACCATCAACAATACATCATCTCCGTTATCGGTCATTAATACCTCTGTTCTGGTTTACCGTCATGAATACCTCAGTTCTTGTAAATCATCAACAATACATGATCTCCGTTAGCCATCAACAATACCTCAGTTCTTGTAAGCCACCAACAGTACATCACTCCGTTCACCATCAACAATGCCTCAGTTCTTGCTAATAATCAACAATACATCATCTCCGATAACTGTCATCAATAGATCAGTTCTTGTTGACCATCAACAATGCATCATCTCCGTTAACCGTCAACAATACATCAGTTCATGTTAACCACCAACAATGCATCATCTCTGTTAACCGTCATCAATACCTCAATTCCTTTTAATGATCAACACTATATCATCTCTGTTAACCATCATCAATACCCCAGTTCGTTTTAACCATCAATAATACCTCATCTCTGTCAACCTTTAGCAAATACATCAATACATCAGTTTTTGGTTAACCATCAACAATGCCTCAGTTCTGGTTAATCATCAACAATACATCAGCTCAGATAACCATCAACAATAACTGACCTTCGTTAGCCGTGATCAATACCTCAGTTCTCCTTAACCATGAAAAATACATCAGCTGCATTAACCATCAGCAATACCTCAGTTCTGGTTAACCATCGAAGATACATCATCTCCGTTAGCCATCAACAATACATCAGTCCTTGCTAATAATGAACAATACATCATCTCCGTTAATAAAAGAACAATCAATCAATTACACAATAAAAAATGATCAAATTAAATAAATTAAAAATAAGCTGTAAGTTGTAGCTAACTGTACACATTTATAGTCTCCAAAATTAACACGAACTCACCCCCCACGAATTTAAGTATCAAACGTACTGCAATTTTTCAGTTGACTTGTTACTAAAGAAATGGCGAAACCACGAAATTAAATATCTCGAAACCTGATACTTTTCTACATCCATGAAAATTGGTACCCACGAAAATAAATGAATCCACAGTATACTGTTTGCTAATAAAACTTTTGCAATCTCAACAATTATGTGGGTTGGTCAGTAATTGCATGCAAACAAACTTTTAGTTTTGGCCTTGTACAACGTATGTACAACGTCAATATCTAAAATGCTTTTACCCCTTTTACTCTAAAAAATCAGAAGAAACCCCTTTTGAATTTTGTACATTCAATGCCTCTTTTGGAAACTTATTTTCTTCATACGATTGTCTAAATGATAACCAGTCTGTAAGCGATATAAAGCTTGATGTCCACTACTTACACTTAAAGTAAACTCTTCCTCTTCAGACAATTTATTATCTGCCTCTTTAAGATCTTCCAAATCATCCACTTTTCTAAAAATGTATTCCTTTCTTGCTCTGATGTCCTCCGTTTTTAAAAGGTCTCTAATTTATGTTAAGAGGTACAGAAGCCTTCGCTGAAACTCTGCAAATATTGATCACAGGATTATTGAAAATCTCTAATTTAACCAAAAACAGACCCAGTAGCTCTTTAAGTTTAAGGTAACAAAAAATAAAATTGGAAAATAAATACCCAATTTTGTTCCTATCTTTTGCGATTCCTTGTCCCTTTTCGTTAAGAAATAATTTTTTTATACAGATTGCTTGTTTTTGAAAAAACAGACATTTAATTGAAAAACGGCTTTCCCTCATAAAATGTCATACATTTTTGGTTTTCATGCCAAAAGAAAATTTAGAAGAAAAAAAATTATCACTCCATCGCCCCATTATTTTTAAAGGAAAATAAGAATGCCAAATCTATCCGGTGTAGTCCAAGGCCTACAGGTATCCCTTCATCATGTGAAGAAAGAGTTCGCATCATAAAATGATATCGGGTGTCCATCTGCCTAAGAATCAGACAGTGGGAAAACATGACTAAGAAAACCCGCTCAGATTTATATTGATTCAAGCCTCAGATTCTATCAATTATTTCTTATTACAAATTGAAAGCAAATTTCCTGAATTATCCACTAGAAAAAAAACCTTAGATGTGAAAACTGAATTAAATATAGGAAATAGTTTATGTTCAGAGCTTACAAAGCTTACCTATAAACAAAAATGTATGAAAAAGAACGGATGTGTACGTATGTCCTTACACTTTTAAGATTATGTTAACTATAACTTACTTCCTTCTGGCATTGGAAAGATCTGTTCATTGTTTTCAGATTTATCAACGAGCTTTAATCCTCTCCTATTCTTTTGCTTTGATGACAATGACCTCCCATTTTTTTAATTATGGTTGTTTAGCGGAGTTCTTGAACTAACCTTTAGATTTTGTGCTGAAACTCTGATATCTGGATAAAGATGTTGATTGACTGTGATATCAGGATGACGATATTGACCTCTGATCCCTGGAATATGATCTTGATAGCCAATACCTGGATGCAATCATATATGGTTAACCTTCATCAATACCTCAGTTCTTGTTAACCATCGATAATACAGAATCTTCGTTAACCGTCAGCAATACATCAGTTCTTGTTAGTCATCAACAATTCAACAATGCATCATCTCTGTTAACCGTCAACAATACCTCAGTTCCTGTTAGCTATCAACAGTACATCATCTTCGTTAACCGTCAACAATACATCAGTTCTTCATAACCACCAACAATGCATCATCTCCGTTAACCGTCAGCAATACCTCAATTATTGTTAATACTCAGGGATACATCATCTCCGTTAACTGTCATCAATACCTCAGTTCTGGTTAACCGTCAACGATACATCATCTCCGTTAACCTTCAGCAATACCTCTGTTTTGGTTAACCTTCAGCGATGCATCATCTCCATTAACCGTCATCAATACCTCAGTTCTGGTTAAGCCGACAGCGATATATCATCTCTGTTAGCCATCAACAATACATCATATCCGCTAACCGTCATCAATACCTCAATTCAGATTAACTATCAATAATGTCTCTTCTCCGTTAACATACATCGATATCTCAGTTCTTGTGTTACCGTCAACAATACCTCAGTTCTTGTTAGTCGTCAACAATGCATCATCTCCGTTAACCATCAACAATACATCATATCCGTTAACCGTCATCAACACATTAGTTCTGGCTAACCATAAAAAATATGTCATCTTTGTTATCCATGATCTATACCCCAGTTCTTTTTAACCGTCAACAATACATCACCTCTGTTAACCATCAACAATACATCATATCTGTTAACCATCATCATAACAATAGTTCTGGTTAATCATCAATAACACATCATCTTTTTTTTTATCCATGATCAATCCCGCAGTTCTTGTTGACAGTCAACAATGCATCAACTCAGTTAACCATCAACAATACATCATCTCCGGTGCCCATCAATAATGCATCATCTACGTTAACAGTCACCAATGCGTCATATTTGTTGACCATCATCAATACCTCAGTTCTGAATAACCATCAATAATACATCATCCCTGTTAACCATTAATAATGTATCATATCTGGTTGACATTCATCAATACCTCAGATCTTGTTAACCATCAATAATGCAGAATCTACGTTACCGTCAGCAAAACATCAGTTCTTGTTGTCCGTCAACAATACATCACCTCCGTTAACCATCAACAATACATCATAATCGTTAACAATGAATAATGTATCATCTCCGTTAACAGTCATCAATACATCATCTCTGTTAACCATCATCACTACCTCAGTTCTTGTTAATCGGCAACAATATACGATCTTTGTTAACCATCAACAATATCTCAGTTCTGGTTAGCAATCAATAATACATCATCTTTGTTATCCATCATCTATACTTCAGTTCTTATTAACCGTCAACAATAAATCATCTCTGTTAACCGTCAACAATAACGCAGTTCTGGCTTACCATCAAAAATACATCATCGCCGTTAACCGTCATCAAAACATCAGATCTGGCCATCCATCAATAATGCATCTTTTTTATTATCCATCATCAATGCCTCAGTTCTTCTTCACCGTCAACAATGCATGATCTCCGCTAACCATCAACAATACATCATCTCTGTTAATCACCAATAATGCATCATCTCCGTTAACAGTCATCAATACATCATCTCTCTTAACCATCATTACTACCTCAGTTCTGGTTAACAATCAACAATTCATCATCTCTGTTAGCCGTCATCATTATCTCAGTTCTTGCTAACTGTCAACAATATATCATCTCATTTAACCATCAACAATACATCAGTTCTTGTTAACCATCAATAATGCAACATCTCCGTTAACCGTCATCAAAACATCAGGTCTGGCTAACCATCAACAATACGTCATCTCCGTTAATCGTCATCAATACCTCAGTTCTGGTTAACCGTCAGCGATATATCATCTATGTTAGCCATCAACAATACGTCATTTCCGTTAACCGTCATCAATACCTCAGTTCTGGGTAACCATCAATAGTTCATCATCTCCGCTAACAGTCATCAATACATCAGTTTTTGTTAACAGTAAACAAGAACTGATTAGCCCTCAACAATATATCATCAAAACATAAGTTCTGGCTAACGATCAATAATACGTTATCTTTGTTGTCGATCATTTATACTTCAATTCTTGTTGACAGTCAACAATACATCATTTCCGGTAACCATCAATAATGCATCATCTCCGTTAACAGTTATCAATACGTCATATCTGTTAACCATCATCAATACCTCAGTTCTGAATAACCATCAATAATACATCATCTTTATTAACCGTCCACAATGCATCATATCGAGTTGACCTTCATCAATACCACAGTTCTTGTTAACCATCAATAATATAGAATCTCCGTTAACCGTCAGCAATACATCATGCATTGCTAACCATCAACAATTCAAGAATACATCATCTCTGTTAACCGTCAACAATACATCAGTGTATGTTAGCTATTAACAGTACATCATCTTCGTTAACAGTCAACGATACATCAGTTCTTATAACCACCAACAATAGATCATTTCCGGTAACCATCAACAATATATCATATCCGTTAACCGTCATCAACACATCCGTTCTGGCTAACCATCAATAATACATCATCTTTGTTATCCATGATATATTTCTCAGTTCTTGTTGACCGTCAACAATGCATCATCTCTGTTAACCGCCAACAATACCTCAGCTTCTGTTAACTTTCAACAGTACATAATCTCCGTTAACTGTCAACGATACATCAGTTCTTATAACCACCAACAATACATCATCTTCGTTAACCATCAACAATACATCATATCCGTTAACCGTCATCAAAACATCAGTTCTGGTTAACAATCAATAATACATCATTTTTGTCATACACCATCTATACCTCAGTTCTTGTTGACCGTCAGCATTACCCCAGTTCTTTTTAATCGTCAACAATGCATCACCTCTGTTAACCATCAACAATACATCATATATGTTAACCGTCATCAAAACATCAATTCTGGCTAACCATCAATAATATGTCATCTTTGTTATCCATGATCAATACCTCAGTTCTTGTTGACCGTCAACAATGCATCATATCCGTTAACCATCAACAATACATATTCTCCGTTAACCAACAATAATGCACCATCTTGGTTAACAGTCATCAATACATCATCTCTGTTAACCATCATCACCACCTAAGTTCTGGCTAACAATCAACAATGCATCACATCTGTTAACCGTCATCAAAATCTCAGTTCTTGTTAACCGTCAACAATATGTCATCTCTGTTAACCATCAACAATACCTCAGTTCTTGCTAACCATCAATAATGCATCATCTCCGTTAACTGTCATCAAAACATCAGGTCTGGCTAAACGTCACCAATACGTCATCCCCGTTAACCATCATAAATACATATATTCTTGATTATCATCAACAGTACAAGATCACCGTTAATCGTCATCAATACCTCAGTTCTGGTTAACCGTCAACAATACATCATCTCCGATAACCATCAACAATACATCATATCCGTTAACCGTCATCAAAACATCCGTTCTGGCTGAAAATCAATAATTCGTCATCTTTGTCATCCATCATCTATACCTCAGTTCTTGTTGACAGTCAATAATACCTCAGTTTTCGTTAACCGTCAACAATGCATCATCTCTGTTAACCACCAACAATACATCATATCCGTTATCAAAACATCAGTTCTGGCTAAACATCAATAATACATCATCTTTGTTATCCATTATCAATACCTCAGTTCTTGTTGACCGTCAACAATACCTCAGTTCTTGCTAACCATCAACAATACATCATCTCCGTTAACCATCAGTAATGCATTATCTCCGTTAACAGTCATCAATGCATCATCTCTGTTGACCATCATCACTACCTCAGTTCTGGTTAACAATCAACAATACATCATCTCTGTTAATCGTCATCAATATTTCATTTGTTGTTCACCGTCAACAACATATCATTCCGTTAACCGTCATCAATACCTCAGTTCTTGTTAGCCATCAGCAATACATCATCTCTGTTAACCATCATCGATATCTCAGATTTGCTTCACCGTAAACAATATATCATCTCCGTTAACCGTCATCAATACCTCAGTAGTTGTTAACCATCAACAATACATCAGTTCTTGTTAACTGTCAACAATATATCATCTCCATTTGCCATCAACAATACCTCAGTTATGGTTAATCGTCAACAATACCTCATGTATGTTTACTGTTAACAAAACACATATTTAACCATGAATAATAACTAATTTCCGAACATAGTCAACGTTACCACAGAACCTTATCTCCGTATAACGTCAACAATAGCTCAATTACCGTTAACTGTCAACAATACCCCAATCATGATTAACCGTCAATAATAGCTCAGTTCTTGCTAACCGTCAACAATACCTCAAAAAAGATGAACTGTCTACATTACCTCAATTTGTATTTACCGCCAAGAATATCTCCGTTTTCGCTAATCGTCAACAATATGTCAATAAAGATTAACCGTCAACAATGCCTCAATTCTGATTAACCGTCAATAGTACTTTATCTCCGTTTGTATAATTTCTGTTAGCCATCAACAATACATCATATCCCTTAACCGTCATCAGAACATCGGTTCTTGCTAACAATCAATAATACATCATCTTTGTCATCCATCATCTATGCCTCAGTTCTTGTTGACCGTCAATAATACATCAATTCTTGTTAACCGTAAACAATGCATCATCTCTGTTAACCATGAACAATACATCATATCCGTTAACCGTCATCAAAACATCAGTTCTGGCTAACCATCAATAATATGTCATCTTTGTTTTTCTTTTTCAATACCTCAGTTCTTGTTGACCGTCGACAATGCATCATCTCCGCTAACCATCAACAATACATCATCTTCGTTAACCATCAGTAATGCATTATCTCCGTTAACAGTCATCAATGCATCATCTCTGTTGACCATCATCACTACCTCAGTTCTGGTTAACAATCAACAATACATCATCTCTGTTAATCGTCATCAATATTTCATTTGTTGTTCACCGTCAACAACATATCATTCCGTTAACCGTCATCAATACCTCAGTTCTTGTTAGCCATCAGCAATACATCATCTCTGATAACCATCATCGATATCTCAGATTTGCTTCACCGTAAACAATATATCATCTCCGTTAACCGTCATCAATACCTCAGTAGTTGTTAACCAACAACAATACATCAGTTCTTGTTAAATGTCAGCAATATATCATCTCCATTTGCCATCAACAATACCTCAGTAATGGTTAATCGTCAACAATACCTCATGTATGTTTACTGTTAACAAAACACATATTTAACCATGAATAATAACTAATTTCCGAACATAGTCAACGTTACCGCAGAACCTTATCTCCGTAAAACGTCAACAATAGCTCAATTACCGTTAACTGTCAACAATACCCCAATCATGATTAACCGTCAATAATAGCTCAGTTCTTGCTAACCGTCAACAATACCTCAAAAAAGATGAACTGTCTACATTACCTCAATTTGTATTTACCGCCAAGAATATCTCCGTTTTCGCTAACGTCAACAATATGTCAATAAAGATTAACCGTCAACAATGCCTCAATTCTGATTAACCGTCAATAGTACTTTATCTCCGTTTGTATAATCTCTGTTAGCCATCAACAATACATCATATCCGTTAACCGTCATCAGAACATCGGTTCTTGCTAACAATCAATTATACATCATCTTTGTCATCCATCATCTATGCCTCAGTTCTTGTTGACCGTCAATAATACATCAATTCTTGTTAACCGTAAACAATGCATCATCTCTGTTAACCATGAACAATACATCATATCCGTTAACCGTCATCAAAACATCAGTTCTGGCTAACCATCAATAATATGTCATCTTTGTTATTCTTTTTCAATACCTCAGTTCTTGTTGACCGTCAACAATGCATCATCTCCGCTAACCATCAACAATACATCATCTCCGTTAACCATCAGTAATGCATTATCTCCGTTAACAGTCATTAATGCATCATCTCTGTTGACCATCATCACTACCTCAGTTCTGGTTAACAATCAACAATACATCATCTCTGTTAATCGTCATCAATATTTCATTTGTTGTTCACCGTCAACAACATATCATTCCGTTAACCGTCATCAATACCTCAGTTCTTGTTAGCCATCAGCAATACATCATCTCTGTTAACCATCATCGATATCTCAGATTTGCTTCACCGTAAACAATATATCATCTCCGTTAACCGTCATCAATACCTCAGTAGTTGTTAACCATCAACAATACATCAGTTCTTGTTAACTGTCAACAATATATCATCTCCATTTGCCATCAACAATACCTCAGTTATGGTTAATCGTCAACAATACCTCATGTATGTTTACTGTTAACAAAACACATATTTAACCATGAATAATAACTAATTTCCGAACATAGTCAACGTTACCGCAGAACCTTATCTCCGTAAAACGTCAACAATAGCTCAATTACCGTTAACTGTCAACAATACCCCAATCATGATTAACCGTCAATAATAGCTCAGTTCTTGCTAACCGTCAACAATACCTCAAAAAAGATGAACTGTCTACATTACCTCAATTTGTATTTACCGCCAAGAATATCTCCGTTTTCGCTAACCGTCAACAATATGTCAATAAAGATTAACCGTCAACAATGCCTCAATTCTGATTAACCGTCAATAGTACTTTATCTCCGTTTGTATAATCTCTGTTAGCCATCAACAATACATCATATCCGTTAACCGTCATCAGAACATCGGTTCTTGCTAACAATCAATAATACATCATCTTTGTCATCCATCATCTATGCCTCAGTTCTTGTTGACCGTCAATAATACATCAATTCTTGTTAACCGTAAACAATGCATCATCTCTGTTAACCATGAACAATACATCATATCCGTTAACCGTCATCAAAACATCAGTTCTGGCTAACCATCAATAATATGTCATCTTTGTTATTCTTTTTCAATACCTCAGTTCTTGTTGACCGTCAACAATTCATCATCTCCGCTAACCATCAACAATACATCATCTCCGTTAACCATCAGTAATGCATTATCTCCGTTAACAGTCATCAATGCATCATCTCTGTTGACCATCATCACTACCTCAGTTCTGGTTAACAATCAACAATACATCATCTCTGTTAATCGTCATCAATATTTCATTTGTTGTTCACCGTCAACAACATATCATTCCGTTAACCGTCATCAATACCTCAGTTCTTGTTAGCCATCAGCAATACATCATCTCTGTTAACCATCATCGATATCTCAGATTTGCTTCACCGTAAACAATATATCATCTCCGTTAACCGTCATCAATACCTCAGTAGTTGTTAACCATCAACAATACATCAGTTCTTGTTAACTGTCAACAATATATCATCTCCATTTGCCATCAACAATACCTCAGTTATGGTTAATCGTCAACAATGCCTCATGTATTTTTACTGTTAACAAAACACATATTTAACCATGAATAATAACTAATTTCCGAACATAGTCAACGTTACCGCAGAACCTTATCTCCGTAAAACGTCAACAATAGCTCAATTACCGTTAACTGTCAACAATACCCCAATCATGATTAACCGTCAATAATAGCTCAGTTCTTGCTAACCGTCAACAATACCTCAAAAAAGATGAACTGTCTACATTACCTCAATTTGTATTTACCGCCAAGAATATCTCCGTTTTCGCTAACCGTCAACAATATGTCAATAAAGATTAACCGTCAACAATGCCTCAATTCTGATTAACCGTCAATAGTACTTTATCTCCGTTTGTATAATCTCTGTTAGCCATCAACAATACATCATATCCGTTAACCGTCATCAGAACATCGGTTCTTGCTAACAATCAATAATACATCATCTTTGTCATCCATCATCTATGCCTCAGTTCTTGTTGACCGTCAATAATACATCAATTCTTGTTAACCGTAAACAATGCATCATCTCTGTTAACCATGAACAATACATCATATCCGTTAACCGTCATCAAAACATCAGTTCTGGCTAACCATCAATAATATGTCATCTTGTTATTCTTTTTCAATACCTCAGTTCTTGCTGACCGTCAACAATGCATCATCTCCGCTAACCATCAACAATACATCATCTCCGTTAACCATCAGTAATGCATTATCTCCGTTAACAGTCATCAATGCATCATCTCTGTTGACCATCATCACTACCTCAGTTCTGGTTAACAATCAACAATACATCATCTCTGTTAATCGTCATCAATACTTCATTTGTTGTTCACCGTCAACAACATATCATTCCGTTAACCGTCATCAATACCTCAGTTCTTGTTAGCCATCAGCAATACATCATCTCTGTTAACCATCATCGATATCTCAGATTTGCTTCACCGTAAACAATATATCATCTCCGTTAACCGTCATCAATACCTCAGTAGTTGTTAACCAACAACAATACATCAGTTCTTGTTAACTGTCAACAATATATCATCTCCATTTGCCATCAACAATACCTCAGTTATGGTTAATCGTCAACAACACCTCATGTATGTTTACTGTTAACAAAACACATATTTAACCATGAATAATAACTAATTTCCGAACATAGTCAACGTTACCGCAGAACCTTATCTCCGTATAACGTCAACAATAGCTCAATTACCGTTAACTGTCAACAATACCCCAATCATGATTAACCGTCAATAATAGCTCAGTTCTTGCTAACCGTCAACAATACCTCAAAAAAGATGAACTGTCTACATTACCTCAATTTGTATTTACCGTCAAGAATATCTCCGTTTTCGCTAACCGTCAACAATATGTCAATAAAGATTAACCGTCAACAATGCCTCAATTCTGATTAACCGTCAATAGTACTTTTTCTCCGTTTGCATAATCTCTGTTAGCCATCAACAATACATCATATCCGTTAACCGTCATCAGAACATCGGTTCTTGCTAACAATCAATAATACATCATCTTTGTCATCCATCATCTATGCCTCAGTTCTTGTTGACCGTCAATAATACATTAATTCTTGTTAACCGTAAACAATGCATCATCTCTGTTAACCATGAACAATACATCATATCCGTTAACCGTCATCAAAACATCAGTTCTGGCTAACCATCAATAATATGTCATCTTTGTTATTCTTTTTCAATACCTCAGTTTTTGTTGACCGTCAACAATGCATCATCTCCGCTAACCATCAACAATACAATCATCTCCGTTAACCATCAGTAATGCATCATCTCCGCTAACAGTCATCAATACATCATCTCTGTTGACCATCATCACTACCTCAGTTCTGGTTAACAATCAACAATGCATCACTTCTGTTAACCATCATCAATATCTGAATTTTGTTCATCGTCAACAATATATCATCTCCGTTAACCGTCATCAATACCTCAGTTTTTGTTAACCATCAACAATACATCATCTTCGTTTGCCGTCATCAATACCTCAGTTCTGGTTAACCATCAACCATACATTATCTCCCTTAATCGTCAGCAATACCTCATGTATGTCTACTGTCAACAATACGACATATTTAACCTTGAATAATAACTAATTTCCGAACATAGTCAACGTTACCCTGCTTTCGATAAACCACAGAACCTTATCTCCGTAAAACGTCAACAATAGCTCAATAATCGTTAAACGTAAACAATACCCCAATCATGATTAACAGTCAGCAATACCTCAGTTCTCGCTAACCGTCAACAATACCTCAAAAAAGATCAACTGTCAACAATACCTCAATAGTTATTTACCGTCAGGAATATCTCCGTTTTCGCTAACCGTCAACAATACGTCAATAAAGATTAACCGTCAACAAAGCCTCAATTCTGATAGACCGTCAGCGATATATCATCTCTGTTAACCATCAACAATACATCAATACCTCAATAATGTTTAACCGTCAACAATAACTCAATTCTGATTTCCCGTCAATAATACATTATCTCCGTTATCTGTCGATCGTTGTCGTCAGAAAATAGTTAGAAAATATATATGTTATTTTATAGTCACAATTCCTTTCTTTTTAAGGCAATTTTACGTCTAGGTGGTAATCGCTATCAACAACAGTGTGGTGATATTAAGGAAAAGAGTTTTGGCAACAGTAATAAAGATATTTTAACAGAACTTCGAAACATTGAAAAAGCAAATGACCCAATACCAAAGGGTCTGAAAGGTAAAACTAAGGTGTAACTATGGTTCTTGTTATAGCTCGTACACAGTTTGTTCTTTTCTAATGGGACTTATATCATTAATTTAAATGATTTAAAATGAGATTCAGATTACCAATGAAAACACAACGATTGTTGGCCATATTCGTATATACTGTCGTTTTAATTTTGTAATGCGCTTTAGTTTGGAAGTGACTTCCGGTCATTCGGTATTTGTCACTAGGTATTCTATGCACTCTGTTAGTATTCACTATTTTGATTTCACCAATGAGGTTGATGTTTTTCCTAATCTCAGACTGACATGTCTATCATTGTAAAGTTTACCAGATACCATTGATACTTCATAGCTATCTCTAGGTATAGCTACTTACCAAATAGTTAACTTTGTATCATGACACAACTGACTTAAATATGAAACGAACAAGTAATAATAATCTTGAATCGTGATTGCAAACATATTGACCTGTGCTTAACAAAATGAAAAACAAGAAATAACCACACTGTTGGATCTGTTCTAAAATCCAATAAAAGGGGAACATTCGATACCATTAGCACACACATGACCGGTCATTTTACTGGCTTAGCTCAGCCACGGTAATAAAGTAGCAGGGTATAGATATAATACACGGATCTACTTCATTAATTCTCAGGAAAAAGAATGTCATATTGTTTTGAACATATGTTGTAATATTTATTATTCTGTTTTAGATGTGAACTGTAAAATGATCAAAGAATGGGAAGACTTAGAGGCCATTGTTTTTGAGACCAGAGTAATAAAGTGTTTAATTAAAATGATTATAGAGGAAGAGATTGTTACAGTCATTGGTTCTCCAGGCTGCGGGAAAACTACAGCTATTCACCATGTTGCCCTAAGACTGAACAAAGATCAATTGTATGATGTAGTACCAGCTGTATATCCTTCAGATATTAGAAATTATTACGACCCAGAACGTAAACAACTGTTTGTGTTTGATGATATGTTTGGTAAATATTCTATACATGTACAAACTATGCAAGATTGGAATGTCTTGTCTGACGGTATAAAGAAAATTATTGATGGTAAGAGAGTTAACATTTTGTTATCTTGTAGGTCATATATTTTCCATCAATTTAGGAATGTAAAGTTATTTACAAACACATCATGTCATTTCTTATCGTCCGATAATGTCTTGACGGTCGACGAACGGCGTGGAATTGCAATGAAACACCTGCCTGAAAATGAAACCAAGTTTATACAAGATATGGAAGTATTTAACCAATATGATTTCTTTCCATTGTTATGCCACCTTTATGGAAGGCATAAGACGGGTGGTATAAGGACGTTTTTTACTAGACCTGTGTCAGTCATTAAAGATGATTTGAAATGTTTAATGGAGGAGGAAAATCAAACAACTTTTGCCACACTAGGTCTGTTTATTATTTATAACAACAAAATTGAAGATGACATGTTATCAAGAAAATCTCCCTTAAAGACCACTTTAGATGAAATGTCCGGAGAATTAAAAATGCCGTATATATTCTCACCAAAGATAGTAAAAGAACAGTTGGACAGTCTTACAAAGTCTTATGCAAAGAAAACTGGTTCTTGTTACAGTATTATTCATGACAAATACTTTGATATACTGGTGTCATTTTTCGGTGAACACATGTTTGACCTACTTATTGATCTTTGTCACAGCGATGTCTTACGTGATCGATTTCAACTTGACACACTACAAGGTGAACATGACGAATGCATAATAATCGTTCCAGAGGGTAAATACGATTTATATTTTGAACGTTTGTGTTATCATTTCGCTAACGGCAATATGGATGTTGTGTTTTCGAACAAACAAATGCAATATGAATCATATCGTATCAAGATAATTGCGTTATTGAATAATGATAAACAGGTTCGCGAAGTTTGTTTGTCATCAGTACAAGGCGACAACTACCCACTATTTACTATAGCCCTCCAGGGTTATGCTGATGTGTTGAAGGTGTTGATAGAACTGAAGTATGACTTACACACACCTGATGAGACAGGAAAGACTTTTGCTTTTTGTGGGTATGGAGGTAGCATAGAATGTGTGCGATTATTATTAAACAACAATTATGATCCTAATATATGTTATGAAGAAAAGTCTCCATTATACAGTGCTTCTGTTCACGGCCATAAAGAGGTTGTCGAACTGTTGTTAAATAATAAAGCCGATCCTAATATATGTTATGAAGGAGAATCTCCATTATACAGTGCTTCTTTTGACGATTATACAGAAATTGTCAAACTGTTGTTAAATAATAAAGCTGATCCTAATATATGTTATGAAGAAAAGTCTCCATTATACAGTGCTTCTATTCACGGTCATAAAGAGGTTGTCGAACTGTTGTTGAATAATAAAGCTGATCCTAATAAATGTTGTGAAGGAGAATCTCCATTGCATAGTGCTTCCCTTCATGGTCATACAGAAATTGTCGAACTGTTGCTAGGTAATAAAGCCGATCCTAATATATGTTATGAAGGAGAATCTCCATTATACAGTGCTTCTCTTGAAGGTCACACAGAGATTGTCAAACTGTTGTTGAATAATAAAGCCGATCCTAATATATGCTACAAAGAAAGGTCTCCATTATACAGGGCTTCTGTTCGAGGCCATAAAGAGGTTGTCGAACTGTTGTTGAATAATAAAGCTGATCCTAATATATGTTATGAAGAAAAGTCTCCATTATACAGTGCCTCTTGTCACGGTTATACAGAAATTGTCAAACTGTTGTTAAATAATAAAGCTGATCCTAATATATGTTATAGAGAAAAGTCTCCATTATACAGTGCTTCTTTTCACGGCCATAAAGAGGTTGTCGAACTGTTGTTGAATAATAAAGCTGATCCTAATAAATGTTGTGAAGGAGAATCTTCATTATATAGTGCTTCCCTTCAAGGTCATACAGAAATTGTCGAGCTGTTGTTAGATAATAAAGCCGATCCTAATATATGTTATGAAGGAGAATCTCCAGTATACAGTGCTTCTCTTGAAGGTCATACAGAGATTGTCAAACTGTTGTTAAATAATAAAGCTGATCCTAATATATGTTATGAAGAAAAGTCTCCATTATACAGTGCTTCTGATCAAGGCCATAACGAGGTTGTCAAACTGTTATTGAATAATAACGCTGATCCTAATATATTTTGTAAAGAAAGTCTCTATTA
Organism: Bathymodiolus brooksi; assembly: GCA_963680875.1. NCBI lineage: Eukaryota > Metazoa > Mollusca > Bivalvia > Mytilida > Modiolidae > Bathymodiolus > Bathymodiolus brooksi. The sequence goes on along the minus strand of OY804580.1, from coordinate 49,386,084 downwards.
AACAGTGCTTCTCTTCAAGGTCATACAGAGATTGTCAAACTGTTATTAAATAATAAAGCCGATCCTAATATATGTTATGAAGAAAAGTTTCCATTATACAGTGCTTCTGTTCATGGCCATAAAGAGGTTGTCGAACTGTTGTTGAATAATAAAGCTGATCCTAATATATGTTGTAAAGAAAAGTCACCATTATACAGTGCCTCTTTTCACGGTTATACAGAAATTGTCAAACTGTTGTTAGATAATAAAGCCGATCCTAATATATGCTATGAAGGAGAATCTCCAATATACCGTGCTTCTTGCTACGGTTATACAGAAATGGTCAAACTGTTGTTAAATAATATAGCCGATCCTAATATATGTTGCAAAGGAGAATCTCCATTATACAGTGCTTCTGTTCACGGCCATAAAGAGGTTGTCAAACTGCTGCTAAATAATAAAGCTGATCCTAATATATGTTATGAAGAAAAGTCTCCATTATACAGTGCTTCTGTTCACTGCCATAAAGATGTTGTCGAACTGTTGCTGCATAATAAGGCTGATCCTAATATATGTTGTAAAGAAAAGTCACCATTACACACAGCTTCTAATCAAGCTTATACAGAGATTGTCGAACTGTTGTTGAATAATAAATCTGATCCTAATAAATGTTGTGAAGGAGAATCTCCATTATATAGTGCTTCCCTTCAAGGTCATACAGAGATCATCGAACTGTTGTTAAATAATAAAGCCGATCCTAATATATGTTCTGAAGGAGAATCGCCATTATACAGTGCTTCTGTTCACGGCCATAAAGAGGTTGTCGAACTCTTGTTGAATAATAAAGCTGATCCTAATATATGTTGTAAAGGAGAATCTCCATTATACAGTGCTTCTGTTCACGGCCATAAAGAGGTTGTCAAACTGTTGTTAAATAATAAAGCTGATCCTAATATATGCTATGAAGGAGAATCTCCAATATACCGTGCTTCTTGCTGCGGTTATACAGAAATTGCCAAGCTGTTGTTGAATAATAAAGCTGATCCTAATATTTGTTATGACGAAAAGTCTCCATTACACAGTGCTTCTGTTCACGGCCATAAAGAGGTTGTCGAACTGTTGTTGAATAATAAAGCTGATCCTAATATATGTTGGGAAGACGGGGAAAGTAGAGCTGTCCGATGACATTGAAGATACCGTATTACACGGAGGAAGTAGAGCCTTAGATGACATAGAAGATACCGTATTACACGGAGGAGGTAGAGCCTTAGATGACATAGACGATACCGTATTACACGGCGGATGTAGAGCCTTAGATGACATAGAAGATATCGTATTACACGGAGGAAGTAGAGCCATAAATGATATAGACGATACCGTATTACACGGAGAAAGTAGAGCCTTAGATGACATAGAAGATACCGTATTACACGGTGAGAGTAGAGCCTTAGATAACATAGGAAATACGGTATCATGCGGAGACAGTAGAGCCTTAGATGACATGGAAGATATCGCATTACACGGTGAAAGTAGAGCCTTAGATCACATAGAAGATACCGTATTACACGGCGAAGTAGAGCCTTAGATGACATAGAAAATACCGTATTACACGGAGACAGTAGAGCCTTAGATGACATAGACGATACCGTATTACCCGGTGACAGGAGAGCCTTAGATGACATTGAAGATACCGTATTACCCGGCGGAGGTAGAGCCTTAGATGACATTGAAGATACGTATTACCCGGCGGAGGTAGAGCCTTAGATGACATAGAAGATACCGTATTACACGGAGACAGTAGAGCCTTAGATGACATAGACGATACCGTATTACCCGGTGACAGGAGAGCCTTAGATGACATTGAAGATACCGTATTATCTGGCGGAGATAGAGCCTTAGATGAGATGGAAGATACCGTATTACATGGTGACAGTAGAGCCTTAGATGACATAGAAGATACCGTATTACACGGTGGAGGTAGAGCCTTAGATGAGATGGAAGATACCGTATTACAAGGAAACAGTAGAGCCTTATATGACATAGACGATACCGTATTACACGGTGACAGTAGAGCCTTAGATGACATAGAAGATACCGTATTACACGGTGGAGGTAGAGCCTTAGATGAGATGGAAGATACCGTATTACATGGTGACAGTAGAGCCTTAGAGGACATAGAAGATACCGTATTATACGTCGGAAGTAGAGCCTTAGATGACATAGAAGATACCGTATTATACGGCGGAAGTAGAGCCTTAGATGACATAGAAGATACCGTATTACAAGGAGACAGTAGAGCCTTATATGACATAGACGATACGTATTACACGGTGACAGTAGAGCCTTAGATGACATAGAAGATACCGTATTACACGGTGGAGGTAGAGCCTTAGATGAGATGGAAGATACCGTATTACATGGTGACAGTAGAGCCTTAGAGGACATAGAAGATACCGTATTATACGTCGGAAGTAGAGCCTTAGATGACATAGAAGATACGTATTACACGGAGACAGTAGAGCCTTAGATGACATAGAAGATACCGTATTACATGGAGACAGTAGAACCTTAGATGACATAGAAGATACCGTAGTACATGGAGACAGTAGAGCCGGTCATGACATAGAAGATACCGTATTGCACAGCAAAAGGAAAGGCTTAGATGACATGGAAAGTACCGTATTACATGGAAACAGTAGAGCCTTGGATGACATATAAGGTACTGTATTACACGCAGACAGTAGAGCCGGAGATGACATAGAAGCGACCATATTACATGGAAATAGTAGAGCCTTAGATGACATAGAAGGTACCGTATTACACGGAAACAGTAGAGCCTTAGATGACATTGAAGATACGTATTACCCGGCGGAGGTAGAGCCTTAGATGACATTGAAGATACCGTATTACCCGGCGGAGGTAGAGCCTTAGATGACATAGAAGATACTGTATTACACGGAGACAGTAGAGCCTTAGATGACATAGAAGATACCGTATTACACGGCGGAAGTAGAGCCTTAGATGACATAGAAGATACCGTTTTACATGGTGACAGTAGAGCCTTAGATGACATAGAAGATACCGTATTACACGGCGAAAATAGAGCCTTAGATGACATAGAAGATACGTATTACACGGAGACAGTAGAGCCTTAGATGACATAGAAGATACCGTATTGCATGGAGACAGTAGAACCTTAGATGACATAGAAGATACCGTAGTACATGGAGACAGTAGAGCCGGACATGACATAGAAGATACCGTATTACACAGCAAAAGGAAAGACTTAGATGACATGGAAAGTACCGTATTACATGGAAACAGTAGAGCCTTGGATGACATATAAGGTACGTATTACACGTAGACAGTAGCGCCGGAGATGACATAGAAGCGACCGTATTACAAGGAAATAGTAGTGCCTTAGATGACACAGAAGGTACCGTATTACATAGAAACAGTAGAGCCTTAGATGATATAGAAGTTACCGTATTAAACTGAGAGAGTAGAGCCTTAGATAACATAGAAAGTAATGCGATGTTTTCAAAACCTTTAATTAGGGGTTACGTATCATCGCTTTTTGTGTCAAGATGCTGTAATAACACAACATTGGTTAAAATGTTATTAAACAGATAGGAAATGAAGATAGTTTATGAAATACATCTCTGATAGCCGCTTGTATGTAAGGTTATCAGGAAATTGGCACGTTACTGTTAGAATATGGCTATGATCCAAATGGAAGTACGAAATACGTCCTTGATGTTCGTCTACATAGTATGGCCATACACATGTTGCTGAATTATTGATTAGGTATAATTCTGATCATGATCTTTGTGATAGGAACAATATGTCGCCTTTATTCATTGCTGCAAATTTCAATTATTCATAAATAGCTAAGTTATTATTGGAGAAAAAATAAAGACAAAAGGACACCTCTATGTATTGCCTCTCTGCATAATCATATTAAGATAGTCGAACTGCTATTATAATACAAATGTAATACAGATATGTGTACCACGAACAACGAATCCTCTCTTTTAGTAGCTTCACAAATGAACCATAAAGAAATCGTTATGTTATTGTTAGAAAATAATTGTAATCCCGATATTTGTAATGTCTACAACGAGTAATCTCTAGGGGTAGGGATTCAAGAGGGTCATCTGGATGTTGTTAAATTATTATTGGAATTCAACTGTGACTCAACTTCTAGCAAAACTAAAGATACCGACTTTGATTCTTCTCTATTTCTAGCATCAGATGTGTTTAGACGTCTGAATATGTTAGAATGTCTGAATGCGCTAGAACGTCTGAATGCGTTTGAATGTTTGAATATATTTAGACATCTGAATACTCATCGGTCAAATCAATATGAGGTTGTGGAGTTACTGCTGCATAATAAATGTGATCCTAATATTTGTAATAAAAAATACCAGATACAGGGGAACAATACAAAATGCCAGTTTTAGTGAACAATACAAACATACTAGTTACAGGGAACAATACAAAATTACCAGCTACAGGGAATACAAAATACCAATTGCATGGAACAATACAAAATATCAGTTACAAGAAACAATAGAAAATACCAGTTACAGGGACCAATACAAAATACCAGTTACAGGGAACAATACAAACAAACCAGTTACAAGGAACAATACAAACATATAAATTACAGGAAACAATACAAAAATACCAGTTAGAGGGAACAATGCAAACATACTAATTAAAGGGAACAATAAATCAAACTAGTAACAGAGAGCAATACACAATGCCAGTTACAGGGAACAATACAAAAATACCAGTTACAGGGAACAATGCAAAATACCAGTTACAGGGAACAATACCAAATGCTAGTTACAGTGAACAATACAAAAGTACAACTAACAGGAACAATACAAACATATCCGTTACACAATACAAAATACCAGTTACAGGGAAATATACAAAATACCAGTTACAGGGAACAATGTAAGATAACAGTTACAGGGAACAATGCCAGTTACAGGGAAAATTCAAAATACCAGTTACAAGGAACAATACAAAATACCAGTTACAGGGAAATATACAAAATACCAGTTACATGGAACAATGCAAAATACCAGTTACAGGGAACAATACATAATACCAGTTACAGGGAACGATGCAAAATACCAGTTCAATTCAAATATACAACTAACAGGAACAATACAAAGAAATCAGTTACAGGGGACAATATAAGCATATTAATTGCAGGAAGTAATGCAAAAATACCAGTTACAGGGTACAATGCAAACATACTAATTACAGGGAATAATACAAACATACCAGTTACAGCGAACAATACCAAATGGAAGTACGAAATACGTCCTTGATGTTCGTCTACATAGTATGGCCATACACATGTTGCTGAATTATTGATTAGGTATAATTCTGATCATGATCTTTGTGATAGGAACAATATGTCGCCTTTATTCATTGCTGCAAATTTCAATTATTCATAAATAGCTAAGTTATTATTGGAGAAAAAATAAAGACAAAAGGACACCTCTATGTATTGCCTCTCTGCATAATCATATTAAGATAGTCGAACTGCTATTATAATACAAATGTAATACAGATATGTGTACCACGAACAACGAATCCTCTCTTTTAGTAGCTTCACAAATGAACCATAAAGAAATCGTTATGTTATTGTTAGAAAATAATTGTAATCCCGATATTTGTAATGTCTACAACGAGTAATCTCTAGGGGTAGGGATTCAAGAGGGTCATCTGGATGTTGTTAAATTATTATTGGAATTCAACTGTGACTCAACTTCTAGCAAAACTAAAGATACCGACTTTGATTCTTCTCTATTTCTAGCATCAGATGTGTTTAGACGTCTGAATATGTTAGAATGTCTGAATGCGCTAGAACGTCTGAATGCGTTTGAATGTTTGAATATATTTAGACATCTGAATACTCATCGGTCAAATCAATATGAGGTTGTGGAGTTACTGCTGCATAATAAATGTGATCCTAATATTTGTAATAAAGATGGACAATCACCTCTGTATGTAGCAGCAGAACAGAGAAACATGAAAGTAATCATCTTATTATTACAAGGAAATGCTAATCCTAATTTGCAAGACAAAGAAGGTAGAACACCATTACATATAGTGTTAGAAGCAAACGATACAGAATCAGATGATACAGCAGCAAATGATACAGAAGCAGATGATACAGAAGCAGATGATACAGCAGCAGATGATACAGAAGTAGATGATACAGACGCAGATGATACAGAAGTAGATGATACAGAAGTAGATGATACAGAAGCAGATGGTACAGAAGTAAATGATACAGAATCAGATGATACAGAAGCATATGATAGAGAAGCTGTCAAGTTATTGCTAGAACACGGCGCTAACCCTGATATTTACGATAACGAACATTGCACACCTATCAATAGGAACATGAAGGTATTGGTGACTTGTTGGTAAATACAGATTATCCGCTATAATCAATCTGATTCTGGGTTTAACTTTTTCTTTCTATACATCTTGTTCATACAAAAACATATTTTAGAATTTCTCTTGATGATTTTGTTTATGGTCCTGATCGAATAGAAGTTGGATTTACACATACCTGTGCAATCAGTGCATATATCACCACAACAGTTGTGAGTTTTAATCCCGCTCATGGCGAGGTGTACTTGATACAACGCTATGTGATAAAGTTTGTCAGTGACTTGCGACAGGTTGGTGGTTTTCCCTATGACTCCAGTTTCATCGCCAATAACACTGACCTCCAGGATATAACTGAAATATAGTTGAAAGTGTTGTTAAGCACCATAACCCTAACCCAACCCTATACATTCATAAAAGTGAGACACAGTGTCAGTTATTAAAGAATATACATTTTTGATAAATTTTAAAGGTAGATATCTTGACGAGCTTCAATAAGTAATAGGGCATCCTGAGCAGCACGTACAAAGTTATGAAGTTATTTGAATATTATGATCTAAACTGATAATGAAGATCATTGGCATCACTGTTATCAGATTTGAAAATACATTTTAATCCCAGGAATATGATTGGACAGACAAGTATGACTGACATGACTCTATATGGGATGTTATTATATGTCAGTGTATCACAAACAATAAATCATGAAACAAAACATCAGTTTTTGTTATATGTGATTGAGCAAATCAAACGCACAACTCGTCTAACTGATGGCTCTTGAAGAGTAACAATGTATTAAGAGTGGTCAGCGGTACAAGGTAACATTTCCAACCCTATATATAATCTTTTATACTGTAATTTATATAGTTTGACATGTGTCTGCTTCCACATGTTGTATTGCAGTTTATTTTTATCACATATCAAAATCTTCTAAAAGCATGGTTTTTCAAATTTGAAAAAAATACAAGAATTGCTTCTACCCCTATTTAATTCATTAGCTCAACTGTCAATGATCGGCCGAATTTCAGAATAATTTCATTATAGCATAAACTACGAATATATGTTATTTATGCATATTTTTTGTATATTTTTCTTGTAAATTATGTATATTATTAGGTATTGTGGCTTTCAGAAAAAGAATATATTGTGTCTTTGTCATAAACAGTCAATTACTTTTGTTTTATTGAAGTGCATGTACCAAGTCAGTGAAATATGTGGTCATGTATTTGTGTATTAGAAGCATTGATATATATTGACTATTAGATTTTGTAAGTGTTGTGACAATGCGGTATTTTTTATTTTACATTTTATTATGTATGTTTTCAATATTAACAGGGTAGTTGTGTATTAATTAGAACAGTGTATTATAATATCTTACTGTTTATTATGTATTTAATATTAACAGGGTAGTTGTGTATTAATTAGAACAGTTTATTATAATATCTGACTGTTTATTATGTATTTAATATTAACAGGGTAGTTGTGTATTAATTAGAACAGTTAATTATAATATCTGACTGTTTATTATGTATTTAATATTAACAGGGTAGTTGTTTATTAATTAGAACAGTTTATTATAATATCTGATTGTTTATTATGTATTTAATATTAACAGGGTAGTTATGTATTAATTAGAACAGTTTATTATACTATTTGACTGTTTATTATGTATTTAATATTAACAGGGTAGTTGTGTATTAATTACAACAGTGTATTATAATATATGACTGTTTGTTATGTATTTAATATTAACAGGGTAGTTGTGAATAATTATAACAGTTTATTATAATATCTGACTGTTTATTATGGGTTTTGTGTAAATAGAAGATACATTCTTTATTGCAATATTGAACAACAACTTCTACATCATTTTGTCCCGTCGTTTTGTATTACCGGAAGTGAAAGGGGTCAGTCATTTATGCATTGTAAAGTGTTCATTGTCTGTCATTATTTTATTGATCTCATTGTTTACTTAGTAACGACATAGAATTCTTCATAAACTTGTACATGATTTTAATAAGACATGGAATTCTTCCTAAACTTGTATATTATTTTAATAAGACATATAATTCTTCATAACCTTGTATATAATTTTAATAAGACATATAATTCGTCATAAACTTGTATATTATTTTAATAAGACATATAATTCTTCATGAACTTGTATATAATTTTAATAAGACTTAGAATTCTTCATAAACTTGTATATAATTTTAATAAGACATAGAATTTGTCATAAACTTGTACATTATTTTAATAAGACATCGAATACTTAATTAACTCGCATACAAAACACTATTTAGAGACGGATCGGTGTCCTTTTCAGCGTCATTCGACCCGGACGACCCAACGTTACTAGATCGCTACCCTGATTATACATCTGAAACAGACCCTGGTGAAAGACCACCAACACCCACACAACAACGGGGAAAAAACAGCATGCGAAAGGCATGCAAGAAAAAGAAAATTATGTCTGCAATACCTTAACAGGTGAGCCGGACGTTAAACCCTCACACTACTACTACTAACCTGTATATAATTTTAATAAGACATATCTTTGTTCATAGACTTGTATATAATTTTAATAAGATATGGAATTCTTCAAAAACTTGTATGTTACTTTAATAAGACATATAATTTTTCATAGACTTGTATATAATTTTAATAAGACATAGAATTCTTCATAAACTTGTATATAATTTTAATAAGACATAAAATTCTTCATAAACTGGTACAAATGTATATAATTTTAATGTATTTTAAATGAAAGTAGAGAGACTTATTTTTTACTCGAGTGGTGAGGATATTTTTGCATAGGTTAGTTATTTGTCCTTGACGGGAACAAAACTTTCCATATTCGGTCGTTGCAATATAGATAACGTCAAAGAACACTAGCTGATTTAGAGAAATTTGTCTACCATATTTGGTGATCCCTTCCGTATTTGGTAATACTATTTTGGATAACAATCGGCAAACCTTGGGTGAATCCGCTGCTCTCCTACTATCTATAAAGGGAGAACGGAATCGATGGAATTGCGCCGAGTGGATCTATAAAATCTACCAATACAGGATAAGCGCTAAAGGAAATCGTACGAACAATCCAAATGGTCAATCCAGAGATACATGCATTAATGGATGAATAACAAAAAACTAAGACGACAAACCAAACAAACACAACATATGTAAATTAAAGACGACCAACATTGTGGTGATCAAAAGGGGAATGAACCCATGTGCTCTCTCAGGATAAGGGTTTTTGTTTCTTATAAGACACCTTCATGTTACTAATATTGATAAGTCGGGTAAGAGTCTTGTTGGCTATATGAGAAAGAAAACAAAGATTATGTTAATTTCGCAAGCATGCATGCATGTACAGTCTATCCAATAAGTTAGATCACTTCAAACTGTATTAAACTATTTAGTTTTTTTTTATCATTTACGTGATGGGATCCCTTTAGTTGTTTTTGTTTGTATATGTAACCTCGTAATATCGGGTAGGCGGTATTTCAAAAAAAATTACGGTATTATGTGTTCTTGTTCATAACACCATCTTGGAAATTAAATGTACCAGATAAATTCAAAACGACAAAGAATCCCAAATAGAGCCTTTATCAACAGCAGGCTAGGGGGCGCTTCAGACTCATCTTAGAGTATCCGTTATGTTCATTGTTGACTATAAAAACTATTGTGATTATTAAATGTAGAACAGCACTATAAATGTTGTTCCTGTACATTAATGTGTGTCTAAATGTAATGTTGAATAATATCGTGTATACAGTTACATTTATATGTGTTCTTGTACTATAGTAATATTATTTTGGTTAATCGTATGAACTGCATGCTACCCTGTGACTGTATAGTTATTGGTAGATTATAAAATTGTCTTGCTTATTATTGAATTTATTGTTGAATGTTGAATATTGAATCATTATAAATTATGATTATCTGAAAAATGTCTCGAGTGTATATACGCCTGTTGAGCTAGAATAGGTGACGTAAAACTTTTGTCTGTATGTGTAACCTCGTATAATCAGATATTTTATTGAAATAACGCCGAATTTGCATGTGTAATAAAAGCATATTTTGCGGAGTGTTATTTGCCTCTTGGACAATATCATTTTACGAGGGCAATAACATGCTCTCTGCCCTCTTGTGAAGGGCAATACCATGTTATCTGCCCTGGCAAAATATGCGATAAATAGATTAATACATGGCTTTTTTCATATTGCCCTTGTCATCAGCCCTCGACTGATATCGTAACTCGGGCTAAAGCCCTCGGGGCCGATATCAAGGTCTCGTGCTGAAAACAAGGGCAATATGAAAAAGGCCATGCATTAATCTATAAATATCGTGTAGTTTGAACTAAAACAAATAGCTTACCGTATTATGTTTTAATCATAACATCCCATCCGGATAATGAAATTATATACGACATAAAGAATCCCAAATGTATCGTTTATGGACAGCAGACTAGGGACCGCTTCACACTTATGTTGGGGTATCTGTTATACTCATTGTTAACAATAAAAACTACTGTGAATATTTAATGTAGAACAGCACTAACAACGTTGTTAATTTGTGTCTAAAGTGTAAAGTTGAATAGTATCTTGTATGAAGTTACATTTATTTATTATATAGATAGGTATGAATTGTGGGGATTTATCCGTGAAATAAATTCCGGTATTTTCACATGTGAAAATATCAGTTTTTTCCCGCCGGAACTACTTTTACATAACTATAAGTGGAGTGGTTACGTCCCTTGTTGTGCTACAGTGAATACACATACGATTGTAAACTGAAAAATTTCCGCGAAATGTCATTGACGACCTTGGCACATAACCAACATGACGTAATTGACGTCATATGAAGACTTCCAGTTTGAAACGTAAAGATTATATGTTATTTGGCATCGTGTACGCTTCAATTTTGATCAAATTTAACTAAAATAAGTTTTCAAGGTAAGCATTTTAATTATTTGTGTGCATTGTTGTAAATATGACATGTAGAATTTCACATTTTCAAGATGGCAGACCCTTCCAGCTGAACCCCTTAGTATCATTGCTCGTAGATTCACACTGGTGGAATGAAATATACAAATAACAAAAATAATATATCAGAAGTTTTGAAAGTCTATATAATAATCAGCATAGCTAAATCATACATTTTGAATATCAAAATAAGACCACTCGTGACCTAATACGCATTAACGATTAAACTCGTGGGCAGCCCCTCTCGTTTAATTCTTAGGCGTACTTCGGTCACTCGGGGTCTTATTTTGATATTCAAAATCTGCGATTAACTATACTATATATTTTTTCTTGTACTATAGTAATTTTATTTTAGTTAATAGTAAGAACTGCATGCTACCCTGTGACTGTATAGTTGTTGGTAGATTATAAAATTGTCTTGTTTATTATTGAATTTATTGTTGAATGTTGAATATTGAATCTTGATAAATTATGATTATCTTCTTATTGGATTAATTGTTGAATGTTGAATATTGAATCATTATAAATAATAAAATCTGAAAAAAACGTCTCTAGTGTTTTTACTCTGTACAGCTAAAATAGGTGACGTAAAACCTCAGTAGGCATCGTCTGTCAATATTCAGTGTGTCTGAGTTAAAGGCATGGCCGGTCTTAGGAGGTGTGGGCACTATTGTTCTATGCAAAACTTGAGCATTCGAGAGTAGATAACTCCAGCGTGAGGACCAATTGAATTAAGACCGGCCCTTGGTATAGGTATATGTAGAATGGGTCAGGTGTCTTTGATTAATAGTTTAGGGTTGTCTATATATTTGTAATGAAGATATTATTTTGAGGTTCTGTTTTTTGCGTTCTTTTTAAAATATAGATACAAATGTATATTCAATCCTGACATTACTTGGTATTTTGTGTAGTCATTGCATACACTATTACTCTACACAGCATGTTTATAATTGTAATACATGTAATTCATGGGTCAAATATCATTTTCTACGACCACGATGTGCGGGACCGTCGTGGTCGTGATCGTATGATAGGTGGATGTACAACTACCTATGCAATCAGTGCCTGTCACCATTGAAGTTGTGAGTTCGCAACCCGTTCATGGCGAGATGTACTCGATACAACATTTATGTGATAAAGTTTGTCAGTGACTTGCGACAGATCAATGGTTTTCTCCGGGTACTCTGGTTTCCTCCACCAATAGAACTGACCGCCACGATAAAACTGAAATATTGTTGAAAGTGGCGTTAAACACCATGCACAAAATCCAACCATTTTCTACGCTGTGTCAATGTTAACTCAATATAACATCACGTGATCAAATTTGTCAGTAACTTTTAGGAGGTCGGTGTTTTTCAGTTGTCCCATACAAAAAACTGACAGTCACGATATAATGTTGAAAGTGGTCTTAAACACCAAGAACATAATGACACACAAACAAATACGTTAACTTTTTTTTCGAAAGCCCAACTTGCCTACATACACATACAAACATCTAAAGCTCTAAAGCATATAAATGTCAGTTTTCCTCATACAGTTATTCAATGGGACATGCGACCGCAACATACAATGCAATCAACCGCAATGTACATATTTAGAGAACAATTAACACCAACCGTTCTCTATCCACTCTGATAAACCATTGATTTCAATGTACATAGCTCTACCAATCATTTTGTAAGAAAACAAAATCATTTAAAAATAATCTGTAAATGATTGACTGACTCAACTAAAAAAAGGATTTTTTTTATAAAACAATTATCATCGCGCATGCGCACCAGCAAGTAATCTTCAGTTTTGAAGTTTTGTCGTTCACTAAAGAAGAAGACGACGATTATTGTTGCTGAAAAGGCAACGTTGAGTCTACGTCCATATCCTGGAATTCAATGAAAACATGTATTGTTATCCTGCACTGCTTATAATAATAATATTATATGTCCAGAATAGATAGGGTTTAAAAAGGGCGAGAACTAGTGATCACATATTTACACTCAAGTCCCTTATTGATAATTTTTTCAAAAATAACAAATATCTTTTTGCTTGTTTTTGGACTTGAAAAAGGTTTTTGACACTGTTAATAGACAAACACTTTTGTTTAAACTGAACAGATATAATATCAGGGGACATTTCTTAAATATAATAGAAGACATGTATAATGATGTTTCATTTTCCATTAGGTTAGCAAATGGGATTACTCAACCATTCCAAACTAGTATTGGAGTAAAACAAGGGTGTGTTTTGACCCCGACTTTTTTTTCCGATCTATATGAATGATTTAGTTGAGCATTTTAATTTAGAGTGTGATCCAGTTAGTATAAATGGGAAATCTATATATTGTTTGCTACATGCAGATGACATTGTGCTGATGTCACAGTCAGCAAATGGTTTACAAAAATTATTAAATAATCTCAAATTGTTTTGTGACAAATGGAACCTTAAAGTAAACATACAAAAAACAAAAGTTATGATTTTTAATAAATCAGGCAAATTGTTGAAGGGTTACATTTTTTCGTTTGAAGAGCAGTCTCTAGAACTTGTGCTAGAATATAAATATTTAGGAATTATATTTAAACCCTCAGGTTCTTTGTCAAAGAAAGCCTCTAAGGCAATGTTCTATATTCGCAAAACACTATATTCAGAAAAACTGAAAGCCTTTTCACATCTAAGGCTCTTTGATGCTTGTGTCAAACCCATTCTTTTATATTGTAGTGAAATATGGTCTCTTGATATCCTAATTAAAAGAAATTTAAATTTTGAATCAAAATATGATTCCTTTGTTCCAATAAAACAGAAATAAAATTTGCCAAATTTGTATTAGGAGTTCATAAGTCAGCAACAAATATTGCTGTATTTTCGGAACTTGTGTTATTCCCCCTTTCATTGTGTACTATGAAAGCTACTATTAATTATTGGCTTCATTTTTTGAGCGCAAATGCAAATAGCTTAACTTATCATTCATACCAAGAAAACACCTTGCGTAAAGATGGCTTATGTTATAAAATAAAACTTTTACTGGCTGAAATTGCGTTCACTCATGTTGGGTGAAACAAGGTACTTTTTCTAAGTCTAAATTATTACACTCTTCATCAATTAAACTAGAAGACAGATATATTAACCATTGGAACAAATTATTGTTTAATGATGATAATAAAAGTGGTGGTAATAAACTGCGAACTTATAGGAAATTAAAAAAATAGTTACAAAATGGAGAAATTTTTACACTCTGATGTGGATAAATTTGCTTTATCTATATTTGTTAAAATTTGAATAAGCAACAGTAACCTGAATATTGAAAGGGGTAGATACATCAAACTCCAATGGAAAAGAGAATATGTCATCTCTGTAATATAGAACCAGAGGATGGAATACATTTCATTTTAAAATGTCCCAAATTGGGTGAGTGTCGTAAAGAATTATTTTCAAATATAAGTTCAGTGGTTCCTTCATTTAATGATATGGAGTTCCAAACATTTAAATTCATATTGAATAGTAATGATCTTGATATATGCAAAATATGTATTTTAGGTGTGAATAAATTGTATTCTATCAATCAAGATCGTTATAACTTAATTATTATGCAAAATTATTATTACAGTATATACAGAAATATTTAAATATTTTTAAATACATTGAGTGACACTGTTGCGGACAATGGGAGATAATCCTTATAAATAGTGTAATCTTTAATGGGAGATAATTCATACACTCCTCAGCTGTGATAACATCTTCTTTGTACATGTATATATATATATGTATTTGGCTTAGTTCTGATTTGATGATTGTTCAATATTTAGACTTTAAATCAATAAAATTATTATTATTATTATTATTATTCTATTTGAGAAGTCAAATTGCATTGAATTGATAAATTGTTCCTATATACAGCCACTGGACAATACATAGTTTTCTGCTACCTTAATCGTATTGAGTGATGGTGCGAAATGGTAACAGTATATGCGCGGATTTACACATGAATCCTCTGTGACGTCCGCACATCAATTTGATATTTTCGTATATTGTATTTTTCCTGCAATGTCAGTTAGCTACAAAAAACTGTCATATTGTCTAAAAAGAGCAAAAACAAGTGTTGTTCTAATCTAGTCTGCGCTTATACTGTTATCGTTTCTTATCGTCACTTAACATGACTCAGGTACCAAACAAACTATATCTTGGTCAGTGACCGTATATAACATATCCAATCAATGCAATTTAACGTCTCAAATAGAACTAGCGCCGAACTGACAACGTTAACGGTGATAAGCACGGCAACTATCCAATCGAACCCATAGATACAGCTAGATCTGCTTCATACGTTGATCTACACCTCGAATTTGACAGTGATGTCAGGTTAGGGACGAAACATTACGACAAAAGAGATGATTTTAATCTTCCCATTGTGAACTTTCCATTTATATGTAGCAGCATTCCAGCAGCTTCTGCATATATAATAGATATCTCTCAGTTGGCAGATTTACGGTCACCACCATGACTCGCTTAACAGTTACGAAATATCTGTGTCACAGATGACCACAGATATGTTCCACTTTCCGGTTCTTTTTTCATTCATGACTTATCATCGGGTTTGTAACTAAGGTAACACGACAGATGTCACTAGTGGAGCATAAACTGCCTACCCTTCGAGATCACCTGAGTTCAACTTCAGTTTTTACTGGGGTTCGTAATACTCGATGCTTAGCTTTATGTGTAATGTTTTGTTGATCGTTGTTTATCATTTTGCCCTTTTTTCATTTGACCATTGTGCTGTCTGACCTTCTTCGATTAATGGATTCTGAATCACACCTATGGTATCTCCAAGTGCTTTGTCTATGTCGGTCGAGATATTGTTGTTTTTTATTTGTAACGTTATGAAGGGTTTGACCTCACAATGAGCGATAATTGTCAGTAACAGGGTCAATCCGTTGAGGCTGAAATATTCCTCCATGAGATCAAAGGAAAAATAAGAAATACCAAAAGAACAAAGAACAAACAGTAGATTTGGGTAAATAATGCAAATAAACAAAGAGCGATCGTGTGTAATACCTAATCAAGGACATGTTTGTGATTCTAAAGGAATGTTCTTTTTTTCCGTTTGACATACATGTATTGTAATAGATTTAAATTATATGCTACCATCTGTATAAATAATAATAAACCGCATCAGTGGTTTTATGGTTAACATACTCTCCAAAAGTGTGGTAGATCGTGGATTCGAGCCCCGGTCGGGTCAAACCAAAGATTTTAAAATTGGTATTTGTTGTCTCTCAGCTAAGCACGGGTATTAAGGAGAAAGAGCAAAAACCAGTTGGCTGGGAATCAGGATAATGTGTCCGAGTGGGGTGACATGTCGATCCACCGACTGCTGTTTTGGTGAGCTAGCACTAAAAAAATCCAGCTAAACGAGTTGAGCTAGTACAGAGCGGACCTTATCATCATTTCATTGAAAATTAACTTGTTCTCGCCATGACATAGCTGAAAAATTGCTGAGTTGGTGTTAAACAACAACCACTCACTCACTATAAATAATAATATACAGCTCTTAAAATAATGCAAGTACATTTAGTCTGGACTTTATTGGCATCATTTAAATGTCCCAAACCAATTCTAATATGTCTGCTGTTTTCTCGACCAAATGTTGACATTATATCTACATTGTCATTGCCATTTTTTTAATTACTATTTCATGCGTACTGTTGTAGTTTGTCTAGACATATTAATTTTCATTTACTGCTTTTTATGTATGTTATATGATATTTGTTGACAATTATCCTGCAGTTTATACGTTAATAGTCGCTACTGTTATTATAATAGTGGTTTATTTGACTTACATAAATATAAATACTTTCAATATAAATTTTATTATGAAAAGATAGTCAGCAATGTTCATCAATATAAACACATTGACCCAAAAGTACAACGTAAATATGCCAGGACGAAAATCCATGTCCTGGTATAAGACAGGCACAAAAATATGGCGGGTTAAACTGTTTAATGGTATCCCTTCTTGATAATCGGGTCTCCAACAACTACACAGATATGACTCATCAATTAAGACACCTGCACAAATTCGATTCCATTACAAAAAAATGTACACATGTGTATTGTGATGATCGCACATACAATTATAAATCAGTTATTATCAATTTTAGTAATATATAATGATCCTCGTGTCGTTGAACAGTTAAACGAATGGTGTCACTAGTGGAGCAGGAACAGTTACACGAATGGTGTCACTAGTGGAGCAGGAACAGTTACACGAATGGTGTCACTAGTGGAGCAGGAAAAGTTACACGAATGGTGTCACTAGTGGAGCAGGAACAGTTACACGAGTGGTGTCACTAGTGGAGCAGGAAAAGTTACACGAATGGTGTCACTAGTGGAGCAGGAACAGTTACACGAATGGTGTCACTAATGGAGCAGGAACAGTTACACGAATGGTCTCACTAGTGGAGCAGGAACAGTTACGCGTCTGGTGTCACTAGTGGAGCAGGAACAGTTACACGAGTGGTGTCACTAGTGGAACAAGAACAGTTACACGAATGGTGTCACTAGTGGAGCAGGAACAGTTACACGAATGGTGTCACTAGTGGAGCAGGAAAAGTTACACGAATGGTGTCACTAGTGGAGCAGGAACAGTTACACGAGTGGTGTCACTAGTGGAGCAGGAAAAGTTACACGAATGGTGTCACTAATGGAGCAGGAACAGTTACACGAATGGTCTCACTAGTGGAGCAGGAACAGTTACGCGTCTGGTGTCACTAGTGGAGCAGGAACAGTTACACGAGTGGTGTCACTAGTGGAGCAGCAACAGTTACACGAATGGTGGCACTAGTGGAGCAGGAAAAGTTACACGAATGGTGTCACTAGTGGAGCAGGAACAGTTACACGAATGGTGTCACTAATGGAGCAGGAACAGTTACACGAATGGTGTCACTAGTGGAGCAGGAACAGTTACACGAATGGTGTCACTAATGGAGCAGGAACAGTTACACGAATGGTCTCACTAGTGGAGCAGGAACAGTTACGCGTCTGTTGTCACTAGTGGAGCAGGAACAGTTACACGAGTGGTGTCACTAGTGGAGCAGGAACAGTTACACGAATGGTGTCCCTATTGGAGCAGGAACAGTTACACGAATGGTGTCACTAGTGGAGCAGGAACAGTTACACGAATGGTGTCACTAGTGGAGCAGGAACAGTTACACGAGTGGTCTCACTAGTGGAGCAGGAACAGTTACGCGTCTGTTGTCACTAGTGGAGCAGGAACAGTTACACGAGTGGTGTCACTAGTGGAGCAGGAACAGTTACACGAATGGTGTCACTAGTGGAGCAGGAACAGTTACACGAATGGTGTCACTAGTGGAGCAGGAACAGCTACACGAATGGTGTCACTAGTGGAGCAGGAACAGTTACACGAATTGTGTCCCTATTGGAGCAGGAACAGTTACACGAATGGTGTCACTAGTGGAGCAGGAACAGTTACACGAATGGTGTCACTAGTGGAGCAGGAACAGTTACACGAGTGGTGTCACTAGTGGAGCAGGAACAGTTACACGAATGGTCTCACTAGTGGAGCAGGAACAGTTACACGAATGGTGTCACTAGTAGAGCAGGAACAATTACACGAATGGTGTCACTAGTGGAGCACGAACAGTTACACGAATGGTGTCACTAATGGAGCAGGAACAGTTACACGAGTGGTGTCACTAGTGGAGCAGGAACAGTTACACGAGTGGTGTCGCTAGTGGAGCAGGAACAGTTACACGAATGGTGTCACTAGTGGAGCAGGAACATTTGCACGAATGGTGTCACTAATGGAGCAGGAACAGTTACACGAATGGTCTCAATAGTGGAGCAGGAACAGTTATGCGTCTGTTGTCACTAGTGGAGAAGGAACAGTTACACGAGTGGTGTCACTAGTGGAGCAGGAACAGTTACACGAATGGTGTCACTAGTGGAGCAGGAACATTTACACGAATGGTGTCACTAGTGGAGCAGGAACAGTTACACGAATGGTGTCACTAGTGGAGCAGGAACAGATACACGAGTGGTGTCACTAGTGGAGCAGGAACAGTTACACGAGTGGTGTTTCTAGTGGAGCAGGAACAGTTACACGAATGGTGTCACTAGTGGAGCAGGAACAGTTACACGAATGGTGTCACTAGTGGAGCAGGAACAGTTACACGAATGGTGTCACTAGTGGAGCAGGAACAGTTACACGAATGGTGTCACTAATGGAGCAGGAACAGTTACACGAGTGGTGTCACTAGTGGAGCAGGAACAGTTACACGAGTGGTGTCACTAGTGGAGCAGGAAAAGTTACACGAATGGTGTCACTAGTGGAGCAGGAACAGTTACACGAATGGTGTCACTAATGGAGCAGGAACAGTTACACGAATGGTCTCACTAGTGGAGCAGGAACAGTTACGCGTCTGTTGTCACTAGTGGAGCAGGAACAGTTACACGAGTGGTGTCACTAGTGGAGCGGGAACAGTTACACGAATGGTGTCACTAGTGGAGCAGGAACAGTTACACAAATGGTGTCACTAGTGGAGCAGGAACAGTTACACAAATGGTGTCACTAATGGAGCAGGAACAGTTACACGAGTGGTGTCACTAGTGGAGCAGGAACAGTTACACGAGTGGTGTCACTAGTGGAGCAGGAAAAGTTACACGAATGGTGTCACTAGTGGAGCAGGAACAGTTACACGAATGGTGTCACTAGTGGAGCAGGAACAGTTACACAAATGGTGTCATTAGTGGAGCAGGAACTGATTATTCTTTTAGATCATTTGACCTTATCACCGTTTTTAGTAGTAAGGTTCCCGTTGTTCGATCTTAGGTTTTCTATAGAATGTGTTTTTCATCGACCATTATTTGTCATTTTGTCTGTGTTCTATTTTGGTCATTGTGTGGTCTGTTCTTCGAAATACGACTCCTGGTTACCTCTTTGGCATCTTCAAACTTTTCTCTCAAATATTGATGACCTCAATATACTTATAAGTAGTTACAAGCTATACATTGATTCTGTGATTTCTTCATCATACATTGTCTAAATCAGTTGTGTATTCTGTACCAAAGACGTCTTTCTACATGTATGTAAAACAATGCTCTACAGTCACGACCATCATTTAAGCTAAACTTGAACCAAAGTACGATTTTGTATTGACCTATTGTAGTAATGTTTTTTGATTATTCAGCGCTGTACTATGCTATATCTATGTACAGTGGACCTTGTGGATTACCTACACGTACAGGGGACCGTCGTGGTCATGCTCGTATGGTAGTTGGATTTAAAACTACCTGTACAAGCAGTGTCTATCACCACTAAAGGTGTCAGTAAGAAGCTCGTGCACGTCCAGGTCTACTCGATACAACAATATGTGATTTTCACCGGGTACTCCGGCTTCCTCCATCAATAAAACTGACCTCCACGATCTAGTTGAAATATTGTTGAAAGTGGCGTTAATCCCAATAAATCAATCCAAAGCAAACCTACAAGCACAATACTTTGTTAAATCTCTGCTATATCCAGTGGACGTTGAGGATTACACAATGATATGTCAAATCCCTGCTATGTACAGTACAGGTGGTCTTTAGTGGATTACAGATCAGCAAACATAATTAGTAGAGGACTATACCATGTACATACTAATTAACAACAGATTCGAGGACTATTGTGTATGCATATATTTATATGTCTGTAGTACAGACATTATTTAACCTTACTTGTCAAAGATGTGCGATGGTCTCGTGGTTAATACGTTGCATGGTGTTTGATATAACTATAAATCATTTCTCAATCAGATTATAAGGCTCTTAGCTCAGTTCATTGTGAAATCTTCTCGGCTTCTTTTTTTTCCATCAAAATGCATAGTTTTAATAATTCTGTCTATATAAAATTTTTACCAGTATCAAGAAAATTCTTCAAGAGCATCAAAGAATTATCTCTCAAAGGGTTATCTCCCATGTTCGTCCAAAACAAAAGAGTTCTCGGCTTCTTAAATGATAAAAATTGGCATGTGCTTAGCATAGTTGAGTGCTCTCTTTCAGATGGAAACCATCATGTAATTACCTCAAAACAAAAGATTGTCGCCAAGTTATAACTTAAAAACATGTTTAAAACGGAAAATCGAGTTGGACACAACCCAAACTCTCAGGTACAAAATACTCGACGAACGGACTAATTTTACTTGGCTAATTTGATAGTTTTTGTTATTATAGGATATATAAATAAAGTGTGAAGATGCTAAGCGGTAATTAGAAGGTAACCACCATCTTAGATTGTGTCTTATTTACCATATGTACCACCTGCACACATCCAGATACCACCCCGTCAAGTGCAGCATTCCGATAGAATAAGTATCAAATCGGATAACCGCTCTTGACCAAAACAAAACCTCGTTCGTCTAGATAGCATCGACAAAACAGAAAAAAAAAAAATCTGAAACTATAAATGTAATGGCGACAAAACTCGTTCGTCTAGATACAAAATGCAACATCAACAAAATAAACATATGAAGCTAGATGGCGGCATATGTTAAAAATTTAAATATAGCAGAGGATATTGATAATGCAATTTTATTTGTAGAACATGTTTGATGATGTTGAGAAGAGTCCGAGTTTGTAAATTGACGATATTATGAGACATAATGCGCTAATGAAAATCAACACGAAAGATTTATTCAGTCACCTTTAATAATCAAACGAAACAAAAGATGCAGCTTAAATACAGAACGCTAATCATAAAACGTCTACTAACTCTACTAAGTCACAAACGGGAAATTAAAAAATACAGTATCCATCATTAATTAAGAAATAAAACAAACTTCTTAAATCAGTAGTACTATATTTGATATTTGCAGTGTCAGTCACTGAGCAGAAATTTAGTATTCATCTGTACGCCGGAAGTCAACGACGAACACGCGGAAATAGCATTTGAAACATTTTTTAATTCAAAATGTCCTGAAGTTAGAATTCCATTAAGCACGTAATAATATATTCGTCAAATATTCCTATGCAATATTACATTTGCTAATTACCCTGAGAGATTCTTATTTATATAACCAAAACCCTTTTCTTACAATTGTCATTCTATCCTTTGTTCATCAACCCGGTTCTGTAAAAGGACACGAATAAGAATGAAAATTTTACACATTCCCGATTTGGCTCTAAAATTATACATTGTAATACCTTTTTATATGAGTTATTTCCGTTGCGACGTGAAAATCTATACTCGGTTTAGCTAGACCAATGGAAAAGTTAATGAATTTGAGAATATAACATATTTGAGCATATAACATATTTGAGCATTGAAAAAAATCAGAGGATAATTTTATAGAAAATAGGAAATTTAAAAATTTATTTTGAGAACATATATATTATTTTTATTGAATTATCCATTGAAGGGAAATACCTCCTGCGAAAAGTATAATTTTAGAATTGTTGTTTGTTTGTTTGATGGTGTTTGTTTGTTTGTTTGATGGTGTTTGTTTGTTTGTTTGATGGTGTTTGTTTGTTTGTTTGATGGTGTTTGTTTGTTTGTTTGTTTGTTTGATGGTGTTTGGTTGTTTGTTTGTTTGTTTGATGGTGTTTGAAGCCACTTTCAACAATAGTTCAGTTATATGGTGGCGGTCAGTTTTATTGGTCGAGGAAACCTCATGACCCGGAGAAAACCACCGATCTGCCGCAAGTCACTGACAAACTTTTTCACATAATATTGTACCCCTCGCCTCGATCGAGATTCGAACCCACAACATCAGTAGTGATAGGCACTGTTTGCATATGTAGTTTTAAATCCAACTGTCATACGATCACGGCCACGTCAGTCCCTATAATCTTTGGATAAAAGTCGGAAATGCGCATTAAAAACTGTTGATTGAATGAAATTTCTGCAATATTATGCAGTCATGAATTCCTTCAAAATGTCTGTTTTATTTAGATGTCTTGCTCAGTGTGTGCATACTAGGTATGTACATTTATCCTCATTCCCTCCTGCAATATCTACATGCTGACTCCATAAGCAAAATTCGTATCAAAGTTCACGTGAGCTGAGCAGGACTTATCTACAATAAGAAGGTGTTATCACCAATTTCTCTCGACATTTAAATGACAATTTCGGTGAAGATGACAATATAAATAAAATTCATCAACACCTTTAGCTAGTTAACATTCCATTGTTTAAGCATAAGTCAAACAATGAACTGTCGTGTCAGCAATAACAACAAATAGCGTCCTACAAAAATGTACTTGACACAATTCTTGATAACCTCTGCTGTGACTTCGAGGACGTCACCTTTGTGCTTTTTAAACTACTTACGCACAATGTTTTGAAGTGTATTTTGCCTAAAAGTGATTATAGATGATTCTAATATGACGTCCTTCAAACGCTTTGGGTCCAAACATGTGGTAAAATATGCGTATATTGGCATATCAGCTGATCGGCAATGTCATAATTCGCTTTGACTGTTCAAATACCGTATTAGAATAGAAATAAAAACCCATGAATTATTTCTTAAATATTGAATCATGTGATGTTTCCCGTGAAAATGCAAATATCGAAACCTATAGATGTAGAATATATCCATGTCTATGTTTGATTGAGTGATGACAAGCATGTCATCTGAATGTGGATTTTATTGATTCCGAAAAATATCAGCGTGCTCGAGAGAATATGAAATTTGTGACGTGTTCGCTTCGCTCACTCGCAAACAAACTTCATAAAATGGCTCGACAGGCTGATATTTTTGGCATCAATATATTCACATCCAGATAACATACAATGTATACATAATTTCTATGTACATCTTCTCTCATTTGCAGTCGTGGTCAGTAACTTTCGTCAGGTTGGTGGTTTTCTCCGGGTACTGTTTTATTTGTATTCATCATGTTAACAATAACAATTCAACGTTTTAATTTTAATAATGACAATAAAACGTAGATATCTAAATGACTATACTCACGGAAATGATTTCAATAAAAGGTAGATATCAAATTTAGTGCGCAAAACGCGCTTCTGGGATAACCTTCATCGGGTACGCTCAAAATAGAAATGTTGGAAAGCCAAATAATGTTCAAAGTTTTGCGAGCAAGTAAACCAAAGGGTCTAAATAGGATAGCCACAATCGGCTAAGGTCACCCATGCCTGAGGGAGGATAATTATACTTTCATTATTTAGAAACTGTAAATTTCAATAATACATATATCTATTAAACCATGTCAGTGCCGAAGCACTCACTGCTGGGCGGATGACACCCTTGGGGACTAATAGTCCACCAGCTGAGGTATCGCTCCAGGAATAAACGTAGATATCTAAATTACTACGCACGGAAATGATTTCAAAGATTGGAAAGTCAAATAATCTTATTGTTTTTTCTGACCAAGAAAATCCAAAGGGCCTAAACATGATAGCCAACATTGGGTAAGGCCACATATGCCTGATAGAGATGATCTTAAGGTTCTCTTTCCTCAGGCATAAGTGATGTTAGCATATTAAGGCTATCCTGTTTAGGATATTTGGCTTTCCAATATTTCGATATTGAGCGTTTTTATTACTATCACTGGAGCGATAACTCTGCTGGTAGGCTGTTAGTTCTCGAGGATACCATCCGGCTAGTAGAAAGTGTTTCGGCATATTACATATATTTATTATTTGAATTTACAGATCCCAAATAATGTAATTATTATTAAAACTACGGTTTTCCTCCCTCAGACATAGCTGTAGGTGACCTTAGCCGAATTTGGCTATCCTGTTCCGGTTGTTTGGTTTATTACTTCCAAACACTTTTAAATTATTTGACTTTCAAACAAACATTTGGATATGGAGCGTACGTGAGGAAGGTTATACAAGAAATGCGTCGTGCGTACTACATTTTATATCTACGTTTTATATTTTATTATAGAATTATTACCTTTGTGTTTTATTACTTTGGATAAGGTATTCATCTTTGATAAGGTAAATACACACACAGTCGCAAGGACGTTGTTTACAAATCTGGGCTATGTCAAATAAATTAAATTCCACTATATAGAATAATTGTAAAAGTGATTAATGTAAAAACGTCGGACATTAAGCTGATCAAAATAATATTAAGCATTGATAAACAGGAAGTGATTAAATTTAAGTTAAATTTATTTAAGTAGATGTATTATATTATCGGATATTGGTCAATATCCTTCATTGAACCCTTAGTTGTTAAAAGTTAAAAGTGTAAATATTTACCATCCACATACATGTACATCAATAATACACAGATCAAGCATGGAATAGTTTAAAAGATTTAAATATTATATAGTGGTATTTCAAACATTTTGATTTTATATACAATCAAAATTTATGACAGACTGGTATCATATGTAAGTATATTGTTGTTTAAGAATTATATGAGAAAAAAAAATACATGAAATTAATAATGGCCATTCTGAGTAGAATGAAAATTCGTTTTGTTTTTGTAAAAAAAAGTGTGCAGAAGCCAAAGAGTAATGAGAAACTGTAGTTTGAAGCAGAACGGACACACTACAATGGCAAACAAAGGAGGGTTAGGATTAGGATTATGGTGTTTAACGCCACTTTCAACAATATTTTCATGGGTGGAGGAAATCGGAGCATCCGGAGAAAACCACCGACCTGTCGCAAGTCCCTGACAAACTTTATTATATAATATTGTATCGAGTACACCTCGCCTGATCGGGATTCGAACTCACAACGATAGTGGTCAAAGAAACTGATTGCATATGCAGCTATAAATCTAACTACCATACGATCACGACCACGACCACCCATAAAAAACAAGACAAAGATAACAAACAGTGATCTACGTACATAGAAAGCAAAAGCAATTGTTCTCATACAGAAAAGATCATCCCCGAGTTTTATCTGGTCTTATAACTATAATTATTGTGGCTTCATTTGTTGATATTGTCTTGTATTTCCTGATTATGATTCTGTATTTCTCAGAGGATACAGAAAATGTACCCTGTCCTACACTATGCATATAAGATGTATTCTTGTTTCCTACACTATAAATATAAAATGTATTGTTATATGTCAATATATCAGTCCCTACATAAAGATTGAATGTACACTGTACATGAAAGATCATATTGAATTGAAAAATAGCAAAAATACTACACCGTCAAAACAGTTCCAAAAATCTAATCGTAAATCGTAAAAACATAGAAATGACCACACATCTTCCCGGCTCGGAAATGTGGCGGGGGTCAAAAAGAGTTTGAAGACACCAAAGTGGCAATCAGAATCCACGAATCGAAGGACAAGCCTAGATTTATTGGCCCAACAAACCCCCTCTTAGTGAATTGACGGGGTCATACAAGTTGTTCATCGTGTGAGTAACACATAACTGGGTGAGCAGCGTTGCTATATAGAACACACTAAATTTGTAAGGTGAATAATTAGCCCGGTAGATTAGTGAAACAATCGTTCACATTGTGGTACAAGCGCCAACATTGACATGGACACTCCTTAGGGACTACTGATTCGGAAAATCCGGTTAGCCACGTGAAATTCATAATGGCGGCCATATTTTCAAGATGGCCGTCATTCCAAGTAATTATAACTGTTTTTATTATATAACTTGTCGTGCATGACCAAACTAAGCGGTTTTTGGTCAGAAATCATACATATTTGTTTTATATATATTTACAATGATAAAATACAACTTTTTGTTTTTGTTTTTCCTAGTTATATGGGGGGGGGGGTATTAATTTTTTGTTTTTTGTTTTTTTGATTATGTGTATTTTTAAACAAACATTCTCGTTGTTTTATCCTTAAAATTTACCATTTGAGATGCAGTTTAATTGAACAATTCATCCTCACTGCCTTTATAGACCTTAAAGTGAGAAATCAATGTTTTGGATTTCGTTAATTTACCGATTTTGTACCGAGTTAGGCAAAAATCATGAATAGATTGTAGCCGCCGCAATTGCAGCTACACAAAGCTATGCAAGGAAGACTAATGCAATAGCACTTGCACCTGCCACGGAATTCAGTCTTGCAGCCACTCTTCATAAGCTGTTGGCAACTCTGAGTAATTGGCGGAAGTACTGTCCAAAACATTTGCCACATGTCATCTTGCTTGTGCCAACCCCAGTACGCAAGGCTTTTGGTTTCCATATGACATATAGTAGTTGCTTGTCCCCATATGCAAACTGCTTGGTATGCAGCACGCTTAATATGTAGAATGAGAGCTGCTTGTGCTGTGGGTGGGGGTGAAAGGGTGAGTCATATGACCTGTTTTTGGTGGCACTAGAAATATCAGACATAATGATTACAAACTTTTCCAGAATACTTTGATCGTCTTTGCCAAGTACTGGTGGGTATTGACTGAGTTTTCTAAAAACAGTAGACGCCTCAGGCCATGCATTCCATATGTGCCATGCAGTCTTTTCACCTTTACCATGGTATGCAAATACGACATCACAGCCATTAAACGCATGAATAAATAGAAGTTATATTGACTTGTCTAGGCCAATTGAAGGACTTCTATCATTTATGAGAATCCACTTTTTGTTCTTGACCAAATGCGACCCACAGTTTGTCTACACCAAGGTCATGCAGAATTAACAGAGCACTGACCGAAATGACAAGAACATCTGTGTCGCTGGCTTTATTCATTATAGTGTTGTTACCGTCTGCTGCAGTGTGTTTTGAATGCAGGAACATTTGTGTGTCTGCTCTCTCATGATTGCAGGGAGTTAGTCCTTCAAGGCTTATTGAATGATTGCAGAATTCTTGGGTGACTATAACTGTATTATTAGTATTAGGACACATTTTACAATTTTATCTGCCAGAAAGTTATATAGCTCAGTCTTGTTGCTGTTGTCTCTCACGAAGATGTGCCAATTTTCCCTTTATCAGTCACTCTGCGTCTAGCGTCTATGCCTCGCTTTGATCGTTTCTCAGCTTTTAAACTAGAAGACCAGTATACGTCAAACACAATATCCTCTCATGTAAGTACAAATGTATCCTTGATCTTTTGGGACTATCTCTAGTACTGCATATTTTTCAAACGTCTTCGATATCCTTGAAGGCAATGCATTTATTAAAGCCGATCCGTCCAAAATGATGAAGCTAGCTTCTGGCTCAGTATCAGGTGGAGTAACGTGTGTCTCCAGAATTGTTGCAAGCTGCGATTTCTGACAGCTCTGGAGATTACCATTATCACTCAGTACAGCGGGAAAAGACTGATTCTCATGCTGAAAAAATTACATCAGGTCATCTTCTCTAGACTGGCAGGATATGAAAATCGTAGAGAACAGACGATAGTCGTCCTTTAATGTGTTTTGCTTTGAATCACCCGCGTTTGGTTCTGGCTTTTGCTGAAAGAAATCTGTCTTGTTCTTCTTGATTGGTTGATAAAATTAATACTCATCTGTATCTAGCCCTTTCAAGAACTTATTGAATCGAGTTTTACCATTATCATATTGAGAAGCAACCATTTCAGCAACACCAGGATGGGCAATAATTTTTGTATCTAGTGTAAACAGACCTCCAGTCTCTTCCATTAACGGACTGCCCATTATCTTTCATTGTGTACATCTTCTGTACTTTATCGAAGAAAGCCTTGACATCATGATTTTTCATTCCTAGTTGTTCAAATCGCTGTTTGGAGAGACTGACTAGATCTGCAAGGAGGAATACAACAGGATTATCACTACTTGTTTTTTTCCCCAAATATATAGGTGTGAGGAGCTTAGAAAACACGAGTAGATACACTTCCCTTTCTTGAGGCAGTTCGCTGTCATCCTGATTTTCAATTGTCAGTAAATAAGCCCTCTCCTTATTATACAGAGCTGTCAGGCAGAAATAATGATACTGTGCAACCAGTAAGATGAATATTTAGCTGAAACTGAACCCTATGTTGAGTTTAACAGCAGTGTTGTCACCAGTGTGCCCTGCTTGTGCTTCGACACTCACTCTATTTCTCCGGTAAATGATGGTGGGAGCTTAAATTTGTTTATACATTTTGTATTTTATATACATTTATTTATTTCGTTTCTTTGTTAAAGGAAATGTTTTATTTGACATTTAGATGGAACTACTAAGTCAATTTTTATACTCAGAAAACATTTTTTCAACCGTGATTGGCAGCCATCTTGGAAATAGCCGCCATTTTGAAAAAAACCAGGTGGCTAACGGGTTTTATCAAACAAATACCATAAGAGGAGTACCCTTGCCAACTGTTATGCTTGTACCACAAAGTGAACGATTTTGTCTAAATAGTTACTTAATCTGCCGGGCTAAACAGTATAATTTATCGATTACAAACAAAGTTAATTCAAAAATGTGATTGTGTCTCATAATAGTTAGCCTTTACAATTGTACAATATAATTATATCCCCCTCCCCCACAAACTCTAGTTAACCTTTACAATGGTGCAATATAATTGTTATCCCCCACCATCCCCCTACCCATAAAACCTAGTTAGCCTATGCAACTGTACAATACAATGTTTATCCCCCGCCACCCTCCCCATTAAATCTAGTTAGCCTTTACAATTGTACAATACAATTTTATCCCCGGCCACCCCCATCAAATATAATTATCCTTAGCAATTGTACAATACCATTTTTATCCCCAAACCCCATAAACTCAGCTTCAAATAATACTACGCGTAAGTGTTCACATAATTTGACGTGGAAAAATTGATAAAATATTTAGTTACGGTTAAAGAAATTATATTGGTAAAATTAGAAAGTCAGTTTTTCTGATTTAACCACCAACCGTTAATAAAATATTGCAACTATTCACTCAAGCAATATATTGTCATGCTCCATAGCACATAACCATCACTTGTTTTTGTACATTAAAAATACGGATAAATACGGATATGCAGGTGCAAAAAGGAAGACTATTGCAAGACATGTTGATGGTGAATGTATGAACAAAACGGACATCTAAATTGAGGTAGGTTTTTTTCTTGGCAACATTAACTTTCATTTAGTGATCATTCAGAAAACGAGGTCAAATTCTGGGTTGATTAAGCAACAACTAAGCAATAACATATCACCCGCTTAAATAACCGATGTAGGAATTTATCATTATTGGGGAATGGGGAGACTCGCTTCTGTTACTCTCTACTGCTAACCTGCTGATGTTATACCAGAAGTTACTCGCTACTGCTAACCTGCTGATGGTTCTACCAGAAGTTACTCGCTACTGCTAACCTGCTGATGGTTTTATCAGAATTGTGAATATCTTGTCTACCATTGTTTGTCTTGTTTTTGTTGCCCTTTGTATCTTCTGACGTTCATCGATTAACGACTTTTGATTTCTCCTTGATATCTTCGAACTTTTCCTTTCTCGAATTTTCCGAGAATTCGAGTTTCCATGACAATGCAAGCTCACATTGACTATGACTGGACCATGTTTATCTTCTTCTTATCAAATAAAGGGACGTATCCGAGTCCGCGAAAACGATGATTTGATTTTTGGTGTTTAACGCCATTTTCAGTAGTATTTCAGCTATATCACGGCGACCAGTTTTAGTAGTGGAAAAAGCCGGAGTACCCGGAGAGAACCACCGACCATAGGCAAGTAACTGGTAAACTTTATCACTTGCGGCTGCGAGTCGTGTGCATCCTTTTTGTAAGCGCAAAAACGAAATTCGACTATATGAATATCAAATTTAGTGCGTACGACATATTTCTGGAATAACCTTCATCAGGTATGTTCAAAGTCAGAAGATTGGAAAGCCATTTGAACTATATTTCTATATCATAGTTGTGTGAAATTATATATTGAATACACTGGTGGATACTACATAATCAGTGTTGGGACTAATAATACAATTAGCTTTTTTCATCAATTATAGAGATAACAAAACAGAATATACAATTACAATATAAAATGGTGGACCAAAATTCAAAAATCAACATTAACACAGCTGAAGCTGCTGAACTTGAACTGATAAAAGGTGTAGGAGCAATATTAGCTAAATGTATTGTGGAATATAGGGCGGACAATGGACCATTTAAATCTCTCGATGATTTGGTAAAAGTCGGAGGAGTGGGTCGAAAGAAACTAAGTGCAATAAGAGACCAGATATGTATAGAAGATTTGTCATTGTCAGAACACGAGGAAATGGACCACGATGGCTCCACCAACGATAATTATTCTAATGTCAACACAGAGTTTAGAGAATCAATGAAATATATGCTCGATATATTAGAACCCATTGCAAAAGCAACAATACGACCACAAGTACCTCAGTTTAATTACAGATACAGTAACAAAGGTGTTGTGCGGATAGCTAGCTGGAACGTAGAGAGATTTGACGAAGAAAAGGCAAATAATCCAGGCGTTAAGGAGGTCATTTGTATGACAATTTTAGAAAACGGGTAAGCAATGTGAGGTTGACTGTTTGTATATGTTTATTAAAGTTACATGATTCAAAGCTAAAACAAAAGTTCCCCCTGTATGGTCGTTTTGGGAGAAACACGGAAACAGAATAATTGATAGTAATAGCTTATCTATGTTAGATTGAAATAATCCAATTATTTAGACTAACACATTGTTTAAAGTATAATCAATGCATGTTGAAAGGTAATTCCACATTACTTGTTATTTTACAATAAAGCATACCTTTATATACTTCAAATCGACAATAGGCGATCTTGTTTAGTCACTTTGGTTTTATTGCTTCCAGAACTTTAAATTATTTGACTTTCTAATCTTTCAATTTTGAGCAGACATGATGAAGGTTATCCCAGAAACGCGTCGTGACCACTAAATTTGATATCTACATTTTTATTGCAGATTTGGACTGATAGCTGTACAAGAACTTGCTGATGAGAAAGCTTTACATGTAGTAAGTGTTTGTAGTCATCATAAAACAAGTAGATTATCTCCCTTGATATCTGTAGAAATAGTAAGGGTGTATTGTCATCCTAAAACAAGCAGATTATCTCCTTTTGATATTTGTAGAATTAATTAATGTTTCCCCAGAGTTCATTTACATGTTTATCTCAAGTTCATGTGAATTTACCGTCCATTCACATTCACTATTATTAAAATAAATGTGTTTACCTAAGCGTAAGTATAAAACGCAAATAAAACGCATAAATGAATAGCACATTAATGTATCACAGCTGATTTCATCCCGGATTTTATTTAACTGATAGCGTCATTTATAATGAGGATTACATTTTGAAGTTCAACCTTATTGATGCGATTTATATGTCAAGGATTTCAATATGTATATATACATGTTAAGTATGAATACATACCTGACAAGGATGTGACTGAATAAATTATATAGCCTTGCTGAGAGTATACAGGTGAACAATAATTGTCACTCGACAACGGGGGAATATTAAAAACAAAACTCTACGACAAATGTCTTCCTCCCCTTCATCAGTAGCAATATTCCAGCATCACCAGCGTATGGAGATTACATTTCGCAACTTATACTTTATTCTAGAGGTTGCGCACAGTACAGTGATTTTCTTGACAGTGCTCGGCTACTAACGTAACAGCTTCTCAAGGAAGGCTACGTTCCTCCCAGGTTGAAGTCATCGATACAAAAATGCTACGGTCGTAATCACAATCTTGTTGACCGCTAAGAAATATCAATATCTCAAATAACAATTGATCTTTTACTTTTTACGTAGCTGTTTCTTTTCTCTATCATTGTCAAGATTGTTACTGGACTTGACTGTATATAATGAGTAACACGGCGGGTGTCTTATAAGAGAATGGAACTGCTTACACTTCGCGAGAACCCGAGTTCACCCCGGGTTTCTGGTGGGGTCTGTGTTACTGATCCTTTTAGATTTTTGTGTTATCATATTATGTGTCCATATGTTCTGAGTCCCGTATGATTTGTCTTTGTTTGCATATAATTTTATGGCTGTCCCAGTAGGTTCTCCAACAACTAAATTTATTTGGGAACAATTCATTATTGTTCGTTATACTAGTATTCATATGACTGCTGGAAGACAAGTTTGAGGATAATAAAGAGGTAATCAGAGGCCGCAAATCTAAGTACAGACAATACAATGGGAAAAAGAAAACAGACATACAATTGACAGAAGAAAAGGACAAAAAGACAGATAGCGATCTATAAAACACTGTACAAAAATTGATGTTTGGCATGGGCGTCGTCGTGGTCAAGACCGCATAGTAGTTGGATTTAAAACTACCTGTACAATCAGTGCCTATCACCACAAAAGTTGTGAGTTCGAATTCCGTTCGTGGCGGGGTGCACTGGATACAACATTATGTGATATAGTGTGTCAGAGACTTGCGGCAGGTCTGTGGTTTTTTACAGTTTCATCTACCCATAAAACTGGCCGCCATGATTTAAATGAAATATTGTTTGAAAGTGGTGTTGAAAACCATACCCGAAATCCTGTAGATTGCCTAATCTTAATGACTTCGCGAATAACTTACTCCCCCTGTTTTTTTGGTGTGGTCGGTGTTGATCATCATTTTAGTTTTCTGTGTTGTGTTTTTATTAGGTTTTTGCTTTGTTTTTGTTTTTTTCTTTGTCTTCATCTTGCATCTTGTGTGCCCAATATTGCCAGTGTCTCTGAATTGCGTTCTCCCAAACATGATTAAACCCAACATGTGCATGATTGGTCATTTAATGATCCCTTGAAAAGTTGGAATTTGTTGGATATCCAAGATGACAACCAATGCATTACTTAGTTTTCAACAAAGGACCGTTTTATACCGATGATACCGTTTTCATAGATTATTGAAAACTTTCAGTAAATTGAGGTTAGGTTAGGCTTATGGTATTTAACGCCAATTTCAACAATATCTGAGATAAAACGTGGCGGTCAGATTTATTGGTGGTGGAAACAGGAGGACCCGGAGAAAACCATTCAGTAAATTTATTTAATACCATAAATATATTGTATATAAATACAACTCTGCATGCAAAGATCTAACCAAAAATAGTATTTATCATTCAAAACTAATCAAATCAATAAAAATAATCTCCTTAAAGGGTATAATGTGGTAACTATAGATGTTCCTTGCTAAAATATAGACAATCTGCTGGTGCTGGTTCAATTACAAATTAAAGCAGTGGATTTATATTTTATACCATATCATATTTGTATTTAATTTCAACACATCAATAACCTATTTTTTCTGGTCTTACAGGAAGACTATTAATGTCTTAAGTTGTTAATGATAATGTTAAGCATTATGACTGTTGTTCTAAGAGTAAGGATCATTAACCAATAGCATATGCCTATTTTTAGCCAGTACTCAATTAACTACGAACATTCATTAATTGATCCAACAATTGTATTGTCAATGTTATTGTTGTAGTTATTATTATCAGAAAGAGGACCCAACCCCGATCTACGTCAGCATATGTCGTGGATTTAAGGTATTTATTGATATGGGACGAACGAAACAGTGTCTTTTTCCCACTAATTAGACACTCCGATAATTTCATACATTTTGTTTGTAGATTTGTGAGGAATTAAACAACCCCACCTTGTCGAATGTAAAGGAATTGTCAAGATCTCAAAGTATGTGGAAGTGCAGTGTGTCCGATGTTACAGGAAGGATGTATAGGGTATATATTCATAAGCAGGCGATAGCTTGTTCTTAGCAGTAGAAATGTAGTGAAAAAAGTTGAATACCATGGACAAATATTTCTTAGTCGCAACCGGAAAGCCGAAGCTTGTGCGCCAAAAAATCAAGATTACTTACGCTTCTAAAAAAAAACACAATAAAAATAACAAATATTTGAGCTTCACTCGAAAATGTTAAGAACTTTAGTTTGAACTTAATGCTGACCTAAGACGGGGGGATTGGGACCAGGAAATTAATTTGTTCCCGCCAAGTTTTATTGAATAAGGGTAATAACAAATTACCGAACACCGATCAATCTTCCAAAGGGAAAGGCAATTCTCATAAATCGACAAACAGACAAAATCAGTCAACAACCAGAAAACTGGGAAAACCGCAATGGCCCTGACTTGGTACAGGCTTTTCCAAAGAAATGGTGGGTTGAATCAGATTTCACGGCGCCAAACTTCCCGCTTCCATTACGGTTGAAAGGTTCCGGTTGTCACAATAACAGCATTTTAACAATACTGGGACAAATATGTATAATAGTAGTCAACGCAGTACCTTGTAAAAATCAATTGTTTATTATTGTCTCTGCAAAACGTTCTAACTAAACTGTCATCTTCTTACTCAGTTTGATTTCAAATGAGATGTTGAATGATGTCATGTCTAAACCACGATTACTTAATCCTTATCCTTATATCTTTTTCACTTAATGAAAATCCATCGTTTATTAATGTAGCACATCAGAAAGGTAAGATATGATGTATATACATGTATGATTAGTGGTGTAGATTTTTCCTCTTTATGCGAGTTTTCGACTGGACTTAGGGACTGTTCTGATTGTTTGTGGTTTGCCTTTTAATTTGTGTTGTAACAATACACGGATACCATGACAAAATGCACAGGTTATATCTTGAAGGGTATTTGAACCACATTTGGACTCGATATACTATGCCCAATATATATGTGTCTAGTGCCTGAAGGTTAATCCACTTTATTAACGCAAAACGAAACCATTGAGCACTTCCTCTTTCACTTTCCTCGGTATGATATCGTTACACAACGCTATATCAGCTCTCGGTTCCTTACTACACCACTACTTCTAGACATAGTACTATTTGGATCTAATGTATACACACCTATAGTAACCAAACTGCTGAAGTCTTCTACACCGTCCACAAAAGTATCCTGCGCAGCAAAAGATTGACCTCTTGTCTTTACCCTTCATCAAATAACATCTCAAGTTGCACATAATAACTTTTTCTTTTACAAACCTTTTTCACTACAGCGTTCTTATATGTCATCATCAAATTGTGTTATCTTTCAAGACATATTATAGAAGGAATATCTCTTTGGAAAAAATGAATTCCCATAAGCTTAATAGATTGTTTTCAGATCTCTTTAATTCAAACAAATTCAGACGTGATTGCTATTATATATATGTAACTGTATTATATTTAATAACGTGCATTTGCAATGAGCGTCGAAAAGAGCTAGCAAAGACAACCAGTCAGTACATACTATAAGTCATATAAGTTTATTGTTTGTTTTTATGTTCTTTTTCTTTTGGACATTGAATTGTCTGTTCCTCTTCGATTTACGACACTTGATTACCCCTTTGGTATCTTTAAGCTTTTCTTATAGTCTTTATTGTTAGTTTTATAAAATTTGCAGTTTTGTAAGAAGAGCTTGAATATACCAAAGGGTAATCAGAATCCGTTAATCGATGAAAGACAGTCCCTGCTCCACTAGTAACTATAGCAACATTTTAGAAACGTAATTTGTATATGTTTTTGTTTGTTTGTAGAGTATGGAATACAACGGTTTCCTGTATGATTCATCTCAAGGCATCACACTTCATAATTCTGCATTATTGCAAAAACCGAAAAAAGCTCCGAAGCCTTTTACCAGAAAACCATTTATTGGTACATTCAAGGTAATAGTTTGAATTGCTTAAGAGCAACAGTAATGTTCCGTGATAGCACGGTACTGGAAATAAAAATCATGAATTAATTAGTAAGAAAGGATATGGATGTAAATAAACATGAACGATCATCCAACATTACACTAGGATACACATTAGAGTAAAAGGACAAGCTTGTAGTAAGAAAGGATATGGATGTAATTGAACATGAGAGACAATCCAACATCACACTTAGACACAAATTAAAGTAAAGTAACAGCTTGTAGTAAGAAAGGATATCGATATAAATGAACACGAGATACTATCCAACAACCCACTTAGATGCAAATTAGAGTAAAGCAACATCTTGTAGTAAGGAAGGACGTGATGCAAATGAATATGAGAGACTATCCAACATTACACATGGACACAAATTAAAGTAAAGAAACGTCGCTTTTATTGCTATTCTGCATTTTACAGTCACAGTGGGGTCTTCAACAATGACCAAAACTCATATCCCATACTTTTTATTTCTATCGATAAACGTAACATCTGGGCATCTATTTCGCTTAGTAAAGGATAGTAATATTAACTAGTGTTATAACATTTGGGTAAAAAAAGAGATAGACAAGAGTTAGAGTGACAAGAAATATTGTAATAGGCATTTCTCGAATGGTTCCGTTTCTTCCATCCTAATAAGTGAGCCGAATGTAGAAACTCAATTTAGAGGATGGGGTTATGTGTTATAGTGTTTAACGCAACATTAAGAGGAAGCATTTACAATCAAGAAATTTTGTTTGGTTTATGGTGTTTATCGCCACTTTCAACAATATTCCAGCTATATCGTGGCGTTCAGTCTTATTGGTGGAGTACCTGGAGAAAACCATCGACCTTTCGCAAATGACTGACAAACTTTATCACATAAATCTATATCGAGTGCACCTCGCCATGAACAGAGTTCGAACTCACAACTGTAGTGGAGATAGGCACTGATTGCACAGGTGGGTGTAAACATAACCACCATACGAACACGACCAAGATGCCCCCCCCCCCAAAAAAAAAATTAATAAAACATCAATGTATCGACTGACAAAGCATGATAAAAACCTTATTTGGTCCACGTTTTCACAAAACAAACACACTGCATATTTATATTAGACGATGTGTTTGGTTAACTTTCGAAATAGGACTTCATGGATAAAGTTTTGGCATAAAATTAAGTATGGTTTACAATGGAGACCGGGGTATCTATAGTAGAAATAGTTATGTTTAATGGTCTCATATAACCGGAGCTGTCTTCATTGGTGACCTCATATAATGACAGCAAATATTTCTGAGTATATTCAGCCAATTTATTAAATATGGCAGTGATATCCCCCCCCCCCCCCCCCCCCCCCCGTCCATCATTCCATTTTTATTAGTATGACGTTCATTTGATTCAACCCACCATTTCTTTAGAAATGCCTGTACCAAGTCAGGGTCATTACGGTTTTCACAGTTTTCCGGTTGTTGACTGATTTTGTCTGTTTATATAATTATGAGTTTTGACTTTCCCTTTGTAAGATTGTTCGGAGTTTGGTAATTTTGTTATTACCCTTATTTGTTATTATTTTACCAATCCAGTATGTTTTAACAATAAACCAACAACATTAACTATCATGTTTCAAAAAGTCTGAAAAAGAACCGAAAGAAGAAATATTGAAATAATATTGAATAAAAAGATTAACAGATAAGAATTACTTTTGTTTTGGTTCGTTGTCTTACATTATACATATGAAGTAGGATCGCTCATTTGTAAGACTGGGTACTGCTGACACTTCTGAAGGCTCAACATAGAGAGCTTCCCTGCAGCTTCCGGGCCAATTGACAGAATGAGAATGTGGTTCCGATGGCATTTGATGCTTGAGTTGTCAGGTTATTAAATGGAACGCCTGTTTTTAGACTTAGTGAGACCTTCTTTAGAGAGTGCCTCGTCCCTTTCCCTTTAAGGGCTATTTATGTAGATTTCAGAAAAGTGTAGGTCCATTTTAGAAGCTACATACCGCTATCTATTCTTCCCTACCTAGCTAACTGCTCGCCATATCCCTCCTTTTTTGTATGCTTTTATTATATCTTGTTTTTATCCTGGTTAGGCATGTAATATTTTCCGCTGACCGTTGAGCAATCGCCAATCAATCAATGATGACGGTAATGCACTGTGCTTAAGCCCTGTAAATTGTAATTACAGTCAAACCTGTATTAAGAGATCACCTTTGAGACAAAAAAAATGTGGCCTTATAAGACAGGTGACCTCTTAAAGGAGGTTCAAGTCATAAGCATTTTGCTATGACTGAATAGGAAAAATGTGACCTTTTAATACAGTTGACTGCTGAATAGACGTGACTACATGGGCTGGTTTGACTGTACTTCTGTACATATATCTTACAGAGAGATTACTTATTAGATGTACGGTCAATGTTCAGTCACTTTGTGCTATTACCATAAATCTTCTTTTTAGATAAAGAACTTTGACTGTATCATTGTGAGTGTTCATCTGAAAGCTACTGGATTAAGCAATGAAGATTTAGACAGACTACAAGCAGAAATAGATAGAGTTCCCGCTATATATGAAGCAGTTGAGGAAGAATACCCAGGTTCAAATACATGTCCTTATATCGGATATAGCATATGCAATCAAACTTAATACGGCGAGGTTCGCGCCCGGCTTTGTAAATTACAAAAAGGGGTGCACTCGATTCGCAACGTAAGTGATAACGTTTACCAGTTGCTTGTCCATGGTCGATGGTTCTCTCTGGGCACTACGGCTTCTTCCACCACTAAAACTGGTCGCCATGATACAGCTGAGAAATTGCTGATAGTGGCGTTAAGCAAAATAAATCAATCAATCACAAAAACAATCACACTTCTGAGTTCTTTTGTTTTAACAAATATTACTTGTGTACGGTAGTCCTCATTACGGTAGACCACCCCGGTAAACCACATACTGATGCACTATTTCTCGCGTCGGTTTCGCGATCTTTTTCTTCGCGAGACTGAAATGTTGGGGCGCTGATATTTAAACCCGGATGTGGAAAGCCAACATAGATACGGAAGTAAATACTTTCATGAAAAATATTTAAATAATAGCCACTTTGTTTTGTTTTTGTTAAATAAAATCTTGTATTTTCATTCCCAAGTCAAACAATTTCCAAACTACATCTATTTCATTTGCAACTGCGTCAATTCCGTAAATCGTGACGACAGTGTACTGTAAATAAACACAGCACCTTGTTCAAGCGTGTCCAAAAAAAAAAACTTTCTAGTTTATACGGATTAGTAAAAGATGATTATGGAATAAATTTGACTTAATTTAGAACTACACTATAATTTAGAACTACAATATTTTCAGAAAATATCAAATTCATTTTTTGGACCATTTGCAGTCGCTGTAGAAAAACTCGCCTTGGTGTGTTTTTTGCATTTTTATTTTTTGCAGAATCTACGCGTGTGGTCTAACATTTAGTCGGATCTATAAAAAAAATTGACCAATACAACACGGACGTACTGAAAGGACTTTAGGTTAATATGGACAATCTTTAAGGACAACTAGTGTTCATTTTTGTACCACTGAATGACTCTAAGACAACTCGGGTAATTTTTTTGACGTATGGACATTTTATGTCACGCTCAACTGAATTTCCATGTCGAATTCCATATTATTGACATATCGTTATATATGACTTACCAGTTTAAAAGAAATCCAAACACAATTCCTGTCCAATTATCCAAGATTATTTGTACCACAATATTCCTAAAGTTCTACAATAAATGCGTAAATAAAAACGAATCTTGCCACCATTCATCGCAATGTTAATGTTTTTTTTTAATCATGTCATATTTTACGTTGCAACAATGACAGCATTGGAATCGTATTTGGGTCACAACTGACACGCAAAGATGACAATGTCGACACAAAATCAATATTTTTAATATGCATAGTACACGTACAATAACTAGAATGAGGAGATCCCATACATGTACGTTGTTAATCCAAGTTTGACATTTGTTCACTTTCTTTGCTGGTCTCTTTTGGCTCTTTGTGATTTTATTTTTCTTTATCTCAGAATCATAAGAACTACAGGTAGGTCTGAAGGGAAACACCTTAGCAATATCAGACTCGAAATAAAATACATAATTTTGGGTGTTGACCGCTTTGCCCTCACGTATATTTGAAAGGATAAATTACAACAAATTTGTTG
The DNA here is from genome assembly GCA_963680875.1 of Bathymodiolus brooksi. Taxonomy (NCBI): domain Eukaryota; kingdom Metazoa; phylum Mollusca; class Bivalvia; order Mytilida; family Modiolidae; genus Bathymodiolus; species Bathymodiolus brooksi. Next base: position 49,345,005 of record OY804580.1, on the reverse strand, counting down.
AAACACGGAGAAGAGAAGACGTTTTCAAAGGAATCAAACTGCATATAAAACAATATACAGAAAACAAACTGCATACAAAAAAGTCTTAAAATAAAAAAAAAATATTTTAGATGTTGGTCAGTTTTAACTCCCTATGACCCTTTCTATCTCGGAAACATTTTTTGGATGGTGTCTAGACATGCATTGAATTGGCAGATGAGTAGGAGTGGACCAGAAAGTGGGGGACTAGTTTTGAGGGTGGACCAGAAAATGTGGCCAGGTTTCAAAACTGATAAGCAAAAAAGAAAAAAATGAAATGATATTAAAAAAATGTCATTTGAATGCATGCTTCTATACTAAAAATCCAGCTTTTTAAAAACATTTCAAAAGGGGGGATGGGGGCATGTGCCCCTTGCCACCGGCTCATATGTCTCTGATAAGAAAAGATAGTTGAACATAAACATTTTCCATTTTTATACAATTTTTGCATTTATTATTTCTTTAGCTAAGATAATAAAACCAACACTTTCTAACCATGATGTGCTCGCATGGAACAAGGAACACAATGCATTAGTTTTTCCTTACTTCTATTAGTGTTAATTATTTCTATCAGTACCCATTTATTTATTCATCTTACTACCCAAAAGAAGAAGAAAAAAGAAATTATACAAAATATCTATAGATATATTGTGAAAAATATAAAGAAAAGAAGAATTTTGTTTGCATAGTAAGAGAAGAGAATATTTGGCCACAGGTACTCGAGGACAGAATATCTCCACCTTTCTTCCAACACTACGGAAAAAAAAGTATTATATCATATCCTTCAGCATTATTTACAGCTTAAGCATTGGTTAATTTGATATGCATGCATATCATCACAAAATGACCCAAAACATTCATCTTCGATTTAGTTTTACATTGCATTTGTATGACAGTGGTTCCGTGTACAAAGGTTTTGACAGATTTTCCGTCAGTCTGATCCTACAAAATATTTGAATACTACCAACATCTGCCGAAAATGGTTTCGAATAGTAAGACACAATGAATATTATTTATTTAACTATTTAGTATGCCGTTCATTCTATATGTCTATCTGCTATTATTTATTAAACTCAGTCTTCCCAAAATAAATGCTATGCTGAAATTATTAACCAGCTTGTTGTTGAAACTTTGAAAGGTAATAACATTACACAAGAAGGATTATATTATCTGTATATTTTTGTCACAGATAATTTTAAAGAGTATGAATTAGATACTGAATATTGCCTTTAACATTTTGTATGTGAAAGCAGAGACATGTCTGATGAAAGCGGTGACTATACCATTCTCTTAAAATTAAAAACCATTTTGTTAACTTGGAGCTAGCATAATATTGGCCGAAATACACATACTTTAAAATGTCGAAATGAAGATTATCAGTATTACTGTAACCGTACGCAGTGCGGTCTTATGTATGGGCACAATGGGCAGTTGCCCGGTAGTCCCACGAGCAAATGAACCCCATACTAATCTATGTATGTTGTAGACGGCATGATTTTTAATGTTTAAACACTGATTTTGTTAAAAGTATCAATACAAGAAATATATGTTTAATTTTATCGACCATTTACAGTTTTATTTCTGTGAGTGTTTGTATACATAGGGGCCTCAGTGCACTGCTTTGACTAGGGCCTATATTGCTGATAAGACGGCCCTGACTGTTCGCCATTCATCATTTACACTTCATGAACATGTATCGGCTGTACATAGCATGGTATAGGCCAATATTGATTATGTATGTTGGTTTGTATTAATTGATATTTTTGTAATAAAACTCTTTTCTTATGACATAAAAGACAGGATACTTTCATTTTACAGGCACCGACGTCTACTACCCCCTTTATGGTTGATACCACCCGCGTACTAGTACTAGTTAGCCTCCAATGTGTGCACTGTCCCTAGTCCAACAATAAAAGATTCCATACTTGTTTTCTCGTAATTTTCTATTCTACTTCATTTAACTTTCCAGTGAATGTCATAGGGATATAAAGTATTTTTAGAAGCATTTAATTTCAAATACTTCCGTCCTCTCTATAGACCGTGCCTACTCATCTTAAAAACATAGATATCTAGATTAGTGCGCATCACTCATTTCTAGAATAATATAATTTAGGCATGATCAAATTGGCTAAGGTTCGTACGGATTCACCCCGTACATTCATGGCTTTTACGAATAAGATTTTGCAATGCATGTTATCGTAGATGAGAATTGCTCTCGTCTCCATCTTTGTCTGGTACAATTACATCGCATGTTTCAATACAAATGTAATAAGAATAAAAGTACCACACCGTCAAAGCAGTTCAAAAATGAACACGGAAAATCATAGAAACAGAGCTAAACTTGATTCCCCGAACACATATGTACACGGCCGCGCATACATATATACCAGCCATGGTACAGGCACTTCCCCAAACTTGATTCCCCGAACACATATGTACATGGCCGCCCAATCATATATGCCGGGCTTGGTACAGGCACTTCCCCGAACACATATGTACATGGCCGCCCAATCATATATACCGGGCTTGGTACAGGCACTTCCCCGAACACATATGTGCATGGCCGCCCAATCATATATACCGGGCTTGGTACAGGCACTTCCCCAAACTTGATTCCCCGAACACATATGTACATGGCCGCCCAATCATATATACCGGGCTTGGTACAGGCACTTCCCCGAACACATATGTACATGGCCGCCCAATCATATATACCGGGCTTGGTACAGGCACTTCCCAAACTTGATTCCCTGAACACACATGTACATGGCCGCCCAATCATATATAGCGGGCTTGGTACAAGCACTTCAATATTAAGTGAAGGACTCTATAGTTTTATGAAGCCAAACCTCCATTCATAGTAACATGATGCGTCATTAAAATGTTTTTCGCATGTAATTAAAATGAGGATCCTGACATATAAAACTGGCTAATTGTTAGACATCAACAAAATTGTTGTTTTTTTCTGTATTTTGCAGGAGAACGGGATATTATGATTGTAGGTGATTTCAATTTAAATCCACAAAAAGAAGGTATGTCGAGTGTATGATATATCAAACAATTTATACATTACTTAATAACATATTGTTTTGATTATATCATTATTATATCATACAAATGTAAAAATATGTTTTTGTCGTAATACCCATTAAGCACATTTCATTCAACAGATGCACTGTGTGTTCATGGTACTCACTACTGTACACCAAATTCCAACGCAAGATATTAAAAACTAAAACTTCTTAGGAATATAAACCTTAGATATACAATTATGTTTAACATTTTCTCTCGTTAAATTTGAGAAAATGTTTTCGTTTGAACATCAATGTCACAGTGATAGTAAGAAAATATAGATATCTCAATTTTCATTTTAGAAGCCAGGCACAAATAGTTGTAGCAAGCGACTTCAGGTGTATATAATGCAAAAAAATACTATATTAGGACATTAAAAAGGTTGTTTTACTAAGCTTACAAGTATATAATTTTACTCTCTAAAATTAACAGTTTCCTCATTTAATCGATCACAAAATATGACCACTAATACCAGTTCGTCTGTGCATTTATTTGTTGCTCAAATAAATATTTTCTTGCATAGCTTATTGATATAACAGACTGCATTTGTTTTTCGTATGAACAATATTATTTACATCTGTTACGTTTGATTGACAATTGTTTTTCTGTTGAGGCTGACACAACAGTACGTCAATTTTCCGTCCGGTCCGTATGTTGGTCTTCACCGCCATGTATTGGTTTCTGTTAACCTTACTTGTAACTAGCTATCTATATTATTAGCTACTAAAGAGTAAATGATGAAAGCAACGTCAATTGATTATCAGCAGTACCTCTCGTCAACAGGGTTAGGGTTATGGTGTTCAACGCCGCCACTTTCAACAATAGTTAAGTTATATCGTGGAGGTCAGTTTTTTGGAGGAGGATATCAGAGTAGCCGAAGAAAACCACCGACCTGTCGCAACTCATTGACAAACTTTATAAATCATGTTGTATCGAGTAGATTTCGCCATGTGTGGGATTTGAACTCATAACTTTTGTGGTGATAGACACTGATTGCATAGGTAGTTGTCAAATCAACTACCATATTATCTCCACCACGACAGTCCCCTTCTCGTCCTCAAATAGTTTATTTTCTGTAAATGGGGCATGCATGTTTGCCACATCGTAAATATTTTTTACAACTGTCATTTCAGATTTTGATATATTACGAGAAAAAGGATATGCAAATTGCATACCGCTGGGAAAATTTACAAACATTAGCAACAGTAACCCTGAAGGCAGTGAAAGTTATGACCATATATGGATAACAAGTAGTACTAAAAAGGTGTTTTCAGGTGAGTTATCGTTATGTGTTATACCTGTTAAGTGTATTCACATGTGTCGAGGAGTAAATGTAGATTTGATTGACTTGATTTGATTTATTGTGTTTAACGCCACTTTCGGCAATATTTCAGCTATATCATGACGACCAGTTTTAGTGGTGGAAGAAGCCGGGGTACCGGGAGAGAACCACCGACCATGGGCAAGCAATTGGTAAGCTTTATCACTTGCGGCTGCGAGTCGAGTGCCCCTTTTTTTTAATATACAAAGCTGGGCGCAAACCCACGCCGTATTGGGGATAGGCTTGTATGTGTTGTTAGGTAATCCAATTACCTAACCCATTGAGCCACCCTCACAGTACATTCCATATTGAATAAACCTGTATTTAGCGACTACCTGTCTTATGTGTCCATATATCAATGTTCCCTTGGAAGGTCAAATAAGACAGGTTTGATTGTATATACATACCAACCAATTCAAACACGGTTTGTGTGTATTAACATATGGTGAATTTGTATCTATTACTTATGTAACCGGTCTAGATCCTACATCTGTTGAATGTTCATGTTTATATGTGTCTTAGGGCGAGATTATCTCTGTTTCTACCATGTTTCTATTGCATGAATTGTTCTAAGAGTGTCATACGTTTTCCTTTTCATTTTATTTTTACGATTTTTCTGCTGGAGTTTGGAACCGTTCTGATGGTAATGTATTTTTTCAATTTTCATGTGGAAATCGTAATGTAAAAAAATATATTTTACAGGAAGATCTGATGTCATTCGAGAAGGATTACGACATACCTTTATACCTAAAGGATGGTCATGGGGAGGTGTCGTTAGTGACCACTGTCCAGTATGGACAGAGATATATACTGGTCAGGATTATGATGAAGCCAACCTGAAAGAAGATACAGATTTCCTATTTGATGGTTAACGCCGCGCCATCATCATAATAAATATAAACACATTTATGCAAGTTAAAATATACATGTACTTAGGAAAATATTTGAAAATCAAGAAAACAAATATTGTAGAAGTAAAATGCTAATATAATTTTGATTTGTTGTTGAATGAAGTGTCCACAATCTTTGTTGGTTTTAGGTTTGATCTTATGGCGCTTAAGGCCACTTTTAACAATATTTCAGTTATATCGTGGCGGCCAGTTTTATTGCTGGAGGAAACCGGAAGACTCGGAAAAAAAACCCGACCTGCTGGAGGTCACTGACAAACTTTATCACATAATGTTGTACACCTCACCCTGAGTGGGATTCGAACTCACAACATTAGTGGTGACACGCACTGATTGCATAGGTAGTTGTAAATCCAACTGCCATACGATCACGGCCACGACGGCCCTTAGTCTATGAATAATATTTTTATTTTGCGCAGAATATATAGACACAGATGATGATGGTATAACAGCTACAGTTTAGCCGATACTAGAGCGTAGTGTCACCCTTTCAAGACAAATCCAGTGTACTGAGTTATGAACAGTATTCCAAATTTCCAACTATTTCCAAATGTAGCATCAAACCTAACAGAACTGACGGGGATACCAGCCCCTTTATTTATTTTTAGTGTTAAGATTTCTAGATGCTTTCCAAAACCGAGGGTTTCACATATCGGTTCTTTATAGCTATCCCAGTTTTTCTCCTCAATAAGTATGATAAGCACTACGACGCTGTGTTTGTCTTTTCCCTAGAATGCCAGGGATAAACACTATAATTGTAATGTCTTCTCTCTAGGATTCCAGGGGATGCACACTACATTGTGTCTTCTCCCGATGATACCACGAAGATAACTCTAAATTGTTGGTGTGTGTCTTGGTTGAAAGAAGATTGGGATTGTAGGAATATAATTTAATAGGGATAATCTTACACAAGCTGTAATCAATGTGTTCGACTGAACAAAATGTTGCAATATACAATTTCATGGTCGACCATTACGGGATTGTTAACAATGTGTTCCCGATATGATAATTACGTAAATGAAGTAAATTCAGAATGTACAAATATACAAGAATCTGAGCAAAACCCAATAAAAAAAAACTCGACAAGATAACGATTATAAGGAAAACAATATGAACAAAACGGAGTCACCAAAATTGAACATAGAAAACTAAGATAGTTCAACACGTACCTAACCAAGATAAAAACAAAACAAAGGAAACAAATAATAATAAAAAAGAAGAAAAAATAACTAAAAAAACTGGAGGTGCAGTAAAGTGCTTCGGAAAGGTAAACAGGCGCCAACTTTTTTTCATGTGAAAAATTCGTATCTTTTGGAATATGAAACCATTTTGTAGCATTTATATATCTTTACGTTATATTTTGACATAATACCTACACTACATAGACTGTTAATACAAGGGCGAAGTGGATGCCTACATAGACATTTCTTCTACACTTTGTCATAAACTCTAATTACTGTTATTTTATGTCTGTCTAAATAGATTATGTCATAGTCTGATAAATTGCATAACTAGAAGGAAATACCTCAATAATGTAACAGTACTTAATCAAACAGTCGACATAGACATTCTTTATAGGCGGCTGCTGGTTTATACTGTACATAGACAAATCAAAATCTGAAAAATAATAAAATTTTGAGTATACATATGCAGAGCAACAATAAATCTTTTTTTTTCTATTTCGGCATATCGCAACACTTTACCCACCTAGACATTAATCCATTAATGCATTGATTAATTACATTATTTAGAAACTAAATTTGAGACACAAACATGTCTAATAAACCATGTCAGCGCCGAATCACTTACTACTTGGCAGTTGCTACTATCGGGGACTAATAGTCCATAAACAGAGGTATCGAGCCAGAGTTTGTATAGTTATATAATTAAGTGCACACGACACCTTTCTGGAATAACCTTCATAGCGTTATTTTACTTTGTCAGCATTGTTGTAATTATAATCGATAGACATACTTAATGTAAAAAATCACCTTAAACTCCAGGTAAAATTTCTAATACTGCTTCATTACTATTGATTAATGTATTTCGTGCATATAAAATAGCAAAGTAATAAATGAAAGCAAAAAAAAGTTAATAAATGGAAGTAATTTCTGAATATTTTGAAGTATTTTTTCGAAGGACTTCCGTATTCATTCACTGAATAAATAGAAGAATAATTCTTCTAAAATATCAATTGACAAAAATCATGAGCAAAATGCTTCGTCGTTACCTCTAGTTGTTTGTTTGCGCATAGTAGTTTTCACCACATATTCTGTTGTGTTTATGTTTGGTTATCGTCGTCTTCTGTACCCTATGTTGCCAGTTTATCTGGATTGTCCATTTTTTATCGCCCCTTTGGTATTCTCTAACGTTTATTTAATATCGAATGCACATGCAATTAGTTATTGGTCAGACATCAGCCATACAGCTTCAAATGTCTTCCAAAGTTTAATAACCATCCTTTGTATAACGACCTAATGAGTGTGTTCTAATACATAAATACACCAAATACAAGTGTGAGACATACACAAACAGCTTCAGTATGTGGCCTATAACAGATACATTGGAGTCTAAATTAAAGATCGCCTGTGTGTTGTTGTAGTTAGCAATGTCGACACTACCACCACAGGATTTATTTGTGTTCAATTTGTGGGCGGGTCAAACTAAAGAAACTAAAGACCATATAATGGGCATTTGAGGATTCCCGCCACCAATACAGCAACATTAAGGATCAAGAACAAAAAACAGATTTGGTAGGGGTCAGGATAATAAATACAGGTTTGGTAGGGGTCAAGATAATACATACAGGTTTGGTAGGGGTCAAGATAATAAATACAGGTTTGGTAGGGGTCAAGATAATAAATACAGGTTTGATAGGGGTCAATATAATAAATACAGGTATGGTAGGGGTCAAGATAATAAATACAGGTTTGGTAGGGGTCATGATAATAAATACAGGTTTGACAGGGGTCAAGATAATAAATACAGGCTTAGTAGGGGTCAAGATAATATTTACAGGTTTGGTAGGGGTCAAGATAATAAATACAGGTTTGGTAGGAGTCAAGATAATAAATACAGGTTTGGCAAAGGTCAAGATAATAAATACAGGTTTGGTAGGGGTAATGATGATAAATACAGGTTTGGTAGGGGTCAAGATAATAAATACAGGTTTGGTAGGAGTCATGATGATAAATACAGGTTTGGTAGGGGTCAAGATAATAAATACAGGTTTGGTAGGGGTCAATATAATAAATACAGGTATGGTAGGGGTCGAGATAACAAATACAGGTTTTGTAGGGGTCATGATAATAAATACAGGTTTGACAGGGGTCAAGATAATAAATACAGGTTTGGTAGGGGTCAAGATAATAAATACAGGTTTGGTAGGGGTCAAGATAGTAAATGCAGTTTTGACAGGGGTCAAAATAATAAATACAGGTTTGGTAGGGGTCAAGATAATAAATACAGGTTTGGTAGGGGTCAAGATAATAAATACAGGTTTGGTAGGGGTCAAGATAATAAATACAGGTTTGGTAGGGGTCAAGATAATAAATACAGGTTTGGTAGGGGTCAAGATAATAAACACAGGTTTGGTAGGGGTCATGATAATAAATACAGGTTTGACAGGGGTCAAGATAATAAATACAGGTTTGGTAGGGGTCAATATAATAAATACAGGTATGGTAGGGGTCAAGATGATAAATACAGGTTTGACAGGGGTCAAGATAATAAATACAGGTTTGGTAGGGGTCAATATAATAAATACAGGTATGGTAGGGGTCATGATGATAAATACAGATTTGGTAGGGGTCAAGATAATAAATACAGGTATGATAAAATATAAGTACAGCTGGTAGGAAACTCTACAGCCTGTGTTTGCACTGCTTACTAAGAAGCCATTAAAACATGGATGTCCGATTGTGAGCTTGACGTATGTTCTATGAAAATTGCATGGTAGAAATCACAATTTGCTTGACTGGTCCAGAGTATAAGATGATCAAAGAAGTGTTCCCCTCTTCAATCAATTATCTCAATCCTCTTACTCAATTGTGATAATTTACTAGATTGCTTCTATAGGTAACAGGACGGTACCATTATGGATGAGGAATTAATTTCCCTTATGTATGACCTAGGGTGGGCTTAGTTACAACACGAGGCAAGTTCACTTGTAAATTTCCTATCAGGGCGAGGTGTACAACGGTATGTGATCAAGTTTGTCAGTGACTTGCCACAGGTCGATGGTTTTCTCCGGGTCCTCAAGTTTCCTCCACTAATAAAACTGTCCGCCACGATATCACTGAAATATTGTTGAAAGTGGCGCTAAACACAATCAAACAAACAATAATGTTTGTAAATTCCCTACGGTAAATGTTGTCCTTCATAGGCTTTGGTAACTTTGTCATCATGGATGGTTGTTGTCCGACTTTGTGTCTTTATACTTTTTAATTTGTGTAATAAAATTAAAAGCAAAACATACCACACTGTCCTGAACAATTCCAAAATCAAATATCAAAATCGTAGAAAGAGGCAAAATCGATACCTTTAATGCACAAATGCATGACCACTCATCTTCCTGGCTTTGCACTGGTACTTAAGTATTATGTTTGTTTGTTTGTTTACATATGTTGTGTATCCCGGTACTAGAGATATCTTACTAGGTACTTACTTACTTCACATATCGGTCCAATATCCTCCCAAGAGGCGGGATATAGGATGTCCTTTCGAAGTAGTATTGCAAGGTTGTGATACGTAAAACTTGATTGTGACGTTTTTTGAGACTACCACGTTGTTCTTTGCATGTTAAAGATGACATTTGTAGATTCTGTAGCTGCTGCAAAAGTATGTATTGTTCGTCCTTACTCGGGTTCGCATATTTTTGCAACGACATTGAAAAGTCGCTGCATCCGTGTTTTCCATTTTCTTTCTTCCTTCTGTATACAGTAAAACCTGTCTAAACATAACCCTGAGTAACCCGAAAACATGGCTAAGCCAGACAGGCTTTACAGTCCCATCTACGGAACCCTGAGTAACCCGAAAATCTGCCAAACCAGACAGGCCCATCTGCTTAATGTTTATGTAGTTTGAAAATTATTCAGTCCCAAAGGGGTTCGGTTTAGACAGGTTTCACTGTATATGCATCAATATATATATATTATGTTTTTCAGAATTCGTTCTCGTCCTTAATATGCATATAATATTTGCCGCTGGAAGTCACTCAATAAACAACAAATCATCAGGCATATCTTTAGACACGCTGACAAAAAGCCATGTACCTTAGGTGCATTTCCCCGTAAGGCTTGGTCGTGAATTTATTAAAAGAATATTTTAGACCTGGTATGAATTACATACGCGGTAAACAAATTATTACCAAGGTTACTTCTACATAGCACAAACAATGTCCTTCCGGTTGGTTATCAAGCTATTAAACAGTAATTAAATTAACTTACATATAAACATTGCATTTTTGTTTTGACAAAATAAGGTAATTAAATAGAGATACGCGGTATAACATTATATTAGCTACGAGGCTAGAACAATAATGTTTGTGAACCTTCGCTGTTGTGCAATGCTTAGCGTGCTGTCTCGAATATAGTAGACAGTCGGTTTGATCCAAGGAAAAATCAAACCAAAGACTAACATTAGCAGTTGATGATCTCCCAATAAACACACAGTATTTTGAAATAAGAATAAAGCATGCTCAATGTGTCATAGTGAAATGACATACCTACATGTGAGAAAAATAAAACTCTCAGCAACTTAAAGAATATGTCGTCTAAGAAAACGTCATTATTTTGGCAATATCATCTTCAAGATACATAAGACGATGATTTCTGTGTTTATTGTACACAATACGATTTCTATAATTGTGTAGATTCACGCTATAAGTCCCTAAATAACAGTGGACAAATGTTTTCGTTAACCAGTAGAAGAACGAGCCCGTGATATAGCGTTCATTTTAAGCAAGAATGTGCCCATGGTATATCGTTCATTTTAAGCAAGAATGAGCCCGTGATATTACAGCACATACAAGCATTAGTATATATACACAAATACAGTGCGTGCATCTCAAGCTAAATATATTTATTATTAGTTCAGACGACACACGAGAAAAAGTCCCGCAATAAATGTTACAAAGATAGATTTGTTTAATAAATATAAATATCATGACTTTTAATGCATATTGCATCATTAACCTTTTGCTTTCATCGTAAAATATCTACCTTATGTTATTTATAAGGTTATTATTGCAACATTATTTGTTGTGTTGAAACATGGCTACTTTGATATTTATCTAAAATGCGAATCCAGAATCATTATGTAATAAAAACGTAGATTTCAAATTTAGTGCTCACGACGCGTTTCTAGAATAACCTTCATCAAGTGACGCTCAAGGTTGAAATGTTGGAAAACCAAATAATTTAGAAAGTTTTGGGAACAAGTAAACCAATGGGCCTAAATAGGATCACCAAAAATCGGCTAAGGTCACCAATGTCTGAGTGAGGAGAACCTTAGTTTTAATAATAATTACATTATTTAGGAACTGTAAATTTCAATAACACATATATCTAATAAACCATGTCAGTGCCAAAACACTTACTACTGGGCGGGTGATACCCTTGGGAACTAATAGTCCACCATCAGAGATATCGACCCTGTGATAGCAATATAAATATGGACATGGACTCGCAATACTAAATCTGGCATGGAGAGAGTACACAATATAAGACCCCTGGACGGAATCAAGACCCGGATTCGGATTTCATTTACTGGATACGGGACTGGATTTTATGTACTGGGTACGGGACTGGATTGTATATACTGGGCACAGGTCTGGATTTTATGTACTGGGTATGGGACTGGAATTTATGTACTGGGTAAGGGCCTGGATTTTATGTACTGGGTACGGGACTGGATTTTATGTACTGGGTATGGGTCTGGATTTTATTTACTGGATACGGGTCTGGAGATTACCATTATCACTGAGTGCAACGGGAAAAGACTGATTCTCATGCTGAAAAAATTACATCAGGTCATCTTCTCTAGACTGGCAGGATATGAAAATCGTAGAGAACAGACGACAGTCGTCCTTTAATGTGTTTTGATTTGAATCACCCGCGTTTGGTTCTGGCTTTTGCTGAAAGAAATCTGTCTTGTTCTTCTTGATTGGTTGATAAAATTAATACTCATCTGTATCTAGCCCTTTCAAGAACTTATTGAATCGAGATTTACCATTATCATATTTAGAAGCAACCATTTCAGCAACACCAGGATGGGCAATAATTTTTGTATCTAGTGTAAACAGATCTCCAGTCTCCTCCATAAACGGACTGCCCATATCTTTCATTGTGTACAGCTTCTGTACTTTATCGAAGAAAGCCTTGACATCATGATTTTTCATTCCTAGTTGTTCAAATCGCTGTTTGGAGAGACTGACTAGATCTGCAAGGAGGAATACAACAGGATTATCACTACTTGTTTTTGTCCCCAATATATAGGTGAGGAGCTCAGAAAACACGAGTAGATATACTTCCCTTTCTTGAGACAGTTCGCTGTCATCCTGATTTTCAATTGTCAGTAAATAAGCCCTCTCCTTATTATACAGAGCTGTCAGGCAGAAATAATGATACTGTGCAACCAGTGAGATGAATATTTAGCTGACACTGAACCCTATGTTGAGTTTCACAGCTGTGCTGTCACTAGTGTGTCCTGCTTGTGCTCCGACACTCACTCTATTTCTCCGGTAAATGATGGTGGGAGCTTAAATTTGTTTATGCATTTTGTATTTTATATACATTTATTTATTTTCGTTTCTTTGTTAAAGGAAATGTTTTATTTGACATTTAGATGGAACTACTAAGTCAATTATTATACTCAGAAAACATTTTTTCAACCGTGATTGGCAGCCATCTTGGAAATAGCCGCCATTTTAAAAAAAAAACCAGGTGACTAACGGGTTTTATCAAACAAAAACCATAAGAGTAGACCCATGCCAACTTGTATGCTTGTACCACAAAGTGAACGATTTTGTCTAAATAGTTACTTAATCTGCCGGGCTAAACAGTACTATTTTTCGATTACAAACAAAGTTAATTCAAAAATGTGATTGTGTCTCATAATAGTTAGCCTTTACAATTGTACAATATAATTATATCCCCCAACATCCCCCCTCCCCATAAAACCTAGTTAGCCTATGCAACTGTACAATACAATGTTTATCCCCCGCCACCCTCCCTATTAAATCTAGTTAGCCTTTACAATTGTACAATACAATTTTTATCCCCGGCCACCCCCCATCAAATATAATTATCCTTAACAATTGTACAATACCATTTTTATCCCCAAACCCCATAAACTCAGCTTCAAATAATACTACGCGTAAGTGTTCACATAATCTGACGTGGAAAAATTGATAAAATATTTAGTCACGGTTGAAGAAATTATATTGGTAAAATTAGAAAGTAAGATTTTCTCATTTAACCACCAGCCGTTAATAAAATATTGCAATTATTCACTCGTGCAATATATTGTCATGCTCCATAGCACATAACCATCACTTGTTTTTTTACATTAAAAATACGGATAAACACGGATATGCAGGTGCACAAAGGAAGACTATTGCAAGACATGTTGATGGTGAATGTATGAACAAAACGGACATCTAAATTGAGGTAGGTTTTTTACTTGGCAAAATTAAATTTCATTTAGTGATCATTCAGAAAACGAGGTCAAATTCTGGGTTGATTAAACAACAACTAAACAATAACATATCACCCGCTTAAATAACCGATATAGGAATTTATCATTATTGAGGAATGGGGAGTCTCGCTTCTGTTACTCGCTACTGCTAACCTGCTGATGGTTATACCAGAATTTACTCGCTACTGCTAACCTGCTGATGGTTTTATCAGAATTGTGAATATCTTGTCTACCATTGTTTGTCTTGTTTTTGTTGCCCTTTGTATTTTCTGTCGTTTATCGATTAACGACTTTTGATTTCTCCTTGATATCTTCGAACTTTTCCTTTCTCGAATTTACCGAGAATTCGAGTTTCCATGACAATGCAAGCTCACATTGACTATGACTGGACCATGTTTATCTTCTTCTTATCAAATAAAGGGACGTAACCGAGTCCGCGAAAACGATGATTTGATTTTGGTGCTTAACGCCACTTTCAGCAGTATTTCAGCTATATCATGGCGACCAGTTTTAGTAGTGGAAAAAGCCGGAGTACCCGGAGAGAACCACCGACCATAGACAAGTAACTGGTAAACTTTATCACTTGCGGCTGCGAGTCGTGTGCACCCTTTTTGTAAGCGCAAAAACGAAATTCGACTATATGAATATCAAATTTAGTGCGTACGACATATTTCTGGAATAACCTTCATCAGGTATGTTCAAAGTCAGAAGATTGGAAAGCCATTTGAACTATATTTCTATATCATAGTTGTGTGAAATTATATATTGAATACACTGGTGGATACTACATAATCAGTGTTGGGCCTAATAATACAATTAGCTTTTTTCATCATTTATAGAGATAACAAAACAGAATATACAATTACAATTTAAAATGGTGGACCAAAATTCAAAAATCAACATTAACACAGCTGAAGCTGCTGAACTTGAACTGATAAAAGGTGTAGGAGCAATATTAGGTAAATGTATTGTGGAATATAGGGCGGACAATGGACCATTTAAATCTCTCGATGATTTGGTAAAAGTCGGAGGAGTGGGTCGAAAGAAACTAAGTGCAATAAGAGACCAGATATGTATAGAAGATTTGTCATTGTCAGAACACGAGGAAATGGACCACGATGGCTCCACCAACGATAATTATTCTAAAGTCAACACACAGTTTAGAGAATCAATGAAATATATGCTCGATATATTAGAACCCATCGCAAAAGCAACAATACGACCACAAGTACCTCAGTTTAATTACAGATACAGTAACAAAGGTGTTGTGAGGATAGCTAGCTGGAACGTAGAGAGATTTGACGAAGAAAAGGCAAATAATCCAGGCGTTAAGGAGGTCATGTGTATGACAATTTTAGAAAACGGGTAAGCAATGTGAGGTTGACTGTTTGTATATGTTTATTAAAGTTACATGATTCAAAGCTAAAACAAAAGTTCCTCCTGTATGGTCGTTTTGGGAGAAACACGGAAACAGAATAATTGATAGTAATAGCTTATCTATGTAAGATTGAAATAATCCAATTATTTAGACTAACACATTGTTTAAAGTATAATCAATGCATGTTGAAAGATAATTCCATATTACTTGTTATTTTACAATAAAGCATACCTTTATATACTTCAAATCGACAATAGGCGATCCTGTTTAGTCACTTTGGTTTTATTGCTTCCAGAACTTTAAATTATTTGACTTTCTAATCTTTCAATTTTGAGCAGACATGATGAAGGTTATCCCAGAAATGCGTCGTGACCACTAAATTTGATATCTACATTTTTATTACAGATTTGGACTGATAGCTGTACAAGAACTTGCTGATGAGAAAGCTTTACATGTAGTAAGTGTTTGTAGTCATCATAAAACAAGCAGATTATCTCCTTTTGATATTTGTAGAATTAATTAATGTTTCCCCAGAGTTCATTTACATGTTTATCTCAAGTTCATGTGAATTTACCGTCCATTCACATACACTATTATAAAAATAAATGTGTTTACCTAAGCGTGAGTATAAAACCCAAATAAAACGAATAAATGAATAGCACATTAATGTTTCACAGCTGATTTCACCCCGGGTTTTATTTAACTGATAGCGTCATTTATAATGAGGATTACATTTTGAAGTTCAACCTTATTGATGCGATTTATATGTCAAGGATTTCTATATTTATATATACATGTAAAGTATGATTACATACCTGACAAGGATGTGACTAAATAAATTATATAGCCTTGCTGAGAGTATACAGGTGAACAAGAATTGTCACTCGACAACGGAGGAATATTAAAAACAAAACTCTACGACAAAGGTCATCCTCCCCTTCATCAGTAGCAATATTCCAGCATCACCAGCATATGGAGATTACATTTCGCAACTTATACCTTATTCCAGAAGTTGCGCACAGTACAGTGATTTTCTTGACAGTGCTCGGCTACTGACGTAACAGCTCCGTTGCAGATTTCTGATCAAAACTTTTATTGTCAACCGAGTTTGAACAATACTCAAAGACTACAAGTTGATATAATTGGTTTTTGACAAAGGTAAGCTCTTGTTCAAATGTAGATCATTTTATGGCTGTCCCAGTAGGTTCTCCAACAACTAAATTTATTTGGGAACAATTCATTATTGTTCGTTATACTAGTATTCATATGACTGTTTGAAGACAAGCTTGAGGATAATAAAGAGGTAATCAGAGGCCGCAAATCTAAGCACAGACAATACAATGGGAAAAAGAAAACAGACATACAATTGACAGAAGAAAAGGACAAAAAGACAGATAGCGATCTATAAAACACTGTACAAAAATTGATGTATCACGAAAGGAGTAAATGAATGAATCGGATGCTTGTACATATCTAAAACATTGACCAGTCCTATTACATCAGCTGATGCAGTTGTGACGTTTGGCATGGGCGTCGTCGTGGTCAAGACCGCATAGTAGTTGGATTTACAACTACCTGTACAATCAGTGCCTATCACCACAAAAGTTGTGAGTTCGAATTCTGTTCGTGGCAGGGTGCACTGGATACAACATTATGTGATATAGTGTGTCAGAGACTTGCGGCAGGTCTGTGGTTTTTTACAGTTTCATCTACCCATAAAACTGGCCGCCATGATTTAAATGAAATATTGTTTGAAAGTGGTGTTGAAAACCATACCCGAAATCCTGTAGATTGCCTAATCTTAATGACTTCGCGAACAACTTACTCCCCCTGTTTTTTTGGTGTGGTCGGTGTTGATCATCTTTTTAGTTTTCTGTGTTGTGTTTTTATTAGGTTTTTGCTTTGTTTTTGTTTTTTTCTTTGTCTTCATCTTGCATTTTGTGTGCCCAATATTGCCAGTGTCTCTGAATTGCGTTCTCCCAAACATGATTAAACCCAACATGTGCATGATTGGTCATTTAATGATCCCTTGAAAAGTTGGAATTTGTTGGATATCCAAGATGACAACCAATGCATTACTTAGTTTTCAACAAAGGACCGTTTTATACCGATGATACCGTTTTCATAGATTATTGAAAACTTTCAGTAAATTGAGGTTAGGTTAGGCTTATGGTATTTAACGCCAATTTCAACAATATCTGAGATAAAACGTGGCGGTCAGATTTATTGGTGGTGGAAACAGGAGGACCCGGAGAAAACCATTCAGTAAATTTATTTAATACCATAAATATATTGTATATAAATACAACTCTGCATGCAAAGATCTAACCAAAAATAGTATTTATCATTCAAAACTAATCAAATCAATAAAAATAATCTCCTTCAAGGGTATAATGTGGTAACTATAGATGTTCCTTGCTAAAATATAGACAATCTGCTGGTGCTGGTTCAATTACAAATTAAAGCAGTGGATTTATATTTTATACCATATCATATTTGTATTTAATTTCAACACATCAATAACCTATTTTTTCTGGTCTTACAGGAAGACTATTAATGTCTTAAGTTGTTAATGATAATGTTAAGCATTATGACTGTTGTTCTAAGAGTAAGGATCATTAACCAATAGCATATGCCTATGTTTAGCCAGTACTCAATGAACTACGAACATTCATTAATTGATCCAACAATTGTATTGTCAATGTTATTGTTGTAGTTATTATTATCAGAAAGAGGACCCAACCCCGATCTACGTCAGCATATGTCGTGGATTTAATGTATTTATTGATATGGGACGAACGAAACAGTGTCTTTTTCCCACTAATTAGACACTCCGATAATTTCATACATTTTTGTTTGTAGATTTGTGAGGAATTAAACAACCCCACCTTGTCGAATGTAAAGGAATTGTCAAGATCTCAAAGTCTGTGGAAGTGCAGTGTGTCCGATGTAACAGGAAGGATGTATAGGGTATATATTCATAAGCGGGCGATAGCTTGTTCTTAGCAGTAGAAATGTAGTGAAAAAAGTTGAATACCATGGACAAATATTTCTTAGTCGCAACCGGAGAGCGGAAGCTTGTGCGCCAAAAAATCAAGATTACTTACGCTTCTAAAAAAACCCACAATAAAAATAACAAATATTTGAGCTTCACTCGAAAATGTTAAGAACTTTAGTTTGAACTTAATGCTGACCTAAGATGGGGGGCTTGGGACCAGGAAATTAATTTGTTCCCGCCAAGTTTTATTGAATAAGGGTAATAACAAAATTACCGAACACCGAGCAATCTTCCAAAGGGAAAGGCAATTCTCATAAATCGACAAACAGACAAAATCAGTCAACAACCAGAAAACTGGGAAAACCGCAATGGCCCTGACTTGGTACAGGCTTTTCCAAAGAAATGGTGGGTTGAATCAGATTTCACGGTGCCAAACTTCCCGCTTCCATTACGGTTGAAAGGTTCCGGTTGTCACAATAACAGCATTTTAACAATACTGGGACAAATATGTATAATAGTAGTCAACGCAGTACCTTGTAAAAATCAATTGTTTATTATTGTCTCTGCAGAACGTTCTAACTAAACTGTCATCTTCTTACTCAGTTTGATTTCAAATGAGATGTGGAATGATGTCATGTCTAAACCACGATTACTTAATCCTTATCCTTATATCTTTTCACTTTATGAAAATCCATCGTTTATTTATGTAGCACATCAGGAAGGTAAGATATGATGTATATACATGTATGATTAGTGGTGTAGATTTTTCCTCTTTATGCGAGTTTTCGACTGGACTTAGGGACTGTTCTGATTGTTTGTGGTTTGCCTTTTAATTTGTGTTGTAACAATACACGGATACCATGACAAAATGCACAGGTTATATCTTGAAGTGTATTTGAACCACATTTGGACTCGATATACTATGCCCAATATATATGTGTCTAGTGCCTGAAGGTTAATCCACTGTATTAACGCAAAACGAAACCATTGAGCACTTCCTCTTTCACTTTCCTCGGTATGATATCGTTACACAACGCTATATCAGCTCTCGGTTCCTTACTACACCACTACTTCTAGACATAGTACTATTTGGATCTAATGTATACACACCTATAGTAACCAAACTGCTGAAGTCTTCTACACCGTCCACAAAAGTATCCTGCGCAGCAAAAGATTGACCTCTTGTCTTTACCCTTCATCAAATAACATCTCAAGTTGCACATAATAACTTTTTCTTTTACAAACCTTTTTCACTACAGCGTTCTTATATGTCATCATCAAATTGTGTTATCTTTCAAGACATATTATAGAAGGAATATCTCTTTGGAAAAAAGAATTCCCATAAGCTTAATAGCTTGTTTTCAGATCTCTTTAATTCAAACAAATTCAGACGTGATTGCTATTATATATATGTAACTGTATTATATTTAATAACGTGCATTTGCAATGAGCGTCGAAAAGAGCTAGCTAAGACAACCAGTCAGTACATACTATAAGTCATATAAGTTTATTGTTTGTTTTTATGTTCTTTTTCTTTTGGACATTGAATTGTCTGTTCCTCTTCGATTTACGACACTTGATTACCCCTTTGGTATCTTTAAGCTTTTCTTATAGTCTTTATTGTTAGTTTTATAACATTTGCAGTTTTGTAAGAAGAGCTTGAATATACCAAAGGGTAATCAGAATCCGTTAATCCATTAAAGACAGTCCCTGCTCCACTAGTAACTATAGCAACATTTTAGAAACGTAATTTGTATATGTTTTTGTTTGTTTGTAGAGTATGGAATACAACGGTTTCCTGTATGATTCATCCCAAGGCATCACACTTCATAATTCTGCATTATTGCAAAAACCGAAAAAAGCTCCGAAGCCTTTTACCAGAAAACCATTTATTGGTACATTCAAGGTAATAGTTTGAATTGCTTAAGAGCAACAGTAATGTTCCGTGATAGCACGGTACTGGAAATAAAAATCATGAATTAATTAGTAAGAAAGGATATGGATGTAAATAAACATGAACGATCATCCAACATTACACTAGGATACACATTAGAGTTAAAGGACAAGCTTGTAGTAAGAAAGGATATGGATGTAATTGAACATGAGAGACAATCCAACATCACACTTAGACACAAATTAAAGTAAAGTAACAGCTTGTAGTAAGAAAGGATATGGATATAAATGAACATGAGATACTATCCAACATCCCACTTAGATGCAAATTAGAGTAAAGCAACATCTTGTAGTAAGGAAGGACATGATGCAAATGAATATGAGAGACTATCCAACATTACACATGGACACAAATTAAAGTAAAGAAACGTCGCTTTTATTGCTATTCTGCATTTTACAGTCACAGTGGGGTCTTCAACAATGACCAAAACTCATATCCCATACTCTTTATGTCTATCGATAAACGTAACATCTGGGCATCTATTTCGCTTAGTAAAGGATAGTAATATTAACTAGTGTTATAACATTTGGGTCAAAAAAGGGATAGACAAGAGTTAGAGTGACAAGAAATATTGTAATAGGCATTTCTCGAATGGTTCCGTTTCTTCCATCCAAATAAGTGAGCCGAATGTAGAAACTCAATTTAGAGGATGGGGTTATGTGTTATAGTGTTTAACGCCACATTAAGAGGAAGCATTTACAATCAAGAAACTTTGTTTGGTTTATGGTGTTTATCGCCACTTTCAACAATATTCCAGCTATATCATGGCGTTCAGTCTTATTGGTGGAGTACCTGGAGAAAACCATCGACCTTTCGCAAATGACTGACAAACTTTATCACATAAATCTATATCGAGTGCACCTCGCCATGAACAGAGTTCGAACTCACAACTGTAGTGGTGATAGGCACTGATTGCACAGGTGGGTGTAAACATAACCACCATACGAACACGACCAAGATGCCCCCCCCCCAAAAAAAAATAATAAATTAATAAAACATCAATGTATCGACTGACAAAGCATGATAAAAACCTTATTTGGTCCACGTTTTCACAAAACAAACACACTGCATATTTATATTAGACGATGTGTTTGGTTAACTTTCGAAATAGGACTTCATGGATAAAGTTTTGGCATACAATTAAGTATGGTTTACAATGGAGACCGGGGTATCTATAGTAGAAATAGTTATGTTTAATGGTCTCATATAACCGGAGCTGTCTTCATTGGTGACCTCATATAATGACAGCAAATATTTCTGAGTATATTCAGCCAATTTATTAAATATGGCAGTGATATCGTCCATCATTCCATTTTTATTTGTATGACGTTCATTTGATTCAACCCACCATTTCTTTAGAAATGCCTGTACCAAGTCAGGGTCATTACGGTTTTCACAGTTTTCCGGTTGTTGATTGATTTTGTCTGTTTATATAATTATGAGTTTTGACTTTACCTTTGTAAGATTGTTCGGAGTTTGGTAATTTTGTTATTACCCTTATTTGTTATTATTTTACCAATCCAGTATGTTTTAACAATAAACCAACAACATTAACTATCATGTTTCAAAAAGTCTGAAAAAGAACCGAAAGAAGAAATATTGAAATAATATTGAATAAAAAGATTAACAGATAAGAATTACTTTTGTTTTGGTTCGTTGTCTTACATTATACATATGAAGTAGGATCGCTCATTTGTAAGACTGGGTACTGCTGACACTTCTGAAGGCTCAACATAGAGAGCTTCCCTGCAGCTTCCGGGCCAATTGACAGAATGAGAATGTGGTTCCGATGGCATTTGATGCTTGAGTTGTCAGGTTATTAAATGGAACGCCTGTTTTTAGACTTAGTGAGACCTTCTTTAGAGAGTGCCTCGTCCCTTTCCCTTTAAGGGCTATTTATGTAGATTTCAGAAAAGTGTAGGTCCATTTTAGAAGCTACATACCGCTATCTATTCGTCCCTACCTAACTAACTGCTCGCCATATCCCTCCTTTTTTGTATGCTTTTATTACATCTTGTTTTTGTCCTGGTTAGGCATGTAATATTTCCCGCTGACCGTTGAGCAATCGCCAATCAATCAATGATGACGGTAATGCACTGTGCTTAAGCCCTGTAAATTGTAATTACAGTCAAACCTGTATTAAGAGATCACCTTTGAGACAAAGAAAATGTGGCCTTATAAGACAGGTGACCTCTTAAAGGAGGTTCAAGTCATAAGCAATTTGCTATGACTGAATAGGAAAAATGAGACCTTTTAATACAGTTGACTGCTGAATAGAGGTGACTACATGGGCTGGTTTGACTGTACTTCTGTACATATATCTTACAGAGAGATTACTGATTAGATGTACGGTCAATGTTCAGTCACTTTGTGCTATTACCATAAAATCTTCTTTTTAGATAAAGAACTTTGACTGTATCATTGTGAGTGTTCATCTGAAAGCTACTGGATTAAGCAATGAAGATTTAGACAGACTACAAGCAGAAATAGATAGAGTCCCCGCTATATATGAAGCAGTTGAGGAAGAATACCCAGGTTCAAATACATGTCCTTATATCGGATATAGCATATGCAATCAAACTTAATACGGCGAGGTTCGCGCCCGGCTTTGTAAATTACAAAAAGGGGTGCACTCGATTCGCAACCGTAAGTGATAAAGTTTACCAGTTGCTTGTCCATGGTCGATGGTTCTCTCTGGGCACTACGGCTTCTTCCACCACTAAAACTGGTCGCCATGATACAGCTGAGAAATTGCTGATAGTGGCGTTAAGCAAAATAAATCAATCAATCACAAAAACAATCACACTTCTGAGTTCTTTTGCTTTATCAAATATTACTTGTGTACGGTAGTCCTCATTACGGTAGACCACCCCGGTAAACCACATACTGATGCACTATTTCTCGCGTCGGTTTCGCGATCTTTTTCTTCGCGAGACTGAAATGTTGGGGCGCTGATATTTAAACCCGGATGTGGAAAGCCAACATACATACGAAAGTAAATACTTTCATGAACAATATTTAAATATAATAGCCACTTTGTTTTGTTTTTGTAAAAATAAAATCTTGTATTTTCATTCCTAAGTCAAACAATTTCCAAACTACATCTATTTCATTTGCAACTGCGTCAATTCCGTAAATCGTGACGACAGTGTACTGTAAATAAACACAGCACCTTGTTCAAGCGTGTCCAAAAAAAAAAAATTTCTAGTTTATACGGATTAGTAAAAGATGATTATAGAATAAATTTGACTTAATTTAGAACTACACTATAATTTAGAACTACAATATTTTCAGAAAATATCAAATTCATTGTTTGGACCATTTGCAGTCGCTGTAGAAAAACTCGCCTTGGTGTGTTTTTTGCATTTTTATTTTTTGCAGAATCTACGCGTGTGGTCTAACATTTACTCGGATCTATAAAAAAAATTGACCAATACAACACGGACGTACTGAAAGGACTTTAGGTTAATATGGACTATCTTTAAGGACAACTAGTGTTCATTTTTGTACCACTGAATGACTCTAAGACAACTCGGGTAATTTTTTTGACGTATGGACATTTTATGTCACGCCCAACTGAATTTCCATGTCGAATTCCAGATTATTGACATATCGTTATATATGACTTACCAGTTTAAAAGAAATCCAAACACAATTCCTGTCCAATTATCCAAGATTATTTGTACCACAATATTCCTAAAGTTCTACAATAAATGCGTAAATAAAAACGAATCTTGCCACCATTCATCGCAATGTTAATGTTTGTTTTTAATCATGTCATATTTTACGTTGCAACAATGACAGCATTGGAATCGTATTTGGGTCACAACTGACACGCAAAGATGACAATGTCGACAAAAAATCAATATTTTTAATATGCATAGTACACGTACAATAACTAGAATGAAGAGATCCCATACATGTACGTTGTTAATCCAAGTTTGACATTTGTTCACTTTCTTTGCTGGTCTCTTTTGGCTCTTTGTGATTTTATTTTTCTTTATCTCAGAATCATAAGAACTACAGGTAGGTCTGAAGGGAAATACCTTAGCAATATCAGACTCGAAATAAAATACATAATTTTGGGTGTTGACCACTTTGCCCTCACGTATATTTGAAAGGATAGATTACAACAAATTTGTTGAAACACGGAGAAGAGAAGACGTTTTCAAAGGAATCAAACTGCATATAAAACAATATACAGAAAACAAACTGCATACAAAAAAGTCTTAAAATAAAAAAAAAATATTTTAGATGTTGGTCAGTTTTAACTCCCTATGACCCTTTCTATCTCGGAAACATTTTTTGGATGGTGTCTAGACATGCATTGAATTGGCAGATGAGTAGGAGTGGACCAGAAAGTGGGGGACTAGTTTTGAGGGTGGACCAGAAAAAGTGGCCAGGTTTCAAAACTGATAAGCAAAAAAGAAAAAAATGAAATGATATTAAAAAAATGTCATTTGAATGCATGCTTCTATACTAAAAATCCAGCTTTTTAAAAACATTTCAAAAGGGGGGATGGGGGCATGTGCCCTTGCCACCGGTTCATATGTCTCTGATAAGAAAAGATAGTTGAACATAAACATTTTCCATTTTTATACAATTTTTGCATTTATTATTTCTTTAGCTAAGATAATAAAACCAACACTTTCTAACCATGATGTGCTCGCATGGAACAAGGAACACAATGCATTAGTTTTTCCTTACTTCTATTAGTGTTAATTATTTCTATCAGTACCCATTTATTTATTCATCTTACTACCCAAAAGAAGAAGAAAAAAGAAATTATACAAAATATCTATAGATACATTGTGAAAAATATAAAGAAAAGAAGAATTTTGTTTGCATAGTAAGAGAAGAGAATATTTGGCCACATATACTCGGGGACAGAATATCTCCACCTTTCTTCCAACACTACGGAAAAAAAATGTATTATATCATATCCTTCAGCATTATTTACAGCTTAAGCATTAGTTAATTTGATATGCATGCATATCATCACAAAATGACCCAAAACATTCATCTTCGATTTAGTTTTACATTGCATTTGTATGACAGTGGTTCCGTGTACAAAGGTTTTGACAGATTTTCCGTCAGTCTGATCCTACAAAATATTTGAATACTACCAACATCTGCCGAAAATGGTTTCGAATAGTAAGACACAATGAATATTATTTATTTAACTATTTAGTATGCCGTTCATACTATATGTCTATCTGCTATTATTTATTAAACTCAGTCTTCCCAAAATAAATGCTATGCTGAAATTATTAACCAGCTTGTTGTTAAAACTTTGAAAGGTAATAACATTACACAAGAAGGATTATATTATCTGTATATTTTTGTCACAGATAATTTTAAAGAGTATGAATTAGATACTGAATATTGCCTTTAACATTTTGTATGTGAAAGCAGAGACATGTCTGATGAAAGCGGTGACTATACCATTCTCTTAAAATTAAAAACCATTTTGTTAACTTGGAGCTAGCATAATATTGGCCGAAATACACATACTTTAAAATGTCGAAATGAAGATTATCAGTATTACTGTAACCGTACGCAGTGCGGTCTTATGTATGGGCACAATGGGCAGTTGCCCGGTGGTCACACGAGCAAATGAACCCCATACTAATATATGTATGTTGTAGACGGCATGATTTTTAATGTTTAAACACTGATTTTGTTTAAAGTATCAATACAAGAAATATATGTTTAATTTTATCGACCATTTACAGTTTTATTTCTGTGAGTGTTTGTATACATAGGGGCCTCAGTGCACTGCTTTGACTAGGGCCTATATTGCTGATAAGATGGCCCCGACCGTACGCCATTCATCATTTACACTTCATGAACATGTATCGACTGTACATAGCATGGTATAGGCCAATATTGATTATGTATGTTGGTTTGTATTAATTGATATTTTTGTAATAAAACTCTTTTCTTATGACATAAAAGACAGGATACTTTCATTTTACAGGCACCGACGTCTACTACCCCCTTTATGGTTGATACCACCCGCGTACTAGTACTAGTTAGCCTCCAATGTGTGCACTGTCCCTAGTCCAACAATAAAAGATTCCATACTTGTTTTCTCGTAATTTTCTATTCTACTTCATTTAACTTTCCAGTGAATGTCATAGGGATATAAAGTATTTTTAGAAGCATTTAATTTCAAATACTTCCGTCCTCTCTATAGACCGTGCCTACTCATCTTAAAACATAGATATCTAGATTAGTGCGCATCACTCATTTCTAAAATAATATAATTTAGGCATGATCAAATTGGCTAAGGTTCGTACGGATTCACACCCGTACATTCATGGCTTTTACGAATAAGATTTTGCAATGCATGTTATCGTAGATGAGAATTGCTCTCGTCTCCATCTTTGTCTGGTACAATTACATCGCATGTTTCAATACAAATGTAATAAGAATAAAAGTACCACACCGTCAAAGCAGTTCAAAAATGAACACGGAAAATCATAGAAACAGAGCTAAACTTGATTCCCCGAACACATATGTACACGGCCGCGCATACATATATACCAGCCATGGTACAGGCACTTCCCCAAACTTGATTCCCCGAACACATATGTACATGGCCGCCCAATCATATATGCCGGGCTTGGTACAGGCACTTCCCCGAACACATATGTACATGGCCGCCCAATCATATATACCGGGCTTGGTACAGGCACTTCCCCGAACACATATGTGCATGGCCGCCCAATCATATATACCGGGCTTGGTACAGGCACTTCCCCGAACACATATGTACATGGCCACCCAATCATATATACCGGGCTTGGTACAGGCACTTCCCAAACTTGATTCCCTGAACACACATGTACATGGCCGCCCAATCATATATAGCCGGCTTGGTACAAGCACTTCAATATTAAGTGAAGGACTCTATAGTTTTATGAAGCCAAACCTCCATTCATAGTAACATGATGCGTCATTAAAATGTTTTTCGCATGTAATTAAAATGAGGATCCTGACATATAAAACTGGCTAATTGTTAGACATCAACAAAATTGTTGTTTTTTTCTGTATTTTGCAGGAGAACGGGATATTATGATTGTAGGTGATTTCAATTTAAATCCACAAAAAGAAGGTATGTCGAGTGTATGATATATCAAACAATTTATACATTACTTAATAGCATATTGTTTTGATTATATCATTATTATATCATACAAATGTGAAAATATGTTTTTGTCGTAATACCCACTAAGCACATTTCATTCACCAGATGCACTGTGTGTTCATGGTACTCACTACTGTACACCAAATTCCAACGCAAGATATTAAAAACTAAAACTTCTTAGGAATATAAACCTTAGATATACAATTATGTTTAACATTTTCTCTCGTTAAATTTGAGAAAATGTTTTCGTTTGAACATCAATGTCACAGTGATAGTAAGAAAATATAGATATCTCAATTTTCATTTTAGAAGCCAGGCACAAATAGTTGTAGTAAGCGACTTCAGGTGTATATAATGCAAAAAAAAATACTATATTAGGACATTAAAAAGGTTGTTTTACTAAGCTTACAAGTATATAATTTTACTCTCTAAAATTAACAGTTTCCTCATTTAATCGATCACAAATTATGACCACTAATACCAGTTCGTCTGTGCATTTAGTTGTTGCTCAAATAAATATTTTCTTGCATAGCTTATTGATATAACAGATTGCATTTGTTTTTCGTATGAACAATATTATTTACATCTGTTACGTTTGATTGACAATTGTTTTTCTGTTGAGGCTGACACAACAGTACGTCAATTTTCCGTCCGGTCCGTATGTTGGTCTTCACCGCCATGTATTGGTTTCTGTTAGCCTTACTTGTAACTAGCTATCTATATTATTAGCTACTAAAGAGTAAATGATGAAAGCAACGTCAATTGATTATCAGCAGTACCTCTCGTCAACAGGGTTAGGATTATGGTGTTCAACGCCGCCACTTTCAACAATAGTTAAGTTATATCGTGGAGGTCAGTTTTTTGGAGGAGGATATCAGAGTAGCCGAAGAAAACCACCGACCTGTCGCAACTCATTGACAAACTTTATGAATCATGTTGTATCGAGTAGATTTCGCCATGTGTGGGATTTGAACTCATAACTTTTGTGGTGATAGACACTGATTGCATAGGTAGTTGTCAAATCAACTACCATATTATCTCCACCACGACAGTCCCCTTCTCGTCCTCAAATAGTTTATTTTCTGTAAATGGGGCATGCATGTTTGCCACATCGTAAATATTTTTTACAACTGTCATTTCAGATTTTGATATATTACGAGAAAAAGGATATGCAAATTGCATACCGCTGGGAAAATTTACAAACATTAGCAACAGTAACCCTGAAGGCAGTGAAAGTTATGACCATATATGGATAACAAGTAGTACTAAAAATGTGTTTTCAGGTGAGTTATCGTTATGTGTTATACCTGTTAAGTGTATTCACATGTGTCGAGGAGTAAATGTAGATTTGATTGACTTGATTTGATTTATTGTGTTTAACGCCACTTTCAGCAATATTTCAGCTATATCATGACGACCAGTTTTAGTGGTGGAAGAAGCCGGAGTACCGGGAGAGAACCACCGACCATGGGCAAGCAATTGGTAAGCTTTATCACTTGCGGCTGCGAGTCGAGTGCCCCTTTTTTTTAATATACAAAGCTAGGCGCAAACCCACGCCGTATTGGGGATAGGCTTGTATGTGTTGTTAGGTAATCCAATTACCTAACCCATTGAACCACCCTCACAGTACATTCCATATTGAATAAACCTGTATTTAGCGACTACCTGTCTTATGTGTCCATATATCAATGTTCCCATGGAAGGTCAAATAAGACAGGTTTGATTGTATATACATACCAACCAATTCAAACACGGTTTGTGTGTATTAACATATGGTGAATTTGTATCTATTACTTATGTAACCGGTCTAGATCCTACATCTGTTGAATGTTCATGTTTATATGTGTCTTAGGGCGAGATTACCTCTGTTTCTACCATGTTTCTATTGCATGAATTGTTCTAAGAGTGTCATACGTTTTCCTTTTCATTTTATTTTTACGATTTTTCTGCTGGAGTTTGGAACCGTTCTGATGGTAATGTATTTTTTCAATTTTCATGTGGAAATCGTAATGTAAAAAAATATATTTTACAGGAAGATCTGATGTCATTCGAGAAGGATTACGACATGCCTTTATACCTAAAGGATGGTCATGGGGAGGTGTCGTTAGTGACCACTGTCCAGTATGGACAGAGATATATACTGGTCAGGATTATGATGAAGCCAACCTGAAAGAAGATACAGATTTCCTATTTGATGTTTAACGCTGCGCCATCATCATAATAAATATAAACACATTTATGCAAGTTAAAATATACATGTACAAATATTGTAGAAGTAAAATGCTAATATAATTTTGATTTGTTGTTGAATGAAGTGTCCACAATCTTTGTTGGTTTTAGGTTTGATCTTATGGCGCTTAAGGCCACTTTTAACAATATTTCAGTTATATCGTGGCGGCCAGTTTTATTGCTGGAGGAAACCGGAAGACTCGGAAAAAAAACCCGACCTGCTGGAGGTCACTGACAAACTTTATCACATAATGTTGTACACCTCACCCTGAGTGGGATTCGAACTCACAACATTAGTGGTGACACGCACTGATTGCATAGGTAGTTGTAAATCCAACTGCCATACGATCACGGCCACGACGGCCCTTAGTCTATGAATAATATTTTTATTTTGCGCAGAATATATAGACACAGATGATGATGGTATAACAGCTACAGTTTAGCCGATACTAGAGCGTAGTGTCACCCTTTCAAGACAAATCCAGTGTACTGAGTTATGAACAGTATTCCAAATTTCCAACTATTTCCAAATGTAGCATCAAACCTAACAGAACTGACGGGGATACCAGCCCCTTTATTTATTTTTAGTGTTAAGATTTCTAGATGCTTTCCAAAACCGAGGGTTTCACATATCGGTTCTTTATAACTATCCCAGTTTTTCTCCTTAATAAGTATAATAAGCACTACGACGCTGTGTTTGTCTTTTCCCTAGAATGCCAGGGATAAACACTATAATTGTAATGTCTTCTCTCTAGGATTCCAGGGGATGCACACTACATTGTGTCTTCTCCCGATGATACCAGGAGGATAACTCTAAATTGTTGGTGTGTGTCTTGGTTGAAAGAAGATTGGGATTGTAGGAATATAATTTAATAGGGATAATCTTACACAAGCTGTAATCAATGTGTTCGACTGAACAAAATGTTGCAATATACAATTTCATGGTCGACCATTACGGGATTGTTAACAATGTGTTCCCGATATGATAATTACGTAAATGAAGTAAATTCAGAATGTACAAATGTACAAGAATCTGAGCAAAACCCCGCACTCAATAAAAAAAAACTCGACAAGATAACGATTATAAGGAAAACAATATGAACAAAACGGAGTCACCAAAATTGAACATAGAAAACTAAGATAGTTCAACACGTACCTAACCAAGATAAAAACAAAACAAAGGAAACAAATAATAATAAAAAAGAAGAAAAAATAACTAAAAAAACTGGAGGTGCACTAAAGTGCTTCGGAAAGGTAAACAGGCGCCAACTTTTTTTCATGTGATAAATTCGTATCTTTTGGAATATGAAACCATTTTTTAGCATTTATATATCTTTACGTTATATTTTGACATAATACCTACACTACATAGACTGTTAATACAAGGGCGAAGTGGATGCCTACATAGACATTTCTTCTACACTTTGTCATAAACTCTAATTACTGTTATTTTATGTCTGTCTAAATAGATTATGTCATAGTCTGATAAATTGCATAACTAGAAGGAAATACCTCAATAATGTAACAGTACTTAATCAAACAGTCGACATAGACATTCTTTATAGGCGGCTGCTGGTTTATACTGTACATAGACAAATCAAAATCTGAAAAATAATAAAATTTTGAGTATACATATGCAGAGCAACAATAAATCTTTTTTTTTCTATTTCGGCATATCTCAACACTTTACCCACCTAGACATTAATCCATTAATGCATTGATTAATTACATTATTTAGAAACTAAATTTGAGACACAAACATGTCTAATAAACCATGTCAGCGCCGAATCACTTACTACTTGGCAGATGATACTATCGGGGACTAATAGTCCATAAACAGAGGTATCGAGCCAGAGTTTGTATAGTTATATAATTAAGTGCACACCTTTCTGGAATAACCTTCATAACGTTATTTTACTTTGTCAGCATTGTTGTAATTATAATCGATAGACATACTTAATGTAAAAAATCACCTTAAACTCCTGGTAAAATTTCTAATATTGCTTCATTACTATTGATTAATGTGTTTCGTGTATATAAAATAGCAAAGTAATAAATGAAAGCAAAAAAAAGTTAATAAATGGAAGTAATTTCTGAATATTTTGAAGTATTTTTTCGAAGGACTTCCGTATACATTCACTGAATAAATAGAAGAATAATTCTTCTAAAATATCAATTGACAAAAATCATGAGCAAAATGCTTCGTCGTTACCTCTAGTTGTTTGTTTGCGCATAGTGGTTTTCACCACATATTCTGTTGTGTTTATGTTTGGTTATCGTCGTCTTCAGTACCCTATGTTGCCAGTTTATCTGGATTGTCCATTTTTTATCGCCCCCTTGGTATTCTCTAACGTTTATTTAATATCGAATGCACATGCAATTAGTTATTGGTCAGACATCAGCCATACAGCTTCAAATGTCTTCCAAAGTTTAATAACCATCCTTTGTATAACGACCTAATGAGTGTGTTCTAATACATAAATACACCAAATACAAGTGTGTGACATACACAAACAGCTTCAGTATGTGGCCTATAACAGATACATTGGAGTCTAAATTAGAGATCGCCTCTGTGTTGTTGTAGTTAGCAATGTCGACACTACCACCACAGGATTTATTTGTGTTCAATTTGTGGGCGGGTCAAACTAAAGAAACTAAAGACCATATAATGGGCATTTGACGATTCCCGCCACCAATACAGCAACATTAAGGATCAAGAACAAAAAACAGATTTGGTAGGGGTCAAGATAATAAATACAGGTTTGTTAGGGGTCAAGATAATACATACAGGTTTGGTAGGGGTCAAGATAATAAATACAGGCTTGGTAGGGGTCAAGATAATAAATACAGGTTTGATAGGGGTCAATATAATAAATACAGGTATGGTAGGGGTCAAGATAATAAATACAGGTTTGGTAGGGGTCATGATAATAAATACAGGTTTGACAGGGGTCAAGATAATAAATACAGGCTTAGTAGGGGTCAAGATAATAAATACAGGTTTGGTAGGGGTCAATATAGTAAATGCAGGTTTGACAGGGGTCAAGATAATATTTACAGGTTTGGTAGGGGTCAAGATAATAAATACAGGTTTGGTAGGAGTCAAGATAATAAATACAGGTTTGGCAAAGGTCAAGATAATAAATACAGGTTTGGTAGGGGTCAAGATAATAAATACAGGTTTGGTAGGAGTCATGATGATAAATACAGGTTTGGTAGGGGTCAAGATAATAAATACAGGTTTGATAGGGGTCAATATAATAAATACAGGTATGGTAGGGGTCGAGATAATAAATACAGGTTTTGAAGGGGTCATGATAATAAATACAGGTTTGGTAGGGGTCAAGATAATAAATACAGGTTTGGTAGGGGTCAAGATAGTAAATGCAGGTTTGACAGGGGTCAAGATAATAAATACAGGTTTGGTAGGGGTCAAGATAATAAATACAGGTTTGGTAGGGGTCAAGATAATAAATACAGGTTTGGTAGGGGTCAAGATAATAAATACAGGTTTGGTAGGGGTCAGGATAATAAATACAGGTTTGGTAGGGGTCAAGATAATAAACACAGGTTTGGTAGGGGTCATGATAATAAATACAGGTTTGGTAGGGGTCAAGATAATAAATACAGGTATGATAAAATATAAGTACAGCTGGTAGGACACTCTACAGCCTGTGTTTACACTGCTTACTAAGAAGCCATTAAAACATGGATATCCGATTGTGAGCTTGACGTATGTTCTATGAAAATTGCATGGTAGAAATCACAATTTGCCTGACTGGTCCAGAGTATAAGATGATCAAAGAAGTGTTCCCCTCTTCAATCAATTATCTCAATCCTCTTACTCAATTGTGATAATTTACTAGATTGCCTCTATAGGTAACAGGACGGTACCATTATGGATGAGGAATTAATTTCCCTTCTGTATGACCTAGGGTGGGCTTAGTTACAACACGAGGCAAGTTCACTTGTAAATTTCCTATCAGGGCGAGGTGTACAACAGTATGTGATCAAGTTTGTCAGTGACTTGCCACAGGTCGATGGTTTTCTCCGGGTCCTCCAGTTTCCTCCACTAATAAAACTGTCCGCCACAATATCACTGAAATATTGTTGAAAGTGGCGCTAAACACAATCAAACAAACAATAATGTTTGTAAATTCCCTACGTAAATGTTGTCCTTCATAGGCTTTGGTAACTTTGTCATCATGGATGGTTGTTGTCCGACTTTGTGTCTTTATACTTTTTAATTTGTGTAATAAAATTAAAAGCAAAACATACCACAC
The DNA here is from genome assembly GCA_963680875.1 of Bathymodiolus brooksi. NCBI lineage: Eukaryota > Metazoa > Mollusca > Bivalvia > Mytilida > Modiolidae > Bathymodiolus > Bathymodiolus brooksi. Next base: position 49,310,994 of record OY804580.1, on the reverse strand, counting down.
TGTCCTGAACAATTCCAAAATCAAATATCAAAATCGTAGAAAGAGGCAAAATGGATACCTTTAATGCACAAATGCATGACCACTCATCTTCATGGCTTTGTACTGGTACTTAAGTATTATGTTTGTTTGTTTGTTTACATATGTTGTGTATCCCGGTACTAGAGATATCTTACTAGGTACTTACTTACTTCACATATCGGTTCAATATCCTCCCAAGAGGCGGGATATAGGATGTCCTTTCGAAGTAGTATTGCAAGGTTGTGATACGGAAAACTTGATTGTGACGTTTTTTGAGACTACCACGTTGTTCTTTGCATGTTAAAGATGACATATGTAGATTCTGTAGCTGCTGCAAAAGTATGTATTGTTCGTCCTTACTCGGGTTCGCATATTTTTGCAACGACATTCAAAAGTCGCTGCATCCGTGTTTTCCATTTTCTTTCTTCCTTCTGTATACAGTAAAACCTGTCTAAACCGAACCCTGAGTAACCCGAAAGCATGGCTAAACCAGACAGATTTACAATCCCATCTACTGAACCCTGAGTAACCCGAAAATCTGCCAAACCAGACAGGCCCATCTGCTTAATGTCTATGTAGTTTGAAAATTATTCAGTCCCAAAGGGGTTCGGTTTAGACAGGTTTCACTGTATATGCATCAATATATATATATATATATATATTATGTTTTTCAGAATTCGTTCTCGTCCTTAATATGCATATAATATTTGCCGCTGGAAGTCACTCAATAAACAGCAAATCATCAGGCATATCTTCAGACACGCTGACAAAAAGCCCTGTACCTTAGGTGCATTTCCCTGTAAGGCTTTGTCGTGAGTTTATTAAAAGAATATTTTAGACCTGGTATGAATTACATACGCGGTAAACAAATTATTACCAAGGTTACTTCTACATAGCACAACCAATTTCCTTCCGGTTGGTTATCAAGCTATCAAACAGTAATTAGATTAACTTACATATAAACATTGCATTTTGTTCTGACAAAATAAGGTAATTAAATAGAGATACGCGGTATAACATTATATTAGCTACGAGGCTAGAACAATGATGTTTGTGAACCTTCGCTGTTGTGCAATGCTTAGCGTGCTGTCTCGAATATAGTAGAAAGATCAAACCAAAGACTAACATTAGCAGTTGATGATCTCCCAATAAACACACAGTATTTTGGAATAAGAATAAAGCATGCTCAATGTGTCATAGTGAAATGACATACCTACATGTGAGAAAAATAAAACTCTCAGCAACTTGAAGAATATGTCGTCTAAGAAAACGTCATTATTTTGGCAATATCATCTTCAAGATACATAAGACGATGATTTCTGTATTTATTATACACAATACGATTTCTATAATTGTGTAGATTCACGCTATTAGTCCCTCAATAACAAGTCGACAAATGTTTTGGTTAACCAGTAGAAGAACGAGCCCGTGATATAGCGCTCATTTTAAGCAAGAATGAGCCCATGGTATATCGTTCATTTTAAGCAAGAATGAGCCCGTGATATTACAGCACATACAAGCATTAGTATATATACACAAATACAGTGCGTGCATCTCAAGCTAAATATATTTATTATTAGTTCAGACGACACACAAGAAAAAGTCCCGCAATAAATGTTACAAAGATAGATTTGTTTAATAAAAATAAATATCATGACTTTTAATGCATATTGCATCATTAACCTTTTGCTTTCATCGTAAAATATCTACCTTAGGTTATTTATAAGGTTATTATTGCAACATTATTTGTTGTGTTGAAACATGACTACTTTGATATTTATCTAAAATGCGAATCCAGAATCATTATGTAATAAAAACGTAGATTTCAAATTTAGTGCTTACGACGCGTTTCTAGAATAACCTTCATCAAGTGACGCTCAAGGTTGAAATGTTGGAAAACCAAATAATTTAAAAAGTTTTGGGAACAAGTAAACCAATGGGCCTAAATAGGATCACCAAAAATCGGCTAAGGTCACCAATGTATGAGTGAGGAGAACCTTAGTTTTAATAATAATTACATTATTTAGGAACTGTAAATTTCAATAACACATATATCTAATAAACCATGTCAGTGCCAAAACACTTACTACTGGGCGGGTGATACCCTTGGGAACTAATAGTCCACCATCAGAGATATCGACCCTGTGATAGCAATATAAATATGGACATGGACTCGCAATACTAAATCTGGCATAGAGAGAGTACACAATATAAGACCCCTGGACGGAATCAAGACCCGGATTCGGATTTTATTTACTGGATACGGGACTGGATTTTATGTACTGGGTACGGGACTGGATTGTATATACTGGGTACAGGTCTGGATTTTATGTACTGGGTATGGGACTGGAATTTATCTACTGGGTAAGTGTCTGGATTTTATGTACTGGATACGGGACTGGATTGTATGTACTGGATACGGGTCTGGATTTTATGTACTGGATACGGGACTGGATTTTATGTACTGGGTACGGGTCTGGATTTTATGTACTGGATACGGGTCTGGAACTCTGGATTTTATGTACTGGGTATGGACTGGATTTTATGTACTGGATACGGGTCTGGAATTTATGTATTGGATACGAGACAGGATTTTATGTACTGGATACGGGTCTGGATTTTATGTACTGAAAACGAGTCTGGATTTTATGTACTGGGTACAGGTCTGGATTTTATGTACTGGGTACGGGACTGGAATTTATGTACTGGGTACGGGTCTGGATTTTATGTACTGGGTACGGGTCTGAATTTTATGTACTGGATAAGGGTCTGGATTTTATGTACTGGGTACGGGTCTGGATTTTATGTACTGGGTACGGGACTGGATTTTATGTAGCGGGTACGGGACTGGATTTCGTGCACTGGGTACGGGTCTGGATTTTATGTACTGGATAAGGGTCTGGATTTTATGTATTGGAAACGGGACAGGATTTTATGTACTGGGTACGGGTCTGAATTTTATGTACTGGATAAGGATCTGGATTTTATGTACTGGGTACGGGACTGGATTTTATGTACTGGGTTCGGGTCTGGATTTTATGTACTGGATACGGGTCTGGATTTTATGCACTGGTTACGGGTCTGGATTTTATGTACTGGGTACGGGACTGGATTTTATCAACCGAGTACGGGCTGGATTTTATGCATTGGATACGGGACTGGATTTTATGTACTGGATACGGGTCCGGATTTTTTGTACTGAATACGGGTCTAGATTTTATGTACTGGGTACGGGACTGGATTTTTTGTACTGGGTACGAGACTAGATTGTATGTACTGGATACGGGTCCAGATTGCATGTACTGGGTACGGAACTGGATTTTATGTACTGGATACGGGACTGGATTTCATGTACTGGATACGGGTCCGGATTTTATGTACTGGATACGGGTCTGAATTTTATGTACTGGATACGAGACTGGATTGTATGTACTGGGTACGGGTCTGGATTTTATGTACTGGATACGGGTCTGGATTTTATGTACTGGGTACGGACTGGGTTTTATGTACTGGGTACGGGTCGGGATTTTATGTACTGGGTACGGGACTGGATTTTATGTACTATATACGGATATGGATTTTATGTACATGTACTGGATACGGGTCTGGATTGTATGTATTGGATACGGGAGAGGAGTTTATAAACTGGGTACGGGTTTGGATTGTATGTACTGGATAAGGGTCTTGATTGTATGTACTGGATACGGGACTGGATTTTATGTACTGGGTGTGGGTCTGGATTTTATGTACTGTGTACGGGCTGGATTTTATGTACTGGGTACGGGTCTGGATTTTATGTACTGGGTACGGGACTGGAATTTATGTACTGGGTACGGGCTGGATTTTATGTACTGGGTACGGGTCTGGATTTTATGTACTGGGTACGGGACTGGATTTTATCTACTGGCTACGGGTCTGGATTTTATATTGGATTTTATGTACTGGCTACGGGACTGAATTCTATGTACTGGATACGGTTCCGGATTTTATGTACTGAGTACGGGACTTGATTTTATCTACTGGGTACGGGTCTGGTATTTAGGCACTGGGTACGGGACTGGATTTTATATACTAGGTACGGGACTGGATTTTATGTACCTGATACGGTTCCTGATTTTATATACTGGATACGGGACTGGATTATATCCACCGAGATCAACACCTTTACTACTTGTTAAAATACTAATATCCGCCAACCCATGTTAAAACTCAAAGCACATTCTGGCTTCCATGAATTATTTCGATTCTTATATGTCTAACAGAAGGACGTTATGTTAGAATTCCAGATTACCTGTCAATGAAATAACCATAGAGTAACACAGTCAACTGATATTTATGGAAGCAACAGAAAAGACATTTGTCCATCAACTGTCAGAATTTATTTGTCTATATATGATTCAATGTCATCTTAGAAAATATAGATAACAGCACCAAACGTTTGTCTCAATGGTAAGAATGATTGAATGTACGATTTGACTAAGTCTAAAAGAATTCCTACTTCCTGTCTAATATATCAATTCCCAACACATATATTACTTCCTGTGGCATATGTTACCTCCCGTGGCATATGTTATTTCCCGTGTCATATGTTACTTTCCTAAGCATATGTTTCTTTCCCTTATCATATGTTGCTTATCGTGTTATATGTTACTTCCCATGTCATATGTTACCTTCCGTGTCATATGTTACTTCACGTGTCATATGCTACTTTCTCGTGCATTATGCTACTTCCGTGTCAAATGTTACTTTCCCATGTCATATGATATTTCCCGTGTCTTATGTTATTTCCCGTGTCATATGTTACTCCCCGTGTCATATGTTACTTCCAGTGTCATATGTTACTCCCCGTGTGATATGATATTTCCCGTGTCATATGTTATTTCCCGTGTCATATGTTACTTCCAGTGTCATATGTTACTCCCCGTGGCATATGCTAATTCCAGAATCATTTGTAGCTTAACGTGTCATATGATATTTCCTATGTCACATGTTATTTCCCGTGTCATATGTTACTTCCATTGTCATAATTATGTTACTTCTCGTGCCATATGCTAATTCCCGAGTCATTTGTAATTTATGTGTCATATGTTACTTTCAATATCATGCTAAATCACGTGTCATGTAACTGAGAGTAAACATGCTCTACATTTGTACCCACTCCATCTAACATTATTTTGTTCACGGATATTTATAGTTATTATGTCAGACACTACAAATACTGTTATGTTAAGTTCCGTGTAATGTTACCAACTGTAGATGTGTCTGTTATTCGTTGTTTTATTGTAAGTTGTACATATGTACCCACTCCTTCTAACAATGTTTTTTTTCACGGATATTTATATATTTTATTTTAAGTAATGTAATTTGCTTTTATATAAATATTAAAACAATAATCTTGACAATAAATCAAAACAAATTTCCAAAGTAAATGGTCCTTTAGTTGTCTGAAATCTTTGATTGTCGCTAATTAAGAAATAATTCTCTCATGCCGGGCTCTATGCTTATTTTACCATGGGTAGGCTTTATATTTGTCATTATTTTACACCGAGCGATACCGAAGTGTAAAATCTTGACAAATATAATGCCTACCCATGTTAAAATAAGCATAGAGCCCCGCATCCGAGAATTATTTCGATTCTAACAGGGCATTTACGATAATGTTACGCATTCAAGCGTACCTAGACAGAGGTTATTTTTGGGCGCTGTTCCAATTACCTCCCGCTATTATTTACAAGATTATATGCGCTACAGAAGCTGTTCCAATTACCTCCTGCTATTATTTACAAAAATATATAACGCTACAGAAACGTTATAAAAATTGATAAAGATCAAAAATTAGTTTCATCTGATTTTGTTTGTATATTTATTATTTGTATTCTTTTATTTTAACATACATAAAGTACAAATATGCAAAATACGCTGTTGATTAGATATGCTTTCTGCGCATGTGCTAGGGTGTTTTGTGCTATTTAGAGCCTTCTATTGTTTTCAAAGCGAAAGTAGCACGCTATATTAGAATAGTACTGTAGATAACCTTTAGCTTCATTATAGATAAGAACAAAAAGGGTATACATACACGTACACATTTTATAATGGCAAGAATTTAAAACTAATGATTTTAACGTTTATGTTAAAAATATCCAACTTGGGAATAACGTTTAGTTATGAGTGTCTGTGCAACTTCTATCAACGAGTTCTAAAACGAAACTTCTTAATAATTCTAGCAAATCTATATATAGATATAATAAACGTTAGGGAATACCAAAGGGGTAATACAAATGGACAATCCAGAGAAACTGGCAACATGTATATAAGGTACACAAGATGTAGATAAATAAAACAACATTTTATCTTTATCTAGCAGTAATCCTGACTAAGCTGATTCTAGATTACTAATGACGCCCATTGAACGTATATGAATAAAAGTTAGAGAATACCGAATGGACAATCAAAAATGGATAATACAGAGAAACTGGCAACATAGGGCACACAAAACGAAGGGAAACAAGCAAAAACACAGCACAATATGTGTTGGACACCACTATACGCAAACAAATACAAATAACGTAAACAAGACATGAGCCCTTCTATATGTAACTGAAGGTAAAGATGAAGCGAACATCGTTTTCATGCGGAAATCGCTGTGGAAACCACAAACAACACGAAACTAGCAATAAAATTGCATTTATATGTGATTGAAAAAATGAAAAAGAATGTGTTCTTCAAAACTGTATTCTGATCTTTATTTCATTTTAATTAATATTTGAATTGCGTTTTTATAACATACAGAAATCTGAGACACATACACAAATGTAGAATTGTTTGCTTTCCTACCAGATCAATACTTGCATATATTATATGATATTTAGGTGCTAGACATGGTGTATAATGTGGTCATGGATATATGAACCATAAGCCGGTAATGGGGCATTTGTGATATCAAATTCAGTGCGCACGACACGTTTCTGGAATAATCTACATTAGGTACGCTCAAATTCGAAGGATTAGAAAGTCAAATATCTGAAAAGTGTTCGGAAGCAACACAATGAGAGGGTCTAAATAGGATAGAACAAATCTGCTAAGTCAGCTAGGAGAACCTTCGTTTTCATAATAATTACGTTACTTAGGAATTGTACACAATAATAAATATATTTAATAAAACATGTTTTAGTGCCAAAACACTGACTACTGGGAGGATAATATCATCGGGAGTAATAGTCCACCAGCAGAGGTATTAATCCAATGGTAGCAATAAAAACGTAGATATCAAATTTATTGCGGACGACTCGTTTAAGGAATATTCTTCATCAGGTACGCCCAAAGCTGAAAGATTGGAAAAGTAGATAAATAAAAAAAAGGATAAATAAAACGAAAGGGTTAACACAGAAAAGTTTAAAGATACCAAAGGGGTAATCAGAATTCTTAAATCGAAGAAGAACAGACAACATAATGGCCAAAAGAAAAAGGACAAACAACGATCTACAAAAACATACACATCAAACTAAAGATCGAGTAATACGAACCCCACTTTCACCCGGGTGAACTCAGGTGCTCCGAAAGGGTTAAGCAGTTCCTACCCCACTAGTGTCACCCGTCGTGCTAATCTACTTACAAACCCGGTGATAAGTCATGAATGAGGAAAGGGCTGGGAAATATTTACGACAAGTGGAACATATTCGTGGTCATTTGTGACACAGGATACTGACAAACCGGATAAGGTCACTCATGCCAAGTTGGTTATGTTAAGATAATGAATATATACTTCATAAGACAATGTCTAGCAATGGCCTTTATAATGTTCAACGGTCTCATTCTCTCTATCCAAAAATGGCAACCATGACAACACGTAAAGGAAATATTCGAAAGAAAGAAAGATACAAGACATAACCAATAACAACACAAACTGTTTAGACATGTTTTATTACTTTTAAAGACTTAAGATATATTGTTCCAATCTTTTGACCTTGAGTTTACCTGATGAAGGTTATTCCAGACACACATCGTACACACTACATTATATATCTACGTGTTTATTAATGTACAATGCAATAATAAAACAAAGTTCAAACATAACCCGGAATTTGTCACTCGTACTCCAAAAAAGACCATTAGAACGTGGTATGTATTATATACATGGTTTTGATTGGCCGTATTTCGAAAACGAGTACAAAACTCATAATCAAAAGTTTTAATACCGCAAGGATTGAAAAGCATTTCTCACCTAAACCAAGTAATACTCACTTACGAAGACCGTATTATGACTCTGAAATGTGGAACAGGTACTACACGCACTATTCTTTAACTTTATTTTGTGTCTAAGTGTAAAGTTGGATAGATTTGTATGTTAATTTATATCTATGTTCCGTCTTTCTAAATGAACATTAAGAGATGAGAAACTGAAGGGGTAATCAATAATGGACAATATTGAAACGCATACAATCTTTGGCGCACAAGACACAGGACGTAGAAAAAAACCAGAATGCAAAACCGATAAGCAACAGGACCCACACAATAAACCGGGTATGAACCCAGGTACTCGCTAAATTTTTTTTTTTTATTCCAACTGTCCTGTCTCCTTCCTACAACACGATGGAATTGCTACGGACGCCACAATACGGAATCAAGAAAAGAGACACATAATAGGACAGGAAATGCATATTATTTCATATCCTACAGAATGATACATTTATTAATAATGACAAATTGATCGATTTGTTGATTGATTAATTGGTGTTTAACACCAACATTAGCAGTATTTCAGCTATCTTGTAGCGTGTCAATAATGACAGAAACATTGAAGAAAGAGTGACGTCATAATAAAATTCCAGCTCATTGTTTTTATCTAGTACAAATCAGGCATCATTATCAGAGCTGGTCTCGCCATAGTGTAGCTGAAAAGTTCCCACTTGAGTAAAATGACAATTGCTTAAAACTATATTAAGTACACAATTGTTTTATTATTTTCTGAAAAAAATGTGAATAAAGAGGAATAGTAGAGACGAAAGAAATGCACCGTATATATAGTATACCAGTATCAATCTGGAATATAAAAGTCATTGTATGTTAGAGTAATGAATGCAGTAAAATGTCTCTTTGGTAAATGTAATTGAAAAAGTGATATTGTTCATTTGCTATTGCATTGTCTGTCTTTCGATTCATCCCTTTGGCATCTTCAAATATTTCTGACATTACTTAAAACGACCGTCCATGACATAATATGAGACAGGCACAACCTGTTTAAGGGAGACGTCTATATCCAACAATTGGCTGTCTTAAGAGAGGCATGAGAGGCGAATGGCATGCCTCCTAAAATTGAATAACTAGAAGAAATGCTTCCATAGTACACGTATGCCCCCGCCTAACAGGAAGTTGATGCCTAAAGGGGGGATAAAAAACGATGTGGGAGGAAAGGTTACTGAAGGAGCCTAGGGGGTTATTAAATGTGCCTATGCATGTATGTTGCAATGTCTGAAAATCGTTTTCTGAGGTATTTACCATTTAGACTTTTTCGACCATTTGTTTTTGAGAGGGGGGCTTGAAATATTTTGACCCAGAATTAGTTGACTCTTTTGTCGAAAATAAAAATTCTGATATCAAAGTCATTTGCTCAGATTTACATATTTTTTGTCACAATGTGAGTGTGCAAGATAAAGAGTAAGAACATGGCCAGCAGATATCAAGTAGGTCCACTGAATGTATTTTTGCAGGACCTAGAATCGACCTAAGGCTAATGTCAACAAAACTTTTATTCTATATAGTTAAGGGTTTTGGGCTTATCAAAAGGGGAATGAGGGTCAAGCGAAAATGCAATCAAGGTTTTTCAAGCAAAGCTGCTTGCCATAAAAAGAGAAAAACTTGCCTGGCATCAGGGAAATTATAAAACTTGTTTTATAATATTCCCTGCTGTCATGTTTGTCTTGTCAGAATATGTTCATGTTTTTGAATCGCGGATAGCATGTAGATGTAACAGATTCCCGAGCCGAAGACGAAGGCGAGCTGCTCTTTCTATTTGACACCAGCTCACACAAAGTATTCAGAGAGGAGAATCATCCTTTCAGGAGAAATGCATGGACTTTCATGAAATTCATCCCAGGGTTGCAGACGACCTGGCACATGTGTGTATTTCATGATCAGTACACACTAACAAATGACGTACTACACATAGCGCTTTGTGTGGATATTATAAATTTTCTTTTAGAATTTTCTTTTGAATTTATTTGAATTTTTCAGAATATAAACAATAAGAGATTTCAGGATTTCTCATTGAAATAAATTTTATTGCGATTTTAAATACTATTTAGTTCAATATTTTTACCCTTCCGGTGAACAGATATTTGGCTATGAATACAATAGTCAAGTGACTAAAATTCGCATAGCCTACAGTTAAAAGGGCTTCGCCCTTTATTAACACATATACCTGACAAAAACATATACCTGACATTATATGTTTACAGGAAACTTTTTTTCTTAATGAAAAAGACCATCCTGATATTACAGGATTTATATTAGCAAACTTCTCCACAAGAAATATTAAAAGAGGAGGCACTGCTATTTACTGCAAAAACCATATAAATTATACTGTAAGAAGTATTGACACCTTGTTAGAAGTGTCAGCAATAGACATCAAACTAAATAATAAATTAACTACTATAGTAAATATATATGATACAGATAGTAAAACTACACAAAGTGAATACCAAAAAATATTCACTCAAATTAGTGACCAATATGTCGTTTGTGGAGATTTTACAAACGAAATGATTCAAAGGGCAACCATTTGTATAACCATGTTATTGAAAATAATATAGTCATTTTAAATGACGGTACCGGTACTAGATTGAACCCTATTAACATGGAAACATCTAGTATTGATTTCAGTTTAGTAAATACACCAATCGGTCCTCATTGTATTTGGTATGTAGACCAAAAATCTACACATAAAAGTGATCATTTTGTAGTCAATATTAAAATTTCTTATAAACCCATGATTTATAGTAACCAATATATAAGTCTTAAATGGAATTATAAAAATGCAGACTGGAAGGGATTTACCAATGCATGTGATAATAAATTCAGTTGTAATATGGTTTCTGACAATATACAAGAGACTAACACAACTTTAACTAAAGAACTAATTAATATTGCTGGTGATTATATCCCAGTGAAAAAATTCAACAATAAAAATCAAAAGCCATGTGTCCCATGGTGGGATCAAAATTGTACAAAACTTGTTCGACAAAGGAACAAGGCTAGAAACAGGGCGAGTCATACTGGTAGGGGGGAGGATTTCAAAAATTATAAAGAAAAAGAAAAACTGTGTAAAAAACTGTTACATGATACCCAGCAAACATACTGGGAAAATTATTGTAATTCATTGAACAACAATAGCAATTTATCTCAAGTATGGTATAATGTTAAAAAAATGTTGGGTCATGCACCCAGTAAAAAAGAAATGCCTGCCCTAAATCAAAACGATATTCCCTATGAGTCATCCACTGACAAATCCAACTTATTTGCTGGAAATTTCAGTAAAGTCAGTAGTACAGTAGTCAGTTTAAAATACATAAACAACAAGTTGAAAATAATGATCATAGCAATATTACAGATCATTTTAACAATAATAGTAATTGTTATAATGATAAATTTACTTTACAGGAAATGCAAGATGCAATCGCAGATACTAACAATAGTGCACCTGGCAAAGACAGGTTAAGCTATAATATGTTTAAACATTTGTCTGAAAAAAACGCTTAGTATATTCTTATTGTTTATTAATAAAATATGTTTTTTACAGGAAATTCCAAAAGATTGGAAACACTCTATTATAATCCCAATCCCCAAAACTGGTAAAAACCCAAGTGACCCCCTTTCATATAGACCTATTTCACTCACCTCAAATTTAAATAAAATTATGAAAAAAATGGTCAATAATAGACTGCAATGGTATTTGGAAAAACATAAACTATATAATCCCAATCAAAGTGGATTCAGGAAAAATAGAAGCACTATGGAACAATGTATACGATTAGAAAATGATATACAAAAATCTTTTGTTAATAAATATATTACAGTTGGAGTGTTTATAGACTTTCAAAAAGCATTTGATATGTTATGGAAACATGGTTTACTGCAAAAAATGGTATCTCTAAATATATATGGTAATATGCCATCATATGTAAATGGTTTTTTAAGCAATAGAACATTACAAGTAAGAATTAATAACAATTGTTCAGATATATATATTGTTCAAAATTGTACTCCTCAAGGTAGCTGTATTAGTCCTACACTTTTTAATATTATGGTTAATGATCTATCATCCTGTATCAAAAATTGTGAAATGTCTCAATTTGCTGATGATAGAGCAATATGGAAATCAGGTTCTAATTTAAAACACCTACAAAATAAAATACAGCAAGATCTTGATAATATCAATAAATGGTGTTCTACATGGGGATTTTTATTATCCACAAACAAAACTGTAGGTATTATGTTTTTCCAGGAAACGTAACTTAGGTAAATTAGTTTTAAAAATAGGAACACATATACTTGAAATTGTCAAGGAAGTTAAATTCCTTGGTATAATATTTGATTGTAGATTGACATGGTTAAACCATATACAATATATACATACAAAATGTATTAAAATACTCAACTGTATGAGACTACTTACAGGTACCAAGTGGGGTGCAAATAGCTACACGCTACGAACCATCTACTTTGCACTAATAAGATCAAAAATTGATTATGGATGTGAAGTATATAACTCTGCATCGCATGCTGTTAAAAAATTATTAGATAATATACAACTACAATGCCTATGTATTTGTACAGGGTCAATGAAAAAAGCCTCATTGGCTAGTTTACAAGTAGAGATGGGTGACCCCCCCCCCCCCCCCCCCATATGAGGAACGAAGGAAAAGCTTAATAGCAAAGTCTTTCCTTAATATTTGTAGTTTTGATAATAACCACCCTACAAAAATTACCCTCCAGGATGATGTAAAGTTTAGTTTTTATAGCAAAAACATAAAATCTAAGCAAAAACCATATTATATAACTGCCCAAGAAGTTCTTAAAGAAAATAATTACATCCCTGATAATATATATTCACATAGTGAGTGTCCCACACCCCCATGGCATTTACAAAAACCCCTGGTCAAAACCCAATTGCATGATGTTATTACTAAAAAGGACCTCCCTCATCTAATAAAAAGTGAGGGAGATATCCTTATTGACACTGAGTATAAAAACTTTTTAAAAATTTATACAGATGGATCAAAAGATCATCAAAATAATACAAATGGTTGTGCATTTGTGATTCCAGAACAAAAGGTTAGTAAAGGATTCAAATTACAACCTTACATATCTATATTTATGTGTGAACTTACTGCCATATTTTTAGCTTTAAACTGGATTCAAGACTTCAAACCATTAAATACTGTAATATTTGTTGATTCACTTTCAGCATTACAGGCAATCAAAGGTTCTATATATAAAGTAAAAAATTACATTATTTATGATATATACAATATTTTTACATCACTAAGTAATATTGGAATAAATGTTATTTTAGAATGGATACCCAGCCATGTTGGTATACTGGGAAATGAATTAGCTGACAAACAAGCTAAACATTCTTTAAGTTTTAAAAATATATATGTATTTAATCCTCTATATAAAGAGGACATTAAGACATTAAGCAGAACTTTTTTGAAAGATATGTGGCAAAACAAATGGGACAACAACCTAAAAGGAAGACATTTTTATGATATTAATAAAACTGTCTCTTTTGATATTACAGCACCCAAACAATACAGGTATAATGAAATATTATTTTTCAGGTTACAGACAGGGTATATTAAACTTAATAGCTATTTAAATAAAATAGCATTTAACCCATCAAATCTATGTGACACTTGTCAACAGGAAGAAACAGTGGAGCATTTCCTTTTAAGTTGTAAACTATATGACACATACAGAAAAACTATGATTGATCAACTTCTACAATTGGGTGTCACTAATTTCAATCTAATTATTTTACTATCGGGCAAAAATGTTCAACCAGTTGCTGATTATATTAATCAAACTAATAGATTGTAACTATATTTTCAGTTGAGAGCTATACAGAACACCCTCTACACCATAGAGACTTGTGACTAGTGACCCTTGTCGAATTACTAATTAAACTTCAATTTAATTTTTTTTTAATTTTTGATAAGAGTCATTAGTTTATTTTAATTATAATTTTTGATATACATAAAATATCATTTTAAACTATTTATATATATGGTCTACAAAAACCATATTTAATTCTGAACTTAACTTGTAAATAACTAAAAATAATTAACACAATTCAAAGTATAAAGAGAATTAGGAACTAGCCATGTGGCTACAGTTAAGCTCTATAACATAGACTAGAGCAATGAAAGTTATATAAAACTCTTTTTTTTTTCTTTTTTTCTTCTTTTATTTTATATAGTAGGTAATTTATTTCCTTTTATATGATCTAATGATAAGTACATTGGTTCAATAGATATTATATTAATAATAATCTTCAGTTTTTCTTCCATAAAATCAGTTACTTCAGTAAGCTAATACATACAACACATTCGTAATATATGGTAAATTAGGTAATATTTATGACATTTCCCGGTACATTCTAGGGTAAATTATTACTATCAAATGTGATAACATCACTTTGTAAAAATATTATTAACTGTATCATTCCGTAGCTATATATCTAATCATATATTACTAACCCTATATAGCTCATGGAATTATGCAAACTGTCCATATTTATTTCCAATATAGTCACGATGTTATTATGTTTCATAGATAACACCAAAAACGTGCTCTCACCACGAGGTATATCGTGGGAGAACGGCGTACAAAACATTTTTTATTTTTATTTTCTAGTTAATGAACTGGGACTATGTAATATAACTCCTGGTAATTTACCTTAGTAAGTAAGGACTTGACATCTATATATCTCAAAACTAAAGGTAAACACATGTATGACGAGTTGCCATATGGTGTCTGGGATCATTGTTGGCAGACGGCCAGTGTGGGCATGCGTAAACAATACTAGTTTCCGTGTATCCACACTGAACGTGGGGAAACAACCCAGACATTAAACTGGTAACTCCCTATATAGTAATTAAATCATTTGGCGTAAATGCTAAATACATATTATTATTATTTACTTTATTTAATTAATTATTGATTTATTTTTCCATGTTAACAAAGTTATAATTTTGGCAATTTTTGCGCGGAGATGCTATCGATGTCAAGTACCTCATTAACACCAACATAGGGTTAATGTGTATCTAGAGGAAGGTCGTAGTGCCCAACTCATTATGATACACTATACCTATTAAACTGGGATTTGTCACACTATTTAAACAACTTGTATGCTAAATTCATAAATGACAGCAATTAAAATGTTTGGTTCACATAATAAATATGACAAACTATATATTAAAGTCAATCATTTAATTAAATATTCAAAATAAACTTCATCATTTACAAATTTCAATTATTCTAAAATCTCACAATATGTAATAATAAGGCTTAAAAAGTAAGTAAATAATAAGAGAATCACCAAAAACTCAAATAATTATTTTTAAGGGCGCAATTTCTCATTGAGAAAGTCGCCGTCTAAATTCAAATCAATTCAATTTAACACATATATAATGGCATCATTATCACTTGAGACTGATTAAGTGAAGGTTTTCAATGTAATGATATAAAAAAGACAGAGGTGTGTTAATTTATTTGATTTCAGAAACATTTTAACATTATAACGAATGTGATGTGCTGTCTACGTGCATATATTTATCAAATAAGCGTCATAAAACTGTCAGATGAATATATTATTTATATTCCTATCATGATTCAACTATGATTTATATGGTATCAAAAGTAAGCTTTGACATATAAAATAGTTTTCTATATAACATTACTTAGCATATTAAGAGAAATTGTTCTTTTTAATCTAGCACGTTTTAATATGATATGATATGGTCGAAATACAAATACTTATTGCTTTGCTGTAAAACAAGAATTGTACTCTCATATGTTTTCCTAAGCAAATATCAACACACTTCGTAAGTATTCCCCTCTCTGTTCTTAGTTATAACAGTAGTAGAGTTGCGGGTTGGAATCATGAATCATGAATATGGTTAAGCTAATATATATAAGAATGGGAACAACGGACAGGGTACGACTTCTCCTACAATGACATAAGTTGTGTGGGGGCGACAAAATATACATCCAACTCTCCTAGTTTAGACGTAAACTGATCAAAATAATTGCCAGAATACTACAACCGTTTAGTAACTGCTTATAAAATCGCCACAATGTTTTGAGTGATTTTTTGGCAATTTGTTAACATTAGAGAAAACCGTAGGGCTAATCAAGATTGGACAATCCAGAGAGATTGACAACATTAGACACGTCAGACACATGACTAAGACAAAAACAAAAATAAAAACAAAACAGTATTTCGACCTAAGTATTTGTGTCAAATGTGCAATTAGTACTAATAGTTTTAATCAATTGTGATTAGCCTGGGTCTAGACATTTTCTTCATCAAGCTAAGGATTTATATAATATAGTGGACATGTAATTAATGAACAATTAATAAAATTAAACCTTCCTTCAACAATACCAATGACATTTAATCTTCCAGCTTTGTCCTAATACATGTACAGTCAGACCTACCCATGCAGTCACCTCCATTAAGCAGTCACCTGCATTAAAAGGTCACCCTTTTCTTGTCCTGTCATAGATAATTTCATATGAATTGAACCTCTTTTAAGAGATTACCTGTCTTATCAGGCCATTCTTTTGTTGTCCCAATGGTGACCTCTTAATTAAGGTTTGACTGTATTTTTTTCAGACCATCGTTTGTCTTTGTGAAAAAAATGTTATTAAAGATGATGCAATTTAACACAGAACGTGAGAGGGTAGTGAAAAACCAATGTATTAAAAAGAGTTTGAAGATACCAAAGGGGTAATCAGAATCCGTAAATCGAAGAACAGAAAACACAATTGGAACTTTTTAAATGAAATACATCAACATAATCAAGACAAATGGCGTTGACCTTTACACATACTGATACACAATATTACTTGCGCGCCTTTTTATCTATCAAATAACGGATTGTCATCAATTCCATCAACGTCTGAAATACTTACATCTATAATTACTTTGTATTACGCTGTGTCCATTGACAGATTAGACAGATGGTTCTGTCAATGATCTAAACGTCATGTATAATGAAGCTAATCTATTATTCACCTACACATTATAACAGAAATCCCTGGTCATATCTTATTTAATAGGGATAGCAGTCAATAGAAAAAATCCCTAGCCATGATATTTTTCAGTTTCAGGCTACTGTTATTTATAGTGATTTCTACATTTCCACGATAGGTACCAAGTAAAATCTGGTATCAATTGATAAATTAGAATCTACCGATTGTTATGGTACAAAAAATATCCTAATTATATTAAATATATTTGTTTGGTTTTTAATTCTAAACGAGCATACTTTCAAAATATCTCCAAAATGACGTCATTTTGGACCGCCGACGTTGCCGTGATTTTCATGTTACTTTGACAAGTTACAAAACCGGGATGAGTGGCCAGGTAGTAGTGACAACCAAGGATAGGCTAACTTAAAGAGGAGATCCCGTAGATTACGATAATATTAGTTTCAAAGTAAAATATTCAATGATTCAGTATGAAAAACGGAAATAAAAAATGTCTTTAAGTTTTTTTATGTTCTTCCTCGATTTTTTTCCCACCAAACGTCGTCTACTCTAGACTTCAAAACATGAAGATATGCTCCAAACAATTGTTTTTCTGCTTGGTCGTCTGCCACACAACCCGTAAACCAGTTAAAAAATCGTGGGATACAAAAAAATGATGCACATTGATTTTGAGGACGTTCACGACGTTACCGGTTGGAGTACAGAAGATGTCGACCACCTGGTACTGCATAAAACATTACCTGGTAAGAAATAATTCCTCCGCCCTGGCTATTATCGGGAAAATTATTACCACGCCTTTCATGAAACTTGTAGACAGTAAAACTTTTGCAACACATATTCTTGACTTAAACAAACATTTCCACCAGTTGCAGATTGACTTAAAACACTGGTCATCAACACCAGATGAACTTCTTACTGGAATCTCTGTGATATTCCCCGATTTACCCCCCCCCCCCCACCCCCCCCCCCCCCCCCCCCCGCTAATGATGTCGTATATCAGGCTTTATTCAATGTAAATGATACAGATGGCGAACCTCAAGATCATGGTGATGTTACGATTGAAGTTATCAGCCTTATTTGTACGCATCTTTACTTAACTGTCTCTCGACTTATGTAAAACCAGCTACCAGGTGGTTGTCATACGTCAGACGATGAAGCCAAGCGACAAGAATCCATTTCTGTACCGAAACATAATCGAGCGAGTGAGAAAAACTTTGCTGACATGAAACAAATACGGCATTTCAAACCAAATGCATCTATTGAACACATCGAGGCCACACTAATGTGGATAAATAACAAAACCGTTGAATGGCTTGATTCCATGGATTTACAAGATAAAAATGCCAAAATTACTCTTGCAAAAAAACGTGCCCCTGATTACCTAGCAAAATGGCAAGAACGACGGAAAGAATTAAAACAAAAAAGAATCAACAGAATGAAAGAAAAAGAACTGGAAAAGTTAAAAAAGGATGCCCAACATTTACAAAATAAACAATATACCATAGACAACTTACTTCGTTTGAATATTCAGCCTTGTAAAACAAGCGTAGATATTACAATCTTACTCGAAAGCTGTATGAATGAACATGAAAAGGAATCTGTTGTTAAAGCACAAATTACTTATTTTAAATTGGTTATGTCTCCTCCAAATATTGACCTTAAGTTGTTTTTCTTCTCCAAAGAAAGGAAAGTTATCTTGTGAGACTTTGATTCAAAATTTGCTGAAGATTGTTAATCACACAAACAGTGTCCTTACAGGCATAGATGCCACTTTAAATATTCCAAAGGAGCAACGGAAGCAGCTTGTGCTACACCAACAAGATGAACATCTCTATATCTGCTTTTCAGAGGTTTGCCCGTAACCAAAATCCAACAGAGGAATGATTATGAATAATTATTTAATTTGATGAATATTTGTACAGTTTGAAGGAATATAGATTGAAAAAAAAGGGAAATGTTTTTGTAATTTATATTTGTTCAAATTATGTTCAAAAATAGTACACAAGTATGCATCTCATATGTATTTCTTTTTGTTGTAAAAACGAACAGATATTTCAGGTTTAAATTGGAAATTTTGTGAGGAAAACCAATTTCCTTAGCATAGAATTGGTACTATGTAGCAGTGTTTTGAATAGAATATAGGGCCCGGATGGCTCAATGAGTTAGGTAGTTGGATTACCTAACCACTCATACAAGCCTATCACCAATACGGCGTGGGTTCGCGCCTGGCTTTGTAAATTACAAAATGAGTGCACTAGACTCGCAGCCGGTGGTTCTCTCCAGATACTCCGGTTTCTGCCACTACGAAAACTGGACGCCATGATATAGCTGAAATATTGCTGAAAGTGGCACTAAAAAAATTGAATAGAACATGGAATTATGTGTTCCATTTTTTAGTTCTAATCATGCAAATGCCTTTAAGGTTGATACTTTTAGTTGAACTGAAATAAAATTAAAAAATATACACGAAAAATGGAGGAAAATGGGGATTTTCAATGAATAAAAATCGTATTTATAGGCCAAAAATCAGTGATTTTAGACAATTAAGTGATCGGAACAGTTCGTATTATGGTATATTCTCTATTTATTACTTCTTGCATGTTTCTAACGTAACAAGAACATGTTTTAAATAGCAGAAGTAAGAAAAACTTGGCGGAAAAGGTGTAACATTGATGATATCTGTTGTCTAAAAGCAGGCAAAAAGGAAAATTGTACTAAATTTTGGTAATTTTAGATTTCAACCTTCCAAAAAACCCATTGAATATCCAACTTTATTTTGTTATTTATTGGAAATATATTGAAAGGAAAGCATAATAGGAAAAAAGGGTCGATGGACATATATTTTTTTCTATCAGAACTATGAAACGAAAGATGTCCTATTTTTTAGATATCTGTAATAATGGGTTTTCCCGCCAAAACAACTGCATATTTTTCAATGTTTAAATTAGTGTAAAACCTACAAATATTATCCGATTTTAATAATTTAAAGTGCATACCATTTCTACTTTTACATACTACCACTAGAAAGTTGAATTATTTCATATAGCATAAATTTCCCGCTGCTATCCCTATGTCATATGACGGGATCGCGTACATGATACATGGATGACGTGAACGTGACGTTAAATTATTGTCATGGAAATGTACCGATATTTAAAGCTTATTATTGAATCAGGTATTCCAAAATGAAAAATTCACTTATGAAATCACAGAAATGTTTTAAAGCACTAAGCTCATTTAACGTTTACAAAAGTTAATTATCAGCCTTTGATACTAGATTGCCACGATGGGTGCCACTAGTGGAACAGGAACTGCTTACCCTTCTAAGGCACCTATGTTCACCCCCGGATTTAGTGGAGTTCGTGTTACTCTTCAGTTTGATGTGTATGTTTTGTAGATCGTTGTTTGTCCTTTTGTACTTTTTCTTTTGGCCATTGTGTTATCTTTCCTTCTTCGATATACGGATTCTGATTACCCCTTTTGAATATTTAAACTCTTTTTTCATATGATGCAAATCAAATCACTGTTCCACCATTTTTGTTGAAAATTGGATGGCTGTGTATTGTCCAGTGTCAAAAGTGAAATATCTGAAAACTAAGCAGACAATATAGAGGGGTGGATGTGACCACCTTACAAACGACTTGTTTCTTCTATTGAAGCATGGAGAAATGGATAGGGACAATGCTCCTGTATGAGGTACATAATGAGTGCCACTCTCCACAACCTCTACCGTCTATAGTCTACGTTTAAACTTTCCGTATTATAACATATCATCCCAGGTTTTGTTTTCTCTATAAGAAGAGGACAATATTTTGTGAAATGTTTATTTTATTAAAATTGTATCGAGTACACCTCGCCTCGGGTGCGAATCGAACCCACACTATTAGTGGTGATATATACTAAATGGATGATTAGATATATATACAATACTAGTGCAGTGTCTTAAAGCATAAGGTTTATGCGTATGAGGTTTAAAAATTGGGACAAAGGCGATGTTCACCCAGTTATTCTCCAGATTTGCGCCGAATACACATAAACTTTATATTTTATGACACTGCATTAATATATTGTTTTTATCCTACAGAAAAATCACGTAAATCTATATATAAAAGTATCTAATTATCCCATTTTGATATTTTATGTCAACAGGAAGTGAACATGATTGACAACTATGTTCCCAGGACGCAACAAGTAGCATATGCCAAGGGATACCAGACAAATGTAGATATCGGTCAGTACTGATATATAACAAACAATTATCCAGTCAATGCAATTTATCTGCTCAAATAGAACAAGTGCTAGATATAAAATTATGGTACATTTGCACTGTCTAAGATATCAATTTTCCTGTGACGTTAATGACTGGCAAAATATCAATGCAATATTCCATCACGGGGCCGGATATAGCATCAACAGTTGATACCATTCTTTAACATCATTTGTACAGACGAGATTAAAATCAGGGCATATATTATCACAATAAGGTTGATAGACGACGTAATAAACTTTGAGCATGTTGTTTAAGATGCCATTTTGATTTATTTCTCATCTCCCTGGATTTAAAATAAAACCGCACAAATAAATGTTAAGGAAGGATAAATATATCTGATGTATTATTAATGGTATATTTTGGGGCGGTTTTTTGTTTTTTGCATACATGATTTGTTCTCTTTTGATTAATATGTCAGCAAAATGATTAAAATATACAAATTTTTTTCAACTTCCTACTAGTTCTAAGAGTACAAAGATGACTGTAAGCAGACGTCTTGTAGAATTTATTATCACTACTTGTATCAAATAATAGCACATGTGTCTACATACCCCAGGTTGTATAATAAAAAATAAAAAAATAGACTCCTTAGAATAATGTCGCCTACCATGGCCTTGACGCATGATATACTTGCCTTTTATTTTAATATATAACTGAGATGATCAGGAAAGGTAAGCAGTTCCTGTGCAACAAGTGGCACCGATCGTCTTGATAATACATGACGAGAAAGCTGCTTAGAAAATAAAGTTTATTTATATTGGACAGTTATGCTGTTTTATGTGTCATCCTTGAGCCGGTAATCCCCGAAATCGCAAAAATGACCCCAAAAATAATCCAAACAAAAACAAGCAAAACAAGAAAAAAGGGGAAAACAAATTATTTGCTGGTATCGAAAGGTGTTACTATAGTGACATTTGTCTTAGTTTCATAATAAGATTTCTACATTGTCAAGACATAATTTGAAATCAAAGTAGGCTATCAGACAGTTTATAACCTAGTATAATGTTAATCCTTTTCAGTAATAGCTGATTTTCATTCTATAATGAACGAAGAAAATACAGCCGCGTTAATATATACACTATAGAATAGCACATTTATCTGTACATTAAAGGTTTGTGAACTGGTCTTACATCAGCAGCGACATCTACTGGAGTGAAGTTTATTAGAGGGTCAATGTTTTTTCCTCGGAACGAATTTCACCTACATATACAACTGACTGACTAACGGACATATTACAGAAAGTTGCATTGTGTTTATCATTCAAAATCCAATAATAATTCTAGAAAAAAATCAAATGATTCATGTGAACACATTGTACAAGTACCATTACCAATCAAACAAGGATAAATTCTGAAAATAAATGTCACTGTATCACTGAGGCAGACTTCATACCAGATCTTCTCAAGAAAAAAACGAAAAGAAACTAGCCTGATCCTTTAATTTCACGTTCCGCTATATGATGTCCTTTCACTAAATAATTCTAGGTTTGGTGATTTTGTTGATCACATCTATCGCTTAAGATAAAGGATACCACAGATACAGATAGGTATGCTGCATTCCTTGACATATAATTCGAAACTGACAGTGAGTGCCGGGTAAGAACGAAACTTTTTAATTGACCCTTCGGTATTCTCTAACGTTTATTTACAACAAAAGAGATGCTTTCAATTTTCTCATTGTGAACTTTCCAAATATATGTGGAAATATCTTATAGAGTATGCATCTCTCAGTTGATCCGATATTCCATACCTTGTGGATTTCTTTGATAGAGGGCTGCTGCTGCTGCTAACAAGGAAGCTACTGGTCAAAGGGTTCCTGTTGTCTAAGTTGAAATCATCACTTCTAAATGTTTACTGTCACCACAATGACTTGTTTAACCGATGGGGAACATCTATTTCACATATGACCACGGATATGTTCCACTCATCGTAAACACATTCCTCATTCATGACTTTTAACCGGATTGTTATTAATAATAACACGACGGGTGCCACTATATTAGCAGCCACTGCTTACCCTTCCCGAGCACATGAGTTCACCTCCGGTTTTTAGTGGGGTTTGTGTTAATCGATTTTTAGTTTTATGTGTAATGTTTTGTTGATCGTTGTTTGTCCGTTTGTCCTTTTTCTTTTTGACAATTGTGTTGTCGTCTTTCTTCGGTTTACGGATTCTTATTACCTCTTTGGTATCTCCAACCTCTTCTTAGGTCGTCTGGCTTGCTCTCGCCCAAACACATTTAGATTATTTGTCTTCCCAATATGTTGACTATTAGCACCTTATGAAGGATAAAACAACCAGGCTTCGTGTGTGCTACATTACAGATCTAAGTTATTATTTTATTATAGTTCTTAAATGGATTAGTAGTTACTTAACGTAGCGTACCTTATGAAGGATATAACAACCAGGCTTCGTGTTTACTACATTATAGATCTAAGTTATTATTTTATTATAGTTCTTAAATGGATTTGCGATGGATTTGTAGTTACTTAACGGTCATCCACCTGCACATTACATATATATTCCATACACATGTCATGCATAGTCAGGACTAGAGGAAACACAACGATATGTAAAACATATACCAAAATTAAATGGTTCGGGAGAATCGGACAAACTAAACTGTTACTGTTCTTAATTAGATAAGAGTAACATATGATTCCTTATTCTTAATGTTATGATTGCACAATTTGAAATATAAAAAAAGAAATATATGCTATATTCACCCCTGGTTTGTAGTAGGGTTCGTGTGGCTCGATCTTTAGCTTTCTGTGTAGTGTTTGTAGATCGTTGCTTGTCCTTTTTCTTTTAGCCATTGTGTTTTCTGTCTTTCAATTTACGGCTTCTGAATACCATTGTGGTATCTACAATCTGTCTTTTTTACTTTAATCCTGAGTTCACATTATCTGTGTACTGCTAAAGTACGGATATAATGTTAACATGATACATGTGGCAGTAAATAGCTTTAATGTGAATGCTATATTATCACGCTTACAGCCAGAATAATGAAAACTGAAAATAAACAAGAAAATGTGCAATATTTTTCAATGTAAACAAATAGCACCTCTTGCTAAAAAGATCTGTTTAATCTGGATATTTTTCATTATAAATTACGACATAAATGTTAGCGCTATATTCTGCCTAACATGACGAGGCAATAAAATGCAGTTTCGTGCAAGATTATATTGAAAATAATAATATTGCACCTGTTAAAAAAGGAATATCATTTCAAACAGAAAACCTTAAATCTTTGAATTTTATTCATTGAAAATATGACGTAAATATTAAGGCTATATTCTCTCTAATATGAAGAGGGTAAATGCCGTACCTATATCCTTAAGAACTAGTTCTATATCGCGGTAATTAGTGTATATGTTGTATGAATGGGTGGGTAAGTAGGTGAGATCTTGTTATTTGTAATGTTATTGTATGCTAAGCAGTGACGAGATTTGAAAAACGAATTTGAATTTTGAATGTATACCATTTGTAAATTAGCTTAGGTCCAGCTTAGGATCGGATTGAAACGTAAGCGATAAGTTTAAGTCATTAGTTGCTTGATTAAAATTATGTGCTTTATGCAACTTTCAAAAGTTACAGAAATTGGGATTGGAATTAAGACCAAATCGTCAAGTTCCTGTCTGTTAGGTGGATTTCTGAACAGTAGTATCCTTGGTACAAAACAATACATCTTGAAAAAGTACGGAAAACCGGAAGTTTTATGATATGACAAGAATGTTTAAATACTGATGGTCTGCAATTTCACCATTATCAAGAAAGCAAACTGCTCACCTCAAATCAATGAAAGTAAAAAAAAAAAAAATCCACGATATATCGATACATGTGTATATGACGCTGGCTATCTAGGTCGCGGATTTGGACAGGCACCAAAATGTGGCGGGTTAAGCCGATAATGGGATCCAAACCCGCATCCTTTTTATTAATAGTTCTCAAGCGTTGTTATAGAAATAAACAATCTACAGAACAACCAGCACTCCACCCACAAAGACCACATACTATCACACAAATTTATGACGTCATAAACATGAACAGCAGTAGCAGAGTTGTGCAAATTTACACATAGGCTGGGCCTTTATATTCGAATTTTAAAATCTATGAATATAAAGGCCCAGCCCATGTGTGAATTTGCACAACTCTATGCCTGCCATGAATTATTTCGATTCTAATAGGACAAATACGGTAATTTTTTACCATTCGTGAACTGTATACACACGGCATTTGGTGGCTGTTCCATTTACCTCCTTCGGAAATTTTGAATTGATTTTGAATTATTGTATTTGAACGAGATATTTTAAAACAAAGATATGGATGTTAACACGGAAAACATATTTATTGTGTATTTTCCAACATAGATTCGATTGAACAATTCCTGCGTAAAAATATTTTTAAAAAAAGTCGGATTTCATTCGTTCATCATTTCGAGCGCTAACAAGATGGCGGAGCGGAGTTGTCAAACATAATATCGAACACTTGAACAGTTGTTAATAATCGACAGTTATTGTTAGATATGAAATAAAAAAAAAATGCCAATGAAAAGAAAAGCTTGTATTGTTGACATAAAAAAAAATCCGGAAAAAATACTTAAGACAACCATCTATCGACTTTCACTTTTGTAATATATCGTCATCCTGTGACGTTGTTTACAAGGGACGCTGATTGACACAAGCTGGTTACTGATTTATTTTACGATTTTGTGAGCATTTTACTTGCTTGAGTAGCAAAATTCAAAATGCCATCAAATTGAAAAATATCAGTAGCTTAATTACATCACCGTCTAGTTATCAATGTATACGTAGGAAAGCAAGGTTAGTGTATTTTGTTATTCATGGTCGACACATATCAATGGAATGTATCCTCGTGTATTGTAAAGTCGAGACCCTAAGACTATCTTGTCTCAAAACATTTCTAAAATAACTGCAACTATTCTATAAATAACATAATCAAGAATAAACCTGTAGTCTCCTTTGGTACCGATTACATTATTTTTGCATTCTTAGCAAGTGATTAAAAATCCATCTGAAACTTGGAGAGTATTTCCACCATGTTTTGTAGAGTGTATTGTAAAGTCGAGACTCCATATTTGCATACGGTTGTGAATAAATGAAAGATGATACCAATTCAATTTTTTTCAACTATAATTAAGATAACTATTTGTAATAACAATCATAGCTAAAAAAAAAAATTCAGTGTCATATAATATAAAAAAGATCAGGCATTCACCAAAATTGTCTATTTCGTCTCAGCAGAATTTGTTTTTTTTCAAATAAAGTTTATTCAGCTGTTCATCTTAGTTCACTTTTTCAAACAGTCAAATGTCATAACAATTACAATGATCACAATAGAAATAAATACATTTAAAATCAACTGGAAAAAGTTGAATTATTTTTTTCTTTTTCCTCTAAGCACTTATTTCTGTGTGTAGCTGTGCAACCTACGGAGGTCCATGGACAGGAGCACATATGGCACTAGATTTACGCTGTCCATGGATCCCCGCGCCACACAAGCACTTAAGAATATTTTAAACACAATGCATACATAAAAATTCGTCACCCCTTCTTATCACTCTGTGTAGTGCAATAAACCAAGTGAATCCAATGTGAACATCTATCACATTGTATCCACTTGGCAAATACCAATGATATACTTTTTCTCAGTTCTTCAGGTGTAAATTGTTTACACACACAACAAAGTTCAGACTCTTCAATTTCTCATTCACCTGAAGACTCTGACTGAGAATCATCTACATAGATATGAGATGTACTTGGTTGCGGTGAATCATTTACATTTTTACACTTTTGAGTCTGAACTTTTTTAGATTTTGAACTTTTGTTTTGTGTTTTTTTGTTTACACGTTTTACAGATTTCTTTGCACTTTTACCCTTAGATGAAGAACTACCCTTTGAAAAGTGATTAACAAGTTTTTGCTGTACAGGACTTTCAGTAATGGCTTGACCTGATGTGAATTTACTGGAACAGTTACGAACAGGTTTATGTGAAGATTCACATTTCACAGCACACATTTTGTTCAGCTTGTCATTAAGAAAAGAACTAGGTGATTTCTCAAGAGTGTCAGACTGTTGAGATAAGTTAATATTGTCATGACCACCACTAGATGTACATGTACTGGCATTTAAGCAAGCATAACAGGATTCATCAATGTGAATTACAACATCAGAGTTAACACCATTAATGTTATTACCTTCATTAGTAACACTAGATTGAACAACTTCAGCTGGCAACACATTAAAACTGATAATTACATTTCTATCAACGGGATAAATGCCTGTTTTACGAAATGCGGACTGAAGATTTACTGCAGATAGTGCTAGGGTATATGTTTCACAAGCAAGTTTGCATACATCATAGCGAGAGATAGAAGCAGGACCAGTTCTCATCAACTTTTGACATTTGTTATTGTATATCTTTTGGAAAGGACCAAAACAGGCAACATCAAGAGGCTGTAATATATGCGACGTATTTGCAGGGAGAACAAATAAAATAATTTTCTGTTCTTTAGCCCAGTCTATGAGATCGATAGAGATGTGAGATTTGTGACCATCAAAATCAAAAGAAGATACTGATGTGGTTCTCTGCGTGGGATAAACTTAATGAAGTGGTCTTTCAGATAATCACGAAAGACAGAAGAGTTAGACCATCCCGAATCAGACATTGTACCATTGGCACCCGGAGAAGCATCCTTCAGTAGATCGGGCATCATTCTCTTTCCTGGGAAAACAAAGTACTGTGGAATAGCCACTCCACTAGCACTACCACAACCAATAACAGTTATTGTTTTAGATTTACCAGTTGTGATACTTTGCGGGTAACAATCTCTATCCGCAACAATACGGGACGGTGTGTGGTTGGTAGAAATGCCTTTTTCGTCGACATTGAAAATTAGATGTGGACTATTTTGAAGTTCGTACTTATCTATGATATGTTAGAATTGATTGAAATAATTTTGAACAGTACCGTCAGAGGTACTTTTAGCACGGCTTACTTCCAGGGATTTTGGCTTAACCACACGCAATTCCGGCCACCTTTTCATAAAACCATGAAACCAGTTCAATGTTAATGGTTTTTCAACAGTTCTTTTGCCAAGAGTAACAGTATAATCAGAGGCAATGTCAACAATTTCTTTTCTATTATACCCATAGCCAATGCTAGCAACTTCTAATAAATGTTTCACTAATTTATTTTCCTCATCAAGTGACAGAATTGGTGATTTCCCCATATTACAACAGTCAATATCAACACGACCGGAAACACGATCACGCAATGTAGTTTCAGGTACTCCATATTTTTTAGCTGCAGTCAAAACAGGTAAGTTTTCACTTTTTATGGCTATATACGCAGATGTCAGTTTATTTGGATCATATACTTTGTAATTCTGTGACATTTTTTCTGGATTTAACTACAAAAAAGGAAAAAAAAACATTTTTTTTTCATTTTGATTAATTGGGACCCCCTTCAAATAAATAGAACAAAACACAATAATTAAAAGAAATTTTATTAAAACATATTTTTAATAAATGATAATAACAAAATTCACATTGAAGTGGAACACAATTGTGTAATGTAAAAGAAAATAAAAACTCATGTCAAAAAAAATTATTAGACAATCCATCCCTCTCAAACCATTCTTGGAACTAAAGAAAAGAGAAATTAAACACATGAGTGAAAATAAGTTTTTATTAAAATAAAAGAAAATATATCTTCTAAACATTACAAAGGAAAAGAAATGATAGATAACACAAGAACTAAAAACAATGCACAAAATAATTGTCATAATTTATTCATATTTCATGCAAATAACAACAATGTGGGTCAATACAGTATAACTATAATAAACACAATATGCATTCTTTCTTTTATCCATATGTTAAAGTCACATGACCAAGTGTTTTGAAAGGCTACAAGTTGTTATTTTGTTTCACTCATTGTCAGACTTTTTACATTTTACAGGTTAGATAAATAAGAAATCACATGTTTTGTGAGACATTTTTTTCATTTGATTAAACCCACGAGTCCAAATTCAGTCATATAACTTTTAACCCAAGTTTGTAAACAAAGCAGCCGACCGTGTCTCCGTGACCCTGGTGGCCCACAGCGGGAGTCACAATGGAACAGCAATATTTGTTGTGTACTGCACTTGCGCTAAATATAGAGTTGTTGAGTATTATCGTGTGTGCCGTTTTATAGACGTCATATTAGAATGAATTTTCATAGATAACTGACTACTAGCTAAGAAGATATAATAAGTGTACTTATCACCTTTGTAAGATTGATTCATTTGTACATCAGGCAACATTTCTCTAAAATCACATTTATTGGTGATATTGGTATTGCATAAGTTACACAGGGAGGAATTGTATTAAGAAGAGTATGAAGATACCAAAGAGTAATCAGAATCCGTAAATTGAAGATGGACAGACAACACAATGGCCGTAAGTACGTCAAGTCTCAATATACCGAAGTTGTAATTAAAAATCGTAAAGAAAAGACAGACAAACAATACCATGGTCAAAAGAAAAGAAAAGACAGACAAACAATGCCATGGTCAAAAGAAAAGAAAAGACAGACAAACAATACCATGGTCAAAAGAAAAGAAAAGACAGACAAACAATACCATGGTCAAAAGAAAAGAAAAGACAAAAAGACAAAATACACATACAACTATATAGAAAACTACAGATTCGGCAACATCAATAACCAAAGGTATATACGTAAGCTCCGGAACGGGCAGCAGCTCCTGCCGAACTAGTAGCATCCGTCATGATACTCTTTAATGACACGAATATCACTTAATATGAAAATCGAGAGCTCCGTTCAATCAAATGGAGGTAAAGAACAATATATCATTTAAGGCGCACATCGTAACGGATGTCAACACACGGAAGAAAAAAACGTGAAAACATGGTAATTGAAGAAATTAAACACGAACCCTACTAGGAACCAGGAAAACTTAGTTTCATTTCAGGGATAAGAAGTTCCTGTTTCACTGTGTTATACTCTTATATATTGTTTTGATTAGTTAAATAATTGCTTCTAGTTTTTTTCTATTTTCTATAATTTTTGGTGCAATATATTTCATTCATGCTTGAAATACATTGCACTGGAAAGTTTTTATTTCCTTCACATTTTATATACTTGTATTTCAGTAAATCGTGTATGACAAATTATATTACATAATATTACGAATTTAGTTTGTTACACACATTTTCATTGGTTCTTCAACCCTGAATGTCAGCATATATTCGGAAAACAGACGGGGTATATATGTACGTTTTCGGTCTCCCTCATTTGGGCCCCAAAAAACAATAACAACACGGTTGACAAAAACAGAAATATTTACGCTTCACTGAATCAATATCATAATACGGAATAATAAATGTATTTTTACCAAATTAAATGCTGTTTTGTCATTAGAATTTATTCAGTCACTGGCAGGAGATATGTAATGAAAAAGGTGGACGAATTAACTAAAAATCGTAGGGAAATGGACAGAGAAAATATTTCTGGGCATATGGCGGAGGATCATGAAATACCTGAATATGGTCCAGTTAGAAATTTTTAGACCTACCTTCAAAAACTTCACCCTCAGTGCAACAGGCTTTGGCAATTTCCTACAGACAGTTTTAATATTTCCGATGAATTTTGGTTCCAAAAAAGACCGATAGGAAAAGACACATTGGCATCATTTATGTTCACATTAAGTAAAAAAAACAGGCCTTTCACAAATCTACACCAACCACTCCATTCGTGCAACGGGTGCAACTATCATCGGAAGAAACTGTTCAATGACACAAATTATGGCAGTTACCGGACACAAATCTGCCTCGTCAGTTGCAGTATATCAACGTGTTTCATCAAAGGAAAAACAAGTTATGGGAGACATTATCACAAGTTCTGTTAGTGGAGAGCAACCATCTCAACTATCCTCAATAATGCCACCGCACAGTACTTCCCGGTTGCAACTCATGCCGCCGACACAAAACAGTTCAAGTTCAACATCACTTGTTCAAATGAGAACCAATACACATGTTTCATCGTCGGTTACGGACGTCGTTGACATTTTGGATGTAATTATGATGATTTATTTTGTGATTATAACACTCTTACACCAGTTAATTCCGTCACAAACACCAGAACAATTCGGCAAACTCCCATGTTCCACGGCTGTACCATTACAAATTTGAACATAACAATCAACAAGTGAAAGTGTGTTAAACTTTCCGCCTTTAAAACTTTCGAGGTCACGGGGCCACACCAAGTTTTTGCTTATTGTTAACATTTTAATTATTGAAATTGTTTCACAAACTCGTTGTTTTGTTATGTAATATATTAATGTTATAATTATAAAGTTTATAAAATTTACTGCATATGAAATTGTGTTGATTTAGAAATAATGAACAGGATTTTCCTTTATGAGACACCTCAGTACATAAAATATCACGTGACAAATATTTGACGTCATTGAACAAAGAATGTCAGAGGTACGAAAAGGGACATCTAGAAATACGAAAATGAAAATAAAAGACGCAAGATATTTAATAAAGTTTTAAATATGAATTGGGACTATGTACGTGTTAAAAAAAAAACAAAAGGAAAATAAAAATAAACAAACAAAAAGGAAAAAAAGAAAAATAAAAAAAAATTAAAATTAAAAAAAAATTTATACGACAGTTTGGTTCTGTATTTAACAAAAAAATGGTTAAATCCGTAATATATTTGTTATTCAGCTATCAGACAGGGTATATAATGTGACATTCCCGGCTTATGATCTATATTCCCTTCCGCTGCGCCTCAGGGAATATAGATCATAAGCCGGGAATGTCACATTATATACCCTGTCTGATAGCTGAATAACATATAATATCTAAAGTACAAAGTATATATATTCCTTTAGAATATTAATCATGAATTTCGTTTTTAAATCCCCCGGGACATTTCATTGATAGATTACTGAAAGAGTTGCCAGAATAGAACGTCTGTTCTGTATCAGTAACAACAATACAATCAAATAAAACATGACATGACGTAAGATTAATAATAGAATTGCAATCAAATACACGTTATACTAAATTTAAATAAAATTATTTGTAATTTAAAAATGACCTACAAGACATCATGTCAAAATAGACATGATCATTATTGTTGTCCTATAAGTACATGCATTCTTTGCTACGAATTAACTAATTTTAATGTCATGCACTGTATTGCTCTAGTGTCTTGAATAAGGAGAATTTGAAGATTCTAAAGGGGTAATCCGAAAACGAAAAGTGAAGAAGCACAGACAATACAATGGCCAAAAGAAAAAGGGCAAAAGGAGAAACATCAATCTACAATACTTTACACAGAAAACTAAAGACCGAGCAACGCGAACCCCACTAAAAACCGAGGATGACCTCGGGTGCTCCGGAAGGGTGAGCAGTTCCTGCTCCACATGTGGCACACGTCGTGTTATTATTGCAGCAAACCCGGTGATTAGTCCTGAACGAGGAAAGGACAGGATTGTAATTACGACAAACGGACCATATCCATTAAGAGAATTGTGTGGGTCCAAAAGATCTAATTGGAGGTTGCAATGGAGTGTTGTAAATAAAATTCAGGTCACTCTGACATTGGCGTTATTTTCCAATTAAACATTTTAACACCGCCACGTTTTGCAATCGCCATTTGTGGTAGTAAGTTTTATATTATTTGAGTTGGTTGTTCGTGTTGTTCCAAAAGGTTGAATTGCTTCCAGAAAGGTTTGAAGATATTTAATTGATATTTGAGCGTTGTAAATCCACGAACGACAGAAAATACAAAAGACAAAATAAAGGAGGACAAAAACACAAAAACTGATCGACTAAGCACTAAACAGAAGACTAAACAATGATCGACTAAGCACTAAACAGAAGACTAAACAATGATCGACTAAGCACTACACAGAAAATTAAACAATGATCGACTGAGCACTACATAGAAAACTAAAAAATAATCGACTAAGCACTAAGCAGAAGACTAAACAATGATCGACTACGCACTACACAGCAGAGTAAACAATGATCTACTAAGCACTAAACAGAAGACTGACCAATGATCGACTAAGCACTACACAGAAGACTAAACAATGATCGACTAAGCACTACACAGAAAACTAAACAATGATCGACTAAGCACTACATAGAAGAGTAAACAATGATCGACTAAGCACTAAACAGAAGACTAAACAATGATCGACTAAGCACTACACAGAAAACTAAACAATGATCGATTAAGCACTACACAGAAAACTAAACAATGATCGACTAAGCACTACACAGAAAACTAAACAATGATCGACTAAGCACTACACAGAAACTAAACAATGATCGACTAAGCACTACACAGAAAACTAAACATTGATCGACTAAACATTACACAGAAAACTAAACAATTATCGACTAAGCACTACACAGAAAACTAAACAATGATCGAATAAGCACCACACAGAAAACTCAACAATCATCGACTAAGCACGACACTGAAAACAAAACAATGATCGACTAAGGACTACACAGCGACTAAACAATGATCGACTAAGGACTACACAGCGACTAAACACTGATCGACTAAGCACTATACTGAAGACTAAACAATGATCGACTAAGCACGACACAGAAAACTAAACAATGATTGACAAAGCACTACACAGAAAACTAAGCAATGATCGACTAAACACTACACAGAAAACTAAACAATGATCGACTAAGCACTACACAGACGACTAAACAATGATCGACTAAGCACTACACTGAAGACTAAACAATTATTGACTAAGCACTACACAGAAGATTAAACAATGATCGATTAAGCACGACACAGAAAACTCAACAATAATCGACTAAGCACTACACTGAAGACTAAACAATGATCGACTAAGCACGACACAGAAAACTCAACAATGATCGACTAAGCACTACACTGAAGACTAAACAATGATCGAATAAGCACTGCACTGAAGACTAAACAATTATTGACTAAGCACTACACAGACAACTAAACAATGATCGATTAAGTACTACACAGACGACTAAACAATGATCGACTAAGCACTACACTGAAGACTAAACAATGATGGACTAAGCACGACACAGAAAACTCAACAATGATCGACTAAGCACTACACAGAAAACTAAACAATGATCGACAGAGCACTACAGAGAAGAGTAAACAATGATCGACTAAGCACTACACAGAAGACTAAACAATGATCGACTAAGCACTATACTTAAAACTAAACAATGATCGACTAAGCACGACACAGAAAACTAAACAATGATTGACAAAGCACTACACAGAAAACTAAACAATGATCGACTAAGCACTACACAGACGACTAAACAATGATCGACTAAGCACTACACTGAAGACTAAACAATGATCGTCTAAGCACTACACTGAAGACTAAACAATGATTGACTAAGCACTACACAGAATACTAAACAATGATCGACTAAGCACTACACAGACGACTAAACAATGATCGACTAAGCACTACACTGAAGACTAAACAATGATCGACTAAGCACGACACAGAAAACTAAACAATGATCGACTAATCACTACACAGAAAACTAAACAATGATCGACTAAGCACTACACAGAAAACTAAACAATGATCGAATGAGCACTACACAGAAGAGTAAACGATGATCGACTAAGCACTACAGAGAAGAGTAAACAATGATCACTTAAACACTACACAGAAGACTAAGCAATGAACGACTAAGCACTACATAGAAGACTAAACAATGATCGGCTAAGCACCACACAGAAGACTAAATAAAGATCGACTAAGCACTTCACAGAAGACTAAACAATGATCGACTAAGCACTACACTGGAGATTAAACAATGATCGACTAAGCACTACACAAAACAATGATCGACTAAGCACTACACAGAAAACTAAACAATGATCGACTACGCACTACACAGAAGAGTAAACAATGATCGACTAAGCACTACACAGAAGACTAAACAATGATCGACTAAGCACTACACAGAAGACTAAACAATAATCCACTAAGCACTACACAGAAAACTTAACAATGGTCGACTAAGCACTACACAGAAAACTAAACAATGATCGACTAAGCACGACACAGAAAACTAAACAATGATCGACTAAGCACTACACAGACGACTAAGCAATGATCGACTAAGCATTACACAGAAGACTAAACAATGATCGACTGAGCACGACACAGAAAACTAAACAATGATTGACTAAGCACTACACAGAAAACTAAACAATGATCGACTAAACACTACACAGAAAACTAAACAATGATCGACTAAGCACTACACAGAAGACTAAACAATGATCGACCGAGCACTACACAGAAGAGAAAACAATGATCGACTAAGCACTACACAGAAGAGAAAACAATGATCAACTATGCACTACACAGAAGATTAAACAATGATCGACTAAGCACTACACAGAAGACTAAACAATGATCGTCTAAGCACTACACAGAAGACTAAACAATGATCGACTAAGCACTACACTGAAGATTAAACAATGATCGACTAAGCACTACACAGAAGACTAAACAATGATCGACTAAGCACTACACAGAAGATTAAACATTGATCGTCTAAGCACTACACAGAAAACTAAACAATGATCGACTACGCTCTACACAGAAGAGTAAACAATGATCGACTAAGCACTACACAGAGGACTAAACAATGATCGACTAAGCACTACACAGAAGATTAAACAATGATCAACTAAGCACTACACAGAAATCTATACAATGATCGACTAAGCACTACACAGAAAACTAAATAATGATCGACTAAACACTACACAGAAAACTAAACAATGATCGACTAAGCACTACACAAAAGACTAAATAATGATCAACTAAGCACTACACAGAAAACTAAACAATGATCGACTAAGCACTACACAGAAAACTAAACAATGATCGACTAAGCACTACACAGAAGACTAAACAATGATCAACTAAGCACTACACTGAAAACTAAACAATGATCGACTAAGCACGACACATAAAATTAAACAATGATCGACTAAGCACTAAGCAGAAAACTAAACAATGATCGACTAAGCACTACACAGAAAACTAAACAATGATCGACTAAGGACCACACAGACGATTAGGCAATGATCGACTAAGCACTACACTGAAGAATAAACAATGATCGACTAAGCCCGACACAGAAAACTAAACAATGACTGACTAAGCACTACACTGAAAACTAAACAATGATCGAATAAGCACTACACAGACGACTAAACAATGATCGACTAAGCACTACACTGAAGACTAAACAATGATCGACTAAGCACGACACAGAAAACTAAACAATGATCGACTAAGCACTACACAGAAAACTAAACAATGATCGACTAAGCACTACACAGAAACTAAACAATGATCGACTGAGCACTACAGAGAAGAGTAAACAATGATCGACTAAGCACTACACAGACGACTAAACAATGATCGACTAAGCACTACACAGAAGACTAAACAATGATCGACTAAGCACTTCATAGAAGACTAAACAATGATCGACTAAGCACTACACAGAAGAGTAAACAATGATCGACTAAGCACTACACAGAAGAGTAAACAATGATCAACTAAGCACTACACAGAAAACTAAACAATGATCGACTAAGCACGACACAGAAAATTAAACAATGATCGACTAAGCACTAAGCAGAAAACTAAACAATGATCGACTAAGCACTACACAGAAAACTAAACAATGATCGACTAAGCACCACACAGACGACTAGGCAATGATCGACTAAGCACTACACTGAAGAATAAACAATGATCGACTAAGCACGACACAGAAAACTAAACAATGACTGACTAAGCACTACACAGAAAACTAAACAATGATCGAATAAGCACTACATAGACGACTAAACAATGATCGACTAAGCACTACACTGAAGACTAAACAATGATCGACTAAGCACGACACAGAAAACTAAACAATGATCGACTAAGCACTACACAGAAAACTAAACAATGATCGATTAAGAACTACACAGAAACTAAACAATGATCGACTGAGCACTACAGAAAAGAGTAAACAATGATCGACTAAGCACTACACAGACGACTAAACTATGATCGACTAAGCACTACACAGAAGACTAAACAATGATCGACTAAGCACCTCATAGAAGATTAAACAATGATCGACTAAGCACTACACAGAAGAATAAACAATGATCGACTAAGCACTTCACAGAAGATTAAACAATGATCGACTAAGCACTACACTGAAGATTAAACAATGATCGACTAAGCACTACATGGAAAGACTAAACAATGATCGACTAAGCACTACACAGAAGACTAACCAATGATCGACTAAGCACTACACAGAAGATTAAACAATGATCGACTAAGCACTACACAGAAAACTAAACAATGATCGACTAAGCACTACACTGAAGATTAAACAATGATCGACTCAGCACGACACCGAAAACTAAACAATGATCGACTACGCACTACACAGAAGATTAAACAATGATCGATTAAGCACGACACAGAAAACTAAACAATGATCGACTACGAACTACACAGAAGAGTAAACAATGATCGACTAAGCACTACACAGAAGACTAGACAATGATCAACTAAGCACTACACAGAAAACTAAACAATGATCAACTAAGCACTACACCGAAGACTAAACAATGATCAACTAAGCACTACACAGAAAACTAAGCAATGATCGACTAAGCACTACACAGAAAACTAAACAATGATCGACTAAGCACTTCACAGAAGACTAAACAATGATCGACTAAGCACTACACAGAAAAAAAACAATGATCTACTAAGCACTAAACAGACGACTAAGCAATGATCGACTCAGCACTACACTGAAGACTAAACAATGATCGACTGAGCACGACACAGAAAACTAAACAATGATTGACTAAGCACTACATAGAAAACTAAACAATGATCGACTAAGCACTACACTGAAGACTAAACAATGATTGACTAAGCACTACACAGAAAACTAAACAATGATCGACTAAGCACGAAACAGACGACTAAACAATAATCGACTAAGCACTACACTGAAGACTAAACAATGATCGACTAAGCACGACACAGAAAACTAAACAATGATCGACTAAGCACTACACAGAAAAATAAACAATGATCGACTAAGCACTACACAAAAAAGTAAACAATGATCGACTGAGCACTACACAGAAAAGTAAACAATGATCGACTAAGCACTACACAGAAGAGTAAGCAATGATCAACTAAGAGCTACACAGAAGACTAAACAATGATCGACTAAGCACTACACAGAAGACTAAACAATGATCGACTAAGCACTACACAGAAGAATAAACAATGATCGACTAAGCATTTCACAAAAGATTAAACAATGATCGACTAAGCACTACACTTAAGATTAAACAATGATCAACTAAGCACTACACAGAAGACTAAACAATGATCGACTAAGCACTTCACAGAAGACTAAACAATGATCGACTAAGCACTACACAGTAGATTAAACAATGATCGACTAAGCACTACACAGAAAACTAAACAATGATCGACTACGCACTACACAGAAGAATAAACAATGATCGACAGAGCACGACACAGAAAACTAAACAATGATTGACTAAGCACTACACAGAAAACTAAACAATGATCGACTAAACACTACACAGAAAACTAAACAATGATCGACTAAGCACTACACAGAAAACTAAACAATGATCGACTGAGCACTACACAGAAGATTAAACAATGATCGACTAAGCACTACACAGAAGAGTAAACAATGATCAACTAAGCACTACACAGAAAACTAAACAATGATCGACTAAGCACTACACAGAAACTAAACAATGATCGACTGAGCACTACAGAGAAGAGTAAACAATGATCGACTAAGCACTACACAGACGACTAAGCAATGATCGACTAAGCACTACACAGAAGACTAAACATTGATCGACTAAGCACTTCATAGAAGACTAAACAATGATCGACTAAGCACTACACAGAAGAATAAACAATGATCGACTAAGCACTTCACAGAAGATTAAACAATGATCGACTAAGCACTACACTGAAGATTAAACAATGATCGACTAAGCACTACACAGAAGACTAAACAATGATCGACTAAGCACTACACAAAAGACTAAACAATGATCGACTAAGCACTACACAGAAGATTAAACAATGATCGACTAAGCACTACACAGAAAACTAAACAATGATCGACTACGCACTACACTGAAGATTAAACAATGATCGACTAAGCACTACACAGAAAACTAAACAATGTTCGACTACGCACTACACAGAAGATTAAACAATGATCGACTAAGCACGACACAGAAAACTAAACAATGATCGACTACGAACTACACAGAAGAGTAAACAATGATCGACTAAGCACTACACAGAAGACTAAACAATGATCAACTAAGCACTACACAGAAAACTAAGCAATGATCGACTAAGCACTTCACAGAAGATTAAACAATGATCGACTAAGTACTACACTGAAGATTAAACAATGATCGACTAAGCACTACATGGAAAGACTAAACAATGATCGACTAAGCACTACACAGAAGACTAACCAATGATCGACTAAGCACTACACAGAAGATTAAACAATGATCGACTAAGCACTACACAGAAAACTAAACAATGATCGACTACGCACTACACTGAAGATTAAACAATGATCGACTCAGCACGACACCGAAAACTAAACAATGATCGACTACGCACTACACAGAAGATTAAACAATGATCGACTAAGCACGACACAGAAAACTAAACAATGATCGACTACGAACTACACAGAAGAGTAAACAATGATCGACTAAGCACTACACAGAAGACTAGACAATGATCAACTAAGCACTACACAGAAAACTAAACAATGATCAACTAAGCACTACACCGAAGACTAAACAATGATCAACTAAGCACTACACAGAAAACTAAGCAATGATCGACTAAGCACTACACAGAAAACTAAACAATGATCGACTAAGCACTTCACAGAAGACTAAACAATGATCGACTAAGCACTACACAGAAAAAAAACAATGATCTACTAAGCACTAAACAGACGACTAAGCAATGATCGACTCAGCACTACACTGAAGACTAAACAATGATCGACTGAGCACGACACAGAAAACTAAACAATGATTGACTAAGCACTACATAGAAAACTAAACAATGATCGACTAAGCACTACACTGAAGACTAAACAATGATTGACTAAGCACTACACAGAAAACTAAACAATGATCGACTAAGCACGACACAGACGACTAAACAATAATCGACTAAGCACTACACTGAAGACTAAACAATGATCGACTAAGCACGACACAGAAAACTAAACAATGATCGACTAAGCACTACACAGAAAAATAAACAATGATCGACTAAGCACTACACAAAAAAGTAAACAATGATCGACTGAGCACTACACAGAAAAGTAAACAATGATCGACTAAGCACTACACAGAAGAGTAAGCAATGATCAACTAAGAGCTACACAGAAGACTAAACAATGATCGACTAAGCACTACACAGAAGACTAAACAATGATCGACTAAGCACTACACAGAAGAATAAACAATGATCGACTAAGCATTTCACAAAAGATTAAACAATGATCGACTAAGCACTACACTTAAGATTAAACAATGATCGACTAAGCACTACACAGAAGACTAAACAATGATCGACTAAGCACTTCACAGAAGACTAAACAATGATCGACTAAGCACTACACAGTAGATTAAACAATGATCGACTAAGCACTACACAGAAAACTAAACAATGATCGACTACGCACTACACAGAAGAATAAACAATGATCGACAGAGCACGACACAGAAAACTAAACAATGATTGACTAAGCACTACACAGAAAACTAAACAATGATCGACTAAACACTACACAGAAAACTAAACAATGATCGACTAAGCACTACACAGAAAACTAAACAATGATCGACTGAGCACTACACAGAAGATTAAACAATGATCGACTAAGCACTACACAGAAGAGTAAACAATGATCAACTAAGCACTACACAGAAAACTAAACAATGATCGACTAAGCACTACACAGAAACTAAACAATGATCGACTGAGCACTACAGAGAAGAGTAAACAATGATCGACTAAGCACTACACAGACGACTAAGCAATGATCGACTAAGCACTACACAGAAGACTAAACATTGATCGACTAAGCACTTCATAGAAGACTAAACAATGATCGACTAAGCACTACACAGAAGAATAAACAATGATCGACTAAGCACTTCACAGAAGATTAAACAATGATCGACTAAGCACTACACTGAAGATTAAACAATGATCGACTAAGCACTACACAGAAGACTAAACAATGATCGACTAAGCACTACACAAAAGACTAAACAATGATCGACTAAGCACTACACAGAAGATTAAACAATGATCGACTAAGCACTACACAGAAAACTAAACAATGATCGACTACGCACTACACTGAAGATTAAACAATGATCGACTAAGCACTACACAGAAAACTAAACAATGATCGACTACGCACTACACAGAAGATTAAACAATGATCGACTAAGCACGACACAGAAAACTAAACAATGATCGACTACGAACTACACAGAAGAGTAAACAATGATCGACTAAGCACTACACAGAAGACTAAACAATGATCAACTAAGCACTACACAGAAAACTAAGCAATGATCGACTAAGCACTACACAGAAA
Organism: Bathymodiolus brooksi; assembly: GCA_963680875.1. Taxonomy (NCBI): domain Eukaryota; kingdom Metazoa; phylum Mollusca; class Bivalvia; order Mytilida; family Modiolidae; genus Bathymodiolus; species Bathymodiolus brooksi. The sequence goes on along the minus strand of OY804580.1, from coordinate 49,268,583 downwards.
ACTAAACAATGATCGACTAAGCACTTCAGAGAAGACTAAACAATGATCGACTAAGCACTACACAGAAAAAAAATAATGATCTACTAAGCACTAAACAGACGACTAAGCAATGATCGACAAAGCACTACACTGAAGACTAAACAATGATCGACTGAGCACGACACAGAAAACTAAACAATGATTGACTAAGCACTACACAGAAAACTAAACAATGATCGACTAAGCACTACACTGAAGACTAAACAATTATCGACTGAGCACGACTAAGAAAACTAAACAATGATTGACTAAGCACTACACAGAAAACTAAACATTGATCGACTAAGCACTACACTGAAGACTAAACAATGATTGACTAAGCACTACACAGAAAACTAAACAATGATCGACTAAGCACGACACAGACGACTAAACAATAATCGACTAAGCACTACACTGAAGACTAAACAATGATCGCCTAAGCACTACACAGAAAACTAAACAATGATCGACTAAGCACTACACAGAAAAATAAACAATGATCGACTAAGCACTACACAAAAAACTAAACAATGATCGACTGAGCACTACGCAGAAAAGTAAACAATGATCGACTAAGCACTACACAGAAGAGTAAACAATGATCAACTAAGCGCTACACAGAAGACTAAACAATGATCGACTAAGCACTACACAGAAGAATAAACAATGATCGACTAAGCATTTCATAAAAGATTAAACAATGATCGACTAAGCACTACACAGAAAACTAAACAATGATCGACTGCGCACTACACTGAAGATTAAACAATGATCGACTAAGCACGACACAGAAAACTAAACAATGATCGACTAAGCACTACACAGAAGATTAAACAATGATCGACTAAGCACGATACAGAAAACTAAACAATGATCGACTACGAACTACACAGAAGAGTAAACAATGATCGACTAAGCACTACACAGAAGACTGAACATTGATCAACTAAGCACTACACAGAAAACTAAACAATGATCGACTAAGCACTACACAGAAGACTAAACAATGATCAACTAAGCACTACACAGAAAACTAAGCAATGATCGACTAAGCACTACACAGAAAACTAAACAATGATCGACTAAGCACTTCACAGAAGACTAAACAATGATCGACTAAGCACTACACAGAAAAAAAACAATGATCGACTAAGCACTAAACATACGACTAAGCAATGATCGACAAAGCACTACACTGAAGACTAAACAATGATCGACTGAGCACGACACAGAAAACTAAACAATGATCGACTAAGCACTACACAGAAAAATAAACAATGATCGACTAAGCACTACACAGAAAACTAAACAATGATCGACTGAGCACTACACAGAAAAGTAAACAATGATCGACTAAGCACTACACAGAAGAGTAAACAATGATCAACTAAGCGCTACACAGAAGACTAAACAATGATCGACTAAGCACTACACAGAAGAATAAACAATGATCGACTAAGCACTGCACAGAAGAGTAAACAATGATCAACTAAGCGCTACACAGAAGACTAAACAATGATCCACTAAGCACTACAGAGAAGACTAAACAATGATCGACTAAGCACTACACAGAAGAATAAACAATGATCGACTAAGCATTTCACAAAAGATTAAACAATAATCGACTAAGCACTACACTGAAGATTAAACAATGATCGACTAAGCACTACACAGAAGACTAAACAATGATCGACTAAGCACTTCACAGAAGACTAAACAATGATCGACTAAGCACTACACAGAAGATTAAACAATGATCGACTAAGCACTACACAGAAAACTAAACAATGATCGACAAAGCACTACACAGACGACTAGGCAATGATCGACTAAGCACTACACTGAACCCTAAACAATGATCGACTAAGCACGACACAAAAAACTAAACAATGATTGACTAAGCACTACACAGAAAACTAAACAATGATCCACTAAGCACTACACAGACGACTAAACAATGATCGACTAAGCACTACACTGAAGACTAAACAATGATCGACTGAGCACTACAGAGAAGAGTAAACAATGATCGACTAAGCACTACACAGAAGACTAAACAATGATCAACTAAGCATTACACAGAAAACTAAACAATGATCGACAAAGCACTACACAGAAGACTAAACAATGATCAACTAAGCACTACACAGAAAACTAAACAATAATCGACTAAGCACGACACAGAAAACTAAACAATGGTCGACTACGCACTACACAGAAGAGTAAACAATGATCGACAAAGCACTACACAGAAGACTAAACAATGATCAACTAAGCACTACACAGAAAACTAAACAATGATCGACTACGCACTACATAGAAGAGTAAACAATGATCGACAAAGCACTACACAGAAGACTAAACAATGATCAACTAAGCACTACACAGAAAACTAAACAATGATCGACTAAGCACTACACATAAGACTAAACAATGATCGAATAAGCACTACACAGAAGACTAAATAATGATCGACTAAGCACTTCACAGAAGACTAAACAATGATCGACTAAGCACTACACAGAAGATTAAACATTGATCGACTAAGCACTACACAGAAAACTAAACAATGATCGACTAAGCACTACACAGAAGAGTAAACAATGATCGACTACGAACTACACAGAAGAGTAAACAATGATCGACTAAGCACTACACAGAAGACTGAACATTGATCAACTAAGCACTACACAGAAAACTAAACAATGATCGACTAAGCACTACACAGAAGACTAAACAATGATCAACTAAGCACTACACAGAAAACTAAACAATGATCGACTAAGCACTTCACAGAAGACTAAACAATGATCGACTAAGCACTACACAGAAAAAAAACAATGATCGACTAAGCACTATACAGACGACTAAGCAATGATCGACAAAGCACTACACTGAAGACTAAACAATGATCGACTGAGCACGACACAGAAAACTAAACAATGATCGACTAAGCACTACACAGAAAAATAAACAATGATCGACTAAGCACTACACAGAAAACTAAACAATGATCGACTGAGAACTACACAGAAAAGTAAACAATGATCGACTAAGCACTACACAGAAGAGTAAACAATGATCAACTAAGCGCTACACAGAAGACTAAACAATGATCGACTAAGCACTACACAGAAGACTAAACAATGATCGACTAAGCACTACACAGAAGAATAAACAATGATCGACTAAGCACTGCACAGAAGAGTAAACAATGATCAACTAAGCGCTACACAGAAGACTAAACAATGATCCACTAAGCACTACACAGAAGAATAAACAATGATCGACTAAGCATTTCACAAAAGATTAAACAATAATCGACTAAGCACTACACTGAAGATTAAACAATGATCGACTAAGCACTACACAGAAGACTAAACAATGATCGACTACGCACTACACAGAAGAATAAACAATGATCGACAGAGCACGACACAGAAAACTAAACAATGATTGACTAACCACCACACAGAAAACTAAACAATGATCGACTAAACACTACACAGAAAACTAAACAATGATCGACTAAGCACTACACAGAAAACTAAACAATGATCGACTAAGCACTACACAAAAGACTAAACAATGATCGACTAAGCACTACACAGAAGATTAAACATTGATCGACTAAGCACTACACGGAAAACTAAACAATGATCGACTACGCACTACACAGAAGAGTAAACATTGATCGACTAAGCACTACACAAAAGACTAAACAATGATCGACTAAGCACTACACAGAAAACTAAACAATGATCGACTAAGCACTACACAAAAGACTAAACAATGATCAACAAAGCACTACACAGAAAACTAAACAATGATCGACTAAGCACTACACAGAAAACTAAACAATGATCGACTAAGCACTACACAGAAGATTAAACAATGATCGACTAAGCACTACACAGAAAAGTAAACAATGATCGACTAAGCACTACACAGAAGACTAAACAATGATCAACTAAGCACTACACAGAAAACTAAACAATGATCGTCTAAGCACTACACAGAAAACTAAACAATGATCGACTAAGCACTACACAGAAAAATAAACAATCATCGACTAAGCACTACACAGAAAACTAAACAATGATCGACTAAGCACTACACAGACGACTAGGCAATGATCGACTAAGCACTACATTGAAGACTAAACAATGATCGACTAAGCACGACACAGAAAACTAAACAATGATCGACTAAGCATTACACAGACGACTAAACAATGATCGACTAAGCACTACACTGAAGACTAAACAATGATCGACTAAGCACTACACAGAAAACTAAACAATGATCGACTAAGCACTACACAGAAAACTAACCAATGATCGACTAAGCACTACACAGAAGAGTAAACCATGATCGACTAAGCACTACACAGAAGAGTAAACAATGATCAACTAAGCACTACACAGAAAACTTAACAATGATCGACTAAGCACTACACAGTAGACTAAACAATGATCAATTAAGCACTACACAGAAAACTAAACAATGATCGACTGAGCACTACAGAGAAGAGTAAACAATGATCGACTAAGCACTACACAGAAAACTAAACAATGATCGACTGAGCACTACACAGAAAACTAAACAATGATCGACTAAGCACTACACAGAAAACTAAACAATGATCGACTAAGCACTACACAAAAGACTAAACAATGATCAACTAAGCACTACACAGAAAACTAAACAATGATCGACTAAGCACTACACAGAAAACTAACCAATGATCGAATAAGCACTACACAGAAGAGTAAACCATGATCGACTAAGCACTACACAGAAGAGTAAACAATGATCAACTAAGCACTACACAGAAAACTTAACAAAGATCGACTGAGCACTACACAGTAGACTAAACAATGATCAACTAAGCACTACACAGAAAACTAAACAATGATCGACTAAGCACTACACAGAAAACTAAACAATGATCGACTAAGCACGACACAGAAAACTAAACAATGATTGACTAAGCACTACACAGACAACTAAACAATGATCGACTAAGCATTACACAGACGACTAAACAATGATCGACTAAGCACTACACTGAAGACTAAACAATGATCGACTAAGCACGACACAGAAAACTCAACAATGATCGACTAAGCACTACACAGAAAACTAAACAATGATCGACTGAGCACTACAGAGAAGAGTAAACAATGATCGACTAAGCACTACACAGAAGAATAAACAATGATCGACTAAGCACTACACAGAAGACTAAACAATGATCGACTAAGGACTTCACAGAAGACTAAACAATGATCGACTAAGCACTACACAGAAGATTAAACAATGATCGACTAAGCACTACACAGAAGATTAAACAATGATCGACTAAGCACTACACAGAAAACTAAACAATGATCGACTAAGCATTACACAGAAAACTAAACAATGATCGACTAAGCATTACACAGAAAACTAAACAATGATCGACTAAGCACTACACAGAAAACTAAACAATGATCGACTAAGCACTACACAGAAGACTAAACAATGATCAACTAAACACTACACAGAAAACTAAACAATGATCGACTAAGCACTACACAGAAAACTAAACAATGATCGACTAAGCATTACACAGAAAACTAAACAATGATCGACTACGCACTACACAGAAGAGTAAACAATGATCGACTAAGCACTACACAGAAAACTAAACAATGATCGACTAAGCACTACATAGAAAATAAACAATGATCGACTAAGCACTACACAGACGACTAGGCAATGATCGACTAAGCACTACACTGAACCCTAAACAATGATCGACTTAGCACGACACAGAAAACTAAACAATGATTGACTAAGCACTACACAGAAAACTAAACAATGATCCACTAAGCACTACACAGACGACTAAACAATGATCGACTAAGCACTACACTGAAGACTAAACAATGATCGACTAAGCACGACACAGAAAACTCAACAATGATCGACTAAGCACTACACAGAAAACTAAACAATGATCGACTGAGCACTACAGAGAAGAGTAAACAATGATCGACTAAGCACTACACAGAAGACTAAACAATGATCGACTAAGCACTACACAGAAGACTAAACAATGATCGATTAAGCACTTCACAGAAGATTAAACAATGATCGACTAAGCACTACACAGAAAACTAAACAATGATAGACTACGCACTACACAGAGGAGTAAACAATGATCGACAAAGCACTACACAGAAGACTAAACAATGATCAACTAAGCACTACACAGAAGACTAAACAATGATCAACTAAGCACTACACAGAAAACTAAACAATGATAGACTACGCACTACACAGAGGAGTAAACAATGATCGACAAAGCACTACACAGAAGACTAAGCAATGATCAAATAAGCACTACACAGAAAACTAAACAATGATCGACTAAGCACTACACAGAAAACTAAACAATGATCGACTAAGCACTACACAGAAAACTAAACAATGATCGACTACGCACTACACAGAAGAGTAAACAATGATCGACAAAGCACTACACAGAAGACTAAACATTGATCAACTAAGCACTACACAGAAAACTAAACAATGATCGACTAAGCACTACACAGAAAACTAAACAATGATCGACTAAGCACTACACAGAAGAGTTAACAATGATCGACTAAGCACTACACAGAAGAGTAAACAATGATCAACTAAGCACTACACAGAAAACGAAACAATGATCTACTAAGCACTACACAGAAGACTAAACAATGATCAACTAAGCACTACACAGAAAACTAAACATTAATCGACTAAGCACTACAGAGAAAACTAAACAATGATCGACTAAGTACTACACAGAAAACTAAACAATGATCGACTAAGCACTACACAGAAAACTAAACAATGATCGACTAAGCACTACACAGACGACTAGGCAATGATCGACTAAGCACTACACTGAAGACTAAACAATGATCGACTAAGCACGACACAGAAAACAAAAAAATGATTGACTAAGCACTACACAGAAAACTAAACAATGATCGACTAAGCATTACACAGACGACTAAACAATGATCGACTAAGCACTACACTGAAGACTAAACAATGATCGACTAAGCACGACACAGAAAACTCAACAATGATCGACTAAGCACTACACAGAAAACTAAACAAAGATCGACTGAGCACTACAGAGATGAGTAAACAATGATCGACTAAGCACTACACAGAAGACTAAACAATGATCGACTAAGCACTACACAGAAGACAAAACAATGATCGACTAAGCACTACACAGAAGACTAAACAGTGATCAACTAAACACTACACAGAAAACTAAACAATGATCGACTAAGCACTACACAGAAAACTAAACAATGATCGACTAAGCACTACACAGAAAACTAAACAATGATCGACTAAGCACTACACAAAAGACTAAACAATGATCAACTAAGCACTACACAGAAAACTAAACAATGATCGACTAAGCACTACACAGAAAACTAAAAAATGATCGAATAAGCACTACACAGAAGAGTAAACAATATTCGACTAAGCACTACACAGGAGAGTAAACAATGATCAACTAAGCACTACACAGAAAACTAAACAATGATCGACTAAGCACTACACATACGACTAAACAATGATCGACTAAGCACTACACAGGAGACTAAACAATGATCGACTAAGCACTTTACAGAAGACTAAACAATGATCGTCTAAGCACTACACGGAAGATTAAACATTGATCGAATAAGCACTACACGGAAAACTAAACAATGATCGACTACGCACTACACAGAAGAGTAAACATTGATCGACTAAGCACTACACAGAAGACTAAACAATGATCGACTACGTACTACACAGAAAACTAAACAATGATCGACTAAGCACTACACAGAAAACTAAACAATGATCGACTAAGCACTACACAAAAGACTAAACAATGATCAACAAAGCACTACACAGAAAACTAAACAATGATCGACTAAGCACTACACAGACGACTAGGCAATGATCGACTAAGCACTACACTGAAGACTAAACAATGATCGACTAAGCACTACAGAGAAAACTAAACAATGATCGACTAAGCACTACACAGAAAACTAACCAATGATCGACTAAGCACTACACAGAAGAGTAAACCATGATCGACTAATCACTACACAGAAAACTAAACAATGATCGACTAAGCACTACACAAAAGACTAAACAATGATCAACAAAGCACTACACAGAAAACTAAACAATGATCGACTAAGCACTACACAGACGACTAGGCAATGATCGACTAAGCACTACACTGAAGACTAAACAATGATCGACTAAGCACGACACAGAAAACTAAACAATGATTGACTAAGCACTACACAGAAAACTAAACAATGATCGACTAAGCATTACACAGACGACTAAACAATGATCGACTAAGCACGACACAGAAAACTAAACAATGATCAATTAAGCACTACACAGAAAACTAAACAATGATCGACTGAGCACGACACAGAAAACTCAACAATGATCGACTAACCACTACACAGAAAACTAAACAATGATCGACTGAGCACTACAGAGAAGAGTAAACAATGATCGACTAAGCACTAAACAGAAAACTAAACAATGATCGACTGAGCACTACACAGAAAACTAAACAATGATCGACTAAGCACTACACAGAAAACTAAACAATGATCGACTAAGCACTACACAAAAGACTAAACAATGATCAACTAAGCACTACACAGAAAACTAAACAATGATCGACTAAGCACTACACAGAAGAGTAAACCATGATCGACTAAGCACTACACAGAAAACTAACCAATGATCGACTAAGCACTACACAGAAGAGTAAACCATGATCGACTAAGCACTACACAGAAGAGTAAACAATGATCAACTAAGCACTACACAGAAAACTTAACAATGATCGACTAAGCACTACACAGTAGACTAAACAATGATCAACTAAGCACTACACAGAAAACTAAACAATGATCGACTAAGCACTACACAGAAAACTAAACAATGATCGACTAAGCACGACACAGAAAATTAAACAATGATCGACTAAGCACGACACAGAAAACTAAACAATGATCGACTCAGCACTACAGAGAAGAGTAAACAATGATCGACTAAGCACTACACAGAAGACTAAACAATGATCGACTAAGCACTACACAGAAGATTATCGACTAAGCACTACACAGAAGACTAAACAATGATCGACTAAGCACTATACAGAAGACTAAACAATGATCGACTAAGCACTTCATAGATGACTAAACAATGATCGACTAAGCACTACAGAGAAGATTAAACAATGATCGACTAAGCACTACACAGAAAACTAAACAATGATAGACTACGCACTACACAGAGGAGTAAACAATGATCGACAAAGCACTACACAGAAGACTAAGCAGTGATCAAATAAGCACTACACAGAAAACTAAACAATGATCGACTAAGCACTACACAGAAAACTAAACAATGATCGACTAAGCACTACACAGAAAACTAAACAATGATCGACTACGCACTACACAGAAGAGTAAACAATGATCGACAAAGCACTACACAGAAGACTAAACATTGATCAACTAAGCACTACACATAAAACTAAACAATGATCGACTAAGCACTACACAGAAAACTAAACAATGATCGACTAAGCACTACACAGAAAAGTAAACAATGATCGACTAAGCACTACACAGAAAACTAAACAATGATCGATTAAGCACTACACAGACGACTAGGCATTGATCGACTAAGCATTATACTGAAGACTAAACAATGATCGACTAAGCACGACACAGAAAACTAAACAATGATTGACTAAGCACTACACAGGAAACTAAACAATGATCGACTAAGCATTACACAGACGACTAAACAATGATCGACTAAGCATTACACAGACGACTAAACAATGATCGACTAAGCACTACACTGAAGACTAAACAATGATCGACTAAGCACTACACAGAAGAGTAAACAATGATCAACTAAGCACTACACAGAAAACTTAACAATGATCGACTAAGCACTTCACAGTAGACTAAACAATGATCAACTAAGCATTACACAGAAAACTAAACAATGATCGACTGAGCACGACACAGAAAACTCAACAATAATCGACTAAGCACTACACAGATAACTAAATAATGATAGACTGAGCACTACAGAGAAGAGTAAACAATGATCGACTAAGCACTACACAGAAAACTAAACAATGATCGACTGAGCATGACACAGAAAACTCAACAATGATCGACTAAGCATTACACAGAAAACTAAACAATTATCGACTGAGCACTACAGAAAAGAGTAAACAATGATCGACTAAGCACTACACAGAAAACTAAACAATGATTTACTAAGCACTACACAGAAAACTAAACAATGATCGACTAAGCACTACACAAAAGACTAAACAATGATCAACTAAGCACTACACAGAAAACTAAACAATGATCGACTAAGCACTACACAGAAAACTAACCAATGATCGACTAAGCACTACACAGAAGAGTAAACCATGATCGACTAAGCACTACACAGAAGAGTAAACAATGATCAACTAAGCACTACACAGAAAACTTAACAATGATCGACTAAGCACTACACAGTAGACTAAACAATGATCAACTAAGCACTACACAGAAAACTAAACAATGATCGACTAAGCACTATACAGAAAACTAATCAATGATCGACTAAGCACGACACAGAAAACTAAACAATGATTGACTAAGCACTACACAGAAAACTAAACAATGATCGACTAAACATTACACAGACGACTAAACAATGATCGACTAAACACTACACTGAAGACTAAACAATGATCGACTAAGCACGACACAGAAAACTCAACAATGATCGACTAAGCACTACTCAGAAAACTAAACAATGATCGACTGAGCACTACAGAGAAGGGTAAACAATGATCGACTAAGCACTACACAGAAGACTAAACAATGATCGACTAAGGACTACACAGAATACTAAACGATGATCGACTAAGGACTTCACAGAAGACTAAACAATGATCGATTAAGCACTACAGAGAAGATTAAACAATGATCGACTAAGCACTACACAGAAAACTAAACAATGATAGACTACGCACTACACAGAGGAGTAAACAATGATCGACAAAGCACTACACAGAAGACTAAGCAATGATCAAATAAGCACTACACAGAAAACTAAACAATGATCGACTAAGTACTACACAGAAAACTAAACAATGATCGACTAAGCACTACACAGAAAACTAAACAATGATCGACTACGCAATACACAGAAGAGTAAACAATGATCGACAAAGCACTACACAGAAGACTAAACATTGATCAATTAAGCACTACACAGAAAACTAAACAATGATCGACTAAGCACTACACAGAAGACTAAACAATGATCAACTAGGTACTACACAGAAAACTAAACAATGATCGACTAAGCACTACACAGAAAACTAAACAATGATCGACAAAGCACTACACAGAAGAGTAAACAATGATCGACTAAGCACTACACAGAAAACTAACCAATGATCGACTAAGCACTACACAGAAGAGTAAACCATGATCGACTAAGCACTACACAGAAAACTTAACAATGATCTACTAAGCACTACACAGTAGACTAAACAATGATCAACTAAGCACTACACAGAAAACTAACCAATGATCGACTAAGCACGACACAGAAAACTAAACAATGATTGACTAAGCACTACACAGAAAACTAAACAATGATCGACTAAGCATTACACAGACGACTAAACAATGATCGACTAAGCACTACACTGAAGACTAAACAATGATCGACTAAGCACGACACAGAAAACTCAACAATGATCGACTAAGCACTACTCAGAAAACTAAACAATGATCGACTGACAACTACAGAGAAGAGTAAACAATGATCGACTAGGCACTACACAGAAGACTAAACAATGATCGACTAAGCACTATACAGAAGACTAAACAATGATCGACTAAGGACTTCACAGAAGACTAAACAATGATCGACTAAGCACAACACAGAAGATTAAACAATGATCGACTAAGCACTACACAGAAGACTAAACAATGATCGACTAAGCACTATACAGAAGACTAAACAATGATCGACTAAGAACTTCATAGAAGACTAAACAATGATCGACTAAGCACTACAGAGAAGATTAAACAATGATCGACTAAGCACTACACAGAAAACTAAACAATGATAGACTACGCACTACACAGAGGAGTAAACAATGATCGACAAAGCACTACACAGAAGACTAAGCAATGATCAAATAAGCACTACACAGAAAACTAAACAATGATCGACTAAGCACTACACATACGACTAAACAATGATCGACTAAGCACTACACAGGAGACTAAACAATGATCGACTAAGCACTTTACAGAAGACTAAACAATGATCGTCTAAGCACTACACGGAAGATTAAACATTGATCGAATAAGCACTACACGGAAAACTAAACAATGATCGACTACGCACTACACAGAAGAGTAAACATTGATCGACTAAGCACTACACAGAAGACTAAACAATGATTGACTACGTACTACACAGAAAACTAAACAATGATCGACTAAGCACTACACAGAAAACTAAACAATGATCGACTAAGCACTACACAAAAGACTAAACAATGATCAACAAAGCACTACACAGAAAACTAAACAATGATCGACTAAGCACTACACAGACGACTAGGCAATGATCGACTAAGCACTACACTGAAGACTAAACAATGATCGACTAAGCACTACAGAGAAAACTAAACAATGATCGACTAAGCACTACACAGAAAACTAACCAATGATCGACTAAGCACTACACAGAAGAGTAAACCATGATCGACTAAGCACTACACAGAAAACTAAACAATGATCGACTAAGCACTACACAGACGACTAGGCAATGATCGACTAAGCACTACACTGAAGACTAAACAATGATCGACTAAGCACGACACAGAAAACTAAACAATGATTGACTAAGCACTACACAGAAAACTAAACAATGATCGACTAAGCATTACACAGACGACTAAACAATGATCGACTAAGCACTACACAGAAAACTTAACAATAATCGACTAAGCACTACACAGTAGACTAAACAATGATCAATTAAGCACTACACAGAAAACTAAACAATGATCGACTGAGCACGACACAGAAAACTCAACAATGATCGACTAACCACTACACAGAAAACTAAACAATGATCGACTGAGCACTACAGAGAAGAGTAAACAATGATCGACTAAGCACTAAACAGAAAACTAAACAATGATCGACTGAGCACTACACAGAAAACTAAACAATGATCGACTAAGCACTACACAGAAAACTAAACAATGATCGACTAAGCACTACACAAAAGACTAAACAATGATCAACTAAGCACTACACAGAAAACTAAACAATGATCGACTAAGCACTACACAGAAGAGTAAACCATGATCGACTAAGCACTACACAGAAAACTAACCAATGATCGACTAAGCACTACACAGAAGAGTAAACCATGATCGACTAAGCACTACACAGAAGAGTAAACAATGATCAACTAAGCACTACACAGAAAACTTAACAATGATCGACTAAGCACTATACAGTAGACTAAACAATGATCAACTAAGCACTACACAGAAAACTAAACAATGATCGACTAAGCACTACACAGAAAACTAAACAATGATCGACTAAGCACGACACAGAAAATTAAACAATGATCGACTAAGCACGACACAGAAAACTAAACAATGATCGACTCAGCACTACAGAGAAGAGTAAACAATGATCGACTAAGCACTACACAGAAGACTAAACAATGATCGACTAAGCACTACACAGAAGATTATCGACTAAGCACTACACAGAAGACTAAACAATGATCGACTAAGCACTATACAGAAGACTAAACAATGATCGACTAAGCACTTCATAGATGACTAAACAATGATCGACTAAGCACTACAGAGAAGATTAAACAATGATCGACTAAGCACTACACAGAAAACTAAACAATGATAGACTACGCACTACACAGAGGAGTAAACAATGATCGACAAAGCACTACACAGAAGACTAAGCAGTGATCAAATAAGCACTACACAGAAAACTAAACAATGATCGACTAAGCACTACACAGAAAACTAAACAATGATCGACTAAGCACTACACAGAAAACTAAACAATGATCGACTACGCACTACACAGAAGAGTAAACAATGATCGACAAAGCACTACACAGAAGACTAAACATTGATCAACTAAGCACTACACATAAAACTAAACAATGATCGACTAAGCACTACACAGAAAACTAAACAATGATCGACTAAGCACTACACAGAAAACTAAACAATCATCGACTGAGCACTACACAGAAAACTAAACAATGATCGATTAAGCACTACACAGACGACTAGGCATTGATCGACTAAGCATTACACTGAAGACTAAACAATGATCGACTAAGCACGACACAGAAAACTAAACAATGATTGACTAAGCACTACACAGGAAACTAAACAATGATCGACTAAGCATTACACAGACGACTAAACAATGATCGACTAAGCACTACACTGAAGACTAAACAATGATCGACTAAGCACTACACAGAAAACTAACCAATGATCGACTAAGCACTACACAGAAGAGTAAACCATGATCGACTAAGCACTACACAGAAGAGTAACCAATGATCAACTAAGCACTACACAGAAAACTTAACAATGATCGACTAAGCACTACACAGTAGACTAAACAATGATCAACTAAGCATTACACAGAAAACTAAACAATGATCGACTGAGCACGACACAGAAAACTCAACAATAATCGACTAAGCACTACACAGAAAACTAAATAATGATAGACTGAGCACTACAGAGAAGAGTAAACAATGATCGACTAAGCACTACACAGAAAACTAAACAATGATCGACTAAACACTACACTGAAGACTAAACAATGATCGACTAAGCACGACACAGAAAACTCAACAATGATCGACTAAGCACTACTCAGAAAACTAAACAATGATCGACTGAGCACTACAGAGAAGGGTAAACAATGATCGACTAAACACTACACAGAAGACTAAACAATGATCGACTAAGGACTACACAGAAGACTAAACGATGATCGACTAAGGACTTCACAGAAGACTAAACAATGATCGATTAAGCACTACAGAGAAGATTAAACAATGATCGACTAAGCACTACACAGAAAACTAAACAATGATAGACTACGCACTACACAGAGGAGTAAACAATGATCGACAAAGCACTACACAGAAGACTAAGCAATGATCAAATAAGCACTACACAGAAAACTAAACAATGATCGACTAAGTACTACACAGAAAACTAAACAATGATCGACTAAGCACTACACAGAAAACTAAACAATGATCGACTACGCAATACACAGAAGAGTAAACAATGATCGACAAAGCACTACACAGAAGACTAAACATTGATCAACTAAGCACTACACAGAAAACTAAACAATGATCGACTAAGCACTACACAGAAAACTTAACAATGATCGACTAAGTACTACACAGTAGACTAAACAATGATCAACTAAGCACTACACAGAAAACTAAACAATGATCGACTAAGCACTATACAGAAAACTAAACAATGATCGACTAAGCACGACACAGAAAACTAAACAATGATTGACTAAGCACTACACAGAAAACTAAACAATGATCGACTAAGCACTACACTGAAGACTAAACAATGTTCGACTAAGCACGACACAGAAAACTCAACAATGATCGACTAAGCACTACTCAGAAAACTAAACAATGATCGACTGACAACTACAGAGAAGAGTAAACAATGATCGACTAAGCACTACACAGAAGACTAAACAATGATCGACTAAGCACTACACAGAAGACTAAACAATGATCGACTAAGGACTTCACAGAAGACAAAACAATGATCGACTAAGCACAACACAGAAGATTAAACAATGATCGACTAAGCACTACACAGAAGACTAAACAATGATCGACTAAGCACTATACAGAAGACTAAACAATGATCGACTAAGAACTTCATAGAAGACTAAACAATGATCGACTAAGCACTACAGAGAAGATTAAACAATGATCGACTAAGCACTACACAGAAAACTAAACAATGATAGACTACGCACTACACAGAGGAGTAAACAATGATCGACAAAGCACTACACAGAAGACTAAGCAATGATCAAATAAGCACTACACAGAAAACTAAACAATAATCGACTAAGCACTACACAGAAAACTAAACAATGATCGACTACGCACTACACAGAAGAGTAAACAATGATCGACAAAGCACTACACAGAAGACTAAACATTGGTCAACTAAGCACTACACAGAAAACTAAACAATGATCGACTAAGCACTACACAGAAGACTAAACAATGATCACCTAAGTACTACACAGAAAACTAAACAATCATCGACTAAGCACTACACAGAAAACTAAACAATGATCGACAAAGCACTACACAGAAGAGTAAACAATGATCGACTAAGCACTACACAGAAGACTAAACAATGATCAACTAAACACTACACAGAAAACTAAACAATGATCGACTAAGTACTACACAGAAAACTAAACAATGATCGACTAAGCACTACACAGAAAACTAAACAATGATCGACTAAGCACTACACAAAAGACTAAACAATGATCAACTAAGCACTACACAGAAAACTAAACAGTGATCGACTAAGCACTACACAGAAGAGTAAACAATGATCGACTAAGCACTACAGAGAAGAGTAAACAATGATCAACTAAGCACTACACAGAAAACTAAACAATGATCGACTAAGCACTACACAGAAAACTAAACAATGATCGACTAAGCACTACACAGAAAACTAAACAATGATCGACTAAGCACTACACAGACGACTAGGCAATGATCGACTAAGCACTACACTGAAGACTAAACAATGATCGAATAAGCACGACACAGAAAACTAAACAATGATTGACTAAGCACTACACAGAAAACTAAACAAAATCAATGATCGACTAAGCACTACACAGAAAACTAAACAAAATCAATGATCGACTATGCACTACACAGAAAACTAAACAATGATCGACTAAGCACTACACGTAAAACTAAACAATGATCGACTACGCACTACACAGAAGAGTAAACAATGATCGACTAAGCACTACACAGAAGACTAAACAATGATCGACTAAGCACTACACAGAAAACTAAACAATGATCGACTAAGCACTACACAGAAGACTAAACTATGATCAACTAAGCACTACACAGAAAACTAAACAATGATCGACAAAGCACTACACAGAAAACAAAACAATGATCGACAAAGCACTACACAGAAGAGTAAACAATGATCGACTAAGCACTACTCAGAAGACTAAACAATGATCAACTAAGCACTACACATAAAACTAAACAATGATCGACTAAGCACTACAGAGAAGACTAAACAATGATCAACTAAGCACTACACAGAAAACTAAACAATGATCGACTAAGCACTACACAGAACACTAAACAATGATCGACTAAACACTTCACAGAAGACTAAACAATGATCGACTAAGCACCACACAGAAAACTAAACAATGATCGACTAAGCACTACACAGAAAACTAAACAATGATCGACTAAGCACTGCACAGACGACTAAACAATGATCAACTAAGCACAACACAGAAAACTAACCAATGATCGACTAAGCACTACACAGAAGACTAAACAATGATCGACTAAGCACTACACAGAAGACTAAACAATGATCGACTAAGCACTTCACAGAAGACTAAACAATGATAGACTAAGCACTACACAGAAGAGTAAACAATGATCAACTAAGCACTACACAGAAAACTAAACAATGATCGACTAAGCACTACACAGAAAACTAAACAAAGACCAACTAAGCACTACACAGAAAATTTAACAATGATCGACTAAGCACTACACAGAAGACTAAACAATGGTCAACTAATCACTACACAGAAAATTAAACAATGATCGACTAAGCACTACACAGAAAACTAAACAATGATCGACTAAGCACTTCACAGAAGACTAAACAATGATCGACTAAGCACTACACAGAACACTAAACAATGATCGACTAAGCACTACACACAAAATCTAAACAATGATCGACTAAGCACTACACAGACGACTAAACAATGATCGACTAAGCACTACAGTGAAGACAAAGAATGATCGACTAAGCACGACACAGAAAACTAAACAATGATTGACTAAGCATTACACAGTAAACTAAACAGTGATCGACTAAGCACGACACAGAAAACTCAACAATGATCGACTACGAACTACAAAGAAGAGTAAACAATGATCGACTAAGCACTACACAGAAAACTAAACAATGATCGACTGAGCACTACAGAGAAGGGTAAACAATGATCGACTAAGCACTACACAGAAGACTAAACAATGATCTACTAAGGACTACACAGAAGACTAAACAATGATCGACTAAGGACTTCACAGAAGACTAAACAATGATCGATTAAGCACTACAGAGAAGATTAAACAATGATCGACTAAGCACTACACAGAAAACTAAACAATGATAGACTACGCACTACACAGAGGAGTAAACAATGATCGACAAAGCACTACACAGAAGACTAAGCAATGATCAAATAAGCACTACACAGAAAACTAAACAATGATCGACAAAGTACTACACAGAAAACTAAACAATGATCGACTAAGCACTACACAGAAAACTAAACAATGATCGACTACGCAATACACAGAAGAGTAAACAATGATCGACAAAGCACTACACAGAAGACTAAACATTGATCAACTAAGCACTACACAGAAAACTAAACAATGATCGACTAAGCACTACACAGAAGACTAAACAATGATCAACTAGGTACTACACAGAAAACTAAACAATGATCGACTAAGCACTACACAGAAAACTAAACAATGATCGACAAAGCACTATACAGAAGAGTAAACAATGATCGACTAAGCACTACACAGAAAACTAACCAATGATCGACTAAGCACTACACAGAAGAGTAAACCATGATCGACTAAGCACTACACAGAAAACTTAACAATGATCGACTAAGCACTACACAGTAGACTAAACAATGATCAACTTAGCACTACACAGAAAACTAAACAATGATCGACTAAGCACTATACAGAAAACTAAACAATGATCGACTAAGCACGACACAGAAAACTAAACAATGATTGACTAAGCACTACACAGAAAACTAAACAATGATCGACTAAGCATTACACAGACGACTAAACAATGATCGACTAAGCACTACACTGAAGACTAAACAATGATCGACTAAGCACGACACAGAAAACTCAACAATGATCGACTAAGCACTACTCAGAAAACTAAACAATGATCGACTGACAACTACAGAGAAGAGTAAACAATGATCGACTAAGCACTACACAGAAGACTAAACAATGATCGACTGAGCACTACACAGAAGATTAAACAATGATCGACTAAGGACTTCACAGAAGACTAAACAATGATCGACTAAGCACAACACAGAAGATTAAACAATGAACGACTAAGCACTACACAGAAGACTAAACAATGATCGACTAAGCACTATACAGAAGACTAAACAATGATCGACTAAGAACTTCATAGAAGACTAAACAATGACCGACTAAGCACTACAGAGAAGATTAAAGAATGATCAACTAAGCACTACACAGAAAACTAAACAATGATAGACTACGCACTACACAGAGGAGTAAACAATGATCGACAAAGCACTACACAGAAGACTAAGCAATGATCAAATAAGCACTACACAGAAAACTAAACAATAATCGACTAAGCACTACACAGAAAACTAAACAATGATCGACTACGCACTACACAGAAGAGTAAACAATGATCGACAAAGCACTACACAGAAGACTAAACATTGGTCAACTAAGCACTACACAGAAAACTAAACAATGATCGACTAAGCACTACACAGAAGACTAAACAATGATCACCTAAGTACTACACAGAAAACTAAACAATCATCGACTAAGCACTACACAGAAAACTAAACAATGATCGACAAAGCACTACACAGAAGAGTAAACAATGATCAACTAAGCACTACACAGAAGACTAAACAATGATCAACTAAACACTACACAGAAAACTAAACAATGATCGACTAAGTACTACACAGAAAACTAAACAATGATCGACTAAGCACTACACAGAAAACTAAACAATGATCGACTAAGCACTACACAAAAGATTAAACAATGATCAACTAAGCACTACACAGAAAACTAAACAATGATCGACTAAGCACTACACAGAAAACTAAACAGTGATCGACTAAGCACTACACAGAAGAGTAAAAAATGATCGACTAAGCACTACAGAGAAGAGTAAACAATGATCAACTAAGCACTACACAGAAAACTAAACAATGATCGACTAAGCACTACACAGAAAACTAAACAATGATCGACTAAGCACTACACAGAAAACTAAACAATGATCGACTAAGCACTACACAGACGACTAGGCAATGATCGACTAAGCACTACACTGAAGACTAAACAATGATCGACTAAGCACGACACAGAAAACTAAACAATGATTGACTAAGCACTACACAGAAAACTAAACAAAATCAATGATCGACTAAGCACTACTCAGAAAACTAAACAAAATCAATGATCGACTAAGCACTACACAGAAAACTAAACAATGATCGACTAAGCACTACAAGTAAAACTAAACAATGATCGACTACGCACTACACAGAAGAGTAAACAATGATCGACTAAGCACTACACAGAAAACTAAACAATGATCGACTAAGCACTACACAGAAGACTAAACTATGATCAACTAAGCACTACACAGAAAACTAAACAATGATCGACAAAGCACTACACAGAAAACAAAACAATGATCGACAAAGCACTACACAGAAGAGTAAACAATGATCGACTAAGCACTACTCAGAAGACTAAACAATGATCAACTAAGCACTACACATAAAACTAAACAATGATCGACTAAGCACTACACAGAAGACTAAACAATGATCAACTATGCACTACACAGAAAACTAAACAATGATCGACTAAGCACTACACAGAACACTAAACAATGATCGACTAAACACTTCACAGAAGACTAAACAATGATCGACTAAGCACCACACAGAAAACTAAACAATGATAGACTACGCACTACACAGAGGAGTAAACAATGATCGACAAAGCACTACACAGAAGACTAAGCAATGATCAAATAAGCACTACACAGAAAACTAAACAATGATCGACAAAGTACTACACAGAAAACTAAACAATGATCGACTAAGCACTACACAGAAAACTAAACAATGATCGACTACGCAATACACAGAAGAGTAAACAATGATCGACAAAGCACTACACAGAAGACTAAACATTGATCAACTAAGCACTACACAGAAAACTAAACAATGATCGACTAAGCACTACACAGAAGACTAAACAATGATCAACTAGGTACTACACAGAAAACTAAACAATGATCGACTAAGCACTACACAGAAAACTAAACAATGATCGACAAAGCACTATACAGAAGAGTAAACAATGATCGACTAAGCACTACACAGAAAACTAACCAATGATCGACTAAGCACTACACAGAAGAGTAAACCATGATCGACTAAGCACTACACAGAAAACTTAACAATGATCGACTAAGCACTACACAGTAGACTAAACAATGATCAACTTAGCACTACACAGAAAACTAAACAATGATCGACTAAGCACTATACAGAAAACTAAACAATGATCGACTAAGCACGACACAGAAAACTAAACAATGATTGACTAAGCACTACACAGAAAACTAAACAATGATCGACTAAGCATTACACAGACGACTAAACAATGATCGACTAAGCACTACACTGAAGACTAAACAATGATCGACTAAGCACGACACAGAAAACTCAACAATGATCGACTAAGCACTACTCAGAAAACTAAACAATGATCGACTGACAACTACAGAGAAGAGTAAACAATGATCGACTAAGCACTACACAGAAGACTAAACAATGATCGACTGAGCACTACACAGAAGATTAAACAATGATCGACTAAGGACTTCACAGAAGACTAAACAATGATCGACTAAGCACAACACAGAAGATTAAACAATGATCGACTAAGCACTACACAGAAGACTAAACAATGATCGACTAAGCACTATACAGAAGACTAAACAATGATCGACTAAGAACTTCATAGAAGACTAAACAATGACCGACTAAGCACTACAGAGAAGATTAAAGAATGATCAACTAAGCACTACACAGAAAACTAAACAATGATAGACTACGCACTACACAGAGGAGTAAACAATGATCGACAAAGCACTACACAGAAGACTAAGCAATGATCAAATAAGCACTACACAGAAAACTAAACAATAATCGACTAAGCACTACACAGAAAACTAAACAATGATCGACTACGCACTACACAGAAGAGTAAACAATGATCGACAAAGCACTACACAGAAGACTAAACATTGGTCAACTAAGCACTACACAGAAAACTAAACAATGATCGACTAAGCACTACACAGAAGACTAAACAATGATCACCTAAGTACTACACAGAAAACTAAACAATCATCGACTAAGCACTACACAGAAAACTAAACAATGATCGACAAAGCACTACACAGAAGAGTAAACAATGATCAACTAAGCACTACACAGAAGACTAAACAATGATCAACTAAACACTACACAGAAAACTAAACAATGATCGACTAAGTACTACACAGAAAACTAAACAATGATCGACTAAGCACTACACAGAAAACTAAACAATGATCGACTAAGCACTACACAAAAGATTAAACAATGATCAACTAAGCACTACACAGAAAACTAAACAATGATCGACTAAGCACTACACAGAAAACTAAACAGTGATCGACTAAGCACTACACAGAAGAGTAAAAAATGATCGACTAAGCACTACAGAGAAGAGTAAACAATGATCAACTAAGCACTACACAGAAAACTAAACAATGATCGACTAAGCACTACACAGAAAACTAAACAATGATCGACTAAGCACTACACAGAAAACTAAACAATGATCGACTAAGCACTACACAGACGACTAGGCAATGATCGACTAAGCACTACACTGAAGACTAAACAATGATCGACTAAGCACGACACAGAAAACTAAACAATGATTGACTAAGCACTACACAGAAAACTAAACAAAATCAATGATCGACTAAGCACTACACAGAAAACTAAACAAAATCAATGATCGACTAAGCACTACACAGAAAACTAAACAATGATCGACTAAGCACTACAAGTAAAACTAAACAATGATCGACTACGCACTACACAGAAGAGTAAACAATGATCGACTAAGCACTACACAGAAAACTAAACAATGATCGACTAAGCACTACACAGAAGACTAAACTATGATCAACTAAGCACTACACAGAAAACTAAACAATGATCGACAAAGCACTACACAGAAAACAAAACAATGATCGACAAAGCACTACACAGAAGAGTAAACAATGATCGACTAAGCACTACTCAGAAGACTAAACAATGATCAACTAAGCACTACACATAAAACTAAACAATGATCGACTAAGCACTACACAGAAGACTAAACAATGATCAACTATGCACTACACAGAAAACTAAACAATGATCGACTAAGCACTACACAGAACACTAAACAATGATCGACTAAACACTTCACAGAAGACTAAACAATGATCGACTAAGCACCACACAGAAAACTAAACAATGATAGACTACGCACTACACAGAGGAGTAAACAATGATCGACAAAGCACTACACAGAAGACTAAGCAATGATCAAATAAGCACTACACAGAAAACTAAACAATGATCGACAAAGTACTACACAGAAAACTAAACAATGATCGACTAAGCACTACACAGAAAACTAAACAATGATCGACTACGCAATACACAGAAGAGTAAACAATGATCGACAAAGCACTACACAGAAGACTAAACATTGATCAACTAAGCACTACACAGAAAACTAAACAATGATCGACTAAGCACTACACAGAAGACTAAACAATGATCAACTAGGTACTACACAGAAAACTAAACAATGATCGACTAAGCACTACACAGAAAACTAAACAATGATCGACAAAGCACTATACAGAAGAGTAAACAATGATCGACTAAGCACTACACAGAAAACTAACCAATGATCGACTAAGCACTACACAGAAGAGTAAACCATGATCGACTAAGCACTACACAGAAAACTTAACAATGATCGACTAAGCACTACACAGTAGACTAAACAATGATCAACTTAGCACTACACAGAAAACTAAACAATGATCGACTAAGCACTATACAGAAAACTAAACAATGATCGACTAAGCACGACACAGAAAACTAAACAATGATTGACTAAGCACTACACAGAAAACTAAACAATGATCGACTAAGCATTACACAGACGACTAAACAATGATCGACTAAGCACTACACTGAAGACTAAACAATGATCGACTAAGCACGACACAGAAAACTCAACAATGATCGACTAAGCACTACTCAGAAAACTAAACAATGATCGACTGACAACTACAGAGAAGAGTAAACAATGATCGACTAAGCACTACACAGAAGACTAAACAATGATCGACTGAGCACTACACAGAAGATTAAACAATGATCGACTAAGGACTTCACAGAAGACTAAACAATGATCGACTAAGCACAACACAGAAGATTAAACAATGATCGACTAAGCACTACACAGAAGACTAAACAATGATCGACTAAGCACTATACAGAAGACTAAACAATGATCGACTAAGAACTTCATAGAAGACTAAACAATGACCGACTAAGCACTACAGAGAAGATTAAAGAATGATCAACTAAGCACTACACAGAAAACTAAACAATGATAGACTACGCACTACACAGAGGAGTAAACAATGATCGACAAAGCACTACACAGAAGACTAAGCAATGATCAAATAAGCACTACACAGAAAACTAAACAATAATCGACTAAGCACTACACAGAAAACTAAACAATGATCGACTACGCACTACACAGAAGAGTAAACAATGATCGACAAAGCACTACACAGAAGACTAAACATTGGTCAACTAAGCACTACACAGAAAACTAAACAATGATCGACTAAGCACTACACAGAAGACTAAACAATGATCACCTAAGTACTACACAGAAAACTAAACAATCATCGACTAAGCACTACACAGAAAACTAAACAATGATCGACAAAGCACTACACAGAAGAGTAAACAATGATCAACTAAGCACTACACAGAAGACTAAACAATGATCAACTAAACACTACACAGAAAACTAAACAATGATCGACTAAGTACTACACAGAAAACTAAACAATGATCGACTAAGCACTACACAGAAAACTAAACAATGATCGACTAAGCACTACACAAAAGATTAAACAATGATCAACTAAGCACTACACAGAAAACTAAACAATGATCGACTAAGCACTACACAGAAAACTAAACAGTGATCGACTAAGCACTACACAGAAGAGTAAAAAATGATCGACTAAGCACTACAGAGAAGAGTAAACAATGATCAACTAAGCACTACACAGAAAACTAAACAATGATCGACTAAGCACTACACAGAAAACTAAACAATGATCGACTAAGCACTACACAGAAAACTAAACAATGATCGACTAAGCACTACACAGACGACTAGGCAATGATCGACTAAGCACTACACTGAAGACTAAACAATGATCGACTAAGCACGACACAGAAAACTAAACAATGATTGACTAAGCACTACACAGAAAACTAAACAAAATCAATGATCGACTAAGCACTACACAGAAAACTAAACAAAATCAATGATCGACTAAGCACTACACAGAAAACTAAACAATGATCGACTAAGCACTACAAGTAAAACTAAACAATGATCGACTACGCACTACACAGAAGAGTAAACAATGATCGACTAAGCACTACACAGAAAACTAAACAATGATCGACTAAGCACTACACAGAAGACTAAACTATGATCAACTAAGCACTACACAGAAAACTAAACAATGATCGACAAAGCACTACACAGAAAACAAAACAATGATCGACAAAGCACTACACAGAAGAGTAAACAATGATCGACTAAGCACTACTCAGAAGACTAAACAATGATCAACTAAGCACTACACATAAAACTAAACAATGATCGACTAAGCACTACACAGAAGACTAAACAATGATCAACTATGCACTACACAGAAAACTAAACAATGATCGACTAAGCACTACACAGAACACTAAACAATGATCGACTAAACACTTCACAGAAGACTAAACAATGATCGACTAAGCACCACACAGAAAACTAAACAATGATAGACTACGCACTACACAGAGGAGTAAACAATGATCGACAAAGCACTACACAGAAGACTAAGCAATGATCAAATAAGCACTACACAGAAAACTAAACAATGATCGACAAAGTACTACACAGAAAACTAAACAATGATCGACTAAGCACTACACAGAAAACTAAACAATGATCGACTACGCAATACACAGAAGAGTAAACAATGATCGACAAAGCACTACACAGAAGACTAAACATTGATCAACTAAGCACTACACAGAAAACTAAACAATGATCGACTAAGCACTACACAGAAGACTAAACAATGATCAACTAGGTACTACACAGAAAACTAAACAATGATCGACTAAGCACTACACAGAAAACTAAACAATGATCGACAAAGCACTATACAGAAGAGTAAACAATGATCGACTAAGCACTACACAGAAAACTAACCAATGATCGACTAAGCACTACACAGAAGAGTAAACCATGATCGACTAAGCACTACACAGAAAACTTAACAATGATCGACTAAGCACTACACAGTAGACTAAACAATGATCAACTTAGCACTACACAGAAAACTAAACAATGATCGACTAAGCACTATACAGAAAACTAAACAATGATCGACTAAGCACGACACAGAAAACTAAACAATGATTGACTAAGCACTACACAGAAAACTAAACAATGATCGACTAAGCATTACACAGACGACTAAACAATGATCGACTAAGCACTACACTGAAGACTAAACAATGATCGACTAAGCACGACACAGAAAACTCAACAATGATCGACTAAGCACTACTCAGAAAACTAAACAATGATCGACTGACAACTACAGAGAAGAGTAAACAATGATCGACTAAGCACTACACAGAAGACTAAACAATGATCGACTGAGCACTACACAGAAGATTAAACAATGATCGACTAAGGACTTCACAGAAGACTAAACAATGATCGACTAAGCACAACACAGAAGATTAAACAATGATCGACTAAGCACTACACAGAAGACTAAACAATGATCGACTAAGCACTATACAGAAGACTAAACAATGATCGACTAAGAACTTCATAGAAGACTAAACAATGACCGACTAAGCACTACAGAGAAGATTAAAGAATGATCAACTAAGCACTACACAGAAAACTAAACAATGATAGACTACGCACTACACAGAGGAGTAAACAATGATCGACAAAGCACTACACAGAAGACTAAGCAATGATCAAATAAGCACTACACAGAAAACTAAACAATAATCGACTAAGCACTACACAGAAAACTAAACAATGATCGACTACGCACTACACAGAAGAGTAAACAATGATCGACAAAGCACTACACAGAAGACTAAACATTGGTCAACTAAGCACTACACAGAAAACTAAACAATGATCGACTAAGCACTACACAGAAGACTAAACAATGATCACCTAAGTACTACACAGAAAACTAAACAATCATCGACTAAGCACTACACAGAAAACTAAACAATGATCGACAAAGCACTACACAGAAGAGTAAACAATGATCAACTAAGCACTACACAGAAGACTAAACAATGATCAACTAAACACTACACAGAAAACTAAACAATGATCGACTAAGTACTACACAGAAAACTAAACAATGATCGACTAAGCACTACACAGAAAACTAAACAATGATCGACTAAGCACTACACAAAAGATTAAACAATGATCAACTAAGCACTACACAGAAAACTAAACAATGATCGACTAAGCACTACACAGAAAACTAAACAGTGATCGACTAAGCACTACACAGAAGAGTAAAAAATGATCGACTAAGCACTACAGAGAAGAGTAAACAATGATCAACTAAGCACTACACAGAAAACTAAACAATGATCGACTAAGCACTACACAGAAAACTAAACAATGATCGACTAAGCACTACACAGAAAACTAAACAATGATCGACTAAGCACTACACAGACGACTAGGCAATGATCGACTAAGCACTACACTGAAGACTAAACAATGATCGACTAAGCACGACACAGAAAACTAAACAATGATTGACTAAGCACTACACAGAAAACTAAACAAAATCAATGATCGACTAAGCACTACACAGAAAACTAAACAAAATCAATGATCGACTAAGCACTACACAGAAAACTAAACAATGATCGACTAAGCACTACAAGTAAAACTAAACAATGATCGACTACGCACTACACAGAAGAGTAAACAATGATCGACTAAGCACTACACAGAAAACTAAACAATGATCGACTAAGCACTACACAGAAGACTAAACTATGATCAACTAAGCACTACACAGAAAACTAAACAATGATCGACAAAGCACTACACAGAAAACAAAACAATGATCGACAAAGCACGACACAGAAGAGTAAACAATGATCGACTAAGCACTACTCAGAAGACTAAACAATGATCAACTAAGCACTACACATAAAACTAAACAATGATCGACTAAGCACTACACAGAAGACTAAACAATGATCAACTATGCACTACACAGAAAACTAAACAATGATCGACTAAGCACTACACAGAACACTAAACAATGATCGACTAAACACTTCACAGAAGACTAAACAATGATCGATTAAGCACCACACAGAAAACTAAACAATGATAGACTACGCACTACACAGAGGAGTAAACAATGATCGACAAAGCACTACACAGAAGACTAAGCAATGATCAAATAAGCACTACACAGAAAACTAAACAATGATCGACAAAGTACTACACAGAAAACTAAACAATGATCGACTAAGCACTACACAGAAAACTAAACAATGATCGACTACGCAATACACAGAAGAGTAAACAATGATCGACAAAGCACTACACAGAAGACTAAACATTGATCAACTAAGCACTACACAGAAAACTAAACAATGATCGACTAAGCACTACACAGAAGACTAAACAATGATCAACTAGGTACTACACAGAAAACTAAACAATGATCGACTAAGCACTACACAGAAAACTAAACAATGATCGACAAAGCACTATACAGAAGAGTAAACAATGATCGACTAAGCACTACACAGAAAACTAACCAATGATCGACTAAGCACTACACAGAAGAGTAAACCATGATCGACTAAGCACTACACAGAAAACTTAACAATGATCGACTAAGCACTACACAGTAGACTAAACAATGATCAACTTAGCACTACACAGAAAACTAAACAATGATCGACTAAGCACTATACAGAAAACTAAACAATGATCGACTAAGCACGACACAGAAAACTAAACAATGATTGACTAAGCACTACACAGAAAACTAAACAATGATCGACTAAGCATTACACAGACGACTAAACAATGATCGACTAAGCACTACACTGAAGACTAAACAATGATCGACTAAGCACGACACAGAAAACTCAACAATGATCGACTAAGCACTACTCAGAAAACTAAACAATGATCGACTGACAACTACAGAGAAGAGTAAACAATGATCGACTAAGCACTACACAGAAGACTAAACAATGATCGACTGAGCACTACACAGAAGATTAAACAATGATCGACTAAGGACTTCACAGAAGACTAAACAATGATCGACTAAGCACAACACAGAAGATTAAACAATGATCGACTAAGCACTACACAGAAGACTAAACAATGATCGACTAAGCACTATACAGAAGACTAAACAATGATCGACTAAGAACTTCATAGAAGACTAAACAATGACCGACTAAGCACTACAGAGAAGATTAAAGAATGATCAACTAAGCACTACACAGAAAACTAAACAATGATAGACTACGCACTACACAGAGGAGTAAACAATGATCGACAAAGCACTACACAGAAGACTAAGCAATGATCAAATAAGCACTACACAGAAAACTAAACAATAATCGACTAAGCACTACACAGAAAACTAAACAATGATCGACTACGCACTACACAGAAGAGTAAACAATGATCGACAAAGCACTACACAGAAGACTAAACATTGGTCAACTAAGCACTACACAGAAAACTAAACAATGATCGACTAAGCACTACACAGAAGACTAAACAATGATCACCTAAGTACTACACAGAAAACTAAACAATCATCGACTAAGCACTACACAGAAAACTAAACAATGATCGACAAAGCACTACACAGAAGAGTAAACAATGATCAACTAAGCACTACACAGAAGACTAAACAATGATCGACTAAGCACTACACAGAAGAATAAACAATGATCAACTAATCACTACACAGAAAATTAAACAATGATCGACTAAGCACTACACAGAAAACTAAACAATGATCGACTAAGCACTTCACAGAAGACTAAACAATGATCGACTAAGCACTACACAGAACACTAAACAATGATCGACTAAGCACTACACAAAAAATCTAAACAATGATCGACTAAGCACTACACAGACGACTAAACAATGATCGACTAAGCACTACAGTGAAGACAAAGAATGATCGACTAAGCACGACACAGAAAACTAAACAATGATTGACTAAGCATTACACAGTAAACTAAACAGTGATCGACTAAGCACGACACAGAAAACTCAACAATGATCGACTACGTACTACAAAGAAGAGTAAACAATGATCGACTAAGCACTACACAGAAAACTAAACAATGATCGACTGAGCACTACACAGAAGAGTAAACAATGATCGACTAAGCACTGCACAGACGACTAAACAATGATCGACTAAGCACGACACAGAAATCTCAACAATGATCGACTGAGCACTACACAGAAGAGTAAACAATGATCGACTAATCACTACACAGAGGAGTAAACAATGATCAACTAAGCACAACACAGAAAACTAACCAATGATCGACTAAGCACTACAAAGAAGACTAAACAATGATCGACTAAGCACTACACAGAAGACTAAACAATGATCGACTAAGCACTTCACAGAAGACTAAACAATGATAGACTAAGCACTACACAGAAGAGTAAACAATGATCAACTAAGCACTACACAGAAAACTAAACAATGATCGACTAAGCACTACACAGAAAACTAAACAATGATCGACTATGCACTACATAGAAGACTAAACAAAGATCAACTAAGCACTACACAAAAAACTAAACAATGATCGACTAAGCACTACACAGAAGACTAAACTATGATCAACTAATCACTACACAGAAAATTAAACAATGATCGACTAAGCACTACACAGAAAACTAAACAATGATCGACTAAGCACTTCACAGAAGACTAATCAATGATCGACTAAGCACTACACAGAACACTAAACAATGATCGACTAAGCACTACACAAAAAATCTAAACAATAATCGAC
This sequence comes from Bathymodiolus brooksi, assembly GCA_963680875.1. Classification (NCBI taxonomy): domain Eukaryota; kingdom Metazoa; phylum Mollusca; class Bivalvia; order Mytilida; family Modiolidae; genus Bathymodiolus; species Bathymodiolus brooksi. The sequence continues at coordinate 49,236,667 of OY804580.1, read as the reverse complement.
TAAGCACTACACAGACGACTAAACAATGATCGACTAAGCACTACAGTGAAGATAAACAGTGATCGACTAAGCACGACACAGAAAACTAAACAATGATTGACTAAGCATTACACAGTAAACTAAACAGTGATCGACTAAGCACTACACAGACCACTAAACAATGATCGACTAAGCACGACACAGAAAACTCAACAATGATCGACTACGAACTACAAAGAAGAGTAAACGATGATCGACTAAGCACTACACAGAAAACTAAACAATGATCGACTGAGCACTACACAGAAGAGTAAACAATGATCGACTAAGCACTACACAGAAGAGTAAACAATGATCAACTAAGCACTACACAGAAAACTAAACAATGATCGACTAAGCACTACACAGAAGACTAAACAATGATCAACTACGCACTTCACAGAAGACTAAACAATGCTCGACTAAGCACTACACAGAAGATTAAACAATGATCGACTAAGCCCTACACAGAAGATTAAACAATGATCGACTAAACACTACACAGAACACTAAACAATGATCGATTGAGCACTACACAGAAGAGTAAACAATGATCGACTAAGCACTACACAGAAGAGTAAACAATGATCAACTAAGCTCTACACAGAAGACTAAACAATGATCGACTAAGCACTACACAGAAGACTAAACAATGATCGACTAAGCACTACAAAGAAGACTAAACAATGATCGACTAAGCACTTCACAGAAGACTAAATAATGATCGACTAAGCACTACACAAAAGATCAAACAATGATCGACTAAGCACTACACAGAAGATTAAACAATGATCGACTAAACACTACACAGAAGACTAAACAATGATCGACTGAGCACTACACAGAAGAGTAAACAATGATCGACTAAGCACTACACAGAAGAGTAAACAATGATCAACTAAGCTCTACACAGAAGACTAAACAATGATCAACTAAGCACTACACAGAAGACTAAACAATGATCGACTAAGCACTTCACAGAAAACTAAACAATGATCGACTAAGCACTACACAGAAAACTAAACAATGATCGACTGAGCACCTCTCAGAAGAGTAAACAATGATCGACTAAGCACTACACAGAAGAGTAAACAATGATCAACTAAGCACTACACAGAAAACTAAACAATAATCGACTAAGCACTACACAGAAAACTAAACAGTGATCGACTAAGTACTACACAGAAGAGTAAACAATGATCGACAAAGCAATACACATAAGACTAAACAATGATCAACTAACCACTACACATAAGACTAAACAATGATCGACTAAGCACTACACAGAAAACTAAACAATGATCGACTAAGCACTACACAGAAAACTAAACAATGATCGACTACGCACTACATAGAAGAGTAAACAATGATCGACAAAGCACTACACAGAAGACTAAACAATGATCAACTAAGCACTACACAGAAAACTAAACAATGATCGACTAAGCACTACACATAAGACTAAACAATGATCGAATAAGCACTACACAGAAGACTAAATAATGATCGACTAAGCACTTCACAGAAGACTAAACAATGATCGACTAAGCACTACACAGAAGATTAAACATTGATCGACTAAGCACTACACAGAAAACTAAACAATGATCGACTAAGCACTACACAGAAGAGTAAACAATGATCGACTAAGCACTACACAGAAGACTAAACAATGATCAACTAAACACTACACAGAAAACTAAACAATGATCGACTAAGTACTACACAGAAAACTAAACAATGATCGACTAAGCACTACACAGAAAACTAAACAATGATCGACTACGCAATACACAGAAGAGTAAACAATGATCGACAAAGCACTACACAGAAGACTAAACATTGATCAACTAAGCACTACACAGAAAACTAAACAATGATCGACTAAGCACTACACAGAAGACTAAACAATGATCAACTAGGTACTACACAGAAAACTAAACAATGATCGACTAAGCACTACACAGAAAACTAAACAATGATCGACAAAGAACTACACAGAAGAGTAAACAATGATCGACTAAGCACTACACAGAAAACTAACCAATGATCGACTAAGCACTACACAGAAGAGTAAACCATGATCGACTAAGCACTACACAGAAAACTTAACAATGATCGACTAAGCACTACACAGTAGACTAAACAATGATCAACTAAGCACTACACAGAAGATTAAACAATGATCGACTAAACACTACACAGAAAACTAAACAATGATCGACTGAGCACTACACAGAAGAGTAAACAATGATCGACTAAGCACTACACAGAAGAGTAAACAATGATCAACTAAGCTCTACACAGAAGACTAAACAATGATCAACTAAGCACTACACAGAAGACTAAACAATGATCGACTAAGCACTTCACAGAAAACTAAACAATGATCGACTAAGCACTACACAGAAAACTAAACAATCATCGACTGAGCACTACTCAGAAGAGTAAACAATGATCGACTAAGCACTACACAGAAGAGTAAACAATGATCAACTAAGCACTACACAGAAAACTAAACAATAATCGACTAAGCACTACACAGAAAACTAAACAATGATCGACTAAGCACTACACAGAAGAGTAAACAATGATCGACAAAGCAATACACATAAGACTAAACAATGATCAACTAAGCACTACACAGAACACTAAACAATGATCGACTAAGCACTACACAGAAAACTAAACAATGATCGACTAAGCACTACACAGAAAACTAAACAATGATCGACTACGCACTACATAGAAGAGTAAACAATGATCGACAAAGCACTACACAGAAGACTAAACAATGATCAACTAAGCACTACACAGAAAACTAAACAATGATCGACTAAGCACTACACATAAGACTAAACAATGATCGAATAAGCACTACACAGAAGACTAAATAATGATCGACTAAGCACTTCACAGAAGACTAAACAATGATCGACTAAGCACTACACAGAAGATTAAACATTGATCGACTAAGCACTACACAGAAAACTAAACAATGATCGACTAAGCACTACACAGAAGAGTAAGCAATGATCGACTAAGCACTACACAGAAGACTAAACAATGATCAACTAAATACTACACAGAAAACTAAACAATGATCGACTAAGTACTACACAGAAAACTAAACAATGATCGACTAAGCACTACACAGAAAACTAAACAATGATCGACTACGCAATACACAGAAGAGTAAACAATGATCGACAAAGCACTACACAGAAGACTAAACATTGATCAACTAAGCACTACACAGAAAACTAAACAATGATCGACTAAGCACTACACAGAAGACTAAACAATGATCAACTAGGTACTACACAGAAAACTAAACAATGATCGACTAAGCACTACACAGAAAACTAAACAATGATCGACAAAGCACTACACAGAAGAGTAAACAATGATCGACTAAGCACTACACAGAAAACTAACCAATGATCGACTAAGCACTACACAGAAGAGTAAACCATGATCGACTAAGCACTACACAGAAAACTTAACAATGATCGACTAAGCACTACACAGTAGACTAAACAATGATCAACTAAGCACTACACAGAAAACTAAACAATGATCGACTAAGCACTATACAGAAAACTAAACAATGATCGACTAAGCACGACACAGAAAACTAAACAATGATTGACTAAGCACTACACAGAAAACTAAACAATGATCGACTAAGCATTACATAGACGACTAAACAATGATCGACTAAGCACTACACTGAAGACTAAACAATGATCGACTAAGCACGACACAGAAAACTCAACAATGATCGACTAAGCACTACTCAGAAAACTAAACAATGATCGACTGAGCACTACAGAGAAGAGTAAACAATGATCGACTAAGCACTACACAGAAGACTAAACAATGATCGACTAAGCACTACACAGAAGACTAAACAATGATCGACTAAGGACTTCACAGAAGACTAAACAATGATCGACTAAGCACAACACAGAAGATTAAACAATGATCGACTAAGCACTACACAGAAGACTAAACAATGATCAACTAAGCACTACACAGAAAACTAAACAATGATCGACTAAGCACTATACAGAAAACTAAACAATGATCGACTAAGCACGACACAGAAAACTAAACAATGATTGACTAAGCACTACACAGAAAACTAAACAATGATCGACTAAGCATTACACAGACGACTGAACAATGATCGACTAAGCACTACACTGAAGACTAAACAATGATCGACTAAGCACGACACAGAAAACGCAACAATGATCGACTAAGCACTACTCAGAAAACTAAACAATGATCGACTGAGCACTACAGAGATGAGTAAACAATGATCGACTAAGCACTACACAGAAGACTAAACAATGATCGACTAAGCACTACACAGAAGACTAAACAATGATCGACTAAGGACTTCACAGAAGACTAAACAATGATCGACTAAGCACAACACAGAAGATTAAACAATGATCGACTAAGCACTACACAGAAGACTAAACAATGATCGACTAAGCACTATACAGAAGACTAAACAATGATCGACTAAGCACTTCATAGAAGACTAAACAATGATCGACTAAGCACTACAGAGAAGATTAAACAATGATCGACTAAGCACTACACAGAAAACTAAACGATGATAGACTACGCACTACACAGAGGAGTAAACAATGATCGACAAAGCACTACACAGAAAACTAAACAATGATCGACTACGCACTACACAGAAGAGTAAACAATGATCGACAAAGCACTACACAGAAGACTAAACATTGGTCAACTAAGCACTACACAGAAAACTAAACAATGATCGACTAAGCACTACACAGAAGACTAAACAATGATCACCTAAGTACTACAGAGAAAACTAAACAATCATCGACTAAGCACTACACAGAAAACTAAACAATGATCGACAAAGCACTACACAGAAGAGTAAACAATGATCGACTAAGCACTACACAGAAGACTAAACAATGATCAACTAAACACTACACAGAAAACTAAACAATGATCGACTAAGTACTACACAGAAAACTAAACAATGATCGACTAAGCACTACACAGAAAACTAAACAATGATCGACTAAGCACTACACAAAAGACTAAACAATGATCAACTAAGCACTACACAGAAAACTAAACAATGATCGACTAAGCACTACACAGAAAACTAAACAGTGATCGACTAAGCACTACACAGAAGAGTAAACAATGATCGACTAAGCACTACAGAGAAGAGTAAACAATGATCAACTAAGCACTACACAGAAAACTAAACAATGATCGACTAAGCACTACATAGAAAACTAAACAATGTTCGACTAAGCACTACACAGAAAACTAAACAATGATCGACTAAGCACTACACAGACGACTAGGCAATGATCGACTAAGCACTACACTGAAGACTAAACAATGATCGACTAAGCACGACACAGAAAACTAAACAATGATTGACTAAGCACTACACAGAAAACTGAACAAAATCAATGATCGACTAAGCACTACACAGAAAACTAAACAAAATCAATGATCGACTAAGCACTACACAGAAAACTAAACAATGATCGACTAAGCACTACACGTAAAACTAAACAATGATCGACTACGCACTACACAGAAGAGTAAACAATGATCGACTAAGCACTACACAGAAGAATAAACAATGATCAACTAAGCACTACACAGAAAACTAAACAATGATCGACTAAGCACTACACAGAAGACTAAACTATGATCAACTAAGCACTACACAGAAAACTAAACAATGATCGACTAAGCACTACACAGAAAACAAAACAATGATCGACAAAGCACTACACAGAAGAGTAAACAATGATCGACTAAGCACTACTCAGAAGACTAAACAATGATCAACTAAGCACTATACATAAAACTAAACAATGATCGACTAAGCACTACACAGAAGACTAAACAATGATCAACTAAGCACTACACAGAAAACTAAACAATGATCGACTAAGCACTACACAGAACACTAAACAATGATCGACTAAACACTTCACAGAAGACTAAACAATGATCGACTAAGCACCACACAGAAAACTAAACAATGATCGACTAAGCACTACACAGAAAACTAAACAATGATCGACTAAGCACTGCACAGACGACTAAGCACGACACAGAAAACTCAACAATGATCGACTGAGCACTACACAGAAGAGTAAACAATGATCGACTAATCACTACACAGAAGAGTAAACAATGATCAACTAAGCACAACACAGAAAACTAACCAATGATCGACTAAGCACTACACAGAAGACTAAACAATGATCGACTAAGCACTACACAGAAGACTAAACAATGATCGACTAAGCACTTCACAGAAGACTAAACAATGATCGACTAAGCACTACACAGAAAACTAAACAATGATCGACTATGCACTACATAGAAGACTAAACAAAGATCAACTAAGCACTACACAGAAAACTAAACAATGATCGACTAAGCACTACACAGAAGACTAAACAATGATCAACTAATCACTACACAGAAAATTAAACAATGATCGACTAAGCACTACACAGAAAACTAAACAATGATCGACTAAACACTTCACAGAAGACTAAACAATGATCGACTAAGCACTACACAGAACACTAAACAATGATCGACTAAGCACTACACAAAAAATCTAAACAATGATCGACTAAGCACTACACAGACGACTAAACAATGATCGACTAAGCACTACAGTGAAGACAAAGAATGATCGACTAAGCACGACACAGAAAACTAAACAATGATTGACTAAGCATTACACAGTAAACTAAACAGTGATCGACTAAGCACTACACAGACGACTAAACAATGATCGACTAAGCACGACACAGAAAACTCAACAATGATCGACTACGAACTACAAAGAAGAGTAAACAATGATCGACTAAGCACTACACAGAAAACTAAACAATGATCGACTGAGCACTACACAGAAGAGTAAACAATGATCGACTAAGCACTGCACAGACGACTAAACAATGATCGACTAAGCACTACACAGAAGACTAAACAATGATCGACTAAGCACTTCACAGAAGACTAAACAATGATAGACTAAGCACTACACAGAAGAGTAAACAATGATCAACTAAGCACTACACAGAAAACTAAACAATGATCGACTAAGCACTACACAGAAAACTAAACAATGATCGGCTATGCACTACATAGAAGACTAAACAAAGATCAACAAAGCACTACACAGAAAACTAAACAATGATCGTCTAAGCACTACACAGAAGACTAAACAATGATCAACTAATCACTACACAGAAAATTAAACAATGATCGACTAAGCACTACACAGAAAACTAAACAATGATCGACTAAGCACTTCACAGAAGACTAATCAATGATCGACTAAGCACTACACAGAACACTAATAAATGATCGACTAAGCACTACACAAAAAATCTAAACAATGATCGACTAAGCACTACACAGACGACTAAACAATGATCGACTAAGCACTACAGTGAAGACAAAGAATGATCGACTAAGCACGACACAGAAAACTAAACAATGATTGACTAAGCATTACACAGTAAACTAAACAGTGATCGACTAAGCACTACACAGACCACTAAACAATGATCGACTAAGCACGACACAGAAAACTCAACAATGATCGACTACGAACTACAAAGAACAATAAACAATGATCGACTAAGCACTACACAGAAAATTAAACAATGATCGACTGAGCACTACACAGAAGAGTAAACAATGATCGACTAAGCACTACACAGAAGAGTAAACAATGATCAACTAAGCACTACACAGAAAACTAAACAATGATCGACTAAGCACTACACAGAAGACTAAACAATGATCAACTACGCACTTCACAGATGACTAAACAATGCTCGACTAAGCACTACACAGAAGATTAAACAATGATCGACTAAGCCCTACACAGAAGATTAAACAATGATCGACTAAACACTACACAGAACACTAAACAATGATCGATTGAGCACTACACAGAAGAGTAAACAATGATCGACGAAGCACTACACAGAAGAGTAAACAATTATCAACTAAGCTCTACACAGAAGACTAAACAATGATCGACTAAGCACTACACAGAAGACTAAACAATGATCTACTAAGCACTACAAAGAAGACTAAACAATGATCGACTAAGCACTTCACAGAAGACTAAATAATGATCGACTAAGCACTACACAAAAGATCAAACAATGATCGACTGAGCACTACACAGAAGAGTAAACAATGATCGACTAAGCACTACACAGAAGAGTAAACAATGATCAACTAAGCTCTACACAGAAGACTAAACAATGATCAACTAAGCACTACACAGAAGACTAAACAATGATCGACTAAGCACTACACAGAAGAGTAAACAATGATCGACAAAGCACTACACAGAAGAGTAAACAATGATCAACTAAGCACTACACAGAAAACTAAACAATGATCGACTAAGCACTACACATAAGACTAAACAATGATCGAATAAGCACTACACAGAAGACTAAATAATGATCGACTAAGCACTTCACAGAAGACTAAACAATGATCGACTAAGCACTACACAGAAGATTAAACATTGATCGACTAAGCACTACACAGAAAACTAAACAATGATCGACTAAGCACTACACAGAAGAGTAAACAATGATCGACTAAGCACTACACAGAAGAGTAAACAATGATCAACTAAACACTACACAGAAAACTAAACAATGATCGACTAAGTACTACACAGAAAACTAAACAATGATCGACTAAGCACTACACAGAAAAATAAACAATGATCGACTAAGCACTACACAAAAGACTAAACAATGATCAACTAACCACTACACAGAAAACTAAACAATGATCGACTAAGCACTACACAGAAAACTAAACAATGATCGACTAAGCACTACACAAAAGAGTTAACAATGATCGACTAAGCATTACACAGAAGAGTAAACAATGATCAACTAAGCACTACACAGAAAACGAAACAATGATCTACTAAGCACTACACAGAAGACTAAACAATGATCAACTAAGCACTACACAGAAAACTAAACATTAATCGACTAAGCACTACACAGAAAACTAAACAATGATCGACTAAGTACTACACAGAAAACTAAAAAATGATCGACTAAGCACTACACAGAAAACTAAACAATGATCGACTAAACACTACACAGACGACTAGGCAATGATCGACTAAGCACTACACTGAAGACTAAACAATGATCGACTAAGCACGACACAGAAAACTAAAAATTGATTGACTAAGCACTACACAGAAAACTAAACAATGATCGACTAAGCATTACACAGACGACTAAACAATGATCGACTAAGCACTACACTGAAGACTAAACAATGATCGGCTAAGCACGACACAGAAAACTCAACAATGATCGACTAAGCACTACACAGAAAACTAAACAAAGATCGACTGAGCACTACAGAGATGAGTAAACAATGATCGACTAAGCACTACACAGAAGACTAAACAATGATCGACTAAGCACTACACAGAAGACAAAACAATGATCGACTAAGCACTACGCAGAAGACTAAACAATGATCAACTAAACACTACACAGAAAACTAAACAATGATCGACTAAGCACTACACAGAAAACTAAACAATGATCGACTAAGCACTACAAAGAAGACTAAACAATGATCGACTAAGCACTACACAGAAGACTAAACAATGATCGACTAAGCACTTCACAGAAGACTAAACAATGATAGACTAAGCACTACACAGAAGAGTAAACAATGATCAACTAAGCACTACACAGAAAACTAAACAATGATCGACTAAGCACTACACAGAAAACTAAACAATGATCGACTATGCACTACATAGAAGACTAAACAAAGATCAACTAAGCACTACACAAAAAACTAAACAATGATCGACTAAGCACTACACAGAAGACTAAACTATGATCAACTAATCACTACACAGAAAATTAAACAATGATCGACTAAGCACTACACAGAAAACTAAACAATGATCGACTAAGCACTTCACAGAAGACTAATCAATGATCGACTAAGCACTACACAGAACACTAAACAATGATCGACTAAGCACTACACAAAAAATCTAAACAATAATCGACTAAGCACTACACAGACGACTAAACAATGATCGACTAAGCACTACAGTGAAGATAAACAGTGATCGACTAAGCACGACACAGAAAACTAAACAATGATTGACTAAGCATTACACAGTAAACTAAACAGTGATCGACTAAGCACTACACAGACCACTAAACAATGATCGACTAAGCACGACACAGAAAACTCAACAATGATCGACTACGAACTACAAAGAAGAGTAAACGATGATCGACTAAGCACTACACAGAAAACTAAACAATGATCGACTGAGCACTACACAGAAGAGTAAACAATGATCGACTAAGCACTACACAGAAGAGTAAACAATGATCAACTAAGCACTACACAGAAAACTAAACAATGATCGACTAAGCACTACACAGAAGACTAAACAATGATCAACTACGCACTTCACAGAAGACTAAACAATGCTCGACTAAGCACTACACAGAAGATTAAACAATGATCGACTAAGCCCTACACAGAAGATTAAACAATGATCGACTAAACACTACACAGAACACTAAACAATGATCGATTGAGCACTACACAGAAGAGTAAACAATGATCGACTAAGCACTACACAGAAGAGTAAACAATGATCAACTAAGCTCTACACAGAAGACTAAACAATGATCGACTAAGCACTACACAGAAGACTAAACAATGATCGACTAAGCACTACAAAGAAGACTAAACAATGATCGACTAAGCACTTCACAGAAGACTAAATAATGATCGACTAAGCACTACACAAAAGATCAAACAATGATCGACTAAGCACTACACAGAAGATTAAACAATGATCGACTAAACACTACACAGAAGACTAAACAATGATCGACTGAGCACTACACAGAAGAGTAAACAATGATCGACTAAGCACTACACAGAAGAGTAAACAATGATCAACTAAGCTCTACACAGAAGACTAAACAATGATCAACTAAGCACTACACAGAAGACTAAACAATGATCGACTAAGCACTTCACAGAAAACTAAACAATGATCGACTAAGCACTACACAGAAAACTAAACAATGATCGACTGAGCACCTCTCAGAAGAGTAAACAATGATCGACTAAGCACTACACAGAAGAGTAAACAATGATCAACTAAGCACTACACAGAAAACTAAACAATAATCGACTAAGCACTACACAGAAAACTAAACAGTGATCGACTAAGTACTACACAGAAGAGTAAACAATGATCGACAAAGCAATACACATAAGACTAAACAATGATCAACTAACCACTACACATAAGACTAAACAATGATCGACTAAGCACTACACAGAAAACTAAACAATGATCGACTAAGCACTACACAGAAAACTAAACAATGATCGACTACGCACTACATAGAAGAGTAAACAATGATCGACAAAGCACTACACAGAAGACTAAACAATGATCAACTAAGCACTACACAGAAAACTAAACAATGATCGACTAAGCACTACACATAAGACTAAACAATGATCGAATAAGCACTACACAGAAGACTAAATAATGATCGACTAAGCACTTCACAGAAGACTAAACAATGATCGACTAAGCACTACACAGAAGATTAAACATTGATCGACTAAGCACTACACAGAAAACTAAACAATGATCGACTAAGCACTACACAGAAGAGTAAACAATGATCGACTAAGCACTACACAGAAGACTAAACAATGATCAACTAAACACTACACAGAAAACTAAACAATGATCGACTAAGTACTACACAGAAAACTAAACAATGATCGACTAAGCACTACACAGAAAACTAAACAATGATCGACTACGCAATACACAGAAGAGTAAACAATGATCGACAAAGCACTACACAGAAGACTAAACATTGATCAACTAAGCACTACACAGAAAACTAAACAATGATCGACTAAGCACTACACAGAAGACTAAACAATGATCAACTAGGTACTACACAGAAAACTAAACAATGATCGACTAAGCACTACACAGAAAACTAAACAATGATCGACAAAGAACTACACAGAAGAGTAAACAATGATCGACTAAGCACTACACAGAAAACTAACCAATGATCGACTAAGCACTACACAGAAGAGTAAACCATGATCGACTAAGCACTACACAGAAAACTTAACAATGATCGACTAAGCACTACACAGTAGACTAAACAATGATCAACTAAGCACTACACAGAAGATTAAACAATGATCGACTAAACACTACACAGAAAACTAAACAATGATCGACTGAGCACTACACAGAAGAGTAAACAATGATCGACTAAGCACTACACAGAAGAGTAAACAATGATCAACTAAGCTCTACACAGAAGACTAAACAATGATCAACTAAGCACTACACAGAAGACTAAACAATGATCGACTAAGCACTTCACAGAAAACTAAACAATGATCGACTAAGCACTACACAGAAAACTAAACAATCATCGACTGAGCACTACTCAGAAGAGTAAACAATGATCGACTAAGCACTACACAGAAGAGTAAACAATGATCAACTAAGCACTACACAGAAAACTAAACAATAATCGACTAAGCACTACACAGAAAACTAAACAATGATCGACTAAGCACTACACAGAAGAGTAAACAATGATCGACAAAGCAATACACATAAGACTAAACAATGATCAACTAAGCACTACACAGAACACTAAACAATGATCGACTAAGCACTACACAGAAAACTAAACAATGATCGACTAAGCACTACACAGAAAACTAAACAATGATCGACTACGCACTACATAGAAGAGTAAACAATGATCGACAAAGCACTACACAGAAGACTAAACAATGATCAACTAAGCACTACACAGAAAACTAAACAATGATCGACTAAGCACTACACATAAGACTAAACAATGATCGAATAAGCACTACACAGAAGACTAAATAATGATCGACTAAGCACTTCACAGAAGACTAAACAATGATCGACTAAGCACTACACAGAAGATTAAACATTGATCGACTAAGCACTACACAGAAAACTAAACAATGATCGACTAAGCACTACACAGAAGAGTAAGCAATGATCGACTAAGCACTACACAGAAGACTAAACAATGATCAACTAAATACTACACAGAAAACTAAACAATGATCGACTAAGTACTACACAGAAAACTAAACAATGATCGACTAAGCACTACACAGAAAACTAAACAATGATCGACTACGCAATACACAGAAGAGTAAACAATGATCGACAAAGCACTACACAGAAGACTAAACATTGATCAACTAAGCACTACACAGAAAACTAAACAATGATCGACTAAGCACTACACAGAAGACTAAACAATGATCAACTAGGTACTACACAGAAAACTAAACAATGATCGACTAAGCACTACACAGAAAACTAAACAATGATCGACAAAGCACTACACAGAAGAGTAAACAATGATCGACTAAGCACTACACAGAAAACTAACCAATGATCGACTAAGCACTACACAGAAGAGTAAACCATGATCGACTAAGCACTACACAGAAAACTTAACAATGATCGACTAAGCACTACACAGTAGACTAAACAATGATCAACTAAGCACTACACAGAAAACTAAACAATGATCGACTAAGCACTATACAGAAAACTAAACAATGATCGACTAAGCACGACACAGAAAACTAAACAATGATTGACTAAGCACTACACAGAAAACTAAACAATGATCGACTAAGCATTACATAGACGACTAAACAATGATCGACTAAGCACTACACTGAAGACTAAACAATGATCGACTAAGCACGACACAGAAAACTCAACAATGATCGACTAAGCACTACTCAGAAAACTAAACAATGATCGACTGAGCACTACAGAGAAGAGTAAACAATGATCGACTAAGCACTACACAGAAGACTAAACAATGATCGACTAAGCACTACACAGAAGACTAAACAATGATCGACTAAGGACTTCACAGAAGACTAAACAATGATCGACTAAGCACAACACAGAAGATTAAACAATGATCGACTAAGCACTACACAGAAGACTAAACAATGATCAACTAAGCACTACACAGAAAACTAAACAATGATCGACTAAGCACTATACAGAAAACTAAACAATGATCGACTAAGCACGACACAGAAAACTAAACAATGATTGACTAAGCACTACACAGAAAACTAAACAATGATCGACTAAGCATTACACAGACGACTGAACAATGATCGACTAAGCACTACACTGAAGACTAAACAATGATCGACTAAGCACGACACAGAAAACGCAACAATGATCGACTAAGCACTACTCAGAAAACTAAACAATGATCGACTGAGCACTACAGAGATGAGTAAACAATGATCGACTAAGCACTACACAGAAGACTAAACAATGATCGACTAAGCACTACACAGAAGACTAAACAATGATCGACTAAGGACTTCACAGAAGACTAAACAATGATCGACTAAGCACAACACAGAAGATTAAACAATGATCGACTAAGCACTACACAGAAGACTAAACAATGATCGACTAAGCACTATACAGAAGACTAAACAATGATCGACTAAGCACTTCATAGAAGACTAAACAATGATCGACTAAGCACTACAGAGAAGATTAAACAATGATCGACTAAGCACTACACAGAAAACTAAACGATGATAGACTACGCACTACACAGAGGAGTAAACAATGATCGACAAAGCACTACACAGAAAACTAAACAATGATCGACTACGCACTACACAGAAGAGTAAACAATGATCGACAAAGCACTACACAGAAGACTAAACATTGGTCAACTAAGCACTACACAGAAAACTAAACAATGATCGACTAAGCACTACACAGAAGACTAAACAATGATCACCTAAGTACTACAGAGAAAACTAAACAATCATCGACTAAGCACTACACAGAAAACTAAACAATGATCGACAAAGCACTACACAGAAGAGTAAACAATGATCGACTAAGCACTACACAGAAGACTAAACAATGATCAACTAAACACTACACAGAAAACTAAACAATGATCGACTAAGTACTACACAGAAAACTAAACAATGATCGACTAAGCACTACACAGAAAACTAAACAATGATCGACTAAGCACTACACAAAAGACTAAACAATGATCAACTAAGCACTACACAGAAAACTAAACAATGATCGACTAAGCACTACACAGAAAACTAAACAGTGATCGACTAAGCACTACACAGAAGAGTAAACAATGATCGACTAAGCACTACAGAGAAGAGTAAACAATGATCAACTAAGCACTACACAGAAAACTAAACAATGATCGACTAAGCACTACATAGAAAACTAAACAATGTTCGACTAAGCACTACACAGAAAACTAAACAATGATCGACTAAGCACTACACAGACGACTAGGCAATGATCGACTAAGCACTACACTGAAGACTAAACAATGATCGACTAAGCACGACACAGAAAACTAAACAATGATTGACTAAGCACTACACAGAAAACTGAACAAAATCAATGATCGACTAAGCACTACACAGAAAACTAAACAAAATCAATGATCGACTAAGCACTACACAGAAAACTAAACAATGATCGACTAAGCACTACACGTAAAACTAAACAATGATCGACTACGCACTACACAGAAGAGTAAACAATGATCGACTAAGCACTACACAGAAGAATAAACAATGATCAACTAAGCACTACACAGAAAACTAAACAATGATCGACTAAGCACTACACAGAAGACTAAACTATGATCAACTAAGCACTACACAGAAAACTAAACAATGATCGACTAAGCACTACACAGAAAACAAAACAATGATCGACAAAGCACTACACAGAAGAGTAAACAATGATCGACTAAGCACTACTCAGAAGACTAAACAATGATCAACTAAGCACTATACATAAAACTAAACAATGATCGACTAAGCACTACACAGAAGACTAAACAATGATCAACTAAGCACTACACAGAAAACTAAACAATGATCGACTAAGCACTACACAGAACACTAAACAATGATCGACTAAACACTTCACAGAAGACTAAACAATGATCGACTAAGCACCACACAGAAAACTAAACAATGATCGACTAAGCACTACACAGAAAACTAAACAATGATCGACTAAGCACTGCACAGACGACTAAGCACGACACAGAAAACTCAACAATGATCGACTGAGCACTACACAGAAGAGTAAACAATGATCGACTAATCACTACACAGAAGAGTAAACAATGATCAACTAAGCACAACACAGAAAACTAACCAATGATCGACTAAGCACTACACAGAAGACTAAACAATGATCGACTAAGCACTACACAGAAGACTAAACAATGATCGACTAAGCACTTCACAGAAGACTAAACAATGATCGACTAAGCACTACACAGAAAACTAAACAATGATCGACTATGCACTACATAGAAGACTAAACAAAGATCAACTAAGCACTACACAGAAAACTAAACAATGATCGACTAAGCACTACACAGAAGACTAAACAATGATCAACTAATCACTACACAGAAAATTAAACTATGATCGACTAAGCACTACACAGAAAACTAAACAATGATCGACTAAACACTTCACAGAAGACTAAACAATGATCGACTAAGCACTACACAGAACACTAAACAATGATCGACTAAGCACTACACAAAAAATCTAAACAATGATCGACTAAGCACTACACAGACGACTAAACAATGATCGACTAAGCACTACAGTGAAGACAAAGAATGATCGACTAAGCACGACACAGAAAACTAAACAATGATTGACTAAGCATTACACAGTAAACTAAACAGTGATCGACTAAGCACTACACAGACGACTAAACAATGATCGACTAAGCACGACACAGAAAACTCAACAATGATCGACTACGAACTACAAAGAAGAGTAAACAATGATCGACTAAGCACTACACAGAAAACTAAACAATGATCGACTGAGCACTACACAGAAGAGTAAACAATGATCGACTAAGCACTGCACAGACGACTAAACAATGATCGACTAAGCACTACACAGAAGACTAAACAATGATCGACTAAGCACTTCACAGAAGACTAAACAATGATAGACTAAGCACTACACAGAAGAGTAAACAATGATCAACTAAGCACTACACAGAAAACTAAACAATGATCGACTAAGCACTACACAGAAAACTAAACAATGATCGGCTATGCACTACATAGAAGACTAAACAAAGATCAACAAAGCACTACACAGAAAACTAAACAATGATCGTCTAAGCACTACACAGAAGACTAAACAATGATCAACTAATCACTACACAGAAAATTAAACAATGATCGACTAAGCACTACACAGAAAACTAAACAATGATCGACTAAGCACTTCACAGAAGACTAATCAATGATCGACTAAGCACTACACAGAACACTAATAAATGATCGACTAAGCACTACACAAAAAATCTAAACAATGATCGACTAAGCACTACACAGACGACTAAACAATGATCGACTAAGCACTACAGTGAAGACAAAGAATGATCGACTAAGCACGACACAGAAAACTAAACAATGATTGACTAAGCATTACACAGTAAACTAAACAGTGATCGACTAAGCACTACACAGACCACTAAACAATGATCGACTAAGCACGACACAGAAAACTCAACAATGATCGACTACGAACTACAAAGAACAATAAACAATGATCGACTAAGCACTACACAGAAAATTAAACAATGATCGACTGAGCACTACACAGAAGAGTAAACAATGATCGACTAAGCACTACACAGAAGAGTAAACAATGATCAACTAAGCACTACACAGAAAACTAAACAATGATCGACTAAGCACTACACAGAAGACTAAACAATGATCAACTACGCACTTCACAGATGACTAAACAATGCTCGACTAAGCACTACACAGAAGATTAAACAATGATCGACTAAGCCCTACACAGAAGATTAAACAATGATCGACTAAACACTACACAGAACACTAAACAATGATCGATTGAGCACTACACAGAAGAGTAAACAATGATCGACGAAGCACTACACAGAAGAGTAAACAATTATCAACTAAGCTCTACACAGAAGACTAAACAATGATCGACTAAGCACTACACAGAAGACTAAACAATGATCTACTAAGCACTACAAAGAAGACTAAACAATGATCGACTAAGCACTTCACAGAAGACTAAATAATGATCGACTAAGCACTACACAAAAGATCAAACAATGATCGACTGAGCACTACACAGAAGAGTAAACAATGATCGACTAAGCACTACACAGAAGAGTAAACAATGATCAACTAAGCTCTACACAGAAGACTAAACAATGATCAACTAAGCACTACACAGAAGACTAAACAATGATCGACTAAGCACTACACAGAAGAGTAAACAATGATCGACAAAGCACTACACAGAAGAGTAAACAATGATCAACTAAGCACTACACAGAAAACTAAACAATGATCGACTAAGCACTACACATAAGACTAAACAATGATCGAATAAGCACTACACAGAAGACTAAATAATGATCGACTAAGCACTTCACAGAAGACTAAACAATGATCGACTAAGCACTACACAGAAGATTAAACATTGATCGACTAAGCACTACACAGAAAACTAAACAATGATCGACTAAGCACTACACAGAAGAGTAAACAATGATCGACTAAGCACTACACAGAAGAGTAAACAATGATCAACTAAACACTACACAGAAAACTAAACAATGATCGACTAAGTACTACACAGAAAACTAAACAATGATCGACTAAGCACTACACAGAAAAATAAACAATGATCGACTAAGCACTACACAAAAGACTAAACAATGATCAACTAACCACTACACAGAAAACTAAACAATGATCGACTAAGCACTACACAGAAAACTAAACAATGATCGACTAAGCACTACACAAAAGAGTTAACAATGATCGACTAAGCATTACACAGAAGAGTAAACAATGATCAACTAAGCACTACACAGAAAACGAAACAATGATCTACTAAGCACTACACAGAAGACTAAACAATGATCAACTAAGCACTACACAGAAAACTAAACATTAATCGACTAAGCACTACACAGAAAACTAAACAATGATCGACTAAGTACTACACAGAAAACTAAAAAATGATCGACTAAGCACTACACAGAAAACTAAACAATGATCGACTAAACACTACACAGACGACTAGGCAATGATCGACTAAGCACTACACTGAAGACTAAACAATGATCGACTAAGCACGACACAGAAAACTAAAAATTGATTGACTAAGCACTACACAGAAAACTAAACAATGATCGACTAAGCATTACACAGACGACTAAACAATGATCGACTAAGCACTACACTGAAGACTAAACAATGATCGGCTAAGCACGACACAGAAAACTCAACAATGATCGACTAAGCACTACACAGAAAACTAAACAAAGATCGACTGAGCACTACAGAGATGAGTAAACAATGATCGACTAAGCACTACACAGAAGACTAAACAATGATCGACTAAGCACTACACAGAAGACAAAACAATGATCGACTAAGCACTACGCAGAAGACTAAACAATGATCAACTAAACACTACACAGAAAACTAAACAATGATCGACTAAGCACTACACAGAAAACTAAACAATGATCGACTAAGCACTACACAGAAAACTAAACAATGATCGACTAAGCACTACACAAAAGACTAAACAATGATCAACTAAGCACTACACAGAAAACTAAACAATGATCGACTAAGCACTACACAGAAAACTAAACAATGAAGTAATAAGCACTACACAGAAGAGTAAACAATGATCGACTAAGCACTACACAGAAGAGTAAAAAATGATCAACTAAGCACTACACAGAAAACTAAACAATGATCGACTAAGCACTACACATACGACTAAACAATGATCGACTAAGCACTACACAGGAGACTAAACAATGATCGACTAAGCACTTCACAGAAGATTAAACAATGATCGACTAAGCACTACACAGAAGATTAAACATTGATCGACTAAGCACTACACGGAAAACTAAACAATGATCGACTACGCACTACACAGAAGAGTAAACAATGATCGATTAAGCACTACACAGAAGACTAAACAATGATCAACTAAACACTACACAGAAAACTAAACAATGATCGACTAAGTACTACACAGAAAACTAAACAATGATCGACTAAGCACTACACAGAAAACTAAACAATGATCGACTAAGCACTACACAGAAGATTAAACAATGATCGACTAAGCACTACACAGAAAACTAAACAATGATCGACTAAGCACTACACAGAAGACTAAACAATGATCAACTAAGCACTACACAGAAAACTAAACAATGATCGACTAAGCACTACACAGAAAACTAAACAATGATCGACTAAGCACTACACAGAAAACTAAACAATCATCGACTAAGCACTACACAGAAAACTAAACAATGATCGACTAAGCACTACACAGAAAACTAAACAATGATCGACTAAGCACGACACAGAAAACTCAACAATGATTGACTAAGCACTACACAGAAAACTAAACAATGATCGACTAAGCATTACACAGACGACTAAACAATGATCGACTAAGCACTACACTGAAGACTAAACAATGATCGACTGAGCACTACAGAGAAGAGTAAACAATGATCGACTAAGCACTACGCAGAAGACTAAACAATGATCAACTAAACACTACACAGAAAACTAAACAATGATCGACTAAGCACTACACAGAAAACTAAACAATGATCGACTAAGCACTACACAGAAAACTAAACAATGATCGACTAAGCACTACACAAAAGACTAAACAATGATCAACTAAGCACTACACAGAAAACTAAACAATGATCGACTAAGCACTACACAGAAAACTAAACAATGAAGTAATAAGCACTACACAGAAGAGTAAACAATGATCGACTAAGCACTACATAGAAGAGTAAAAAATGATCAACTAAGCAATACACAGAAAACTAAACAATGATCGACTAAGCACTACACATACGACTAAACAATGATCGACTAAGCACTACACAGGAGACTAAACAATGATCGACTAAGCACTTCACAGAAGATTAAACAATGATCGACTAAGCACTACACAGAAGATTAAACATTGATCGACTAAGCACTACACGGAAAACTAAACAATGATCGACTACGCACTACACAGAAGAGTAAACAATGATCGATTAAGCACTACACAGAAGACTAAACAATGATCAACTAAACACTACACAGAAAACTAAACAATGATCGACTAAGTACTACACAGAAAACTAAACAATGATCGACTAAGCACTACACAGAAAACTAAACAATGATCGACTAAGCACTACACAGAAGATTAAACAATGATCGACTAAGCACTACACAGAAAACTAAACAATGATCGACTAAGCACTACACAGAAGACTAAACAATGATCAACTAAGCACTACACAGAAAACTAAACAATGATCGACTAAGCACTACACAGAAAACTAAACAATGATCGACTAAGCACTACACAGAAAACTAAACAATCATCGACTAAGCACTACACAGAAAACTAAACAATGATCAACTAAGCACTACACAGACGACTAGGCAATGATCGACTAAGCACTACACTGAAGACTAAACAATGATCGACTAAGCACGACACAGAAAACTAAACAATGATTGACTAAGCACTACACAGAAAACTAAACAATGATCGACTAAGCATTACACAGACGACTAAACAATGATCGACTAAGCACTACACTGAAGACTAAACAATGATCGACTAAGCACTACACAGAAAACTAAACAATGATCGACTAAGCACTACACAGAAAACTAACCAATGATCGACTAAGCACTACACAGAAGAGTAAACCATGATCGACTAAGCACTACACAGAAGAGTAAACAATGATCAACTAAGCACTACACAGAAAACTTAACAATGATCGACTAAGCACTACACGGTAGACTAAACAATGATCAATTAAGCACTACACAGAAAACTAAATAATGATCGACTAAGCACTACACAGAAAACTAAACAATGATCGACTGAGCACGACACAGAAAACTCAACAATGATCGACTAAGCACTACACAAAAGACTAAACAATGATCAACTAAGCACTACACAGAAAACTAAACAATGATCGACTAAGCACTACACAGAAAACTAAACAATGATCGACTAAGCACTACACAAAAGACTAAACAATGATCAACTAAGCACTACACAGAAAACTAAACAATGATCGACTAGGCACTACACAGAAAACTAACCAATGATCGACTAAGCACTACACAGAAGAGTAAACCATGATCGACTAAGCACTACACAGAAGAGTAAACAATGATCAACTAAGCACTACACAGAAAACTTAACAATGATCGACTGAGCACTACACAGTAGACTAAACAATGATCAACTAAGCACTACACAGAAAACTAAATAATGATCGACTAAGCACTACACAGAAAACTAAACAATGATCGACTAAGCACGACACAGAAAACTCAACAATGATTGACTAAGCACTACACAGAAAACTAAACAATGATCGACTAAGCATTACACAGACGACTAACCAATGACCGACTAAGCACTACACTGAAGACTAAACAATGATCGACAAAGCACGACACAGAAAACTCAACAATGATCGACTAAGCACTACACAGAAAACTAAACAATGATCGACTGAGCACTACAGAGAAGAGTAAACAATGATCGACTAAGCACTACACAGAAGACTAAACAATGATCGACTAAGCATTACACAGAAGACTAAACAATGATCGACTAAGGACTTCACAGAAGAGTAAACAATGATCGACTAAGCACTACACAGAAGATTAAACAATGATCGACTAAGCACTACACAGAAGATTAAACAATGATCGACTAAGCATTATACAGAAGACTAAACAATGATCGACTAAGCACTTCATAGAAGACTAAACAATGATCGACTAAGCACTACAGAGAAGATTAAACAATGATCGACTAAGCACTACACAGAAAACTAAACAATGATAGATTACGCACTACACAGAGGAGTAAACAATGATCGACAAAGCACTACACACAAGACTAAGCAATGATCAAATAAGCACTACACAGAAAACTAAACAATGATCAACTAAGCACTACACAGAAAACTAAACAATGATCGACTAAGCACTACACAGAAAACTCAACAATGATCGACTAAGCACTACACAGAAAACTAAACAATGATCGACTGAGCACTACAGAGAAGAGTAAACAATGATCGACTAAGCACTACACAGAAAACTAAACAATGATCGACTAAGCACTACACAGAAAATTAAACAATGATCGACTAAGCACTACACAAAAGACTAAACAATGATCAACTAAGCACTACACAGAAAACTAAACAATGATCGACTAAGCACTACACAGAAAACTAACCAATGATCGACTAAGCACTACACAGAAGAGTAAACCATGATCGACTAAGCACTACACAGAAGAGTAAACAATGATCAACTAAGCACTACACAGAAAACTTAACAATGATCGACTAAGCACTACACAGTAGACTAAACAATGATCAACTAAGCACTACACAGAAAACTAAATAATGATCGACTAAGCACTACACAGAAACTAAACAATGATCGACTAAGCACGACACAGAAAATGCAACAATGATTGACTAAGCACTACACAGAAAACTAAACAATGATCGACTAAGCATTACACAGACGACTAAACAATGATCGACTAAGCACTACACTGAAGACTAAACAATGATCGACTGAGCACTACAGAGAAGAGTAAACAATGATCGACTAAGCACTACACAGAAGACTAAACAATGATCGACTAAGCACTACACAGAAGACTAAACAATGATCGACTAAGGACTTCACAGAAGACTAAACAATGATCGACTAAGCACTACACAGAAGATTAAACAATGATCGACTAAGCACTACACAGAAGACTAAACAATGATCGACTAAGCACTATGCATAAGACTAAACAATGATCGACTAAGCACTTCATAGAAGACTAAACAATGATCGACTAAGCACTACAGAGAAGATTAAACAATGATCGACTAAGCACTACACAGAAAACTAAACAATGATAGACTACACACTACACAGAGGAGTAAACAATGATCGACAAAGCACTACACAGAAGACTAAGCAATCATCCAATAAGCACTACACAGAAAACTAAACAATGATCAACTAAGCACTACACAGAAAACTAAACAATGATCGACTAAGCACTACACAGAAAACTAAACAATGATCGACTAAGCACTACACAGAAAACTAAACAATCATCGACTAAGCATTACACAGAAAACTAAACAATGACCGATTAAGCACTACACAGACGACTAGGCAATGATCGACTAAGCACTACACTGAAGACTAAACAATGATCGACTAAGCACGACACAGAAAACTAAA